>VDFB02026320.1:46863280-47078887 GCA_007258455.2 Sequoia sempervirens | reverse complement strand
TGATACAATTTAGGTACTTGGGGTCTAATGAAGAATGACTTGAATCTAGTATTCTAATAACCATCAACACATATACACACCAAATAGGAGAAAAAATAACATAATTTGCATCTAAATCATAAAATCCACATAAATAAGGCTTACAACATGCCCATATGAGCCTTTGAATTATTTAATTCAACAATGAGATATAGGATTGTTCTTCACCTAAAGGGGTGAGCTACAAGTTAACTACCTATTCATCTACCTTTACCTTGTCTCCTCTCTTTGACATAATCAACCTCTTGGTTTGACTTCCCTCTTTACTACTATTTGTCCCCTCTTTCTCTATATAGAGTATTTTCCTCCATGCCCTATCTTGGAGGATTCACTTTTCTCTTTTCTCTACCCCGTTTTATTTTTAAATACAATTAGTTGGTTATTGTCCCCCTCCTGACCTCATCTCCTTCTCTAATAATCTCTACCAAGGTTGGATTATTACTTTCAAGAAACTATCGCCTCACAACTATCTCAATGGAAGGTGGGTCATGTACATGCAAACAAAATGACTATCCAACAAAATTGCCAAGAATCTAATCACCAATTGAAATAAACACCTAAATGAACAAGATGAAATGGTCACTATGTGGGGGACTAGGAAATAAACTCTAAATTAGGAAAATGATGAATCACAAAAAAGAAAAGGATTCTAATAATTGCAGCAACATGAAATGATTACTAAATATGAAAAGAACTTGATCGAGAGGGATAGGAGGATAGTCCTAGATCCATAAACACAAGCATCCACAAAATAACACTAGTCATGACCAAAGAATAAATATAACTCACCAACAAGCATGAGATGTTTGCAAACCTAGCTACCATCCCATCATCATAAAGAGAAAACTTAGCCAAGACAAGAATATCTAATTCTTATGAAACTCAAGTCGTGTTCATTGAATCTTGTACCCTAAATGATATTTCTCCACTCATGAACCTACAAATCATCTATTTTGATATTCACCAATATTATTGAAAGTAACATTGATAGTTTCTCTAATAATGACCTTGACTTGTTTCCAAGATCTTGTAGCATATTACCAAGTTATCTATAGTACCTTCCAACACACCTATAATAACTTCCAATATACATATAATAGCTCAAAAAATAATTGTTCCATGCCTATAATAGTCTATTAACACTTGTAGTAGAATATATAACACTTGTAATAGCCTAGATAACACCTAAAACAACCTATAGATGACTTAAAACAGCCTATAGATGACCTATAGCAACACATTCTACATTTGCAATAGCCTACAACATACTTTTAGCAACCCTCCAAGTACACATTTTGACAAAAAAAGGCCTACCAAACAAACAACCAAAGTTTTGAAATATTTTTTGGTGATGCAAGATTGATTGTGGAATTAGATGGTCTTGCATCATATACATTAAGTAACAATGTTTGTAATGCTCACAAAATAAAGCTAAATGGTAGATCCACCCTTTCAAAATATGTGTTAACCTCAAAATAAACCATTACTAAATTCAAGTACATCATAAGAACCATATTCCTTGGCTTTTTCTATTTTTTATTGGGCATATCCAATCCTTCTTATTAATGTACTATTTTAATTTTTTATTTATTTAATTAATTTATTGCATTATATGAACACAGGATAGTATAAGATTGCTTCTAGGTAGGTATCTATTTGAGTAGGTTGTACTTGCATCATGTGACTTGAACTTTCATTTTTTTGTGGAGTCATACTACACTCATGTAATTATGTGACCTATATCATATATAGCCACTTGTATTTCTCATATAAATAAATCAATCTAATTTCAGTTGTATCCCTTTTGTATATTACATCCTTGAATACAATCATTTTGGTCTTTGATTTCTTTGATTTACTTTAACTTTATTTATTTTTGGTGGCTATCTCCATGGCCAAATATTACATGGTATGAGAGAAAAAAGTGTCTAAGGAATATCTTTAAAAAGGTTTAGCATTGAAGATATTATTTTTCTTAAAATCTAAGCATGTCCTACTCTTGCATCAAATGATAATCTCAATATTTTAAAAAACTTGAGAGAAAGATTAGATTGTGAGGAATCTCACATTGAATGGTGATCTTGAGATTTAAAAATCTTGAGAGAAATATTTTAAAAACTTGAGAGATAACTATGTGTGTTATATATCCAAAATTGAGTTCATAATTGAGCTAAGAAGAAGGTAACACCTTTTCAAGGTTGGACTAGTTAGGAACCCATAGTGAAGCACTTTTGAGCATTTGTTTCTCCTACATGGGACTACATTCTAGTAGATAAATTTAAGGCCATGGATCCACAAATGAAGCCTTGTATATTTTTCTCTACCTAGATGATGTAGAAGGCTACATGATTCTCCATCCCACCACTCATGAGAATTTTATAGAGAGGAGTGTTCATTTAGAGGATATTTCTTCTCTTTATTATCATACCACTTATCCATCTAACATCAAATTCGAGACACTATGACATCATTGATATGCAGGGAAAAGGGGAGATCCTAAAATGAGAGGGTTTGCACTCCTTTTCCTACTTTCATTTGGGGTGGAGGCATGATGATGGATGTTGGATGATTGTGCGGGATTGATGGATTTGGACAAGATATATGATTGAATTACAACCTAAAAGGTGAATCAACCAACCCTTGACCAAACCTAAGATGAAGTTAGGGATGAAATGCAATGCAAAGACCAGGTTAATGATGCAATTTACTATTTTGATGTAAACACAACAAACACATAGTCACATACACATTCAAACAATTGAAATGGAGAGAGTAGGACACTATGCACATGTGATTCAAATCTAGGGCTAATTTTGGAGTACTAATTCTCCCTTAGGTGAGTGTGTCCTTGTAGAGATATTTTAGATCTATTTTCGCAATCCTCTGGTGCCAAATCAATGCTTTCTATTTTCATCTACAAATTTGTCAAATCATTATCGGATATTTTTATGTTTTTGTGAGTTGTCAGAATTTAGGGTTTTGATTGCAACAATGAATAATTGACCTTCAAATTTCCTCCAATATTCTCCAAAGCTGAAACTTGCACATTCAAAGAGAGAGGAAGGGTTGTGCCATTTAGGGGCTTTCCTTAGTCAAACCTCATGTTAGTGTTTCCACTTCCATAATGACAATGGAAATGTCAATAATAGAAAACCTATCCTTTTGAGGGATAGGGATAAATGACAAAAAAAGAATGATGAATCCACAAAGTGTTGCAACTCACCACCCTTCAGTGGCTTCTTCGAAGGACTAAAGTCATATAAATCTCCTCAAGGTTTGGATATTTCTTGCTTGAATTCATTGGAGACCTACAAAAGGGTTATCTTCACAAAAAAATGACTATGATGTGTCAAAACATACACCATCACATGTAACTCCCCTTTTACAACTCATTTATGTGTCCAATATGTTTTTACATCTCCCATTTCAAGAGACCCAACTTTTAGAGGCCATAACTTGTGATCCAGGTGTTTGATTGATGAACTGTGAACCGCTAGAAAGATCATGAATCACTCTATCAAGCTATAACCCACTATGCTGCTTACAACCACTTTCATACCCAAAAATGCCTCCAAGGCCTTCAAACTGGACTTTGAAACTTAAAAAAATGAAAACTTTAATATCTCCAAATCCAAACATGATCTTTCAATAAAAATTTATGATCATTCTTATTTAGCCAATCCGAAGCTTTGGGGAAAATTTTGTATCAATCCATGCTCAAATACAAAATTACTATAAATAGTAACATCATGTAATTATAAGGTTGCTCGACACTATTTTTCTAACATCTCCCACTTGTCAAACACCTTGCAAGAGAAAAACGAGTAATGCACATCCAACACTCACCTCTCTTATCTATTAGTCAAAAAGAGAAATGTGAGAATTTCCTACATTATGTTGTATTTGTCTCTTGAATTCTCTTCATTATACTATTTTGATGTTCAATCATCTAATATATGAAGTGTGTGTGACCTACTACCAACAATTGATCCTAGTTTAGATTCTCATTTTTTATAGAAGCTAACAAGTTTTACCCAAACCATGGTATCATGCAGAACTCCATGCCCATCTTGGAGAGAATCTTTTGAGAATAGTAAATATATCAAATAAATTTCCATGGGTGTCACATTGGCTCAGTCAATGAGTTCCCAAATATAAAGTGTAATTGCAAAGGTATCTTTGACAAATAACTTCCTAATGACTCATATTCTCAAATTTAAAGCTCCTTTTTTAGTGCACTAGCTCATGTGAGCCCCATTCATGATAACAAGATTATATGCTTCTTCCTCTAGCACCTAGGAATTGGAAAGTTCCTTAAATGAATTCAAAGTGAATTGTAATTGCCAACATAGTGCACCACCTCCTTCATGAATGCTTACATGACAAAAGATGCCAAGATTTTAGGAGAATCTAAATTACAAATTATTTCTCCAATTACACCCTAGGGATTCATGTACACCTTCCAAGAGTGCTGGAGACACATAAAATATACATAGTATTACAAGGTAAATGACACCTTAATCCTAAGAATAGAGATGTGAATGGATATAATAGATATATTTAATTAAAAAGATCTTTTTTTAATCAACCTATGGTACTTTTTTAACTTTTTTATTTAAACATATAATACCAAATGATTTTGAAATGTTGGTCATGATAATGTGGCTTTTATCTTTTACAAGTCTACAAAACCTTAATTTATTGTACAATATATAATAAGTAAAATAACATAATGACATACTTTTATCATTTGATTATGGTGGCAATGAAGTTGTTGATATTAGGGGTGGAAGGATTTTATTTGTAGTGTCCGGGCTCTCTAGATTTGTAATACCTATCAAAATAGTGGTTTTACAGATGGAAATTATAAATATTTTCTATGGGTCTTTGGTCTTGAATTGTTAAGTATCATAATTTTTTTTTTTTATGTTTATATTTCTAGATTCAAACATTCTATAATAGTTCATTGACCAATTTTGATGGTTTCATAATACTCAATTTCTATTCAATTAGAGAAGGTTGTGTTGTAAGGAAGGGAACTCATTTATAAAATCTAGTCATGAATATTTAGAGCTGATATATAAAACATGTTTTAAGGATCTTGTTTAAATATATGAATATGTTTATGAAGAGCATTTACTATATTGATGAGTGATGAAGAAAAAATATATATAAAAAGTATTTTGAAATTCTCATTAAATTAAGCTTATTATAGCTCTTTCACTTCAAATAAAAAATATATACTTTCATTTGTATGCTTGGATGAGACATTTAGATCCACATCTAAATACGAGACATTGTTTAGAATAGATCCCTAATTACTATTAAGCTTTCTTACAAATGAGTCCAGCCCAAAGTTAAAAAAGAAGCTGACCAAACCAATTTTCAGTCTCAATAAGCTCCATGTTCAACTATTTCTTTGACTCCTGTTTTATAATATGTTTTATTTGGATTTTATTTCTTTGACTTCTGTTTTATAATATGTTTTATTTGGATTTTATTCAGGCACTTCTCTAAATTAAAATTATAATTCATCAAAGTTTGGATTCTTTCTAATCTGTAAAATTTCTATAAGCTTTTTTAAAAAAGCTTTAAGCTACCTTGAAACCAATCATTTAACTAACCATCTTTTCAAATACATTTAATAAATAATCAAAAGAAATTTAACTTCAAAATGGCCATAATTTCTGGCATAGAAGGAGGATGTTTTTGATTTTTCAACACTAGAAATTCTTTGATGCTTTATCCAATAAAAATATGGATATGTATGAACAAACCTCTCATGTGCGAATCCAATGAAATGTGCATTATTGCTGATGTTGACTCCAATCGAGAGAACCGTTCAAAATTATTGGAATCCCCTCTATAAGTTGGACTTTTCTGTTCATTCCATTCCTAATGGATTAAAACCAAGTTGGAGCTTTCAATTATTTTATCCAATATACTAAGCTGGAGCTTTCTAATTATTTTATTTTATTCATAATAAAGTATAAGTACTGGGTCCATATTAAAGGCAATAAAGATTCAATAAATTTGAACTAATTTAAGTGCTTGTTGTTACTCACACATATTATTCTTGTTGTTGTGGCGATTACTACTAACAAATAAATATACCAAGATTCTTTAAAACGATATTTTGATCAATCCTGATGTCTCCAAAGCTTTTTATAGAGTAATCCAGCATTTGTTATCTTCCAAGTTGTGATGGAGCATTGATAACACCCATGTTTGGAAGAAAATATTTGATCTATGTACCAAATGATTGCTTAAATAATTCAAGGTCCTAAAGCTAATAAAATATTCTTAATACCATGTTGAGTCAAAAGCTCCCTTTCTTAAGAAACAAGGTGGGAGATTCCATTTCTTTATTTTAACATCTTCCATTAAATGTTTGCAGGAAAGGAAATTACTGTTATAGAGAAATTGGATGATCAAAATTTTACAGTTCATAATATTTTAGTTCAGTTTATTTTGTGAGATTGTTATTAGGATACAATCGTGTAGTTTTATGAGTCAAATTCATTGACCCATTTTTCATGAGTAGTGGTTCACAAGAACCCATCTCTTATGATAATGAATGGTCCACTTAACGCTCATTGCATCTAGGTGATGCTCACAGAGGTGAAGCACTGGGTCTTCCCGGGAGGTCACCCATCCTAGTACTACTCCAGCTCAAGCGCACTTAACCATGGAGTTTTCCCCAAAGTTAAGAGTCCATTTAGCTTACAACCCCATTTGCAAAGCCTTCAGCAAGTGTTGTACCTTATGAACCATTCATTATAGAACCCCTTTAGCTCATCAATTGATGAGTAGGAGGTATTTTCCACAGCATGTCAAATTATGATATTGTTATCAGGATTCAACCGTGTAGTTTTACGAATCAAACCACAATTGATTATGTAAAAAAATTTCATCGTTTCAGATCATATTTTATGATCTTTGTTATCTCACCTTATGACAAATCATGAAATATGATCCAAACTATTGATGATAATTTTTTTTTACATACTCAAATCTAGAAACATACGAAGCTAAATAGAACAAATTTTTTATAGCAAACCAACCATCCATTTAGAAAAGATTTACAAGTAAATAATTACATTTCCAACCATGTACACTGAAGGTCAACGTACTGAGAAAAAGTTAAGAACTGGATAAAACATTTCTGTGAAGATAATCCTACCCAAAAACTCATCAAAACCCACAATTCTGATCAAATATTACAGATTGTTTACAAAGTGAGAAATTGCAGCAACAAAATTATTCCACACACTGACCATTGATCCACCCACAAGCTTGACAATATATTCTTCAATCAAATCTCTGACAATGTCTTCAATACTGTGAAGAGCACCTCGTAATTCAGAGATAAACTCAGACAAAATACTGGCTAAGGAGGTCACAAAAGCCTCTGCTGTACTCTTGATCAAACTGCCAATAAGACCGACACCCAGAACCAAAATTTCTGTCATAAACTCCACCAAATACTCCAAAACTGAACGGATTGCTGCTATGACATGTGACCAGACAACTCCTAATGCTTCTCCAGGAATACTTACAAACGTCTTGATTATCACTAACAGAACTATTGAGCAGATATGAGTTACTGCAAAAGATAGTAAGTTTACAAAGCAGAGAAGAATATCAACAATGATTGACATGGTTTCAGAGTCTGTCAAATGGCAGAAGAAAGTGTTTAGCAGACCAAAAGTTAGTTGATCAAAACATGTGAAAGGGGTCTTACAGGCTATATGAAATCATTGATTAGATGAAACCCACTGCTAGATCAGAGACCTGCTACTTGGAATTGATAAGATTTTGTTTAGTTTTGCAAGTCAATGCGTTAGAAAAAACAGTTGCACCAACATGGAAACTGTTATCAATTTTTTTTATTTGTTTAATAATATTAAGAACAGATTGGGTAGCTAATTACTGGTGTGAATATTTTTGTTTTAGATTTGGTGATGAGGACTGTATATTAAAAGAATGGATATGTTTATTATGTAGCTTTCGTTAGGAATTAGTCCAACCCTTACCTAACACTGGTTTTCCTGTGGTTGCAAGGAAGGGTGATGGAGGAATAGACTAATATTGACAAGCAGCTTCGTCTCAGACCGTTTGATCAATTGTGATGCCTAGGGTTCTTTTGACTATATTAATTTTTGTTTTGTTTGAGTTGGTTCCCTATTTTTTATTTTGGGTGACCACCTAGTCTTGATTTGCATATTCTAGGTTGCACCATGGGAAAGCTACTTGATTTTGGAAATCTTACCATTTTAATATTTTTAATTTTATTTGTGAGTTTTGAGTCTTATTTTAAAGTTTCATCTTCTTAAGTGTCTTTACGTTTTGTTTTTAAATATTATTTTGCATGATAGGTATTTTTTTAAAAAGTTTTACATCAAATCCATAAAATATAGAAAAATGATCTTTAAACCGAAACCTCTTTGTTTGAGAGTCAAAGAATATGGGACATCCATTTCGCAAAAGTTGCTCAATGAACAATCTTGGCCTCGTCCCTTATGATGCTGGGGCTTTGCACTCAACAATGCTTGATGCACTATAAACTCATATAGAACCATTCAACTTCACTTAAAGACCAAGGGCCATTGTCTACTAACTCATTTTTATATTGATAATATGATTATGTGTGAATTTAATTGAATTCATTTTTATATGTAATATTATGTAAAGTTTATCAAAATCTTATCTCAAATGTTTGTATAATTTTGATAAGTTTAATTAGTCTTTGATTACATATCATTTAGTAAAGATAATTTTTTTTATCAAGAAATGTTAAAAGGATTTAAATTAAAGATCTTTTGAAAGGTTGTCAAACATAATGTTTTCTAATTTTTAATTTATGAATGTTATACGTTGTTTTTTTTTCTTTTCTTAGATAAGTTTGATTAATTTTTAATTATAGCATTTAGTATCAAGGCTATTGATTAAGAAATGTATGACTTGGAAAATTAAAAAGCTTTTGTAAGGTTGTCAAAGATGAAGTTTTTTAATTTCTAATTTTTGAATATTATTTGTTGCAATTTGTTTTATTATAAAGAGGGAAAGGTGTGTCAAGGATTCACCTCTAAAGTAAGGATTGGGAAGCATGTGTAGAAGGGAGGTCGGGTGTGTTGGTGATCTGAGCTGTAGACCCCAAATCCCCAAGGTTTGATAATCTCCCAAGTGTCAGGGGTGTCAAAATGGAAAGATTACCACAAATTTGTCTTCAAGTTGGGTAGCTAAGGACCAATGTTTGAGACCATGTGTAACACCTCCTTCACTTCTAGATTTGCAAGACAAGGGGGTTTCACTAAGGTGTTGGATGATGATTCAAAAGACTAAATATTCCCTTATAGAAAATATGATGATTGCATAGTGTGTCTCAATACCAATATCACAATATACCTATGTGCTAGTTTAAATATGTAAGGATAAGAACCTTATTAATAAATAATCTACAATAAAAATGATCTAAAATGTGTTTTATGATAACCCATTACTATATTATGCACATTTAGACATGGCATCAAAACACGCAAATTGAGAAAATTGAAAGATGTTTAGGTTGATTGACTTTTTAGTGTGTTGAGGACAATAGGAGAGAAAGCCAAAAAAAAGAACAATGCCTTTGTCTAGTTGGGCAACAAATTCTTTGTGTATGTTAAAAAACATATAACAACTGAAACTAAGGTGATACATCAATCAACACACCACAAAAGATTTAGTTTTCTAGAATGCACAAGCAAGTTGGGATTTACAAATACATTTAGGAAAACCACAAATAGTTGTAGAATATTGGACGAGTTTACTTATCAATCCATGAACATACTCATACAATTCCTTTATTGTTCTAGTAGATATCTTGCAAAATATTTACAAGAAATTTATAGCCGTCTAATTGGCTAACTAATTAGAAACACATCTAGAAATCGACACCATACACATGTAGACACACAATCAAGATCAAATATTCCCTTAATCACTTGATCTATAATAGTTATACATTATTGCAAATTTCGGGATGAACCTAGATCATTACAGTGAAAAAATAACTATATTGAGAGCTAGAAACTATGAGCCCTCTAATTTTTTGTGTAATTTGTTCTCTACTATGCTCGTCTCTCCAAAAATGTTATCCTCTCATCTCTTTTCACAATAGTTACCCTGAAAGATATACCTATGACAAGAAGGCTTGCATATATGTCAGAAGATCATGCCAAATGGAAAACCCTAGTAACATCCTCCACCAATGTACAAGAGCCAAGTGTCTAGTGCAAGTCCAATCTAATTGACAAAAAAAGTAGAACAACATTCCCCTCACCTGCACCATACATTCAAATTGATGATTCATGGGATTGAGTGCAAGAAATAGGAGAAATTGCTCACAAAATCCACCAAAACCATGCCTTAGATGATAAAAAGGTTATATAGATAATAAATGAGGCACGGGCACCGTAATCTCCCCTGGATCCATGCCAAAATGAAATAGGGGCCATTTAAGGAATTCTCTTGGATCAAGGTATTGGAAGTTGTAATGGTGATTGAGTGTCGATGGTGGTAACTGAGAGCCAATCCTTTGATTTTTACCTCTTACAAAAATCTGAGCCCTATGGGATGCAAAGACTTGATCGAAATTGGGATGGAACATGAGAATAAGGTGCGTGTAGGAGATACCATTGGCATCGGGTAGAGGAATTGGACCGATACAAGTTTGGCAGAAATTTGGACTCTTGGTGGTGAATTTCTGTCATAAAATCCACCAGATACTCCAAAACTGAACGGATTGCTGCTATGAAATGTGACCAGACAATTCCTAATGCTTCTCCAGGAATACTTACAAACGTCTTGATTATCACCAGCAGAACTGTTGAGCAGATATGAGTTACTGCAAAAGATAGTTTACAATGCAGAGAAGAATATCAACAACGATTGACATGGTTTCAAAGTCTATCAAATGGCAGAAAAATGTATTAGCAGACCAAAAGTTAGTTATCAAAACATGTGAAAGGGGTCTTACAGGCTATATGAAATCATTGATTAGATGAAACCTACTTCCACATTAGAGACCCGCAACTTGGAGTTGATAAGAATTTGTTAAGCTTTGCAAGTCAATGCATTAGAAAAATCAATTGCACCAACATGGAAACTGTTATCATAGATTTTTTATTTGTTTAATAGTATTAACAACAAATTGGGTACCTAATTATTGGTGTAAATATTTTTGTTTTAGATTTGGTCATGAGGATTGTATATTAAAAGAATGGATATGTTTATTATGTTGTTTTCGTTAGGAATTAGTCCAACCCTTTCCTAATACTGATTTTCCTTTCATTGCAAGGAAGGGTCATGGAGGAATAGACTACTATTGACAAGCAACTTCGTCTCAGACCGTTTGGCCAATTGTATTGCTGATTGTATCCCCAAGAAAATAGACCCTGAATATAGTAAGTTTCTCGACCACCTCCTCTCCATTGATGAAATTGATGTTGCCCTTCAATGTATGGCGCTAGGAAAAAGCCTTAGTATTGATGGGCTTCTGGTGGAATTCTATAGAGCCCTTTGGCCTCATATTCGCAAGGCTTTTTATTATGTTTACTTTGAGGGAATTGAAACTGGTTCCTTAGGAAAGGTGATTAACTAAGGACTAATTAAATTCATTCCCAAAAGCAAGGATGAGATATTGTTAGTGGGTGGCAGCCAATTAGCCTCTTCAACACATCATACAAAATAATAGCTAAAGCGTTGGCCCGAAGAATTAAACACATCTCCCAAATGATAGTGCGTCCAGAACAAACCGATTTCTCGGAGGGAAGATTTATCTTAGACAATTTGATTCTCTAGCCTTTGATAATTAATTTGATAAAGCCTATGATAAAATTTGTTGGCCTTTCATAATTAATATGTTGAAATGGCTTTGTTTTGGCACAAAATTATGTGATCAAATCAACATTCTTTTTAGGGATGTAAATGCTAGAGTGGCTATTAATGGGAGTCTTTCTCCTTCCTTTCCCTTACAAAAATCCATTCACTAGGGTTGTCCACTTGCTCCCTTCCTTTACGTCCTTGCTCCTAATGCACTAGGCTATCTTTTTCAGCATGCTCATTTGAATAGACTTATTCATGGCATTTGACTTCTAGGCAAGACTACTGCATTCAACTCACATTTTGCAGATGATAGCATGTTGTTCATACAAAATTTTGAGGAAGTGAATAATACTTTGGATATATTAGAGTTGTTCTGTATTGTTAATGGCTCCAAACTGACAATGCACAAAACTGAATTTATAATGACTCGCCCCAACCCTTGATCACCTTGGATTCCTAGTTGATGGTATGAAGTGAAACATGGAATTATAACAAGATATCTTGGTATCCCCTTTGGTATTGGAGTCTCCCTTAAAGAGATGTGCTTTTGGTTCTTACATAATTTTTTTAAAAAAAATTGATTTGGACAAATAAGTTCCTCTCTATATGGTTGGGAGAATCCAAGTAGCAAACAAAATTCTTTTGGCCAGTCATGTCTACATCTCTTCATGTTGGCTTCCCTCTAGAAGTTTGTTACAACCAACTGATGCAGCTTATCAAAAAATTTCTTTGGGCTAAATGGGGTAATAAAAAAGGTTTGTCTGTTACTTCATGGCCTTACTGCATTCAACCAAAAGAGAAAGGAGGGTTGGGAATTATAGACCTATATACTCAGGGAATTTGCTTAATAACAAAATGGATCATGAGAGCCTTGGATGGTGATGCTCCTTGGAAATATCTTGTTCATCACCGCATTCAAACAACCGCTAATGGACGCTCCTAGGACTTGGTTAGCTGGAAAGATAAAATTATGTTTTCCCCTTAATTTAAAACACATGGTTATGCCCCCTTTAATTTAATTCCATTTGAAAAGTCTGACAAATGACATCCAAAAAATTAACTTGGTATGATCAAACCTTGAGTCATGGTTTGAGTTTTTCCTCCTCTTCCATTTGGTGGAACCATTTGGTCCATCAAGATAGTATTCCTTTGGAAATTATCAAAAATTTCAAGGGTAGACTTCTCTTTAAAAAATGAATTCAAGTATTTTGAGACTTATAGGACCCTTTGAAGTTTGAGTGGAAAACCTAGCAGCAAATTAAAGCTCAGTTTAGACTTCCCCATACTTCTAAGATACCAATTCAAAAAACCAAACAATTAGTTAACCTGAGTTGTTGTAGCTCTTGTCTACACTATGTCATGACAATTTTCTTAATGATTGGAAATGGCCCAACAATCATAGCTTTCATAATTTTCCTCTTAGAATTATTTATAAACAACTCCTTCCATCCACCCCCTTATCTCATAGGCTTAACCATAGATGGCATTGCAACCTCAGTCAATCAAAGTGGAACAAATTGAACTCCTTAATGTGGAAGTCTAAAGTTGATGTGCAAGCCCAGTTGATTGCCCAGGAAGTTCTCCACATTAAAGTCCCTATTGGTGATCAACTCTCCTTCATCTCTCCTGCTCCAGCTTGCCCGTTTTTCTCTAGAAAAGAGACTATCAAACACGCCTTTTGGTATTTTCCCAATGCTCAGAAGATCTGAAACTTTTTCTTCTCCAACTCCTTGATGATTTTTCTTCAGACGTAGTCTTGGAGAACTTCTCTTCTTAGTCTCTCCTCGTATCACAATATTCTGACTCAGATCTTTAGACACATCACTCTTAAACACATTTGGAGATTTAGATGTTTGATAGCTCTCTCTCAAACCTTTCACTCCTTGCAAGTTGAATCAATTCTTATATGTGTTGATTTCTCTCTACAAATCCAGGTTCTCCACTCTACTGTCCAAGCTATTTCTGCTTTAAAAAAGATATTGGATGTTTTTCAAAAGCAACTCAAAGATCTTGAGGATAAACATTAATTGCAAGCATGCAACATAATTGTTCATATTGGAGACCTATGAATAGTTACTTTGATAAAATCAAAAGTATTGTATGTTGGCTAGACATTGCTTCTATAGTTGGCTTTTTCTTGCTGCCCATATGGACAACATTGTTGTTGTTTTCTTTTCATCATGTTCTCATGTGTAAAACACTTCTTTTTTGTATCTCAATATGGTTTAATACTGCTACTACTCCTTGTATTTGTAACCTTTTTTCTGCTGTGATAATCATAGTATGTTGTAACGAGCTTCTCCACATATTAGTAACTATTTTCTGTTGTGATAGTATGCTGTAACGATGAATCTCTAGCTCTTAATTCAATAAAAAATTGTGATGCCTATTAATTTTTGTTTTGTTTGAGTTGCTTCCCTATTTTTATTTTGGGTGACCACCTAGTCATGACTTGCATAGGCTAGGTTGCATCATGGGGAGAGCTACTCGATTTTTTGGGAGGTTTATTTCAAATTCATAGAATATAGACGTATGAGCTTTAGATCAAAACCTTTTTGATTGAGAGTCAAAGGTTAAGGAGCAACCATTTCACCAAAGTTTCTCAAGGAATGATCTTGGTCTCATCCCTTATGATGTCGGCCTTCCACAACAATGTTTGATGCACTGTAAACTCATTTAGAACCATTCAACTTCACTTAAACACCAATGATTGAATACTAACTCATTTTAATATTGATAATATGATTGTGTTAATTTCATTGAATTTATTTTTAAATGTAATATTCTTTTTAAGGAGAATATTCTGATAAATATGGCCAATTCTTATTAAGGACTCCATTATTCTCCTTAATTCTTTTGAGGATGACTATATTTCCCACATTTACAGAAAAGGGAATTGCCTTGCTAATGCCTTCACCAATTTGGGGGTCTTGAAGTGTTCTTCTCGATATTGGTATTATAATGATGCCTTACCCTTTAATATCCGAGCCTTAATAAATCATGATGTGCAAATGGTATGAGTTAGAAAGGAAAATTAATGTTTTGAGTGCTTTAATGTCTAAGCCTTATTCTATAATGATGTGTGAAGGATTCACATTGGAAATACCAATAAATGTCATGAATGCCCAGGGTCCTTTCACATGAATTATGGGTGTTTTTGTGAGGCTTCATACTCACTTTCATCAGTGAGGTCGACATTCTCTTTAAGCTTTCCTGTTTCTTATTTTGTTCTTCTCTGAGATGGGTGGTGATAGAAGTAGAGTTGAAACTTTGTCTTGTGATGGTATTAGGAGAAAAAGGTTAATTTGGAATATTCTCAAAGGAAGGTTTGTGTGACTCCTTACCTGGAGAAATTGCATGGTCATGACCCAGAAACTACAAAGGTTTTCATCAAGGGTTGGAAGGATCGCACTCTGTGGGTTGACGGGAAGGTAATTGTCATCTCTGAAGACCTCACTGCGGAGATTACAGGTCTTTCAACCTAAGGGAGGAAGATTTTCAGAGACAAAAAAAACTTCTTAGGGCGCTGTCAGCCAGTTCTTGAAGGAAAAATAAGCGGAAGAAACTGGCTAAGCTTAATTCTGGTGGCCATGAAAGGATCTCAATCAAACTCGTCTGGGCGGAAGTAGTAGAGGTAATTATGCGTTACTTCACCTTAGACAATAGGTTTCCAACTATTTATGGCTTCCATTTCATTTTGCTAAACCATTTTCATCATAAGCAGCTTGTTTCTTTCCCCTTCTACCTCCTTGCTTCTTTAGAATTTGGTAAAACATTTCTGTGAGGATAATCGAACCCAAAAACTTAACAAAACCCACAATTTTGATCAAATATTATAGATTGTTTACAAAGTGAGAAACTGCAACAGTAAAATTATTCCACACACTGACCATTGATCCCCCCACAAGCTTGACAACATATTCTTCAATCAAATCTCTGACAAAGTATTCAACACTGTGAAAAGCACCTCGTAATTCAGAGATAAACTCAGACAAAATACTGGCCAAGGAGGTCACAAAAGCCTCTGCTGTACTCTTGATCAAATTGCCAATAAGACTCACACCCAGAACCAAAATTTCTGTCATAAACTCCACCAGATACTCCAAAACTGAACGGATTGCTGCTATGACATGTGAACAGACAACTCCTAATGCTTCTCCAGGAATACTTACGAACGTCTTGATTATCACTAACAGAACTATTGAGCAGATATGAGTTACTGCAAAAGATAGTAAGTTTACAAAGCAGAGAAGAATATCAACAATGATTGACATGGTTTCAGAGTCTGTCAAATGGCAGAAAAAAGTGTTTAGCAGACCAAAAGTTAGTTGATCAAAACATGTGAAAGGGGTCTTACAGGCTATATGAAATCATTGATTAGATGAAACCTACTGCTAGATCAGAGACCTGCTACTTGGAGTTGATAAGATTTTGTTTAGTTTTGCAAGTCAATGCATTAGAAAAACAGTTGCACCAACATGGAAACTGTTATCATAGATTTTTTATTTGTTTAATAATATTAAGAACAGATTGGGTAGCTAATTACTGGTGTAAATATTTTTGTTTTAGATTTGGTGATGAGGACAGTATATTAAAAGAATGGATATGTTTATTATGTAGCTTTCGTTAGGAATTAGTCCAACCCTTACCTAACACTGGGTTTCCTGTGGTTGCAAGGAAGGGTGATGGAGGAATAGACTAATATTGACAACAAGCTTCGTCTCAGACCGTTTGATCAATTGTGATGCCTAGGGTTCTTTGACTATATTAATTTTTGTTTTGTTTGAGTTGGTTCCCTATTTTTATTTTGGGTGACCACCTAGTCTTGATTTGCATTTTCTAGGTTGCACCATGGGAAAGCTACTTGATTTTGGAAATCTTACCATTTTAATATTTTTTATTTTGTTTGTGAGTTTTGAGTCTTCTTTTAAAGTCTGATTTTCTTAAATGTCTATATGTTTCATTTTTAAATGTTATTTTGTATGATATTTTTGTGGGAGTTTTATTTCAAATCCATATAATATAGAAGTATGAGCTTTAGGTCAAAACCTCTTCGATTGAGAGTCAAAGATTAAGGGGCATCCATTTCACCAAAGTTCATCAAGGAACAATCTTGACCTCATATGTTATGATGTCGGGGCATTGCACTCAACAATGCTTGATGTACTGTAAACTCATTTAGAACCATTCAACTCCAGTTAAAGACCAAAGACAATTGATTTCTAACTCATTTTTATATTTATAATATGATTATGTGTTACTTTAATTAAATTTATTTTTAAATATAATATTTTTATCTCAAATGTTTGATTAATTTTGATAAATTTAATTAATCTTTGAATAAATAGCATTTAGTATTAAAAGTGTCACTTCCTTTAGGAACCCAAACCAATCACATTGTTGAAGCTGCGACAGTCTACAACAACTTGAAACTTGCTCATTCTTAAGGTTTTCATAAGATATGGCTATAAGGAGATTCCATAAATATAATGCAATGCCTAAAGAAGGCCCATGACTCTAGAGTTGACCTCTATTGATACTCTTATTAAGGACTTCATTGTTCTCCTTAATTCTTTTGAGGATTATTACATTTCTCATATTTATAGAGAAGGGAATTACCTTGTTGATGCCTTTGCCAATTTGGGGGTCTTGAAGTGTTCTCAAGTTTGGTATAATAACGATGGCTTACCCTTTAATATCCAAGCCTTAATAAATCATGATGTGCAAAGGGTATGAGTTGGAAAGGAAAATTAATATTTTGAGTGCTTTAATGTCCAAGCCTTATTCTATAATGATGTGTGAAGGATTCACATTGAAAATACCAATGATATTATGGGTGTTTTTGTAGGCCTTCATACTTGCTTTCATCAATGGGGATGACATTCTCTCTTGGATTTCATGTTTCTTATTTTGTTCTTCTCTTAGATGGGTGGTGACAAAAGTAGAGTTGAACCTTTGTCTTGTGATGTTGTTAGGAGAAAAGGGTTAATTTGGAATGTTGTCATGGAAGATGGTGTGACTCCTTATCTAGAGAAACAACATGGTCATGAGCTAGAAACTATGAAGGTTTTCATGAAGGGTTGGAAGGATCACACTTTGTTAGTTGATGGGAAGGTGATGATCATCTTTGAAGACCTCATTGCACAAATTATGGGTCTTTCAAACCAAGGGAGGGATATTCTTAGAGACAAAAACTTTTGAGGGTGTTGTTAGCGAGTTCTTGAAAAACAATGAGTGGAAGAAAGTGGATAAGCTTAATTTTGGTGGCTGTGAAAGGCTCTTGATCAAACTCATTTGGTTGGAAGTAGTAGAAGTAATCATGCATTACTTCACCTTAGATGGTAGGTTTACAACTATTTATGGCTTCCATTTCATTCCACTAAGACATTTTCATCATAAGAAACTTGGTTCTTACCTATTCTACCTCTTTGCTTCTTTAGAATTTGGTTTAAAAGAGGATAAATAGAATGCTATACTTCTCGCGTTACATAAGGGTCTCATTCTTTTGATCATGGAGCATTTGAAGACCCTACCCTCCCCTATTGAGTTCAAGAAACTTGTTCAAAATCATAGTGTTTGTACCCATGTTGTTTCTTCTAAAGAGGTTATTGAGTCAAAGCAGTCTGATGAAGATGAGGAATGGCAGGCTAAGGATGAGGTTCAAATGTACTCCAACCCACCATTAGAGGAAGATAAATCCAAAAAGGGTAACTCTTCTAAGAAGTGGAACATGGCTCAACTATTTTGGACAAGTGGGTCCTATACAGATGAAGCTAATACTGGTGAGTACTAGATTTTTGGTATTGAGAAAGGAAAAAAGATTAAGCTTGGAGTTGATAAGGAGATAGTCAATCTTAAAGGCAAGGGGAAGTTAGAAGAAGTTGCTAAAATTCCTATAGGTAATACTAGCAAAAGCCCTATTTTATTTCCTAGAAATGCTAAAGGGGATCAAGGTATTTCTCCCCAAGATCTTTCGTAGGAATTACCCCAACTTATTACTAACAAAGAGGAATTTATAATGTCCTAGTGCTTGCAAGAGATGGTGTGGTGGGTCAATTCAGACTCACCAAATGGTTCTTTTTGGAGCTCAATTACATTAATATTAATTTATGCTCCATGTAAAACAAAATTGACTTTGATAGAGAAGCGAAGTATACTCTTAGGGAGAAAGAAGAGGAGAAAGAGCTCCACTATGTGTTGGAAGCTCTAACTTCTAAGGTTAGCTTGATTAAGAGGGACTTTGAGAGCCACATTAAGTGGCTGGAGGAAAAAATGCAATAGGTTAACCATAATTTAGAGAGATTTATAAAGATCAATCAATGCACTATCCAAAATAATGTTGAAGGAATCTAGATCTTGTTTGAGAAGCTGAAGGAGCTCAAAGATTTTTTTTTTTGGTTCCACTAATGCTAGGGAAAATACTGAGGGTGGAAACAAGGTTAAGGGTAAGCAAACCAAATCTACTCATTAGGGGCGAAGTACTAGACCCCATGGCAAGAAGAAGTCCTTTAAAGAAGATAAGAAGGAATTGCTAAATTTGGTTGATCTTCACCAAAGCTTTTATTAACAAGAGTTGGAGAAAGCTAATATGTTCAAAGAGTTACAATAGCTTTTCTATTGTTTTTAATTTTTTTCTATGTTTTTCATGCTTGTTTGCTGATGGTTGGTTGTTGGTTATCTTTGTTTATCTTTTAAGAAACTTTTTGTAATAGGGTTTTAGGTCCCTTCAAAACCCATTTTACCCTTAATTAAAAAACATAGATTATTATTTTTTATCTAGAAATTTATAAAAGGATTTAAATTAAAGAGCTTTCGAAAGGTTGTCAAATACAATCTTTTCTAATTTTTCATTTATGAATGTTATATGTTTTTTTTTTCTTTTCTTATACTTTGATAAGTTTTATTAATTTTTTTATTATAACATTTAGTATGGGCTATTTATTAAGAAATGTATATAAGGGAAAAATTAAACAACTTTTGTAAGTTGTCCAAAGATAATGTTTTTTCTTTTTAATTTTTAAGTTTTGAATGTTATATGTTGTAATTTATTTTCTTATAAAGAAGGTAAGGTGTTTCAAGGTTTCACCTTTAAAGTAATACACAATTATAAAAATATGATTCAAAATGAATGGAAATGCGATAATTTAATTATTGTGAGAAGGTTAAGTATTGGGGTTGGGAAGCATGTGTAGAAGGGAGGTGGGTTGTGTTGGTGATTTGAGTTGTAGACCATAAATAACTAAGGTTTGATAATCTCCCAAGCGTCAAGGGCATCAACTTGGGAAGATTGCCATAAATTTTTTTTTCAAACCAATTAGTGAGGTTTGTAAGACCTTCACTTTTAAATTTGCAAGACAAGGGGGGGTTTCCCTGAGGTGATGAGTGATGATTGAAAAATTAAACACTCCCATTAGAAAAATATACCCAATGTATATTGTATCTTAATACTAGTGTAACAATATACCCATGGAGGAAGTTAAACATGATGTTTTATCCTTTGGGGCGTACAAAGCCCCGAGACCCAATGGGTTCCCTCCTGCCTTTTTCAGACTTACTGGGATATTGTTAAAATTGACTTATTCAATGCTGCTAGAGATTTCTTTAGATCAGGGAGGCTCCTAAATCAATTGAATGCTACCTTTATTTCCCTTATCCCTAAGAAAGAAGAAGCCTCTTTTGTTAAGGACTTTAGAACCATTAGCCTCTGTAACACTATCTATAAAATTTTCTCAAAGCTTCTTGTGTACAGACTTAAAGATGTGTTATGAAAAATAAGAGCCCTGAACTAGAAAGGATTTGTCCAAGGAAGAAACATTTTAGATTTTATTACTACCCATGAAATCCTTCAGTCAATGGATATTAGTAAAAACCTTAGGATGGCCTTGAAAATTGATATCTCTAAGGCTTGTGATAGAGTTTCCTAACTATTTCTCTTTTTTGTTCTAAGGAAATTTGGGTTTGAGGGGAGATTCCTTAAGTTGCTCAATGCTTGTGTTACCACCCCTATGTGCTCAATTCTTGTTAATGGTGTCCCCCAGGGTTTCTTCTCATGTGGTCATGGCCTAAGACAAAGAGACCCCCTCTCCCCCTAGATCTATTTATAATTGTCGCTGAGGACCTTGGAAGGATTATCCAAAAGCTAGTTGACTCTAAGGCCCTTAAAGGTGTTAAAGCTGCTTCGTCACTCTTTCTTGACTCCAGCCAATAGTTTTTTGGTGATACTATCTTGTTTGGTGAAGCCTCAGTTGGGGAGGCTAGCCAATGGAAATCTATTTTAAATGACTATGCTTCTGTTTCTGTTCAACATATTAACTATGATAAAAGAAAGATCTGTACTTCTTCAATGCTGATCGATTAGTGAAGGAAAGAGTGGTGAGGATCTTGGGCTATCAGGAAGCTATTCTACTTGTAGCCTACCTTGGGATACCTTTGATCTCTAGAAAGTTGGATAATAATTATTAGAATCATCTGATTGAAAGAGTCCAAAAAAAGTTGTCAGGATTGAAAGGTAAACTTCTAAGCTTAGCTAGGAAGATACAATTGCTAAAAGCTTCTCTATAGAATATCTCGGTCTACTATTTGTATCTCTTTAGAATCCCAACCTTCAATGGGGAAAAAATAGAACAAATTTAGAGAAGACTCATGTGGTCTAGAATAGAAGAGAAAAACAGATTAGCGCTAGTTAGTTGGGAGAAAGTGTATACTCCTAAAAATGTTGGAGGTCTGGGGATAAGGAGAATCAAACTGTTTAACAAAGCCCTTACTGCTAAGATGGTATGGAATCTCTTGGAAGGGTCTAAGGATTGGGTGAAGATTTTCCAAGCTAAATATCTAAAGAGAAAAGACCTGAGCTGTTTCCTCTCTACAACTAATCTACCTAATGGGCCAGTTTTCTAGAACCATCTTATCAAAATAAAAAATATGTTGAAAATGGGTGTGAGAAAGAGGATTGGAAATGGAAAAGACACCAATTTATAGAAAGACCCTTGGACTGAGGATTCCCTTCTCTCTTCCTTAGAAGGCTTCAACCCCCTTAAACAAATCCTAACAAGAATATGTGGTAAAAAGGTAGAAGACTATATCAATTGGAAGTTCAAAGAACCTAAATGGAAGGAATTTAAAAGGCTACTTAGGAGTGCCAATTTTAGAGGTTAGAGACAAATTAATTGGGAGTCAATTTTGCAAAGGTTACATAGCCTCATTGGGGAGGCAACTTGGTTCTCCAATGAAAGGAAAGATGAATGGTTGTGGAAGGGGAACACTTCTGGTTGCTTCTTAGTTAAACATACTTATAAGGAACTAGAGAAGCCTCTAATTGACTGTAGAGACCTTCATTGGGAAAAAGTGTGGATAACAAACCTTACTTCGAAAGTCAACTATTTTTGGTGGGCTACTTCACTCATAATTCTAACTATAGATAACCTTGTGAGGAGAGTATTTCATCTTGTCAGTAGATGCATCCTTTGTAAGAAGGATGAAGAGTCAATATATATGAATCTTCATGCATATCACTTTCCTCTATTGAATCATATCCATCATAATGAATGTATAAATTTTTCATTTTATCTACTCTCCTCTTTGCAACAAAACATAGAAAAGGGTGTGAACCCTCCCCTACACCAAGGCCTACTAATCACTCTTTATAAACATGCCCTTGCTATGAACCCACATGGTAACCCTTTGGTAGCTAGAAATGATATTGAAAATCAAAATGCCAGGGAAAATGTTGAACCTTTTGTGGAGGCTAACCCCATTCAGGAGCCTAATCCTAGGCCCCACCCCAAATTGTTTAAAGTAATGTGAACAACCCTACTAAAATCTCTTCCTCTGATGTTGAAAATTCCAACCCTTCTACCCTTGTGGGTAAGAAGAATCCAACTAAAAATTCCCTTGAGCTCAAGATGGTAAAGCTACCCCCGAGAAACACAAATATTCTTCACTGCTACTAGAACCTCCTAAGTCCAAGAAACTAAAAAAAGAGTTGAAAAACCAAAATGAGGTCATCACTGTAAGTGAAGAAAAAGAGGGAATTCAAATAGAGGATTTGGAGGATAAGAGTTTGAGTCTAGGTAGTGGAGGTTGAAGATTTGCTTGCCTTGGAAACACTACTTCCCAGGAAAAAAAGGGGAAACAGAAAGCCATATTTCAAGAAGAGGAAGACTTAGAGGTGGAAGAGTTTGAGGCACAAGTCGATGAAGATAGTGAGGAAATGGACTTTAAAGAGACAAAATATGATATGGGAGAGGAGGAAATGGTGGAGGAGAAAGAAGAAGACGAGGAGGAAGAAGTTGAGATTGAAGAAGAGCTAATGAATGAAATACTGAAAGCTCTTGAAACTATAAACATTGCTCAAGACACTAATAATGTTGATGATTCTAATACTAAATTTCTTAAAAGTAGGTTGACTTACATGTAGGTCCAAATGGATGACATGGAGAAAGATATTATTACTTTGATGAAGGTGACAAAAGGCCTCATGTGTAGGGTGTTGGAAATTGGATTGCATCAAATTTTTGTCATTAATGTCAACAGGTTGTCATTGATGTCAACACAATACTGAATATATGAGATGGTTACTAGAATTTATTTTCTATCAAAGATGATCATTATATGTGATCAGTGTGTTGGTTTTTAGGCTCAATTTCTACCATGAGACAAGCTATGATTATGATATTCAAGATCTTGGCTGACTTAGCATATGCAATATATTATGAGAACTAGTTATGTTTTATGGATGTTTTTTTGACATAAGAAATGCATTAACCTTATATGGTGCTGACCTAATTGATGAATAAAATACACACGCACACACATATATATTTAGTGCTAGTGATCCAATCTTAAAAATGATTCCATAGGCTTGTGATTTCACGTCTTTCTAGAATTGTGGTCATGGTTATAACTTGGTTTATTTAATCATTAAAATCTCTGAAGCATACACATAAGGCTTGTTATTGAATAGTATAATATGATTCATATTTGTATGTCAACTGATATTTTGACATCTTTATGAATAGTATATATATTATATATGAGATTCTCTAGAAAATAAAAAAAGCAAAAAAAAGAAAGAGAGCAAAAAAGTAGAGTGAGTGAAGCAGGTGAAGATAATAGAATGTATGTGCATGGTGCGAGTCTAATTGATTTATCAGCTAAAGATCATAACAGAATTATTGAGTGACTACTAGGAGATGTAGTACTACTTATATAGAGCTTCATCCGGAACTGAACTCAACACAAGGAAGGTGTATTCCATCAGTTCATACTTTTGGAAGTGAGCCATAACTCTTGTATTCTGGCAATTATCCATCTTTTGTATCTCCATATTGTAGCCTCATGGATCATGAATCCTTATTTTAGGCAGTGAGCCTTTTTGTAATTGGTTTTGATATTCTCTATAATGTGAGTTAATCATCACCGTAGTTTTTCCCATTTTGGTTTTTCCACGTAAATCTGGTGTTATTATGTTTATGTGATGACTTTTAGTTTTGTACTTAATGTTTAATCAATTAAACAGTATCAAGATCTTGTTATGGTGAATGTTTAAAGCATTTAGTTTTGTGACAAATGATTCACCCCCCCTCTTAGTTGTCCTGTTCAACAATTGGTATCAGAGCTTGGTCCTTTGGATTGAGTTTAACAACTTTAATGGGATTTTGGCAGGTTGAACGAAATGGTGAATGCATCCAACTTGGATGAAGAATTAAGAACAAATACTTCAGATTCTAAAAATGAAGATCTAAAAGAAAATGTCAAGTAAGTAGGTGAATATTTTTAGAAACTAACGAATTGGATCTAGAAGTTCAAGTTGAAACATAAAGAAGTTAATCAGGAACTAAAGGAAGCAAAGGAGACTACTGAGAATCTAAGAATGAAACTTGAAGAAAGAAAAAGGATGGAAGAGAATCTAAAATTTTCAATTGAACAAAGCGAGACAGAGGAAAGATGCTTGAAATAGATTATCAATCAGAAGACAGAAAAATGTGATAAGCTTGAACATGAAGTAGTAACCCTAAGAACTGATTTGGAAAAAGAAAAATCTCATGAAGAAAGGTTCAAGACAAGTTCTACAATGCTTGATGAGTTGATTTCATCTTAGAAACCTACAAAGGATAAAGGTAGTTTAGGGTTTGAAGAAGGAAAAAGGTCAAAGACTAATCTAGTTTTCAACAAAGTGAACAACCAAAGGAAATTTCAAGGCAATACTTATCAAAACAAGAATTGAAGGAAGTTTACCGAAGGATTCCCATCCGACAATCTAACGCTCAAAGGTACTCATCTTTTAATAGCTTTTGTTTCTCATGCAATAAATTTGGACATAGAGAAACAAAATGTAGAAGAAGGATGAACCAAAATAGAATGAGTTAGAATGTTAGATTCTTTGCTATAAAATGTTATGTTTGCAATAAGTTTGGACATAGAGCTACCGAATGCAAAATCCAAATGATGATGAATAGATTTGATACAAATAGAAGAATTAAATCCTTTCAAGGCTATTGTTACACATGCAATGTCTTTGGACAAAATGATAATTAGTGCAAGTCAAGGATAAAATCAAATTCATTTGATCATGGATATGTTATGTGCTACACTTGCAACAAACCAAGACATATCTCAAAATTTTTGTTGGAACAAATTGGGAAGAAAACTAATTCATAATAGAAGACCAAACTTGTGAACAAGGTAGATCTAGAAGAAGTAAGGAGAGAGATGTCAAAAATTTGGAGAAAGAAGGAAGAACAATACAAGGAGATATTTTAGGAGATGAAGGATTGAGGTAAAAAACCATTTTTCATATCATTTTTGAAAACTATTTTTGTATGAAAATTTTGGAGTAAGGGGGAGATAAATCTTCTATTCTTTGCCATTGATGTCGAAGGGGGAGAAAGACTATGTGAAAAGAATGGAAATAATTTCATCTCATCAAAGGGGAAGAACTACAAGGATGTTGTTGTTGACTTTTCACATCTTGTGCTACCATCAATGACAAAGGGGGAGATTGTTGTAAATTGGATTGAATCAAATGGTTTTCATTAATGTCAACAGGTTGTCATTGATGTCAACATAGTATTGAATGTATGAGATGGTTATAGAAAGCTAGTCCCTATCAAAGATGATCATTATATGTGATCCGGTGTGTTGGTTTTTGTGTCTGGTTTCTACCGTGAGACAAGCTATAATTCTAATATTCAAGATCTTGGCCAACTTAGCATATGCAATATATTATGAGAACTAGTTATGTTTTATGGATGTTTTTCCGACATAAGAAATGTGTTAATCTTATATGATGATGACCTAATTGATGAATAAAATACACACACACACATATATTGTATACACCTAAAAATGGTCTAGATAATCTAATTAATTAAAAACGATTTATTTGATTAATTAACCTTAAATTTATCTACTATCAAGAATAAATAGAATTATTTATTTATATAGTTCATTTATTTAATTCTTCTATTCTATTTATATTCTTCTAATTATTCCCTCTTAATTAAATAATTAAACTTCTATAGTTTTTATTTACTTATCATTATCCATCTTTTATTAAATAAACACTATCAACTAGTTGTTTTATTTAATAATTGTTATTTCTTCCTAAATTTGAATAAATCCAAAATATTCGAATTAAAAGCATATTCTATAACTAATAAATATTTCACCTACCAAATTAGATATGTTATGTCTAATTTAATTCATCTCAACCTTCATGGGAAAATTTGAAGAAAAAATTACAGGTGAACTTCTTCATCTTCTTCCATCGATTCTTCCTATCATCTGGTTGAATGTTTTTGTGGGGAGGAACAATATCCATAATCAACTCAAACTTTTGCATCCTTCACCATTCAATTTTTCAGATCAAATCCAAACCTTTGCTTTGCTGCTCCTTCACAAATATGGTACTGAGAATCTATAAATATAGCCTCTGTCTACAAGAAATAGATCCCAAATTTGTGCAAACTTTGCAAAAATACAAATTGAGCAATCAAGCATCTTAGAAATAAGAAATTACCATTTAGCAATAGAAATAGCAAGATAATCAATATCATGGATTTTTATTTAGCTGCATCATAATTTATTGTAGCTTCTTTCATCAAGTTTCATGTCAATTTAGATTATAGTAGTTTCATCATTATCATTTAGACATCATTATATAGGATTAGATTATTGCATTTAGTAGCATCTCATCCTCTAGATTGGCATTTTAACAGTCATAATGCTTACCAAATCTGAGAGCCTTGTGACTTAATAAATCTTTGGAGATAAAGAGCAATATGTTGCTTTCAATAGATTCTTGCTTTAAATTAGTTTAATTGTTGTTTGAATCTTTGATATAATGTCTCATTGATTGTGTTAGTTGATCATTTACTCACATTTTACTCACACATAAATTGGTGCCCACCGTGGGGCACAAAAACCCCATTTTTAACATCTGTTTTAGAAAAGTATGCTTGTAGGCTTTTGACGTGTTTTCTTTTAGCGCAATCAAGAGATTTTATGGTGCATACGATAGATACTTTAGCACATCCAAGCACTATTTTGGCACTTCCACCAAATAATTTAGCGCATCTGACGATTGTTTTGGTGCATCAAAGTTTTTTTTTGTTTCATCAGTCAGTGGGTTTTAATTTGGCACATCGACCTATTCTTTTAGCAAATAAATCAATTTATTTAGTGCATAGATCCATTATTTTAGTGCATTGACATGTTGTTTTGGCGCATTTGATTACTTTTGCAAAATTTTGAAAATTCGAAGTCTAATCATTGTTTTTTATTTTCTAGGTGCAAAATATGCTTGTCAAAGACAGTTGCTGGTAAACATACGCAGTCAAAGACAAAATTCTCATAAATTACTAATGATGCTTGCAAAGATTTATTTCAATTATTGTTTTTCTTTTGTTTAAAATAGTGCATCTAGATTAAGTAAGGGATTAATTGAACACCTTGTCTATTATGGTTGAAGTGATAGGCTTATTCTCTCCCCTTCACTAGGTGATCAAAATGCTAGACTCGCTTTTTATGGTTTTTTAAATCCTTTAGAAGGCCTGCTATAGTGGGAAAAAGTACTCACCCTACGGGAATGACCTAAGTGGGAACAACCAAAGCTAGGTTTCCCAACCCACTATAATCAAAAGTGAATTTGGGGAAACCCACAATTCAATGGAAGTGCGCAAGATAACCATCCCCAAAATCTTTGTTCTAAAGATTGGGAGGTCTCTTGAAGGAGTTTATCATTTGTCGCTCTGAATGGATAGCCTATTTACGAACTTTAGTGTAGAATCCAACTGTATCAATTTCCAAACACTTTTTATATCACGGTGCAAGGGGAGGGAAGAATTTTCCCCCAAGACTCTCACCATATAGCTATCAGAGACCTTGGCCAAAAGTGGAGGATTCAACTTTGGTTAAGACTCAGGAAAGGAGAAAACATGGGTGCCCTCTAGGGGTGATAGGGTTGTGTGAGCTGACATAGTTGCAAGTTGTGGGTTGTGATATTCTAAGTGACCTACTTGAGATGGAAAAGTGCTTGAAATATTTGTATTTGTGTCAAAACATGTGGAAATTTAAAGAATCAGACCAGATTCTAGAACACTCACTACATGTTTAATACATAGATTTCTGAAACAACTGTTTTCAATCTAGCCTATGTGTGTGAAGTTATCTTTCAAGGTTATCATCCAATTAGATCAACAAATTTAGAGATTTACTAGCAAAATACCCTGTCAAAATGTTCATGGTTCAAAAAATTACACCTTGAAATCAATCCTTTTACTGAGAAAAACTAGAGTAAATAGATAAAAATTTGAATGTACTAACAACTTCTAGTTTAGCAGATACACAGTCTGTTTTAGTACATCCACCCAATCTTGTAGCACATCTGTTGTCCAAATAGCACATGCAACCACTATTTTAGCACATTTTCCTTATCTTATAACACATCTGCATAGTCTGTCACCATAATTTAGTAGTATCTTGGTGAATCCATAGTCTGTTTTGGTGCATATACCCTGTTTGACATTGCATTCACCATATCTTTTAGCACATACACAGACTATTTTAGCGCATCTGCCCTCTATTATAGCACATCCACATAACAAGAAAAAAAAGAGCTAATTGAAACCCTTACCAAATAGTTAAAATTAGAACTCAGGTTTTCAACAGAACAAAAAAAAATTCACAGTCCAAACAATGTCTTAAACTTGGAAAAATAGGACATTACAAGCCAAAATTTATGAAATTAAACCAAGATCTTGCAACCTTAAAGTGTCTAAATCAAACAAAAATTCTGGATTATTACGTTAAGTTTCTTTATTAGGATTTTGTCATCCTACAATCATGAAGCAAAACACAATAATCAGATTTTAACTTGGTCTCATCAATAGGATATATCATTCTATTCGACTTAAGTTAATACCATTGGCACTCATCCAAAGAAAAAGATTAAATTTTAGTGAAGATAACAACACTTGTATGCCAATTTTGACAAGGTTACAAAGACAAAAACTTAGAGAAAAAGTAATTGAAACACCAGATACCATGGGTGAAGAAAATACCTTCCACAAATTTCACCAAAATGATGCAAATGAAATGACCCAAGAGGACATCCAAACAACACAATAAGATCCAAATTTCCATAAATTTATAGAAAAATTTTTAGAACAAGATATGGAAAAATACCTTTTGATGCTAACTAAACTAGGTGCAAAACTTTCAAAGGACTTCAACATCAATCAACTAAAAGAAGCACCTAGAGCAGCTGAAACTGAACCACAAAACATAGATCAAGTGGTTTCCCTAACACATCAAATGCAAAACTTGCAACAACAACTTCAAGATATGCAAAACCAAAAAAAGGTACTCTTTATAGGAAATTTTTCCTTATTTTTGATCCAAGTGTGGACATGATACCATTTCCTAGACATTGCAAATTCCCAAAATATGACAAGTACAATGGTAAAATAGACCCAATTGATCATGTGAGGGAATTTAGAACCATGAGTTTAGAATTTGCACAAGAAGACACTTATCTAATGAGGTTATTTCTAAGGAGCTTAGGAGGTCAATGTACGGAATGGTTTTCTAAACTACAACCGAGAATTCAATCTTTTGAAGAACTAGTCAACTGGTTTATCTCGCAATTTTCCTTTAATATTCAACATGAGGTAACAATAAAATACCTTTACAACATGAAACAAAAGAAAGGTGAAACATTCCTCTCATTTCTACAATGATGGTGACAGTTGTTTGCTAGATATCCTCGTTCTATACCTAAAGAAGAAAATATGGAACTATTCATTGACAACCTAACTGATGACATGAGCTATAGGCTTGAACTATGATGTCCACCTACATTTGAGAAAGTGATTGAAAATGGGCTCAAGATTGAAGAAGCCTTGGTCAAAAGAGGGGTGATAAAACATTACAATGAAGGATCAAACAATACAAACTCCTCAAATCACTATGGCAACAATGAAAAACCTAAGTTTTGGCAAAATAATAGAAATACTAGAAACAATGATGCTACAAATGACACACAAAATGTGAAACTAGTATTTAATTTGACAAAAACTACTGAAAAGACCAATCAAAATAATGGCCAAAACATCAATCAAAGTGTCAATTAAAATAACAATCTGAACAATGGATAATCTAAACCACAATCATATCAAAGACCATCAAATCGACGAAGATTCACACCATTGGGACAAACACTAGAATCAACAATGAGAGAAATTATTGCAAATGAACTTATCACCTTACCTAAAGCAAGAAATTGGGAACCAAAAGTAAAATCATCTTGGTGGAATGATGATGACTATTGTAACTTTCATAAGAACAAAGGACATAAAACAAATGATTGTGCAGAGTTGAAACATCTAGTACAAGATTTGATTAAAAAAATAAAGTATTTTTAGAAGGACATCAAATGAACAATGATCACAGTGCATTTAAAAATCCTTTACCAAATTATGAAAAGGGAGAATCTTCTTCTGCAAACAGTAAAGGTAAAAATGTGAACTACATTTATGACAACACTATTCATTGTATTTCTGAGGTTGAGAAGAATGGTGTCACATATAATCAAACTGATAATGTTGGAATCAATGACATCATATCACTAAACATGATCCTGAACATAGACACATCCAACAATCAGATCAATGTCATAAAAATTAGGGAAAAGCAAGACTACCAACCAGTCAACGTGACGACAAGGGGGCAATCCAATGTAATATTGAAAGGAGTTGCATCTAAAACATCTGCCCCCCCTTCAAATCAATACAACATAGTTGATCAACTACAAAAAATACCAACATAGATATCAATATTAGAACTCCTTAAAATCTCACCATCCCATAAGGAAGTTTTGGAACAAGCTCTTGTAGCCACCGCAATACCCAACAATTTAGATGTTTGTCAATTCCAAGCTATGGTGGGACATTTGAACACACCTCATTTTCTATCATTTTCCAAACAAGATGATGTATCACTTAATCATCCACACAATGTAGCCCTTTATATAGAATTTTTAATCCATAAACACTGTGTTAAATGTGTCCTAATAGATGGTGAAGCTGGTTTAAACATTTGTACTTTAAAATTGATCCATGCACTACGTTATTCTATAATGTTATTGATGCTAGAAGGAAAATCACAATAAAATCCTATGATGAAGAAGAGATATCCTCCAAAGGATTGATCGTGCTGCCTATTCAAGAAGGACCAATTGTGAAGAATATAGTTTTCCAAGTGCTAGAAAAAGAGCTGACATATAACATACTCTTGGGATGTCCATGGATTCATGAAATGCAAGCAATACCCTCAACTTATCATCAGTGTTTAAAGTTTCCAGTTAATGGACAAGAAGTTACTATTTTAGTTGATTACAATAATCCCCAATATTGTAACACACTTAAAATGACACAAAACACTTTTGTGCCCCATAATAGGGAGGTGAGCACTTCTAGTTCATCCAATAGTGAAAAGCAACTAAACGTTGTATCCTAGTGGGTTGAGAAAAATGACCAGTCAAAAGATACAAGTGTCGCTAACAACACTCCATCAAACAAAGAAGGTCAACTGAATTCTCTATCATATCAATTTCAAGAAAAGAACCAGTTAATGGACAAAGACATGGGAGAATATTCCATTGGGGAATCTCTATGTCTTTCACAGCTACTACCATCTCCAAGATCATATGGACAACCGTCAACAATAACATAACAATCATCACAGCCTACCACAGTTTTTGATAATAGATTTGTGAAGGTAGGTACCTTAGAAGATGAATTTGAAGATAAGACCATCCTCAATTGGATCTACAAAGATGAGGAAGCATCTACATCAGAAAATATTAGCATAAAGATAGATTGATATGGCAAGGGAAAAAAAATATTAGAGAAAATGGGGTATGAAGGACAAGGACCTATTGGAAAAATAAAAGAAGGCATTGTAGAACCCATCCAACCTCTCACACTTCAGCCAAAAGACAAAACAAGACTGGGTTATGCAAGGGAAACAAAAGAGGAAACCACTCATGAAGTTGTTGAAAGGATTCTTCAAATGATGTATAGCTTTGAAACAGATTCTAATGAGTATGAGTGGGATTCTTTATCAGAAATATCATACAAGGACATATAGGTTGGTGTTATAAAAAAATATGCACCCACACATGAGGAGGGACAAAGTTTAGGGACTAGACCCCTTGTTTTTGGATCACAAAATATCAATGACTCAAATGAGGATGTGATAGATGAATTGGAGGAGAGTAATATCATAGACCTTGATATCACCACTAAATTTTTTGACAACATTGCTATAGGAACCCTCACTGTCGTTGACCCTAGTCAATCTGATGAATTTTTACTTATAATACATCCTGAACTTATCAACTAGGAACCAACTAAACCTATTGATATTCCTATCTTTCTAAATGATGACACTATTGTAAATTTCCTTTTTTATGATGTACCTAACACAAGTTATAATCATAATTATCAATAACGATGCTTTAGGTCAATAGGGTGTCAAATCTTTCAGTTACAAAACTGAAAATAGGAATAATGGATCTAATGGTGAAAACCATTCAATGGCAACATTAGATCTTGAAAAAGTAAAAATAAAGAACATATCTGATGGTGAAAACCTCTCAGAGGCACCAAAAGATGGGAGATTTGACACTCTTCTAGAACACTATCATGAAATATCATCAATTTTGGTGGAGCCTACACAGTCTATCAATATCGACACAACAGAAAAGGCAAAACTCTACATCTGGCAACATCTATGACTGAACAAGAAGAGCCTAAATTCAACAAGTTCTTTGAAGAAAGACACATTAAATTTGCTTGGTCTTACTTTGATATTCCATGGTTAGATTCATATCTTCTAATGCATCACTTATCTCTACCATCTGGGATAAAACCTATGAAGCAAAAACTAAGAAAAATGCATCTGCATATCACCTTGTTGGTAAAGGCAGAGTTGAAAAAGTTATTAGATGCAGGATTCATTAGAACTATTGATTATGTTGAGTGGATTTATAATATTGTACCTATTCCTAAACCAGATAACAATATAAGAATATGTATTGATTTCAAAGATCTGAATAGGAGTGCCCAAAGGATGATTTTCCTTTACAAAACATTGACATAATTGTAGACTTAACAGCTAGACACGCCATGTTATCATTAATGGATGGTTTTTAGGATACAACCTATGTGAACCTAGATCCTAAACCTGCAATAACACAAGAAATAAAAAACAAATTAGATCAAATGCAAGCTAGAATGTCGATTCCTCAAGAAATTCATTTAAATTGCAAGAGAGAAAGGAAATGAAATAACACAACCAAAATTAAAACATATCAAATCCTATTCTAAGGCAAAGTAAATTCTCAATCTCTTGAGGGAATTGGTGCCAATTTGATGTGAAAATTGGCCATTTCCCAACTCCAATGATGCAATGGTGATTTGGTGATAAAAATTGACCCACTTTGATGAAGAGTGATGAGTGCTCCAAGCTAAAAACCTACATAACCTAGCTAAGAACTCAATGGTATTGATGAAAATTGCTAAAGATTTGAGTATAGTAAGTTTACTCATGTTGTGGATGATCAAATGCAAATGATGAGCTCTCTATTTATAAGAGATAATGGTGGAGAGACATGCAAAATGGGTGAATGTGGGACTAAAGATCCACCAATGAGAAGAGGCCACTTGTCAACATGTGAGAGGTTGAGGAATGAGCACATTTTGGTCAATGTGCCAAAGAGGGGGAGATTTAAAATTTGAATTTGATGACAAGATGAGTTAAATACTAAGTTTGACTTGTGCAAGAGACATGTAAGAGACATGTAAGAGCTCTTAAATGCTTTGTTCGAAGGGAAAAGTCAAATTGGGGGGAGATTCAAACTTGGAGAATATTCTCTTTTTATGCCATGTTGAGAGAAAATGGAGAATTTAATAAATCAATAAATTGATTTATTTGTGCAAGTGGGAAAAGCTAGAGGATGTGATGGGTGATTAGATTAGATTAATTTAGCGAGGGATTAGGTGATTTGACCCATTTGACTTAGATTTGGGGATTTAAACTAAATCAAAGAGAGATGAAAGATGATTTCAAATTTAATTAAATAAAGGTTTGATTTATTTAACCAAAGAGGGATAATGATAGGCTTAAATTAAATAAAGTTAATTTATTCAATTTAAATGGATGACCTTAGAGATAAATAAAATAGAATTGATTTATTTGATGAATAGATTTAATGAACTTGGTTAAATGCATGATTTTAATTTTGTATGTCTACACAACCAAATCAAGATAGCACCAAAGGATTAGGAGAAGACCGCATTCACATGTCCATGGGGCACATTCTGCTAGAACGTCATGCCCTTTGGGTTGAAAAATGTAGGGGCCACATATCAAAGGGAAATGACCACCATCTTCCATGACATGATGCATACCTTTATGGAGGATTACATGGATGATATACATGCAAAGTCATATACCAGAGAAGGGTATCTAGAGATCCTAGATAGAACCTTTACTAGGTTGGAGAAGTTCACTGTTAGATTAAATCCTAAAAAATGTGTGTTTGGGTTACATCAGCAAAGCTCCTAGGATACATAGTGTTGGAAAAGGGTATCGAAGTGGATCTTCCTAAGGTTAAGTCTATAATGGAAATTCCGCCACCGAAGAATATCAGTCAACTATGGTCTCTATAGGGCAGGCTACAATCAATCAGGAGATTTATCTCCCAATTAGTAGACAAAAGTCATCCATTCAATCATTTGCTACATAGGAAGGTCTCTTTCAAATGGGATCAAGGGTGTGAAACAAATTTCAATCAAATAAAATAATACTTGATGTCACCACTCATACCCATGCCTCCTACAGAAGATAGGCCATTATTACTATACATTTCAACAATTGAGATTTCTCTAGGTGCTTTATTAGCACAAGAAGATCTTGCAGGAAAGGAACAAGCTATTTATTATTTCAGCAGGACTTTGAATGGTTATGAAATAAATTACACCTTCATTGAGAAAGCTTGTTTGGCGGTGGTATTTTCTACCCAACAGTTGCGGAATTACATGTTGACCCACATGGTTAAACTCATAGCAAAGATTGATCCATTAAAGTACATACTCAACAAGGTTGCCCTAACAGGAAGACTAGCCAAGTGGTTCATGATCTTAAGTGAATTTGATATCTAATATGTAGATCGAAGAGCCATCAAGAGTCAAGTGATAGTTGATCAGTTAGCTGAAGCTCCACTACTAGATAATCATCCAATGAGCATTGAGTTTCCTGATGCAGACATTCTTACTATGACCACACAACAATGGTTGCTTTATTTTGATGGGTCATTCATGCAATGTGGATTAGGTGCGGGAAGTCTATTTGTCACACCTCAAGGATATACCATCCCAAAGTCCTATAGACTCATGTTTGCATGCAAAAATAATGTGGACAAATATGATGCATTAATTATTGGCATCAAAGTGGCAGTTGAATGGAAAATCACAGAGCTACAAGTATATAGAGATTCACAACTAGTCATTTATCAAGTAAATGATGAATATCAAACAAATATGAGAAGTTGATTTCGTATAAGAACATGGTGGATGATCTCAAAAGGTACTTTCTGGAGATCAAATTTGAACAGATTCCAAGGGCAAAAAACAAGGTTGTTGATGTAATGGCGACAATTGCTTCTCTACTGTAGAATCTAGAAAAGTGAGGTTGTTATGAGTTTATGGTGGAACAAGTGTCTAATCCTGCATGTGATAATCCTGAATCTCAAACCATATGCCATATATTTGAAGTTGAATCCTCAATCTATGGAAAGACCTATGCTTACCTTAAAGATAATATCCTTCCTCTCAATCTTTCCCGAAACTAGAAACATAATTTCATTTTCCAAACCGCATGACATACCTTAATTGTCGACATACTTTACTGTCGAGGTCTAGATGGTACTCTTCTCTAGTGTCTAGAACATAATGAGTCTAAGACAACTTTACATGAGGTTCATGAAGGTATTTGTGGAACGCATTCAAGCACACTAACCCTAGCAAAGAAACTCCTCCGTTTGGGGTATTATTGGCTGAACATGGAGGAGTCTTTTCAGTTTGTTAAGAAGTGCACAAAAAATGTCTAATACATGGTAATCTAATCCATGCACTGGCACAAGAATTGCATCCATTTACTTCAACATGGCCTTTTTTTCAGTGGGGACTAGACCTGGTAGGAAATATTAAATTGTCTTCATCCAATGGACACAAATTCATAATCACAACAATGAAATACTTTACAATGTGGATAGAAGCGGTTCCCTTAACAACAATCACTAGAAAAAAAATTTCTTCTTTCATTCTGAATTACCTCATCTGTCGATATGGCATACCTCAGTCCATTGTTACAAACAATGGTCAACCTTTTAAGAATCAAGATGTCTAGGAACTATGTGAGAGGTTTCATATCCGACATCATTTTTCAACACCGTACTATCCTCAAGGAAATGGCCAAGCAGAGGCTTCCAACAAAAAAATTCTGAAAATACTGAAAAAGACTATCAATGATGTTGGACGTGACTAGCACGTTCAATTAAATCCTGCTCTCTAGGCATACAAAACTAGCATCAAAACACCTATAGGAGCTACACCATATGCATTAGTATATGGATCAGAGGCCATATTACCTATTGAGGTGGAAATACCATCACTCCATGTATCACTGAAGGGTATTATTACAAAATGAGGATTATAGAGTCTCTAGACTACAAGAATTGGAATTGTTGGATGAATGTCATCAACAAGCTGTGAACCATCTAAAGGCATATCAATAGAAAATGTCCAGAAGCTACAATCACAGGGTAAAGCCTAGATTCTTTCAGGTTGGTGACTTGGTCCTAAGGGAAAACCCTAGAAATCAACAGGACAAAGAAAAGAAAGGAAAATTTGAACCTAACTGGCTAGGTCCTTTTGTTGTCATATGAATCTATGGATACGAAGCCTATAAACTATCTACAACTAAAGGGGATCTATTCGATGAACCTATCAATAGTATCCATCTCAGAAAGTTCTATACCTGAATCATCTAGTGCACGGTTAAAATTGTTTCCTTGATGAAAACCTCGCAAACAGGCGTTTTGGTGACAAAAAAATACAAAAAAATCAGAAAAGAGAAAAATGCAAAAAAATCAGAAAAGGGGAAAAATACAATAAAATCAGAAAAGAGGAAAAATACAAAAAAAAACATAAAAGAGAAAAATACAAAAAAATCATAGAGTCTAAAAAAGTGCAATAAAAACATGTAGTGAAAACCTGGAAACAGGTGCTACTTGTGATTTAAACTAGCTTTTCCATCTATTTGGGAAATGTCATGATCGTTCACTTTCGTAATCATTTCCATCCATTATCATATCCTAGTAACATGGTCGCGTCTCACCCTAGCTTGGGGGAAAAATCTTGAACTCACCGAGGGCAATAAACTTGAGCTTAAACAAATAGACAAACAATAGTATGACAACACAACAAACACAATGATCATTGGGAGACTCAACATTGAACATACATCAAACATCAGAACATTTTAATAAATCAACCATCCACATCAACACAACTGAAATCATATCAAATCAAGACAACTTTAGGTGGATGATATTCTTTTGAATCATGATTTTATTGCTTTAAGCTTGAATGTTCAAATGTTGTACTTTAATTTTTGTTATCATTTCTTTGGAGCAACTCAATGATGTATTGAACTAGAGGAGCTAGGAAGGAGAATGGTATTTACTTTGTCTGTTGTCTATGAATTGATCATTATTTTTGTGTGAATTGTCATGAGACGTGCTCTACAAAGTATCACTGATGACATTCATAATTCACATATTACAATGATTGATTCTTGTCTTTTTACACAAGAAATGCTTAGGTCATCTTGGTTTAATTATACCTAGGTGCTTGTGTTCACTTGCAGTATCAAAAATCATGAAAGTAGTACTCAGGTCATCATTGGTCTACATTATACCATTGATGCTTGTACTCACTTTCAACATTTTAAAAGCTCAATGATGATAAAAAGCATGATGAATGGACTATTAATATGACAATGCTTTCATATAAGTTTGCATGGTAAAATTAAATTGCATTCATGATATTTTGTGCCTACAAATATTTTGTTACAAAAGTTGGTGAAGGATTAAAAAATGATGTTATCTTTTCTCATTAATGAATTGAGTATACATGAAATTAACAAAAAAAAAACATCATCATTATCATATAATTGTATAATCATTTCCATTACATACATTGGAAATAATTTATCATTTCATTTCATCATTCATACATTCCATCATATATTTTGCATCATATCATATTTTTCAAATCATCACATCATCTAAATTGCATAAGAAAAATATCAAAAACAAATCTCTATGTAGTTGCATTTTGATTCATTCATCATATCATATATCATACATTCAAAGTACCATTATATTCATCATTCATTCATCCATTTATTATATCATTTATATGCATTTAAAATACCCAAAAATAAAAGTGCATCATATCCCATTTACATCATTTTCATATATCATTGAAACATCATATTCAAAAATCATACATATTGATACATATTCATATCATTTGGATATATATTGTCATACAACTATTATCCATGTAAATACTACATACATCATGCATCCATACATCATGCATCTATACATCATCATTATTCACATAATCACAATTTTAACATCATAGATAGAACATCATAAATCATAGCATATCATCATGATCATTAAATGCATCCTTCACAATATCATATAGATCATCACATAAAATATAGAACATAGAAATTAAATGAATCCATCATAGAACCATATAGAACACATATAGATCGATCAATCCATCACATATCATATAGATCTCAAAAATCATAATGTCAAGTATACAATGATGTCTGAAATATAAAGAGCCACAACATAAAAAATGGTTGTAAATCAAAGAACTGGAGTATACATCATGTCTCATATATCATGGAATCACATCATAGATCTATGTGGTGCTAGCTCTAGATGGTACAATAATCTCTAGGCCAATACCTCCTCCACCAAACGTATCAGGATCTCTCGAATCTCTCCGTGGAGGCTATGTCACACCTGCACTAACAATCTTGGACTAGCTCCTGACTGATCGAAACTGGGCATAACTAACTCTTTGCTCAAAGGGAACAACATCATGGTACTTTCCTCTCTAATACTCCTCTCTACCCACATGAAGAACCTCTCTCATGTAATCAACCATAGACATACCATCAGCTAATCTCTATAATCTCTCAGCTATAACCTATGCCTGCTCTACAACCTATCTAGTTGCATCTCTCTCAGTCATCAAAGAAGAAATCTGTGTCTGAGTAACTAACAACTGTGCCTGTACTTGACCAAGAGCCTGTGCATGGACTAGACCTGTGTCTACATTTGGGTTTTTTTTTGCACCAATAAACAGTGGGCCTGTATCAACCAACCCTGTAAGGTCTGCACTTGCACCTATAAACTCATGATCTAAGTTTGTTGATGATATGAAGGTATCCAAAATGCAAATGCTGCTCGGTGGGAGCTATCAATGATCGCCTCTTACAAGGCACCATATAGTCCTAGACATCCACGACTAGACCTGATCCGCTGCATGTGATCTACCTGCCCCACCATCTCCTCCATCATGACCATCTCCTCCATCATGACCACCATCTCCATCTCCCTCATCATCACTACTATCCTCCTCCTCCTCACCACTCTCCTCTCTCCTCCATCGGAAACCCTGGGAAACAACAACATCCTCCTCACCAGGTAGTGGCATTGGCTCATCAGGAACAAAAATATGTGGAAAATGATGTATAGCCAGGTACTCTACATAATCTATTGTAACAGGTGGCTCGATAGTCTCGGGATGAATCTCCAAAACCAAAGGCTGTAGGCCTTGGTACTCCTAAACGTAAACATCATATGAAAGGCAGGGTCCCCACTCAGTAGAATCTATCTAGCGCTAAGCATAATCAAAAAAACCTTGGGGCATGCCCTATACAATACCATACTGTCTGAGCACTCTCCTAAAAAAAATCTCTCCAATTCCCAACGAGTACTGCCAATCAGCAACATAGACTTACAAAGGTATGACAACTGTATATCATCGTCATCCCAGTGCTTGCAATCTAGATATGGCTGATATGTAACAACCTCTACATCATCCAATACTCTCCTCCAGTGCTTCGACTTACCCAGTTTAGGCTAAGTAAGTTGACCTACATATATATGCACATAAGGCCTTATGGCAGGTCACTGTCTCACCATCACTGGATGCATAATAGCTATATACTCCCATGTCCACACTTGAAGTAATGTAACCCCTATAGACAAACTGTGACCTCAAATGTAGAAACATGATGTAAATCATGGTAAAGATGAGCAAGCATACACATGCCCCATGCATATCTTGTATTGTGAACAATCATACACTCCAAAACATAGCCCCAACCAATAGAAAGTCCCTTTGACCTATGATCAGGACAAATGAATCTTCCAATAAAACCAACAAGTATTGAAGGTAGGGTGACATAGGCATCCACCATCTCATGCCATGGAATCTCGTATCCACAAATCCTATCATCTTGAAATACTCTACATAGAGCATTACTCCTGCCTTGCTTTGAAGAATCATAAACTACAATATCACCAACAATAGGTATCCTCAAAATCTGCCAAACATCCTCAAGGGTGACTGTCATCTCACTAGTAGGAAGGTGGAAGGTATTATGCTCACTATGTCACCTCTCTATTAGGGTTGTCAGGAGACCCTGATTAATCCTAATTTTGGGCATAGATAAAAGAGAGGATAAACCATAACGTGTGATGACTGCTATGTCAGGCTGCACTAGCTATGGTATCAAATCGAATGTCCTAGGAAACTGCCCTCGAATCTGTAGGTTCGCAAATGACTCCTATTATCATGAAATATTGAAAGTCAGTAATCTTTATCAATTTATAAAACATCAATTAGTCTATCAAATCTCATCAGCTCTAGTAAGATTTTGATCAAATCTCATGACTAACTATCAATTGAACCTCACCTATCATGAGGAAAATAATTAAAGTATCATTGTACCTCACCTATCATGAGGAAAAATTATCAAACTATCATTGTACCTCACCTATCATGAGGAAAAACCATCAAACTATCATTGTACCTCACCTATCATGAGGTCAATCATCAATCTAAAATTGTACCTTGCCTATCATGAGGTCAATTAATCAAATCAATTTTTCCCATCATGAGGTTTATCAATCAAACTATAATTATTCCTTGCCTATCATGAGGTTAGTTATCATTAATCAATCATCAAACCTTTCCTATCATGAGGTTGAACATCATCTAATCTATCAGGATCATTAATCATATCAAATCAATGGCTGACATAATCGAAATTGACAAAACCAAGGAAAAATTTGACAAATTACATCATTCTAACTTGTATGCACTAAAATAGTGTTTTTATGTGTCATAATATTCAATGTGCCATTAAAACACCTCAATGCACTAAAACAGATGATCAAAGTGCTATTTCATCAGATGCACCGTTTCAAGAGGAAAATGCACTAAAATAGTTGATCAAAGCATTATTTCATCAGATGCGCCATTTCAAGAGGAAAATGTGCCACTTTAGATGGTCAATGCACTATATCATTGAATGCACTACTTTACCCTATGTATGCGCTACAAAAATTAACCTATGCACTAAACTAGTGTATGTGCTAGAATAGTAGGTATATGCACTACATCGAGCGATGTATGCTATAAAAAATTTCAAACATTTTAAAACTGAATAAAATGTGTGAAAAATGAAAATGTGAAAAACAAGGAGGTTCATGGGTACATATCGGAGGTCCGTAGGCAGCTGGGCAGTTGTGTCGACGCACGTGCTCAAAACGGTGAGTGTGGTAGGGGATTGGAATTTTTCTCAATAAAGCTCCAAATCACTCTCTCAAATTTTAAAACTCAAAATTGCATAAATGAATTCTAAATCACCCTTTTTAGCTTTTTAATGGAGTGATTAAAGGTGATTATAATGGGATTTATTTAAATTCTTTTCAAAGGGGCTTAATTCAAATCTCATCATAGGGGCATTTACACAATTCTTTGTTGGGAGATAAATTGATTTTGCATCATTGAAATTGAAAATCTTTATCAAATCATCAAATCATCAGAAAATCATGAAAAATTTGAATTTTTTTGAAAAAATCCTAAAAAATAAAAAATTCATCAATTTATCTCCCGAGGGGGCATATATCCATCATCACAACAAAATCAACATTTGGGGCATATCTAAAAATTATTTTCGTCAATACTGGTAGCAATAGCAAAATTTTCTTTGAAGCAATGCATAAACACATCACTTCAAAGAGGGGAAAAATGTATACACCTAAAAATGGTTTGGATTTAATCTAATTAATGAAATACGATTTATATGATTAATTAACCTTAAATTTATCTACTATTGAATAAATAGGAATATTTATTTATATAGTTCATTTCTTTAATTCTTCTATTCTATTTATATTCTTCTAATTATTCCCTCTTAATTAAATAGTTAAACTATTATTGTTTTTATTTAATTATTATTATCCCTCTTTTATTAAATAAACAATATCAAATAGTTGTTTTATTTAATAATTGTTATTTCTTCCTAAATTTGAATAAGTCCAAAATATTCAAATTAAAAGCATATTCTACAGCTAATCAATATTTCACCTACCAAATTATGTTATGTCTAATTTAATTCATCTCAACCTTCATGGGAAAATTTTAAGACAAATTGGAGACAAATTTTTAGGTGAACTTCTTCATCTTCTTCCATTGATTCTTCCTAGCATCTAGCTGAATGTTTTTGTGGGGAGGAACAATCTCCATAATCAGCTCAGGCTTCTACATCTTTCACCATTCAATTCTTTAGATCAAATCCAAACCTTTGCTTTGCTGGCCCTTCACAAATACATTGAAAGGAATCTATATATACAACCTTTGTCTATAGGAAATGGATCCCAACTTTGTGCAAACTTACATTGTAGAAATACCAATTGAGCAATCAAGCATCTTAGAAATAAGCAATTACCATTTAGCAATAGAAATAACAAACATTTTAGAATAGAATCAATATCATGGCTTTTTATTTAGCTGCATCATAATTTACTGTAGCTTATTTCACCAAGTTTCATGTCAATTTAAATTATAGTAGTTTCATTATTATCATTTAGAAATCATTATATACGATTAGATTATTGCATTTAGTAGCATCTCATTCTCTAGCTTGGCATTTTAATAGTCATAATGCTTACCAAATCTAAGAGCCCCGTGACTTAATAAATCTTTGGAGATAGAGAGTAATATGATGCTTTCAATAGATTCTTGCTTTAAATTAGTTTAATTGTTGTTTGAATATTTGATATAATGTCTTATTGATTCTTTAGTTGATCATTTACTCACATCTTACTCACACACACATACACACACATGCACACACACACACACACACACGAGACTCTCCAGAAAAGAAAAATAGAAAAAAAAGAAAGAAAGAGAGAAAAAGAGCAGAGTGAATGAAGCAGGCGAAGATAATAGAGTGTATGTACATGGTGTGAGTCTAATTGATTTATCAGCTAAAGATCAAAAAAATTATTGAGCAACTGTTGGGAGATGCAATACTACTTATATAGAGCTTCATTTGGAACTGAACTCAATACAAGGAAGGTGTATTCCATGAGTTCATACTTTTGGCAGTGAGCCATAACTCTTGTATTCTAAAAGTTAGCCATCTTTTGTATCTCCTGGTTGTAGCCCTGTGGATAGTGAGTCCTTATTTTAGGTAGTGAGCCTTAGACAACGAGCCTTTTTGTAATCGGTTTTGATATTCTCTATAGTGTGAGTTAATCCTCACCATGGTTTTTCCCTTAATTGGGTTTTCCACATAAATCTGGTGTTACTATGTTTATGTAATGACTTTCAATTTTGCACTTAATTTTTAATCAATTAAGCAGTATCAAGATCTTGTTTTGTTAAATGATTAAAGCATTTAGTTTGGTGACAACTGATTCACCCCCCTCTCAATTGTCCTATTCAACACAAGGTTATGGTTGGTGCTATCTTGGGCCAAACCAAGATTAGAAGAAAGCTTAAGAAGATGGGAAAGACTGATGAAATGAAGGACTAGGCTGAGGATAAGGGACTTGATTGGAGGGAGTATGTCTCCCGTAATGGAGAGTACTGGGACTTGATTGCTAAAGCCAAGTAATGGCTTTATTTCTTTCTTCTAGTTATGGCTGCCTTGCATTTTTTGGTGTTTTATTTTCATATTTTGGACTACTATTTAATATAACTTTGTTATGGTTGAGAACTTGCTGGACTCTGGTGGAGATTAGTGTGATTGTGATTATGGTCAACAATTAGACCTTTTAACATAATGCCTTTTCCTTTTTTAGGAAGGGATGTATTAGGAATTGTGTATTCTTTTATTGAATCTCTTTCATGCATAGTGTTGGTTATTTTTTATGAACAAAAACTTAATCTTACCACTTACCTATGAATCTACCAGAATTTAATGATTAGCAAGGGTGAGGATTGGCCAACACACAAGCAAGGATTTTGAGGCCCTTACTTCTTCACTTCGGGCTCTGTGACACCCAAGAGGGTAATCCTAACAATGTTCACATATTAATATTCTTGTGCCATTTGTATTAATAACATTGCGATATACAAAAATGATTCTCATATAGAGGCTCAACTAGTAAAACATATCAAAGAAGTTGGATGCTTCTCAATCATAGTTCACTTTTAGAGCATGAGAATGGTAAAACCTCATGTCTTTGTAACCCATTTTGTAGAATTTGGTTTAATGAAAGGGTAGTGGCTGAGTTAATCAACACAATGAGACATATCTACCTCACTTAGGCCAACGCCTCATCCTTGGAACATAGTCAATACCAATACCCATATTATTTGACAACAATTTTCACACATGACATTATACGAAGCTTTGAAATGCTACATTACAATATTTCAGCATTATGTCTTAACCTTTACTTCTTACTAACATCCTAGTACTCAGGTTAATATAATTTCATAGTCATATTCAAGCATTTACATTAATACTTTGAATTAATAAGCAAGAATAAAGCCACACATCCACCAGAAATTGATAGAGACCAATAAAATAACCTTGATTATATTATTCATAATCTATAAACAAGTACATAGGAGAGAAAAATTGTGTTGAATTTGCACTATTTCTGTTCTATATTTCTAGTATTACCATCAAATTACATATGCATATTGATAGACTCAAACCTAAGGCTTATCACTAAACTATTATGTATTCTTTACAACTTTCTATGTGACTAATCCTAAAACACTTAACCACCCCCCTATAACTAGCCTTGAAATTCCATTTATAGAAATATGGGAGTGACAAGCATTAGGTCGAAATTACAATTACATTTGAATTTAATAGCTAATTTCATCCCCATTTCAGACATTCCCTAGATGGTTACATTTAATCATTGCAAAATAAGGGGAAAACCAAAGACAAAATATCTTTTAGTTTGTTGAAGAAGACTAGCCCACCTATCAAAAGGCATCAATTGTTGTTGCAATAGCTCCAAAACTCCTCATCCATGTCGATCAAAGAAGATTCTCCATCAACACCCAAGGAAAAAAATCACATATTAACCAGAAAAGGCATATTTGTCATCAAATTAAAGGAGTCCAACACCTCTCCTTCACACCAGCCAAAAGATTTTCCATGCTAGCATTAAAAAAAAAACCATATGCTTGCTAAAGAGGGCAAGTTTTTTGCAGTGGCAATGGTGTCATAAGAAAAAAAAATAGGGTTGGGATGTTACTTTGATTTGTCAGCATCAGAGTATGCTTGCCCACTCCAAGTTTGTACTAAAATTGGAGAAACTACTATTCCTCCCTTATCAAAATCCTCATGTGACACCAAAGTGAGCAGGCATTGGCCATACTCTGCTTCGGTATCTCCTTCATCATCCGAAGGGCTGTCTGAAACCTCTATGGGAGAGTTGTGCCTCCCTAGATAAGCCTTGTGATATTTGTTCCTTTTCTTCACTTCCCTCATAGGTTTGGCTAATTCCTTCTTTCCAAACTTGACCAATTCTTATGAAACAATCTTGCTACTCAAATTATAGGTGCTTTTGACACAACTCTTATTTTTTCCATGAGCACTCTGATGGCACCTTCAAAAATTTTAAATTTTGAAGGCCCATGTTGAAATTTTTTCCTTTGCACACACAAAAGTGCACGTGCAAAATCTTCCCAAGTGACCTACTTTGGAGGGTCACAATTTGAAGCCTGTTGATTTTCATGCCAAATGGATTGTTGCTCTCCATTCTCCTTACATTTATGTACTACCCTGTCTAATTTCAAAGCCCCATGAACAGATTTGTTATTTTTACCAGGCCAAAAGCAAATGCATTTTGCTCTGTTTTGCACCTACATTTTTAGAATGTTTCAAGGAGGTCAAGTTTGACCTTTAATATCTTGTGATGAATAATGATTCAAGGAAATATCTCTTTCACACATACTCAGTGTACCTAGATGAGCTTATGTTTCGAGTAGCAGCCCCCTAGAAGTTGTTTTGATATTTTTTCAAAGTGTTGACTTTGAGAGCCCTGATTGGTTTCTGACAGGTGAAATTGCAAAAAAGTCCAAGTAGGTTACTTTGGTATTTAATATCTTTCACCTCAGGAATAATTTTTCTATGCCGTTTGTTGCAACAAATTCTTGGGTCAAATGGTAACATGTATGCTCAGTTTCAAGCTCTCAGGATAAGTTCTAATGGGTTAACTAATCCTTTTTTGACTGTGACATGGCCAAAAATGGTGTCCTGAAAAGTTTCAAATTTTCAAAATCTAAAGACAACCCATTTCGTTTTTTCATCTAAAACCTCTACAACTTCATTTTCATCGATATTGGAGGTAATGTGATACATTATTTTAATGTATTTATGTTGCGGCGAACACGTCCCAGGGGCCAGTTTACAAAGGAGGTACCTGATTTTTGATGGTTGGGAAAAATTTGAGAAAATGGGTTTTCTATAAATAATTGATTATGGCTGCACACAAAAAAAATTGGCTTCAGGGGTCACTGTTTGTGCATAGTAAAATTTCTCCGTTTGGGCCACAGGCGTAATTAAAATTTGTCTATTTTCTAATGTTTTCAAATGTTAATATTTACAATATTTCGAGTATTTTAAATATTGGGAAAATGCAAATATGCATTTAGGGCAAGAATAAAGTGGATTTCAAATGTCTGTAAGGAAAAACAATTTTAATTCTTGCTTTCTATTGGTTGAAATCACGACGCATGGCAAAACTCATTGCCCATCGCAAGTTTTGAATGAGATTGAAGGAGGCAATCAGCGATGCCTTGGTTTGAGAAATGAGTCATCGTTGGGGTAGATTGAATTAAAGCTTTGAGGCAGATGATGGGATTTAATAATTTTTCAAATACGCTCGGCAACAAGGCAGTTTATTGGGCTCATCTCCATTGTGAATGGGGGAATCAAAGTCAAAGTAGTGATGCCAGAGTTTGAGCAATAATCCTTTATTGGAAATTTTAAAATTTTCATTGTATAAAAGGAAGGTTTAATTCTTGGTTGCCATTGGCTGAAGTTCACAGGAGACCATATTCATAGCTACATGGGAAAATGCATTGCCCATTGCGGTTTTAGTCATTTTCTCCTTGTGTATCAACGATAAACGAAGCTATTTTTATTTTCATCACTTATCACCATTTAATTTCTACTCTTCCACTTTGGATCAACAATGGGAGAGGCTCCTTCTTCTCCATCGCTCATTGTTAATTGAAGTCACCTCTTCCTGAATGCATTAGCGATTAGCGATGGTGTGCTTTACTTGGGAATTGCTAATTATTTTTTCATTTTCTAAATATACGGGCTATGTACAATGGTTTGAAATTTTGTAAAGGTTGGTGGGCCCAAAAGTTTCATAAAGTTTTAACTATGCAAAGGTGAAATGCATGGTAAGTATAAGGTGCACAGGTAAATTGCTTTTCCTGATTAAAATATTAAAAGTCTTTGTATATTAAAATTAAAACAATAATCTTTCTTTGTTGGGGATGAGTAAATTATTTTATTGTCTTGGATTTAATCTCTCCCATCGCTAATAAGTTCTCACTTCTTACACCAGAGTGGAGATAAAATGACACTGAGAGGAGGGGGGGTGAATCAGTGTCTTAACAGATTTGACCAATTTTCAAAAATTCAAAAACATAGCTCATATTTGATCTCAATATTACTCTGATTAAAGCATTCATTAGTTGAATGTAATCATTCATAAACAGAATTAAGAAAAGTAATAATCAGTGAACAAAAACAACAACACTATAAAGCAGAGAGCACACAGAAGAACAAAGAGACAAAAGCTTTTGCCGATTGGAAAACCCTCCTAGGGTATAAAAACCACTCCTAAACTGCCTTACTGGCTTAATCTTCAAAACCACTGTTAACAATGCCTTATAGGCTAATTTCTGAGCACCAACCCCTCATTTAGAGACACCAATCTCAAGGAGCACCAACCCCTTACTTAGATTTCATAATTACACTCATAATATCAGAGGATCTCTCTGTTTTCAGTTAAGCACATATCTCTTTGTTTTCTCATCTATAGAAAACCTTAAGGACAATATCCCAGAATTACAATCACCAACCTTCACTGTTTTCAACACAGGTTTATATATATACATTTCAAGTATGACAGTTACGAAGAAATATTCAAAAAGCGTTTTACACAAGATTCTGAAACTCTCTTGCTAATTTGAAGAATTTGAAGCTGGATAATGATGATCTGTAGATGATGGTAAAAAATCAATAGTAACGCTTATCCAGAAAACTGAAAATCATCCATTATTTCAAAAATGCAACTACTCAAAAAGGAAACTCAATGAATATACTACCATGTAACGGTTCTGAGATTCGATACCAATCCATGATGTCGACCACAATGTTTTGAGTCTCCGTTAACCATTCGCTAAGACATCCAGATAAGTATGTCGAAGGCAATTATAATGTTGATCGTTCCTTTGGTCCCTGTGCGTCGCCATGACCTTCTGCCGTCGGGGAGAAACCATATCGAAGATTTTTATGTTTCCCTGAGATCACATTTCTGTTAGATTTGTTTCAGTCGCTGAGACACAAGAGTCTTTCTCATCGAGATGCCCTTTTGTTCCATTCACTATCGCTATAGCATTTTGATATTGGAGAGACATCTTGTAGATAGGTCTTTGTTTTACCGAAAGTCATTCTGAGTCGCTGTGACATCTTGCTGGCGGGGAGACATTATGTAGATTTCATTATGTTTCACGAAAGTCCAAATGATGTATTTTGGTTGCTGTGACATAAGGTTTTTCTTGCCGATGAGTCCATCCGTTCTATATATGTTGCTGTAACTTCAAACCATCGGGGAGACATCTTGTAGATCGTTTCATGTCATACCGAAACAACCCAAACACACCTTAGATCGCCAAGAGAATTCAATTTTGATACCGACAGAGACCTTTTGTCTTATGTGCTTCGCTATAACATTATGATATCGGGGAGACCTCCTATAGAGCACACTATGTCTTTCTGAAAGTCTTCATCCACTTGTCTGTCGCTATAGCATACCGTTATCAGGGAGACCTCTCGTAGAATGCTTGAGTCATACCGAAATGCTTTATCCACTCTGAGTCGTTGAGACATTACAAACTCGCTGTGACCCTATACCGATGACTCTAACTCTTACTGATATAACCTTTACGTTGTCAGTCGGAAAGACAAGAAAAACTCGCCAAGATATTATATTGAATGAAATCTCTCACTAAAAAGCACCCATTTGTTGTTGATCGGTAAGACAACAAGGTCTCGCTAAGACATTATATTGATAGCCATTAGTTTTACCGATAATACTCCATATGCATACGGTCGGTGAGACACACTTGAATTCGCTGAGATACTAAACCGAATACTCCAAGTCTGGCCGAAGTGAAACCCCAGATGTGATGTTCGGTAAGACACTTCCTGAGAACCTATTCCGATACTGCCTAGCTCTTGTCGATAGAATTTCACATGCATTAGTCAGTGGGACATAACCCTTTTCGCTATGACCCTTCATCGAAGCCTTAAACTCTTGCCGATACGATCCCATTCAACCTCCAATCGGTGAGACAAAGCAATTTCGCTGTGACCACATACTGACGGTATAACTTATGCCGATATAATCCTTTTCTATTGCTGAAACAAAAGAGAATGTCACACCGATAGATGCCTGGAGATGGATCCCGATCGCTGTGACATCAAATAAGTCTTTCTGATATGATCTTTTAACGGAGGTCGGTGTGACATACTAATTTCGCTAAGACATCATATCGATGCCGCAACTCTTGCCGATATGAACTTTCTTGTGCCGGTTTCCAAGACACAAAGTGCTTGATGAAACAACATGCCGATAGGGATTTCTTACACCGATGAACCACCTCATGTATTAGTCGGTGAGACCTGACTCATTTGGTAAGACCTCTCAGCGGTGAAAGATACTCATGCCGATAGACTTTTCTTCTGTCGCCAAGACCATGATCAATGTCACGCCGAAAGCTGCCTGTATGTAAAATCAAATCATTATGACATCAAAAACATCTTGCTGATAGGCAACACAGATGTTTATCAGAGAAATGGATCGGGGAGACCCAAGCATTCTCATGCCGACATGTTCTTTCTTGTCACTGAAACAATGTACAAATAAGATAACCTATGACTGCACGAAGCTCAAACTGATCAGTACCATAAGATATTCAAATGTTGAATGTAAATTGTCCACCGAATGACAAGACAGGTAAACCATATAGACAAAATTGTACCAATATAAAGCATGAGAAACAGTCTGAAACTATCAACAAGTAGAATCAACTGAAATTGATTTTGTCATCAAGGACAAACCATATGATCACAACTAAGATCCAACAAACTCCCCCTTTGTCCTTGATGGCAAAACACAAATGACTCTCCCCCTTTTTACCTCAATGAAAAAGGATAGAAGAGAAGAATGTGCAATGCCAGGAACCACAACTAAGAGCCAACCAAATACCATAATTTGAGCACAAAAAACCAACCTCTTCTCAGCACAAGTAACCTTAGTCACTGTCTAGGACAATACACAACAAAGACCAATGATACAGGTTATTCTTCTCGAAACGACACACATAATTTTACTCATTTCATACACAAAATATAACTTGAAAGCATGTATACTACATAATTCATTGACAATCTGTTCTTGAACACCCATCCTCAGTCCTCATACAACACTGAAAAATATCATCACAAAAATAACACATAACATCAAACATGTTTTTCAATCACTGTTCTCCAAAGATAAATCCATCGACATCCGTTCAAAAACAAAGGCTTTCTATTTTTAATATATTGAGGAACTCATCTATATGTCTCCATACCGCTCAAAGATGTCATAAGGTCATACCATTATTTCTAAAACCCAAGCATCCAAAGAGTTCATTTAAAAAACAAAGTGCACTATCATTTCAAAAACTTCTGAAAACTATCAACCACTAGACCAAGCAAAAACATTTCTTAACATCTTATACCACCAAAAGAAAATTCAAGATGTCATACCTCATTCTAGACTCCATAGGGGTAACATATATTACCATAATAGACTCCCCCTGAGTCTTTGCTTCTTCTCAAGACCTAGAAGGAAACACTTGTGCAAGGAGTGCACAAGGAGTTTTCTCTGAAGCATCTTTATTGCTCTTCTTGTCATCTTGATTTCTCTTTCTTCTCCACTCCAATGAAGAATTTTTCACTTGTTTGCTTAAAGTACTTGTCTTTATGTTGAATCTGCATTGCTGTACTTTATGTCCAATCTTATTACATCTGAAACAAATGACTTTGTGATTGTTCTGAGAAATAGAAGTCTTCCTATAGACATTTCCAACATTGTTCCCTACATTATTATCACTTGTATTTATTCTACAGTCTCTTCTCAAGTGACCAAAATTGTTACAGTTGTAACACACCACATCCTCATTTCTAGGGACATTAGATTGATTCTTATTTGACCATCTTATGCAATCAATTGCCTTATGACCATAGTCATTACAAACATAACAATATCCTTGGAAAGAATGATTATACTTGAATGAATGATCATGCCAAGGATGTGAAGATCTGAAGACATTTTTCCTTTCTCTATGAATCCCTTTAGATTGTCTTCTAGTGTCAATGTTATCCTTTGATGCAACAATATTGTAACCAATATCAACCTTCATTCTTGGTGTTTGCTTGGCTGTAAACTTCTTTCCATCTGAAGTAGTAAACACTATTTCATGTTTAGATTTGTCTGCAGAGCTTTGTCCAACCTCATATCCCACTCCTGTAGGATCTTTAGAATGCTTTTGCCTACCCGACATCTCATTCAATATATTAGTACTATGATCAAATTTATGATTTTTACCAGATTGAGCCTTGATATTTTCAACCTCTTTTCTTAAAGCAACTACCTCTTCTTCAAGTTTTAGACAAACAATATTTTTAATCTCCAAATCAGAACTCACAACATCTGTAATCCTCTTATATTCTTCAATTTCAATTTTCTGACTTATAATCATATCGTCCTTAAGAGTTAGTTCTTTTAACAAGGAATCATTATCTGAACATTTCTTTAAAGAATCAATCTCATTTTCTAGTTTATTACACAATTCATCTTTGTCAACTTGACTTCCAAAATCTCTTCTTGCTGAAGCTGTCTTGTTAAAAGTTGGTTTTCTTTTCTAAGCTGCTTAATAGTATCTAAGGCACATAGGAGTTCACCTTCCAAATCAACCTCACTTTCTAGTTCATCATATTCCTGTTCAGGGTTAACTTCACCCAAAGATTGATCTACTTCTACACAAGTTTCTTGAACATTTAAATATTCATTAATGATCTCCTTGGACTTCTTTTCAAAACTATGAAGGTTTACACCTTCTTCACTCTCAGATGTTTCACAACTTATTTCAGTATCCAAAGATATCTCCTCTTGTAACTCACTATTCTGAATCATTTCAATCAACTTGTCCCAAACTTCCTTAGCACTGCTGTAATGAATGAATTTTGTAATGATTTTATTTGGCAAGTTATTAAAAATAGCATTTATAGCTCTAGTATTGAATTCAAGTGCTTTCTTCTCCTCAAGAGAGGAAGGAGATGTTGCAGATGTAGTACAACCCTTTTCAACTACTGCCCACACTTCAAATCCTTAAGAAAGTAAGTATGTTTCCATCTTATTTTTCCATATAACAAAGTTTGTTCCTTCAAACTGAGGAGTTCCAGATCTAGGATACTCTACCATTTCAGAGCTACTATTTATGAACTCTTCCTAGTTGTTACTTATACTAGATTCGGGTTGAACAAGATGAATAGCATTTTGTTGAGAACATATTTTTCCCTTATTCCTTCTGTTCTTTCCCATATTAACCAAACTACTCCAAGAAACTAGGAACAATCCTAGGTGGTTTAGACCTATCAGAGGACCCTACGCTCTGATACCAATTTTTGGAGTTAAAATGACACTGAGAGGTGAATCAGTGTCTTAACATATTTGACCAATTTTCAAAAATTCAAAAACATAGCTCAGATTTGATCTCAATATTACTCTGATTAAAGCATTCATTAGTTGAATGTAATCATTCATAAACAGAATTGAGAAAAGTAATAATCAGTGAACAGAAACAACAACACTGTAAAGCAGAGAGCACACAGAAGAACAAAGAGACAAAATATTTTGCCGAGTGGAAAACCATCCTAGGGTATAAAAACCACTCCTAAACTGCCTTACTGGCTTAATCTTCAAAACCACTGTTAACAATGCCTTATAGGCTAATTTCTGAGCACCAACTCAAGGAGCACCAACCCCTCATTTAGAGACACCAATATCAAGGAGCACCAACCCCTTACTCAGATTTCAGAATTACACTCATAATATCAGAGGATCTCTCTGTTTTCAGTTAAGCACATATCTCTCTGTTTTCTCATCTATAGAAAACCTTAAGGACAATATCCCAGAATTACAATCACCAACCTTCACTGTTTTCAACACAGGTTTATAGATACGTTTCAAGTATGACAGTTATGAAGAAATCTTCAAAAAGTGTTTTACACAAGATTCTGAAACTCTCTTGCTAATTTGAAGAATCTGAAGCTAGATAATGATGATCTGTAGATGATGGTAAAAAATCAATAGTAACGCTTATCCAGAGAACTACAAATCATCCATTATTTCAAAAACGCAACTGCTCAAAAAGGAAGCTCAATGAATATACTACCATGTAACGGTTCTGAGATTCAATGCCAATCCATGATGTCGACCACAGTGTTTTGAGTCTTCGTTAACCATTCGCTGAGACATCTAGATAAGTATGCCAAAGGTAATTATAACGTTGATCGTTCCTTTGGTCCCTGTGCATCGCCATGACCTTCTACCGTCAGGGAGAAACCATATCGAAGATCTTTATGTTTCCCCAAGATCACATTTATGTTAGATTTGTTTCAGTCACTGAGACACAAGAGTCTTTCTCACCGAGATGCCCTTTTGTTCCATTCACTATCGCTATAGCCTTTTGATATCAGAGAGACATCTTGTAGATAGGTTTTTTTTTTACTGAAAGTCATTCTGAGTTGCTGTGACATCCTACTGTCGGGGAGACGTTATGTAGATTTCATTATGTTTCACCAAAAGTCCACATGATGCATTTTGGTCGCCATGACATAAGGTTTTTCTTGCTGATGAGTCCATCTGTTCTATATATGTTGCTGTAACTTCAAACCATCAGGGAGACATCTTGTAGATCGTTTCATGTCATACCGAAACAACCCAAACACACCTTAGATCGCCAAGAGAATTCAATTTTCATACCGACAAAGACCCTTTGTCTTATGTGCTTCGCTATAACATTATGATATCGGGGAGACCTCCTGTAGAGCACACCATGTCTTTCTGAAAGTCTTCATCTACTTGTATGTCGCTATAGCATACCGTTATCAGGGAGACCTCTCGTAGAATGCTTGAGTCATACCGAAATGCTTTATCCACTCTGAGTCACTGAGACATTACAAACTCACTGTGACCCTATACCGATGACTCTAACTCTTACCGATATAACCTTTACGTTATCAATCGGCAAGACAAGAAAAACTCACCAATATATTATATCGAATGAAATCTCTCATCGAAAAGCACCCATTTGTTGCTGATCAGTAAGACAACAAGGTCTCGCCAAGACATTATATCGATAGCCATTAGTTTTACCGATAAGACTCCATATGCATATGATCAGTGAGACACACTTGAATTTGCTGAGATACTAAACCGAATACTCCAAGTCTGGCCGAAGTGAAACCCCAGATGTGATGTTTGATAAGACACTTCTCAAGAACCTATTCCGATACTGCCTAACTCTTGCCGATAGAATTTCACATGCATTAGTCGGTGAGACATAACCTTTTTCCCTATGACCCTTCACCGAAGCCTTAAACTCTTGCCGATATGATCCCATTCAACCTCCGATCGGTGAGACAAAGCAATTTCGCTGTGACCACATACCAACAGTATAACTTATGCCGATATAATCCTTTTCTGTTGCCGAAACAAAAGAGAATGTCACGCCGATAGATGCCTGGAGATGGATCCTGATTGTTGTGACATCAAATAAGTCTTGCTGATATGATCTTCCAACGAAGGTTGGTGTGACATACTAATTTCGCTAAGACATCATATCGATGCTGCCGCAACTCTTGCCGATGTGAACTTTCTTGTGCCGATCGCCAAGACACAAAGCGCTCGATGAAACAACATGCCGATAGGGATTTATTACACCGATGAACCACCTCATGTATTAGTCTGTGAGACCCGACTCATTCGGTAAGACCTCTCAGTGGTGAAAGATACTCATGCCGATAGAATTTTCTTCTGTCGCCAAGACCACGATCAATGTCATGCCGAAAGCTGCCTTTATTTAAAATCAAAACATTATGACATCAGAAACATCTTGCTGATAGGAAACATAGATGTTTATCAGAGAAATGGATCAGGGAGACCCAAGCATTCTCACACCGACATGTTCTTTCTTGTCACTGAAACAATGTACAAATAAGATAACCTGTGACTGCACGAAGCTCAAATTGATCAGTACCATAAGATATTAAAATGCTGAATGTAAACTATCCACCGAATGACAAGACAGGTAAACCATATAGACAAAACTATACCAAGATAAAGCATGAGAAACGAGTCTAAAACTGTCAACAAGTAGAATCAACTGAAAGGGATTTTGTCATCAAGGACAAACCATATGATCACAACTAAGATCCAACAATGCGATGCTGGGTAGAGATTTGTGCAACATGAGGGTGGGACCCCCATAGCTTGTGTTTAAATATTATCATTTGATAATATTTTTAACCAAGGGAGATGAATTTGTGTGAAAATAAAAAACTTTTGTGTTGGCAAATATTTTAATATGTAAAATGCAAAAGATAAAGAAGGCACGGGAAATGATTTTTGTAATGTGAATATTTTATTCACCGTGCAAAGTGTTTTGTTGGAAATAATTTTTACAAAGAGGACCATTTTCACACAGCTGGGTGAAAGGTGCATAGGTAAAATGGAGATTTCTTGTAGCCAAGGGTTTTCTATAGCAAATGAAGAATGGAGGTTTTTACTTAAGATATTTTTCAACTGCAAGTAACAATAGAATATTCTCTATAACAAGACATTTTTCAATGTGGATAAAGAGAAAATGATGAGAATGACGAGTCTTCCAGAAAGGGAATATTTTTCTATTGAAGGGTAGTGGAGTGAGGAGCAAGAAAATAGAGAGCATGTTGAAGATTGTTCTGCAAGCAAAGGCAGTTGAATATCAACGAACCTAAATGTGCCAAGTGTCTTCTTTAAATGAATATTTAGAGTTTTTGTGTTTCCTTAAATGTTGTCTTTCTGCCTCATTATGAGAGAGGTTTTTTCTGTAATTAGTCATAGAGAATACTATAATATGAATATAGAACATTTCAGAGGTTTTGCTTTAGGTTGGAGTCTGTTGATACTCATGTAATTTTGATTGCAATACTCACAAGATAATATTGAATAGTACAATTTCAAGGCCATTTTCTCTCCTATGTACTGGTTTATAAATTATGAATAACATAATCAAGAATTATTTTATTTGTCTTCAAATAATTCTAGTGGATGTTTAGTTTTATTCTTGCTTTTCCATTCAAAGAATGTATGTAGATGCTTGAGTGAATCTATTGGTTTATGTTAGGCCGAGTGATAGGATTCTGATAAGAAGTTATGGTTGAGATATTATGTTGAAATAGTGTAATGCAATATCTTCAAAGCTTGGATGATGCTATGTATTAAATTGTTATCAGATTGTACAAATATTGAAATTGACTCTGTCCCAATGGATAAAGCATTGATCTAAGTGTGTTATTCCTGTCTGGTGGCTAATTCAACAACTGATAAAAAATTTAAATGAAATCAAATGTCATTCTCAGTTTGTTTGTGTGTTGAGCTCATTATATTACATTTCTCATATTTAAATTAGGCATTACTATAGAGGTAAGCCAAGCCTTTATAGTATTGTGTCTATTAAGAAACTAAAGGAGAAACATCTGTTCATAGTGTATTTGGTACTTCAACACACAAGTATCTATAAAGGGAGAAAGGGGTATTTTATTCACTTTCTCGTTCATTGGTCATATTAACTCATTGAGTCTGAATATGAGAGAGTGGCTACTCTGTAAGAATAATTACATTTGTGGATTTGGGAACCAATAGATTGGTGACTCCACTGAGGACAACTTGGAATCTCTAGTTGTAGACTATCTTATTACAAAGTCATATTATTTGCTGATCTATAGTTTTGGTTGAGAATGATCCAAGGACCTGCATACTTGAAGGAGATTGTTGTAATGTTTTTGATATATTCTTGAACTCTGGTGCTCTACTGGTGGAGAGAACTCATAAATACATAGATCTTGGAAGAAGCTTTTTGCTGCTTGAAGATCTTTTCCTCTTTCAAAGAGGTAGCAACTCTACATAAGTTTCTACATCATTAGAAGAGTTAGTTGTAGCAGTTCTCAAGTATTTTTCTATTGTAATATCTCTATATGAAGGTTTTCAACAAAAAATTCTAGTTAATATTGTCCCTTATTCAGTATTTCAAGATACTAGTAGAAAGGGAAATGAGAAAGTAGGATATTCTGAAAAGGATATTGAGAAGAAATTAGTTGTAGAGGGAATAAATTATTTATTTGCAAAAATGTATTACTATCCTAGTTCTCCGTCTACAAGTTGTAATATCATGCCTAGAACACAACCATGTCCTCAAAGGAAGGTGTTCACTAGTGAAAGATAAAACCCTCTGGATTTCAGTCAAATCCAGGGTTACCCACATTCTGTCCCAAGAAGAATTAATGAATATTTTCCTATGTTTAGAGGAGGTTTTGAAGAATCAACATCACAACATGTACAAGTTTTTCTTGATGTAATGGAAGATTGTCAAATAGTAGAGGAAGATGTCATGAAGTTTTTTGTAAGAACTTTAGAAGATACTGTTGAATATTGGTTCTCTAGTTTACCAATGCATTCCATAGATTCATGTCATGAGCTCAAGATGCATTTCATTGATTATTTTGAAGAAGAATCAATAGACAATGAATGCTTAACTGAAGAAAGAAATCTGCATACCCAAGAAGTATTTGAAGAGAAATTTGAAAATGAGGTTGAACTTATGTTACTTATTGATGCATTATATGATGTAAAAATATTTAAGGGTGAATCCTCCTATGATTTTCATGATAGATTCATGAAGATTCTATTTGCTATACCAGCATCAAATAGACCTGATGAATCAGTGTGTATTGATGTTTTTTCTGAAAGACTTGAGCCAGGTCTAAGTACTATGCCAGCTCATTTGAAGCCTCCTAATCTTAAATGCATATATCAATGGCTTTCAGTAATTGAGGAAATGATAGATAAATATGGAAGTAATCTCCTAACTCAATTATGTGATGGTACTTTTTCAAGACTTAGTCCAATAAATGTAGATGGTATAGTAGAAGACAAAAATGATGCATCATTAGGTGATGAGGAAGTTGTTTTTGAACAACCTATAAAAAAAATGTATGCAAATGAAGATTGTAGCCATGATGGTCATGAAGAGATAGATAAAATATTTGAAGTTTTTTCTATTTGCTCTGAAAATATAGAAATAGAAAGAATATTTTATGTATCAGATAAAAGGTGCAATGTTGCAAATGAAACTGAAAGTATTTTCTCTTCTATGTAATTTGAATATACAATTGAAGATCATGTTGATTATGAAATTTCATGTCTTCATGATGAAAACAATGATGTTGTAGATGGAAGTTTGCAACCGGCTGAAAAGTATTCTTGTCTAGGTGATCATGATGACTTCAATTCTATTTGCACCCCTAGTGACTATGATTCCTCTCATGAGGAAGAGGTAGAATTAATCTCTTCAAGTGGAAAGTGCTCCAACAAGGAAAATGATGACAATACTTTTGAAGGCTCAAAAAAAAAAGATGATGGGTATGAAGTGAATATCTTGTTTGAAGAAGACATGTGTGATCAGCAATGTTATGATGCATGTAGTCACACCCATTCTACAAGTGAGTATAGCATTGATGAAAGTCATGATGAGACAAAGGAACCTGCAGATTTGAAGAATGCTTTTGAGAGCATCAGTGTATCAGATGTAGATGACAAGGATTGCAATGAATTTCAATTGAAAGGACCAACCATAAGCAGCTGCAATGAAGAAACCATTGATGGTTTTCATTTTGACAATGAAGAAGGTAGCTTTATTGATTGTTGCAATAGTGTGAATGGAGGAGATATGTGTGCAAGAGATTTAGTGGATGAATCGGTTCAAGTAGTTGGTTATGAAGAGCATGCATATGTTGGTCAAAATGAACAAAGAACTCCTCTTTTGTTTGATATTTTACCTTCTACTTCTTTTGCTGACTTTGAATTTATCACTGAATGTTTGCATGAGGATAGCATTGATGTAGTTGAACATGAAAGTAAAAATGTAGAGATAAATGTTAGTACAACTAATGATGCACTTTATGATGAGTTTTCACTTGAAGAATGTGATTGTGTCAATCACATGGATGCATATGAGGATCTCTTTTCTGGATCTGCAACTCATAGTTTTCCTCTTGAGAAGTATGTTTCAAATTGTCATGTTGATGCAGCAAGAGGTAGTGGTGAATATGTTCTACTTGTAGTAGTGAATGTGTTTTAAATAGTCATTATGAGGAGTTTGTTGTAGAAGTAAATTCTAAGTCTTCTAAGCCTACTCTTGAAACTTTTATGTGTGATAATATTACTAATGTTGATAGTCTTGTCTATAAGCTTAAAGTGGGAAACATTGTTTGGGATGCTGATGCATTGTTTAAATTCTATGATTTGAATGTGGATAAAATTATTATGAGTGTTGGTGAATCTTTCTTTTAGAACATTGACGCATGTAATAATGTGACTAAGATGTGTTGTTGGGATGGTGATACACTTGGAAGTGATGCAAATGAGTCAAAAGAATTTCAAATGTGTGAGCACTCTTTTCTTTTATGACCTTAATCATTATGAGGGAATTGGTATATGGGATGAGGTCGTGTTTTTAGATGGTCTTGATCACTATCCTCACATTGTGTCACTTTCCATAGAATCAGAGAATTGAATGAGTGGTAGTAATTTATCCTATGTCACTTGGTTGCCATGTGATAGTAAAGTTAAATTCAAGGGAATCCTGACATGTGTTTGCAAGAATGAAGTCACTCTTGTTGATGTGGTGTGACAAAGGAAAGAATGGATTAAAAGAGATCAACTCTTGTAACAAATTGGTATTTGATAGGGGTAAGAACTAGCTTCCCTTTAATATCTTGTGATGAATGATGATTCAAGGAAATCCCTCTTGCACACATACTCAGTGTACCTAGATGAGCTTATGTTTCTAGTGGCAGCCCCCTAGAAGTTGTTTTGATATTTTTTCAAAGTGGCGACTTTGAGAGCCCTCATTGGTTTCTGACAGGTGAAATTGTAGGAAAGTCCAAGTAGGCAACTTTGGTATTTAATATCTTTCACCTCAGGAAGAATTTTTCCATGATGTTTGTTGAAATGAATTCTTGGGTTAAATGGTAACATGTATGCTCATTTTTAGGCTCTCAGGATAAGTTTTGATGGGTTAACTAATCCTTTTCTGACTGCGACATGGCCAAAAATGGTGTCCTAAAAAATTTCAAAAATTTCAAAATATAGGGACAACCCATTTCTTTTTTTTTGTCTAAAATCTCTTCAGCTCCATTTTTATCAAGATCAGAGGTCATTTGATACATTATTTTAATGTACTTCTGTTGCAGCGAACACGTCCCGGGGGCTAGTTTACAAAGCAGGTACCTAATTTTTGATGGCTAAGAAAAAATTGTGAAAATGGGATTTCTCTAAATAATTTATTATGGCTTCACACAAAAAATCTCGGCTCCAGGGGTCACCATTTGTGTGCAGTGAAATTTCCCCGTTTGAGCTGCAAGCGTAATTAAAATTTGCCTATTTTCTAATGTTTTCAAATGTTAATATTTAAAATATTTTGAGTATTTTAAATATTGGGAAAATGCAAATAGGCATTTAGGGCAAGAATAAAGTGCATTTCAAATGTTTGTAAGGAAAATAAAGTTTAATTCTTGCTTTCTATTGGTTGAAATCATAGCACCATGACAAAACTCATCGCCCATCGTGAGTTTTGAATGAGATTGGAGGAGGCAATCAACGATGCCTTGGTTTGAGCGACAAGTCTTCATTGGGGTAGTATGAATTAAAGCTTTGAGGTAGAGGATAGGATTTAATAATTTTTCAAATGTACTCGACAATGAGTTCTCCATTTACGACAGTTTATCACTCATCTCCATTGTGATAGTGATGCCCGAGTTTGAGCAATAATCCTTCATTGGATATTTTCAAATGTTCATTGTACAAAAGGCAGGTGTAATTCTAGGTTGCCATTGGCTGAAGTTCATAGGAGACCATAGTCACAGCTGCACAGGAAAACCCATCGCCCATCATGGTTTCAATCATTTTCTCCTCATGTATCAGCGATGAACAAAGCTATTTTTATTTCCATCACTTATCACCATTTAATGTCTACTCTTCCACTTTGGATCAACAATGGGTGAGGCTTCTTTTTCTCCATAGCTCATCGCTAATGGAAGTCACCTCTTCCTGAATGCATTAGTGATTAGCGATGGTGCGCTTTACTCGAGCATCGCTAATTATTTTTTCATTTTCTAAATATATGGGTGATGTGCGATGGTTTGAAATTTTGTAAAGCTTGGTGGGCCTGAAAGTTTCATAAATTTTTAACTATGCAAAGGTGAAATGCATGGTAAGTATAAAGTGCACAGGTAAATTTCTTTTCCTGATTAAAATATTAAAAACCTTTGTATATTAAAATTAAAACAATAATCTTTCATTGCTGGGGATGAAAGAAATAAAGACCCCAATAAATTATTTTATTGCCTTGGATTAAATCTCTCCCATCACTAATAACTTCTCACTTCTTACACCAAAGTGGAGATATGAGATGTTGGGTAGAGATTTGTGCAACATGAGGGTGGGACCCCCGTAGCTTGTGTTTAAATATTATTATTTGATAATATTTTTAACCAAGGGAGATGAATTTGTGTGAAAATTAAAAACTTTTGTGCTGGAAAATATTTTAATATGTAAAATGCAAAAGATAAAGAAGGCACGGGAAATGATTTTGTAATGTGGATATTTTATTCACCATGCAAAGTGTTTTGTTGGAAATAAGTTTTACAGAGAGGACCATTTTCACATAGCTGGGTGAAAGATGCACAGGTAAAATGGAGATTTCTTGCATCCAAGGGCTTTCTATAGCAAATGAAGAATGAAGGTTTTTACTTAAGATATTTTTCAGCTACAAGTAACAATAGAATATTCTCTACAACAAGGAATTTTTCAACGTGGATAAAGAGAAAATGATGAGTCTTTTAGAAAAGGGAATATTTTTCTGTTGAAGGGCAGTGGAGTGAAGAGCAAGAAGAGAGAGAGTAGGTTGAAAATTGTTCTGCAAGCAAAGGTAGTTGAAGATTAGTGAACCTAAATGTGCCAGGTGTCTTCTTCATATGAACATTTAGGGTTTTTGTGTTTCCTTAAATGTTGTCTTTCTACCTCATTCTAAGAGAGGTTGTTTTTGTAGTTAGTCATAGAGAATACTGTAATAGGAATAAAGAACATTTCAGAGGTTTTGTTTTAGGTTAGAGTCTATTGATACTCATGTAATTTTGATTGCAATACTAGCAAGATAAGATTGAATAGTGCAATTTCAAGGCCATTTTCTCTCCTATGTACTGGTTTTATAAATTATGAATAACATAATCAAGAATTATTTTATTTGTCTCCATTGAATTTCAGTGGATGTTTAGTTTTATTCTTGCTTTTCCATTCAAAGAATGTATGCAAATGCTTGAGTGAAGCTATTGGTTTATGTTAGGCTGAGTGCTAGGATTCTAATAAGAAGTTATGGTTGAGATATTATGTTGAAATACTATAATGCAGTATCTTCAAAGCTTGGATGATGCTATGAATTAAATTGTTATCAGATTGCACAAATATTGAAATTGACTCCATCCCAATGGATAAAGCATTGATCTAAGTGTGTTATTCATGTTTCAGTTTGGTGGTTAATTCAACAGCTGATCAAAAATTTAAATGAAATCAAATGTCATTCTTAGTTTGTTTGTGTGTTGAGCTCATTATATTACATTTCTCATATTTAAATTAGGCATTACTATAGAGGTCAGCCAAGCCTTTATAGTATTGTGTCTATTAAGCAACTAAAGGAGAAACATTTGTTCACAGTGTATTTGGTACTTCAGCACACAAGTATCTATAAATATACTATTGGGATCACCCTCCCATGGTTTAACAGATTCTAAAGTGCAAGGGAGAAAGGGGTAGTTTATTCACTTTCCCGTTCGTTGGCCATATCAACCTGTTGAGTTTGAATATGAGAGAGTGGCTACTCTTTAGGACTCATTGCATCTATTGTTTTGGGAACCAACACACTCTTCCCGCCCTTTGGTGTTGTGAGAGCTCTCAGTATGCCAAGTTCAATTTTAGGAATATCATCCTCAGATTCTTGTAGACTAAGTCTCCTAGACCTTCTAACTATCTTGACAAACTCACTTAGCTCACCCATCTCATAGATTGTAGGAAGACTTTTCATGAATTTGTTATTTAAAAGGATTTTTGCAAAACAAAACACTTAAACCCCAACAATTCTTATCAACCTAAAAGGAGATTGAAAACTACAAAACCCTCACCACCCTAGGACTTTAGAGCTAACACACTTACTTATACATAATTGAAAACAAGCAAGTATAAGTACTTACTCACCCAAGAAAAGGCTACCTCAATACCTCTGTAACTTCTTACACCATCTTCTTCACAAATTTTATACTTAATTTCTCAACTTTCTGATTGCAAACTATGAAGAAAAATATGGCTATCGATCCTCATTATATTGACCAAGTTGAGCATGCTTTTCATTAATACTTGAAGAATGCTTGTGCGAATAGGCATATAATCAATTGCTTGATTTTGAATATGAGTCGTTGATCATCCGTTGAGATGGATTGATAGATAATTACAATCCAAGTAATTGATTATGAAAAATCAGACTACATGTGCCTTTCACCTTTGTCAAATAAGAAAATCCCATATGGATAGTCATCCACCCTATCAACATACTTAATTACCCACGTAGCAATTAAGAAAGCCTATCATGTCATGTTTTCCTGCTTGCCCGTGGGAAATAACCCACTTGTGCCTTTGATGAACAACATGAAAAAGAATGGCCAAGATTCAATCTCAAACCATCATCCCATACCTTACCTCAACTTAGTATTACCTTCTCGCATGTATCCTCAGTTGACAGAACTGACGACCGTAATCGAAAACAACCCTTAAATTTAGAACACGTACCAAAATAAATCAATTCAAATATGGCATGATTTTAGTCATGATGTATTCTTGGCTAACTTTATCAACATTCCATCTTTGCCCCTATTAATGTCCCTTCAGCCCTCTAGATTTTTCCACATGGAAATTTCCCGCTTCCCTATTGAGAAACAAAGGGTACGAGCGGGCCTCTCACGGGGTGGCGGGGAGCGGTCAAGATTGACCCACATCACCTACTATCAATTGTTGATGTCATGTTAATACTATTCATAGATCATTCAAAGTTACTTGGTCCTGCCAATGTAGAAGACACATGGCTTGCACCCATTAGCCTATGACAATAATTTATTGCAAATTTGGAACAAACAACATACCAAGGAGCAACTATGATGAAAACACGACACACAATATTGGTCGTTGATTCTCTTGAAAGCACTACTTTCTACCCCTTTGGAAATACAGGGCCCACTATTGGACATGACATGTGGCTTACACCCGCCAGCCTATGAGAATAAAATAATGGAAAATGAAATAGACCAGGCATGCTGGGAACAAAGGTGATTTTCTCGTGATGATCGAATGATCATCATAAAATTTAATATCTACACATGCAAAATTGTTAGTTTTAAGAAGGGGCCACTACTAGGCAGATGGTGGTTAGGGATATAGCAATTAAGGTTAAAACCTTAGGTGAATATTTTTAAAAATCAATCTTAGACTTAGGGAGAATATTCTGAAAGACATCGATCCTGATTAGAATAAGGAAATAATTTTAATATGGCCATAGGCATCGACCAAAACCACTAGGATCAAGGGGCCGGTAAAGGAATGAACCTAGTAACATAAGTCACAACTTATGCAACCGAGAACCTGCTATAAAAGGTCAGCAATGAAATAGAATGCTAGCAAGGGCACAAGCTTTAGGGATTATTCAGGAAGGGATTTATCAACATAAACCCAAAAACATTAATGGTGAACAAAACCCTAAGCCCAGAGAGATGAATCAAATACAAATTTTGTTGGGCTTGAAATGGAACCAAAGCAGTTTTTTAAAAGGTTCCATCACATAGGAAAGGTATTGAAGGTTGGTTTGGGATAGGGGTAATTGTTTTTAATGATATGGATCATTCTACATATAAACTCTATTCCTTTTTCATGCTTAAGTAGTTGTCTCATGTTCCCTATGACATGAGTGACATTACAAGCAATATTCTCGGTTCTCACAAAGTCTTGAAAACATTTCAATTCTTCATTGATCTTCCTTATGTTCTCTTGAGAGGCATTATCAACCATTGTTTCAACATCATGTACATGAGTTGTGGGTAGGGAAGTCATGGGAAATGAAGTGTTAAGGACATGATCCATAGAGGGTTGACTAGTGTCAACACTATGAGTGAAATAGTTAGAAAACCCAAGATCCATGACGAATGGTGTATTGCGGGATGACATGAGTCTCAAACCACATCTCACAACAGTTTTGGCAATAGGACACCAAGTTGTGAAGCTAATACAAGTTTCAAAAACTTGGTATGCACCCAAAATGGATATAAGGTAAAATGCAATGAAATAACCTAGAATGTAAAGTGCAATGAAAATATGTAAAAACAATTTTCAGATTCTAAACAAGATAATTTTCTGATTATGTTATGCAAAAACTTAAAAATGATGTTTTTTTAGATGCAATTTTGAATTCACACAATACACTAAATTTATCAAATGAAGCTTAATATGATCAATTTGAGATAACTTGAAATGTAGTGTAGAAAAAGGTAACCCTTTTTCACACTTAATTTGGGAATAATTAATATTAAAATGAATTTAATTATGCCTTGATTTAGTGTTGTAATATGTTTTGCACATTCACATTAAGTTTAGGACTTTTCTTAACTAAATTGACTTAATGGTTCCTTATTTAGGGTGTTGTAAAGTGCATCTTTACACTTTCACATTAGTCTAGGGCTTTATTGATTAATTGAGGTTAAATTTTCCTTAATTGGCCCCTTTAATTCGAATCCAAGCCTAATTAATTGCAGATTCTAAGGGATAAAGCCTGACATTCATTAATGATATTACACAACACTTAATTTTACAAGGAATATTTCCTAGAGGTTAGTGACCTAGGACCCATTCACCACCTGGTGAATGGGTCATCACTAGGTCATAGGATCCTCTTTTTACATAATATTTCATATTTCTTGAAGTGTGTCCTAGTTAAGTGTGTTATGACTTGTAGACACCTAAATTTGGACAACTAATTTATCCAAATTTACCCCCTTTCACCTAAACATCCTTTTATTTGCATTAATTAAGTTATTATTACTATTATTTAATTAATACGCTTAATTCTGCCAAATCCCTAAGGTATTTAATTAATAATTAAATACCTTATCTCTTCAATCTCCCTTTCATCAAATGAATTAAATAAATATGACATTTATTTAATTCCTTACATGTCACATCACTTTTTTCTTAATCTTAATCAACCCTCTAATCTCATCATTAGGGATGTGTACATTCCTAATCCTTGATTAGGATGTGTCACATCCTCCAACTCTTGCAAGTTGGCTTCTAATCCTCATTACCCTCTAATTATCTTTTGATTACTAATTAGTTAAGGCTACTTAGTACCTTGGTCAACTCTTTCCATCCCCTAAGAAATTTTTAATTCCTTTTTATTCATCCAAGGCTCTTCTCTTCCCCATGTGAATTTTTAATTCACTTTTATTCCTCCTAGAATCCCCTTTTCCTATGTATCTTCTAGAAAATTTGACTTGTCACATCAAGTCACATGTGGACAAGTGCTTCCCTTTTTGGAACCTTGTCTTGTCCATGGGATTCTTCCAAGCATGTGAATTTTTAATTCACATTTATTCACCCAAGATTCTTCTCATCCTCCAATGTACTTCCAAGGTACATGTTCTTCTTACACATCATGTACCTCCCTTCCACCTCACTTCCACATCATCTTATCCTAGGCCATATCACATTCCACATGTCAAGATGTGAGGGATTGTAAGGCCTCAACTCACCATAACCTTACATTTTGACCTTGGTGGCTTAATCTCAACCATTGAATTTTCTAGAGAATTCAAATTTCTCTATAAATACCCCTCTCTTCTACTACATTTTACAACACTTAGTCATTTTTACACCCACATGCTATCACTTTGAGCACTTAATTCACAACCATTTTCTCTCATTTAGTTAAGCCATTTTAGCCATTAGCATTGCATTCTATCATACATTGTTCATATTGCATAGCCATCCAAGGAGCATACAAGCTCACAATCACAAGGGCCAACCAAGGAATTTCAATAACAAAGAAGGTATAACCATTTGCAATATTCATTTTATCTTCTTTCTTTGTGTTATAAATTTCTTAGGCTAATCTTGAGATGTCCCTTTGTGTTTTTCTCTCATTGCATTACAGTTGTTCTTGCATCTCTAGGATAGATAAAACTCAAGGATTCACATTTATGGCATGCTCGGTGGGACCCACAAATGGGTTCTTGTACTTCACATTTTGTTGTTGTTGAGATTATTTGTAGGTACAGGTTGCAAAGGGGTGACTACACCCTCCTATTCACTGCAAAGGGGTGACTACACCCTCCTGTTCACTGCAGAGGGGCGACTGCACCCTCCTGTTTACTACAAAAGTGCAATTATGCTCTCCTATTCACTGCAAAAGTGCAATTATGCCCTCCTGTTAACTGTAGAAGTGTGATTACGCCCTCCTATTCACTGCAGAAGTGTGATTACGCCCTCCTGTTCACTGCAGATGTGCAACTATGCCCTAGATTGAACTCTATTTTCTAATATTTTACTACTAAAGGGTGACTATGCCCCAAATTGAACTTTTTTTTCTAACATTTTACTGCAGAAGGGTGACTACGCCCCAGATTGAACTCTGTTTTCTAACATTTTATTGTAGAAGGGTGACTACACTCCAATTTGAATACTATTTCTAACATTTGAATACAAAGGGGATGACACGCCCTTATCCTAACTTTGTTCTGTCACAAATTGTCATAGAGGGGTGGATTTTCCTTCCTATTTATTGTAGTGCAGTAGATACACCCCAAAACAACACATTTTGAGAGGTAAAACGGTCGTTTTAGCTTCATTTTTGCTCTAGTTTTTTGCCGTTTTTGAATTCTAACCTTCTAACATTGGTTTTTTGCAAGGATATTTGTGTTTTTGCTAAAATTTTCCCTCCTATTTATTGCAGTGGGGCGGATTTCCCCCCTGTTTACTGTAGTGGGAAGATACGCCCCAAAACAACACATTTTAAGAGGTAAAATGACCATTTTAGCTTCGTTTTTGCTCCAGTTTTTTGCCATTTTCGGATTCTAACCTCCTAACATTGTTTTTTGCAAGGATATTTGTGTTTTTGCTAACATTTTCCCTCCTATTTACTGCAGTGGGGTGGATTTTTCCCCTTTTTATAGTAGTGGGAAGATACGCCCCAAAACAACACATTTTGAGAGGTAAAGCGACCATTTTAGCTTCATTTTTGCTCTAGTTTTTTGCCATTTTCAGATTCTAACCTCCTAGAATTGTTTTTTATAAGGATATTTGTGTTACATAGTTTAATTTGGGGAGGTAATATTCATTGTTTTTTGTGTCTGCCTTTTTGTGTTACCTAAAGGGGGCATTAGTTTGTTTTCACTTTCCCCTTGCACTTTGTGCATTATTTTTTGCAAGGATATTTTTGTTTTTTCTAAATTATGGGGATGTAATATCTGTTGTTTTTTGTGTCTGTCTTTTTGTGTTACCCAAAGGGGGCATTAGTTTGCTTTCACTTTCCCCTTGCACTTCATGTGAGCCTAGGGAGTAGTTGGAAATAATTAGTGCCCTCTTTCTAGTGGGACCTGCTTGGGGATTTCATCACCCCAAGGGATAATTCCAACCATGTGTACCGACACGGTATATAAAGGGGGGAGAGCAAAAATTGTACTGCAATCTAGTCACATCGTAATTGGTGAAGCGTTGAAGCTAGGGTGATACCTAGATAGATGTGAAGAGTTGGTTCGAGCCCTTCAGTATCTTGTTGGGGTTCCCAACTCACACTTGTGATGGGTTGGTGTTCACGATTGTGCCTCACATACTGAGAGTATATCGATGACTCCCTAGACACCTTGTTCCTCCTAGATTAAGACCTTTATTAGCCATAGCCTTCACACTAATCGTAGGATTGTGCTTTTTTGAAAGTGTTTTCTTGTGAGAAAACAATAAACTTTTTGATCAATTGGCCTTATTGTTGTCATTTTAAGTCCTTTCCATAGTCATTTCCATTTAAACCAAGTCCCTATTCACTATAGTGGGGTGAATTTTCCCTTAAGTTTACTACAATGGGATGAATTTTCCCTTCTGTTTACTACAGTGGGGAAAATTTTCCCTCCTGTTTGCTACAGTGGGGTGAATTTTCCCTCCTGTTTACTGCAGTGGGGAAAATTTACCCTCCTAAATTGTCAAATTCACCCAATTTAGCTCTTTTTAGCCTCCAAACCTCCGTTTAATCATTCCAAACCTCCATTTAATCATTCCAAACCTCCATTTAATCATTCTAAACCCCCTTTTAGTTATTTCAAGCCCCCTTTTGACCATTCCAAGCCTCCAAACATCCGTTTAACCATTCCAAGCCTCCAAACATCTGTTTAACCATTCCAAGCCTCTGTTTGATCATTCTAGACATCTGTTTAACCATTTCGAGCCTTCGTTTGACCATTCCAAGCCTTCGTTTAATCATTCTAGACATCTGTTTAACCATTCCAAGCCTTCGTTTGATCATTTCAAGCCTCGTTTTGACTATTCCAAACATCTGTTTAATCATTCTAAGCCTCTATTTGACCATTCCAAACATCCGTTTGACCAAGTAGTCTTTCATCCCTTTCAATCCTCCATTCACTTGTTTTGAGTAATCTTTCATCTATTCCAAGAATCCATCTCCTCATTTCGAGAGTTGTTCATCCTTTCTAATCAATCGTTTACTCGTGTCAAGCCCTTGTCTCCGCAACCTGAGAGTCATTCATCCATTTCAAGCAATTGTTTACTAGCTCTGAGTGCTTGTTCATCCACTCCTATCATTCATTTTACCAATGCGATCATTTATTTCCTCAATCTGATTATCTAACACCTCGTTCCAATCACCCATCTCTTCGTTCTAACAACCTGTTTACTTGCTCAGAGAGTGCAAAAGCAGTGGGGAAAACTTGCCCTGCAGTGGGGCGGATTTTCCCTGTAGTGGGGTGAATCTACCCTACAAAAGGGAAAATACACCCCTCTGTGAGGGAAAATCCACCTCAAAAGGGGAAACTCACCCCTCTATAGCAAAATTTGGCAAACAGACAATAAACAAATCCAACCAACAAAACCAATCCCATCGTATCCTTCAATCCAATCCTAATCTAAGCTTTAATCTGATCCCAATTTGAGCTTTGGTCCATCGACATTCTGTCAAACTCATTCATTCATCATCTGAATCATATTGATACATCATCCTCAATCACCTCTAGGCTACACATCCCTTATCCATTTCTCAATCCAAATCTTTTGAACTTTGTTTGAAGCTATAATCCAAATTGACCTAGGTGTCTAGATCTGATCATCATCATCAACATCTTCTTAGGATTGTCATCCGTCCTAAGTCAATCATCGTCATCCCAATCAATCCACTTTCAATCTCAAGGTGGATTTGGTGTCGCAATCATCCATTCATCCTTTAATCCAATAATTAGTATCCTAAGTCACCTAGGGTAATCTCTGAACGGGGTTTTCCAATCCGGGCTTTCATCATCCTATCTAATCCATCATTTGATCTTATCAATCATTGATCAATCTTATTGAATCCAATCCAATCGCATCCTCATCCAATCACCTTTGACCCAATCAATCTACTTCCATCTTGAGGTAGATTCGGTGCATAATCATCCTTTGATAATCGATCCTATTGTCAGAATCAATCCCATTGCATCATCCAATCATCCTAATCTGAGCTTTAATCCAATCCTGATTTGAGCTTTAGTTTGTTTCCATCCAAAATATTTGATCCATCCTATTTATCCTTTCATCATCATGACTCCTTATCCTCCATCAATAGTAGTCAAGGGAAACCCTAATTACGTTGACGACAATAACGAAAGTCTTGTTGATCAAGAAGTACATGGCATAGATCCCCTTGATTCTATCATTGCTAGTAAGCTTTCTCCACCCACTTTCCACAATCTAGTCACCTCTTCAAACTATCCTGTTATGTCTTAACCCATGCCTAATCACGCTTCTTATGCTACCTTTGACAAGGGATGTCCAGTATCTTCCCTGTCTGCATATTGGTCATATCCTTCATCTACATCATCCCCTTATCCAACACCTGCATCCTCTTATCCTAATTTTCCAACCCAATACTCCTCTTACACTCCCTCATCCATGTCCCATTATCCTAATTCTCCATACCAATCAACCTATTCTAATCCTACGTCCACACCTTTTTATCTTAATCCTACACCCCCATCAACTTACCCTAATCCAACATCCACATCTCCCTATCCTAATCCACCATCCACGTCTTCCTATCTTAATCCACCATCTCAATCTTCCTATCCTAACCCACCATCCCAATATCCTTACTACAATCCACCAACTGCATCCTCTTGTCTTAATCTACCATCCACATCCTCATATCCTAATTCACCATTCCAATATCCCTACCTTAACCCCCCATCCAATCCTAATCCACCATCTACTCCTAGTCCTATATCCAATCCCATTCCTCCATCTAACCCTAGCTCGCCAATCCATAATGCTAGTCCTCCACTCATCTCTAATCCTTCATCTATTCCTATCATGCCATCTCAGCCTTGAGTATGCAAGTTCCTCACTCCAAAAGTTCTCCAAGGACTTACGAAAAAGAAGACATCCCTAACTCCACCACTTGGAATTGTGGAACCATTCCATCCCACACCTATCATTGATGCTACCACCCCTAGCACCACTCAAACCATCGAAGCCATCACATCCTCTGAATCCATAGAGCCCCCTCTAAGATTTTCCAAGACCATCAAAGATAACCAAATCCAATCCACTCCTCCTTCTCCTAGATCCACCGAAATCCCCTCTCTTGAACTTCATGAATTCTCCATCCTTCCCTCCAATCTACTTCGGGAGTCCATCCAATATTCTTCCATTATCATTCCTCCTGCAAACAATGAGTCATGCCATATTCCCTCCTCCACATCAAGATCCTATCATCCTGTCTATCCCATCTCAAGATCATAGTCCCCCATCCATTCCATCCCATGATCTCCTTGATTCCACCACTCCATCTCATGAGCCCTTATCACCCACTACCACAAATCCAAATCCTATCATGTCACATAATTATTCTCTTGATCCCTTACCACTCACTCCTACAAATTAGGATGCTACTACCCCATCACCTCCATATCATGATCCTACATCATCACCCAAAACTACTATCCCCTCACCACTTGTATATTCCCTTGGTACTCTCACATTCTTCTATGGGGGTCTCCTTGTTGAATAAAAACAAAGCATATATACCACCCATCATCCTCCTCCTAATAATGGAATCGCATCATTCTTCCAGAATAACAAGAATCCTATCATGAATCAAATGCTCAAGAACATGAACTATCAAGGAAAAGGTTTAGGCCTTCATGAGCAAGGTATTTTAGATCCCATCCAAGTCAAAGAACAACTTTGTATGTGAGGTCTTGGACCTAGTTCCCAAGACTCACAATCTAACGATGTTGGTACAACCTCTATACATCCTCAACGAGCCCCTTCTTCCAAAAGAAATATAAGCTCTTCCCATTGCTCCACTAGATCATATGCTACCATCCCTCATCCTCCATCATATCACCTCAAAAAAATCATCCATATTCCTCCTTCATCTTCTCCATCCATTTTGGGTCCTTACATCCCTCCATCCACCATCTCCCATCCTTCATCTACTCCATCCATCTTGGGTCCTTATGTCTCTCCACCCACTACGTTTGTTTTGGGCCCTTATATCCCAAAATCACCTCCTCCATCTTGTCCTATTCATCCTTTCATTCATCCACCACCTATCCATGTCTCCCATCATAAACATCCCACTCCCATGTCCCCTAATAAAGGAATGTACCCACATATCCTCCCTCTACACATAATTCCCATAATCCTACCTCCATCACTCCACATCATCCATCTCCTCGCACCCATCTCAAAGCTATTAAAATCACTTTGGATGTTAAAGTAAAAATGCATAAATCTAAACATCCACATGAATCAAAAGCTCCTCATGTCCCCTCTAAAACGCATGTTGACAAAAAGAAAAATCAAATCCAAAATCCAAATCGAATCCAAGATCAAATCCAAAAGAAAAATCATATCCATTGGCCACAAAGGCCCACCAAAGAAAAGATCAAAACCATGTGGATCCCAAAGAAAAAAGATGCAATACCTTCAAATGAAAAATTTGTAACAACATCCAAAGTTGCTAATCAAAAAAGCTAATCATACACTCCTGTCATCTCCTCAATCTATTTTGGGTCCTTATGTCCCAAAATTCACTATCCCATTGCCTCCATTATCCCCACATTCTCCATCCATTAATCCTCCTATCATTTCACATCCACCACCCTATATACCAATGTTGGTCCTGAACTCATCACCCCATCACACACCTATCCCATCATTCCATCCATACACTTTCTAGCATCCCATCCATTATCCCCCATATCTCCCCCACCCAATCCCTTTAATTCATTCTCTTGCATAATCCATTTATCATAATAGGGTTGTACCAACCTCCAATAGTCACCTCACACATGGGCTCTTAATACCTCATATGGAACTTGATGATTGAGTCCTTCATCCATATCCTTCTTGTGTATCCACTTATCCATATCCCTATCCTTATCTATCTTCCTATGCTATCACAAAAGTCAAAAAATCCAAAAAAAGTCAAAAAAGTCAAAAACAAAAGAAAAAAAGAAAATCCAACAAAGTAAAAAAAAAAAGTAAAGATAAATAATAAGTCCAATGGTGAAAACTTGAAAAACAAGCGCCTTGGATAAGTACCATGATGAAAACCTAGAAAACAGGCATCATGCGTAAATCCCCATCCATCCTTTTCCACACTTGGGGGCAGCTTCCTAATATGCATTCCCTCCATCCATTATGCTTCCTACTATGCTTCCTGCTATACATCATCCTCATTCATCCCCTCCATCCCACCTATCTTCTGCATCCTGCGATCTTGATCAAAATAGGGGCACCTCTCTATGCATGCTTTAGACACCTCTTGGTATACATTCCCTTCATCCATGCTCTATCGTATTCCTTAGTCACCCATCCTATCCTCCTCTTTTTATCTCCTTTCTCTTCCCATCCACTCCCCTTCCATCCCTCATGCCTCATTACACACGACATATTTAGAGTGGGGGCATCTATCTTCCTTTGTGACATAGTCCTTGGAGAGATCATCTATCATAACATCCCTTCATCTTCCTATCCATCTATCATAGCATCCCTTCCATCTCCCCATCCTTAGCTTCCTATCCATTTATCCTAGAAATCCCTATCATCTCCCCATCCTTATCTTCCTATCTATCCAAACAATCCATTTCATCTCCCCATCCTTATCTTCATATCCATCATAGAATCCCTTTCATCTCCCCATCCTTATCTTCCTATCCATCATAGCATCCCTTTCATCTCCTCATCCTTATCCCTCTATTCATCCATCATAGCATCCTTTTCAGCTCCCCATCTCACCTATCTTTCTCTTCTTATCTATTCATCCCTATCCTCATCCCATCTTGTAATCCCTTGTCATTGGTATCTAGCTATAGGCTCCTTCATCATGCAAACCAATGCCTTGATTGAATCACCATCGTCGTCATCATCATTGGGATATATCCTTCTCTGATCCTTTGGTGTTTTTTCGGGATGTATCTTTCCCTATCCTTTGTCATCTTTCCAATCTCTTCTCATTCTCTATCATTCATCTCTCCATCATGTCATTCTCCTAATTCATCTTATGCTAATTTGGATAACTATCCCATCTATGATCTTTGTGTCATCGTCATCAATCCTATCTTATCCACAAAGTCTATCATGTCTCATCGTACCGGTTTCATCTTTTTTATCCACTTATCCTAATCATCTCATCATCCTTTATCCATCATTTTTCTTTGGTCTCTTATCAAACTACATTTCCCCTATGCTTTCACATAGGCAAGGTTGATCACTTGATCTGCCCCCAAGGCTCCTTTATCATCTATCATCGGTATTTCTACTTTTGTACGTTTGATCTTTGTCATCCATCATCAAGGTCTCCATTGTCCTCTTCCCACTTTTATCCATGGTCAGTCGTGGTGCAGGAGCACCCAAGCCATTCAAGGAACACTTCAAGTGCCAGGAGGTTGCAGGGGTCTTGAAGACTTATAAACCACTCTAGAACATCAACTATGATATCTTGCAGCCTATAATGGCAGTTGGCATGGATGAGAGTAGTTGGAAGATTAAAAGTCCTAAGGGTCCTGATAAGGACCCTAGGACCAAAATGCAATGTAAATGGGACAGTCATGTTTTAGGGGTTTAAATAGTGATCTAATGCTTAAATTGTGTCAAATAAGGTTGGAAATTAAGAATCAAGTAGTTTTAGATAGTAGAGTTTAATAAATTGTAAATTGGAAATTCAAATTTTTGAATTCCAACATTAGGCGGGAAAGTAGTTTTTTGATGTTTTAATCACTTTAATGTAAACTAATCAATCCAAAATGGTTTGAGAAGTTGGGGAAAGGTTATTTAAGGCCATAGAAGTAATTTGTACAGAGGTTGGGTTGCTGGTACAGATTTTGTATAGACTGCTACAGGAAAAAGCAAAAAAATAGCAATTTCTTGCATTTTTCTTGTGTTCATTTGATGAAAACTTGATTGCCATTGAAGATATGTCTATTTGGATGCTTTAGGAACCTGTATTTACATTTTTTAAGTCCTTTTTATGCTCTAATAAGCAACAACAATCAATTCTTTGTATTTTATAATTGATTGTCCTCAAGAAAAGTGCAGATTTTCAATGATTTTGAGGGTTTTTATGGATGATTGATCCATTTCAAGGTAGAATGATGCTGTAACCTTTGAAATGGATCACTTCTAACATGTATAATACAAACCTAACAAAATAATGTACATGAAGGAAGAATATCAAGGTGTACATCGAGTTGTCAAAGGGAAAAGTGTATGAAAATGGGGGCTAAAGTGTAGCAGCAGGAGATCTGCCTTAATAAGGGGTATCTTTTTGAGTTGGAATAGTTGAAAAATGTTGATTTATTGGTGAAAAGTCCAAAAATAGGTTCTGAAAGTGTTGGGAAGGCTAGATTTCAAAAGGCCCTAGTTTTGAGGCAAGTTTTGGAGGGTTTTGTGTTTGAGCATGTTAGGGGTGTCATAGAAGCCTAAAAACTTGGAATATTTGGTTTTGAGACATTTTAAGGGAATGTTGAAAGTTTCATGGTCAGGGGATAAAGTTAGAGAGGGGTTGCTTTGTAAAAGTAGGCTAATTGAGTAGCCTTGAGCAGGGTAGGTGTATTGAAAGTATATGTTGGTCCAAAAGAATCACTATTGCTTTTTGGATATGTTGTGTAGGCCCTAAAAGGGTATCTCAATCCATATTTTATTTGGTAAGTGTTTTGGAAATATTGAGTGTAAAGTGGCTTAAACCAGGTTGCATATGCTACAAGGTAGGGCATGCTCATATGGTGGAATATTGTTGAGTTCTTTGAAGCCCATTTTGAAGTTGATCTAATATTCATTTGTGAGTAATTTTGAGAAGGTTTCCACATTCCTCTACATTAGAGTGGTATCAGAGCAGTAAGTAGGTCCTTTAGGGATTGAAAAATCAACAATGGCACCTAAAAATCAATTGGCAAGAGAGTTGGAGGAGTTAAGGGAAATATTGGAAAGGGAGAGAAGGGAAAGAAGAGAACAAGAAGCAGCAAGAGCAAGAGAAGAAAGGAAATGGAGAAGGGAGAGAGAGACCATGCAAGTAAGGATAAATAACCTTGAGAGGAGTAGGAGGAGAGAAGAACAAGAAGACCAAGAAAACAATGATGAAGAAGAAGAGCATGTGAGGGTAAATCAGCAACATCAAGAAGATGAGACAGAGGACCCTGAGGAAAGGAGGTTACTGAGATTTTTGAAGGCAGTACAAGGTCATGGAGGAAAGAGTCACATAGATTTTCCTATTTATCAAGGGAAGATGGATAGTGAGGAGGTGTTAGGATGGCTTGATGCCTTAGAAAACTATTTTGAGTTTGAGGAGATGGATGAAGAGAGGAAGGCTAAGTTTTCCAAAAATAAGTTGAGAGGCACAACACTGACATGGTGGACTAGTTTTTAGAATGATAGGATGGCTATAGGATTGGAAAAAGTCTCTACATGGGCAAGGATGAAGAGTTTGGTCAAGGAACAATTCCTACCATCTGATTACACAATTCATGTGAAGAGGATGAGGCAGAATTTAAGACTAAAGGACATGGATGTGATGTCCTATACTGAGAAATTTCACAAGCTTAGTATCAGAGGAGGATATGAGGAAGAAGATGAGAAAGTAGCCAGGTATATCAATGGCTTGAGGTATAATCTACAAGATGATATTGGTTTGCAATTGCCAAGGACATTTGGAGAATGTTTTCAATTGGCCATTAGAGCTGAGGAAAAGGTGAAGAGGAAGCAAGAAAGATCAAGCAATGGTGGAAGAGGAGGTAGTTCAAACAGGGGTAGAGGTAATAGAGAACAAGGACAAGGTAGCAATGACAAGAGCAGCAATGACAAAGGCAAAGAGGCGTTTTCTGATCCAAGAGGTGGATACACTCCTAGAGGAGGAGGTAGATTTGGACAAGGTAGAGGACCATTCACAGGTAGGTGTTTCAATTGCAATGAACCAGGGCATCCTTCCTTCAAGTGTCCTAAATGGGAACAAGCTGATAAGGGAAGAGATAGGAGAGCTAACTTGGTACAAGAAGAAGAAGACAAGAAGGAGGAACCAAAAACATTCATGGTAGACCCTGTGACTAATGGTAAGTTTCTTATGGTCAATCAAGGAGAAAGACTTCATCAAGAGCCAAAGGTAACTATCTTTAAGACTAATTGTCTCAGTCATGGTAAAATATGCAGATTACTCATAGATTCAGGGTCACATAGCAATTTAGTTTCAGTTGATATGGTAACCAAGTTAGGGATTGAAACTTTTGATCACCCTACTCCCTACAAGGCCACTTGGGTAACTCAAGGACATGTAGAGATTTGTAAGAGGGCTTATGTAGATTTCTCAATTGGATCATATCATGATAGGGTGCTTTGTGATGTCATTCCAATGACTTGTGGTCATATCATCTTGGGGAGACCATGGCAGTATACTAGGCAGACATTGCATGATGGTTTTCACAATACATATTTGGTGCATAAAGATGCTATTAGATAAAAATTAGTGCCTTTGCCTTTGGAGCAGTCAAATGAAAGTTTTATGATCTATTTTGAGAAGAGTTTGCAGGTGAATAAGCAGGGTAAGATAGGTAAGACAGGGGAAGATACTGGTTGGAGGAGGAGTGATGAGTTGCAGTAGGGTTGTGGAGCACACAGTCCTAGAAATCAAAATTTGTGGGACTTAGACAGTGTCAAGGTTGGAGACATTGAGTGCCCTATAGTTGAGGGTGATAGAGGTGGTGTCCTTTCACAAGGGAGTCAGTGGAATGAGGGCAGGAACGGGGCACAAAAATAGATTGAGTTCAAACAACCAAGAGGACAAACAAATCACTATTTTGGTTCTCACATGATGAATGACAAGAGTGCAAAATGGCAGAAGAGGAAGACAGTGACTTTGGGAGATTACATGCCCTGTCATTTGAAGATGCAAACATATGAGAGCAAGGGGTCTTTTGGTGGCAACACATGGGATACTTCTTGGGGCAAGAAATTTTTCATTCTTGGGGAGAATGGTGCAAGAGCACCCAAGCCCTTGAAGGAACACTTCAAGTGCCAGGAGGTTGCAGGGGTCTTGAAGACTTATAAACCACTCTAGAACATCAACTATGATATCTTGCAACCTATAATGGCATTTGGCATGGATGAGAGTAGTTGGAAGATTAAAAGTTCTAAGGGTCCTGATAAGGACCCTAGGACCAAAATGCAATGTAAATGGGACAGTCATGTTTTAGGGGTTTAAATAGTGATATAATGCTTAAATTGTGTCAAATAAGGTTGGAAATTAATAATCCAATAGTTTTAGATATTAGAGTTTAATAAATTGTAAATTGGAAATTCAAAATTTTGAATTCCAACATTGGGCAGGAAAGTAGTTTTTTGATGTTTTAATCACTTTAATGTAAACTAATTGATCCAAAATGGTTTGAGAAGTTGGGGAAAGGTTATTCAAGGCCATAGAAGTCATTTTTACTGAGGTTGGGTTGCTGGTACGGATTTTGTATGGACTGCTACAGGAAAAAGCAAAAAAATAGCAATTTCTTGCATTTTTCTTGTGTTCATTTGATGAAAAATTGATTTCCATTGAAGATATGTCTGTTTGGATGCTTTAGGAACATGTATTTACATTTTTTAAGGCATTTTTATGCTCTGATAAGCAACAACAATCAATTCTTTATATTTTATAACTGACTGTCCTCAAGAAAAGTGCAGATTTTCATTGATTTTGAGGGTTTTTATGGATGATTGATCCATTTCAAGGTAGAATGATGCTGTAACCTTTGAAATGGATCACTTCTAACATGTATAATACAAATATAACAAACTAATGTGCAGGAAGGAAGAATATCAAGGTGTACACTGAGTTGTCAAAGGGAAAAGTGTATGAAAATTGGGGCTAAAGTGTAGTAGCAGGAGATCTGCCTTAATAAGGGATATCTTTTTGAGTTGGAATAGTTGAAACACATTGAGTTATTGGTGAAAATTCCAAAAATAGGTTTTGGAAGTGTTGGGAAGGCTAGATTTCAAAAGGCCCTAGTTTTGAGGCAAGTTTTGGAGGGTTTTGTGTTCGAGCATGTTAGGGGTGTCATAGAAGCCTAAAAACTTGGAATCTTTAGTTTTGAGACATTTTAAGGGAATGTTGAAAGTTTCATGGTCATAGGATAAAGTTAGAGAGGGGTTGCTTTGTAAAAGTAGGCTAATTGAGTAGCCTTGAGCAGGGAAGGTGTATTGAAAGTATATGTTGGTCCAAAAGAATCACTATTGGTTTTTGGATATATTGTGTAGGCCCTAAAAGGGTATCTCAATCCATATTTTATTTGGTAAGTGTTTTGGAAATCTTGAGTGTAAAGTGGCTTAAACCAGGTTGCATATGCTACAAGGTAGGGCATGCTCATATGGTGGAATTTTGTTGAGTTCTTTGAAACCCATTTTGAAGTTGATCTGATATTCATTTGTGAGTCATTTTGAGAAGGTTTCCACCTTCCTCTGCATCAAGTTGTTAGTATTTTTTCAAACTATGAGGGCCCTACGCTTTCACGTAGGCAAGGCTAATATTTGATCAGCCCCCGAGCCCCTAGGTCTTTAGGGTGTGTCAGTCTCATGGCTTGTCTTCCTTGTGTCGTGTAATCAAGATATGCCCTTATCTAGCTAGTTCTTAATGAATGAGATCCAATCAGTTTTGAATATCCTGCGTCATATCAATCTTTTAGTTTAGTATCCATCATCGGTCTCAACATGATGCATCCTTTCTAACAGACCTCATCAATCCCATCCACCCCTTGATCCTATGGAAAAGGATGTTTGAAATTGATTGTGATCTTTTGATACTTTTGTCTTTTGTTTATCATTTGATCCCCCTATCATCACTTGTCATGGTCACCTTGATCCATCATATCACGGTGTGCTTTGACTGGTACACATAGGGGAATATCTTGATCTTTTGTTTGTTTGTGTCTTCTTGGTTGTCCCACGTAGTACCCACCAAGATCCTTGTGGTCTTTTGTTACGCTGGGGCATCCTCGTGTGCTTGTGGTTATTCCAATACCTGGCCTGACCAAAGTCATGGAAACTTTGGGGTGTTGGGATAACCTTCTTGTCTGTTGTGTGTGTTTCATGTATTAGACACTAATCCGCCTTGATTCCACATACCTTGGCACTTGGTGTCTTATGCTATAACAAAAATCAGTGCTCCGAAAATGGAAAATTGCATTAGGATTGCATTTCATCTTCCCCACCCATACATTCATCCTTCATCAATCTCCCTCCCCTATCCATCTGATCTTTTATCATCATCTCTTTAATCATCATCATCATCCTCGGGATGTATCCTTCCCTATCCTTTAGTCGTGTTTTGGGATGTATCCTTCCCTCATCAATACCACTCCTTGGGATGTATCCTTCCCTATCCTCGTGTTGTTTCAAGATCTCTCATTCCCTCATCGACAACACTCCATCCATCATCAACCCCTTTTGGCTTGTAGCTTGACTAGGGCAATATCACCTTACATCCATTTGTGCTTCATCCATCTCCTACCACTTATCATTCCACTCCTTTGCATCATCTTCTTCATCTCCCCTTGCATCATCTCATCCATTTTGAGAGAACACCTGTGTTCTCTTGAACCTGCATGTTCTCTCGAGGGGGCATCTTTCATCCCTAATTTTCATCTTGACCCCCATCTTTTGAATGACTGGGGCATCTTTTCCAATCTAATCGTCTTCTGTCGGGTTCTATGTTCTAATATTCTTTGAAATGATGCTACTTCGTAACACCATCTGAAAGAGGGGAAAAATGTAGACATCTAAATTTGGACAATTAATTTATCCAAATTTATCCCCTTTCGTCTAAACATCCTTTTATTTGCATTAATTAAGTAATATTACTATTATTTAATTAATACCCTTAATTCTGCCAAATCCCTAAGGTATTTAATTAATAATTAAATACCTTATCTCTTCAATCCCCCTTTCATCAAATGAATTAAATAAATATGACATTTATGTAATTCCTCACATGTCACATCATTTTTTCTTAATCTTAATCAACCCTCTAATCTCATCATTAGGGATGTGCACATGCCTAATCCTTGATTAGGATGTGTCACATCCTCCAACTCTTGAAAGTTCGCTTCTAATCCTCATTATTCTATAATTATCTTCTAATTACTTATTAGTTAAGCCTAATTAGTACCTTGGTCAACTCTCCCCATCCCCCAAAGAATTTTTAATTCCTTTTTATTCATCCAAAGCTCTTCTCTTCCCCATGTGAATTTTTAATTCACTTTTATTCCTCCTAGAATCCCCTTTTCCCATGCATCTTCTAGAATATTTGACTTGTCACATCAATTCACATGTGGACAAGTGTTTCCCTTTTTGGAACCTTGTCTTGTCCATGGGATTCTTCCAAGCATGTTAATTTTTAATTCACATTTATTCACCCAATATTCTTCTCATCCCCTAATGTATTTCCAAGATACATGTCCTTCTTACACATCATGTACCTCCCTTCCACTTCACTTCCACATCATCTTATCCTAGGCCATCTCACATTCCACATGTCAAGATGTGAGGGTTTGTGAGGCCTCAACTCACCATAGCCCTACATCTTGACCTTAGTGGCTTAATCTCAACCATTGAATTCTCTAGAGAATTCAAATTTCTCTATAAATACCCCCCTCTTCTACTACATTTTACAACACTTATTTATTTTTACACCCACATGATGTCACTTTGAACACTTAATTCTCAAGCATTTTCTCTCATTTAGTTAAGCCATTTTAGCCATTAGCATTGCATTCTATCATACATTGTTCATCTTGCATAGCCATTCAAGGAGCATAAAAGAATTTAAAACATTAAGGGCCAACCAAGGGATTCATCAACATGGAGAAGGTATAAGAACTTGCATAATTTCATCAATTTTTCTTTGTGTTAATAATTCCTTAGGCTAATCTTTTGAGGTGTTCCTTGTGTTTTACATTACATTTTAGTTGTTTTTCATCTTTAAAATAGGAAAGCTCAAGGCTTCACACCACCCATTCGCCCTATGGAGAATGGGTCCTCACTTAACCCTAGGACCCCCCCTTGGAATTTTTTTGGGTGGTATTTTAATGATTTGAAATCCTAGATCTGATGGCGGCTTATGTTATTTCATTTTCAGGATTTAATCTTAAGTTATGTATAAATTTAAGGTTATTTCACTATGTTCTCACCTAAGATTTTCAAGAGAGCACCTAAGACTTTCATGAGATCAAGAAATTTTCACAAGAGCATTATAAAGCATTCAAGAGCATTCAAGAAGGAATTCAAATTAAGATTATTAAAGTTTATTACAACAATCAAGGATCTATTTCATCATGTCAAAGTCATGCATGTTGTTGAACTAATGTGATGATGTAGCATTAGTGATCAAGTTCAAGTATTCAAATCCATTATCTTATGTCAAGTTCATGGTCAAAATCTATACTCATTGAGGCCATTTCATGCTAAGTTTTAGATTTGCAATCCAAGGTTCAATTGAGGATTAGTGGGTTGTGACATTACATTGTTCATTCATCTTTCCTTTTATGCATTGTTTCATTTCAAGGTTTAATTACCAAAATGGGGTTTGAAAAAGGAAAACCCCTATTCCCTAACAAAACAATATTTTTCTTCTCCTTTGATGTGTGATTGCAAGTTTTAGGTTGAAGACCAAATGGAGAGCAAATTTTTCAAAATTGTAAAGTTGTCATCTTTCTTGCAATATCATGGAAATTATTCTACATAATTCATTTCCAACTTTCGAGAGTTGAACACCAAGGATCTAGGAGTGTAGACATTGAAGAACATAACCCATAAATTGATTTTCTAGAACCCTAGCCTGGACCTATTCACCACTAGGCGAATGAATCATTAGTGAGGCCCGAAAAAACACTTTTTACAATAGGTACACAACATTTGACCCACTTAAAAGATTCCTTTTTATTGCTATATTAGTTAAGTTTGATTTTTGATATTCATTTATGCGTTATTACCCCCATAATTGAATGAAACATTGGAAAATAAAAGGTTCATCATCCTGTTAATTCATTTTGGTGAACCCCATTTTTTTGTGGTGTTGGTGTGAGCCCAATATCATCAACTGCAGAAAATCACCTTCACAAGAAATGAGAGAGACAATACTACCATTTCACCAAATAAGGAGTGAACTAAATGAGATAAATAATCTATATATGGTACAAGATTTTAAAGCTGTGAAAAATAGGTTTAACAGGTATGAAACTTCCCGATACGGACTACCCTAATTAATAAAATTATTATGCCTATGTTAACTTAAGCCTAAGGTAAAATATATTTAACCTAACACCCCCCCTTAAGTGAAAATTAGGGAGAATTATTATGCAAAAAATGAAAATGCAATATGGGTCTCGACTACACAATCATGTTATGTACCCATTTACAATGCAAAAAAAAAAAGAAATCTCTCGCAACCAGATAGAAGGAGAAAAATCCTATGGGAAAAAACCACTCTCCAAAAGAGAGAAAACAAAACAAAAATGATGCATGGATGGATGACTCAATCACACCCCACAAGGACTACATACATCATGTACATACAATCAACAACCCCCCATAAGAGGGAAAGAGAAAGAATGTATAGCCCCTCGACCATGTGTAATCACTTGCAAAAATGGTAAGTGCTTGAAGAAAAAACATGATAGAATGTCAACAAACAAATTGTCTCCCTTTCGAAAGAAACAAAACCAAATAAAAATGCAGGTATGCTTCCCATTCCAGATAGGAATTGAAGGAAAGAAGCATGAAGATGTATGTTGATGTCTTTGAAATTTGTTCATGTGTCGCCAAGACCTTGGAAAATGATGCCATGAACCAATCAGAAACATGCGCAATCACAACAGAAGGTGAGAAACAAGGTACCACTAGAAACTGATCTTGAACACTCTCCAGATATTGAGACGGGGTGAGAATAGTTGTACCACAAATATCATCAAATAAGAGAGATAACCCCTCAAATGTGTCCTCTAAGTTAGAAATATGAGATTCTACGAACAATGAACCAATTTTTGACAAATACGAATCCCAATCAAGAAGAAAATGAAACACAGGTTGTGACGAATCATTGGATGTGCTCAATGAATCATCAACAAAAAATGAATGGTCATGTAGAACATGAATGATATGAGACTCATTCAATGACTCTGCACAATGAATCATTGAAGGTGAAGGTACATCATTTGTCTATTATGGAGAAGAAGGAGCATCTAAAGAACCCTCATCATCCTCCTTTGAAGATTCAAAGTATTCCAACACTTCTAAAAACTCTTGCATAGTAGCATGATCATAGGGTATCATGTCTAAAAAATGAAGAGGCACAAGACAATCTGAAACAAGATCATCTAGGAATGGTTGAGTATCAAGATATACATGTATTTCCCATATTCTAATCTAAAGAATATATGGGCACTCAAAATGTTCAATAGCATTCAAAGTGGCATCATCAATATGCATTGTAATAACTCCTAGGAGACACAACTACCCTAATTAATAAAATTATTATGCCTAAGTTAACTTAAGCCTAAGGTAAAATCTATTTACCCTAACATCCCCCTTTAAGTGCAACTTAGGGAGAATGATTATGCAAAAAATGGAGATGCAATATGGGTCCTGGCTACACAACCATGTTAGGTACCCATTTACAATGCAAAAAAAAAAAATCTCTCGCAACCAGAGAAAAGGAGAATAACCCAGTGGGAAAAACCCCTCTCCAAAAGAGAGAAAAGAAAACAAAAATGATGCATGGATGGAGGACTCAATCACATGTGGTTCACACAAAATCTAGAAACTATAATAGAAAACTAAAAATAGTAAAGTAGAATATAGAAACAAATATTTTAATGCCCAGAAATGCAGGAAAAATCCCTAATCAGGGACTCATTTTCCCATGGGCAAATGGGTCCTAGCTGAGGGTTTTGAAATTTAATGAAGTTATAGATTTATAAGTTGATTCCTATGGCTTTCATATTCTAGACTGAGACAAATGGTTATAATTTCAGTCTTCTGTAAATTTAAGTCTAAATGCAAATACAAAATAGTGATAAATGACAAACTAAGAGACCTAATTTGATGTTCAATTTTGTAATGTAGACAAATGATGATGTAATACTATGTAAAGGGTGATCCCACAAAATTGGTTTACAATTCCGTTGAGGAAGGAAAATTGCAAACAACACCCCCATGGAATTTTTTTTGGTTTTTTGGGGGTTTGAACGAACTAATGGTTCAAGCGAACCCAAAAGGGGTTTGCTCGAACCCCCCTTGGAGCAAACCATAATCAACTATAGGAAACACATTTTTCACGTTTCCAGAATGGAAACAAATGAAAATTTTGAAAAAAATGGGGGTTTGATCGAACCCCCCTTTGCTTGAAAGGTCAAGTGGGGTTTGCTCGAAGGGGGTTTGAGCTAGCCCCTCTTTTTCCTCCTTCTCCCCCTCTTGCACCAGATTTCTACAAAAATTTTCCCTTCGAAGCTTGAGTTGAGAATGGAAATAGAGGTGACTTCACAGACCCAACTGGATGATGGTAGTCCTCGGAACGAGCTATCCATTGAATATAATTTTAATATGTTATGGTTTTATTATGTATTTGTTTTAGTTTGATTAAACATAAGTTTTTCACCGAAAATCAAGCTCTATGTTCTGCACATGTGGAAAATAGCAGATTATCGAAATAAAATTCTAAAAAATATGTGCAGGGTAGGTATTGATGTCCTTGATTCAGTAAAAAAAATGAATTTTGATACATACAAAATATTCAATAAAATAGTATGAAACCAAATGAACTGGTTAGATATCGTAGCTACAAATCTAAATTAAAAAAAAATAGAATTTATCCTTCATAGAAAAAAAATTATGTTGTATACGGTAAGAATCACTCCTTAAAAATGGTGTTTACTAATAAAAATTAGTTTTCGAAGGAGTTGGAAAAGAAGTGCAATCTGATTCCAAATTTTTTGAAAAAAGTATATTTAGAATCTACAGACAAAATGTCACAAATCACTATTTTGCATCATCTTCAAATTCCTCATGGTTTAGCTGCTATAGGTGCCTGAAAGTGAAGATTTAGTTAAAAAAATCAGTTTAGTGTCCAGTTTGGCCAAAAATGGTAAACCAGTATTGTGGGATCACCCTAAATGCTTTGCAAAATGATTGACTTTTTTGTATTTTTCAGATTTTAAGAGATGCAAAAATGCAATCCTAAAACCCTAAATGAGATGCAAATCAATGTAATGCAATGCAAATGAATGTAAAACCTAGATCTAGGGCTAAAAGTGGAGTCCAAATGATCATCAAGATATGATGCTCAAATTTTAGGTTCACCAGCATGAAACAAAGAAAAATAGGTTGGGGAAAAGGGGGTTCACCAAAATGATAATAGATAGAAACCTATTCTCCTATATTTCATTAGGAAATGAGATCCACACAATGAAATGATTATTAACACTTAGGTGAATCAAGTCAAAGTGTGAATCTGCAGATTTCCTTATGATTGAAGGACAGGGGTCAAGGCCAAACAACACTTTGGGGAGAAAAACTAAAAATAGTTAACTAACACCAAAATGCAATTTAACACTTGAAATAGCAAGATTAAACTCAATACTAATAGAACCTACAATCAAATTGTAGATTAGAGAAGGGTAGACCTAAGTGTACCTTTTAGAAAGAGTGAGTTTTTAATGGTTGACTGGGACTCATTTTCCCATGGGTGAATAGGTCCACTATCAAGGATTTTCTGCAACTTTTGGGAGCTTTTGCTACAGATCTGAAGCTTCCACTTTGTCCAAGTGGCAGTGTCAAAATATCAAAGATAAATTGTATAGGTGAGTTTCTGTGAGATGAAAACTTTGACAACTTCAAATTTTCTCTTGAAGAGGTCTTTAAGCTTTATTCCACCTATATTTGCAAACACAACATGAAGGAAAATAATTGTTTTTTTTATGAATGGGGGTTTGCCTTGGTCAAACCTTTTTTTGGTAATCAAACCTTGAAATGAAATGAAAACATGAAAGATGGAATGAAGAAGGAAAAAATCTATGTAACCACTCAAAAAACCCTTGAATAAATCTTAGAATGAAATTATGCAACTTGCATGAAATGGATTCAATGGATGTGGATCTTGAACTTTGAATCTTTCTTGAAATAGTGCTTTGAATGCTTGATGGGATCATGAAACCTACATCACCATATTAGCTCCAAAAACATGCATATTGCAAGAAGAATTTGATATGACAATTGGATCTTGAAATTGCTATAATAAAACTCTGATAAATCTTCTCTTGAATGCCTTTGATCACCACTTTAGCTCTTGTAATCAAACACTTGAAAATCTAGCTCAAAAACTCTCTAGGTGAAACATAGTGAAATAACCTTATATTTATAGGTATGTATCCTCAATTTCTTGAAATTCAAATATCACAAGCCAAGATTGAATTATAGATTTGAAGTCTTTAAAAAACCACCAAAAAAATAATTTAAATTTAGGTCCTAAGGTTAAGGGAGGACCCATTCGCCCATGGGCGAATAGGTCCTAGGTCCCTAAACCTTGGACACACATTTCTCAATGTGAAGTGTTATGTTAAGGAATTAATTAATGTCAGGTTTCCCCTTCGTAAAATGTAATAAATAGGCTTGGAAAATGAATTAAAGGGCCAATTAAGGCATAATTAAGCTCAATTAATTAAGGGAGACAATGTGAAGGTGTAAAGGGATACATTTTACAAGACTAAATTAAGGCACAATTAAGTCCAAATTAACTAGGAGGTCCCAAACAATTGAGAAAATGTAAAGGGGTACATTTTTCGTCACTATAGCTTCAAATAGATCGATCCCTCACTAAAACCAATTCTTATTTAATCAAAGATTCATTCACAATATCACAAGATCAGTGTAATCTTCAAAGGTATTGAAAGTTTTTCAAATCTTGAATATTCATATAAATATCCAATTCTAGCATAGCTTAAATAAATATTCACAATTGAACTAATATCAAATAGGGTTTAGACTAACCATACAAAAAAACTAACAATCAACAAGCTACAAACGATATGAACTAAATTTCTATCAAATATTTTCACACTTCTTCATTATCATGATTCAAATTTATCTAATATCGAAGAAAAGGAATCATGCTAATATGAGAAACCACAAGTGAAACACCATTTGTAGTGCCCATCCATGACTCACCCTATCTGTATGCTAGTTTGGTTGGTCAGTATTGCCAGTACTATCTAGTATTTGGTTTATTTGATTTAAATTGGGGTGATTTGTGCTTTAATTGATTATTATATTAAAATAAAGTTATTAAGTTAAAAGTATTTTGATAATTAAAATAAATTCTTTAATATGTTGTGGTTTCAATAAATTAAAATTTATGGTTTAATAAAGAAATATTTAAGTAAATATGTTAATTATTGTATTGTGCAAGAAAAATAAAATGAAAGGATTAAATTAATAAATTAAATGTTTTAACTGTTGATTTAATGGTGAGCAAATTATAAGGAATGGTTGAATTATAAAATAATAATAATAAGTGGTCGTTGATGGTAGTGCGGAAATTTAAAAGAAAGTAATTAAATCAAGAGAGGGCATGCAATAATGGACATGATGGAGTAGTAAATTAATTAATTGGTTATTTTTGTTGAAAGGGAGCTTTTTGGTTATTTTCTAAAAACAAATTTTGTTGCTTCTCTGTGAACATTTTCTTGTTCTTTTAAAATATTTTCTTGGGGATTTGGAAGCTTTGGGGAATTGGGGTTTGTAGTGTTGTGGAATTTCTGAAAGATATTGAAGCTACATATTGAATGTAGCGAGCTCTGCATCAATTTTTAGGCTGGCTAAACGATTAATACCAGGTTCCATTATTTCTTACCACTACTTAATCTTAGAGTGAAATAACTAATAGATAAAATTTTTTGGAAGATATTGGCTTCTTTCTATAAAAAATTTTGTGGGCATTCTGTAAATTAGCATTTGATTGCTTTCTTGAAGCTTTAAATAAAACTATTATGCGTTTACTTGGTAACCATTGCTTTCTTTTAGTGAGTCCTTTGAGATCTTCTACTCAAAACGTTGATCCAATTATCTTTTCCTTTGCCCCATACAAATTATGGAGTCCCTTATGTTGACGTCGCCCTATTCTCAATGTTCTTTTGTGTTATGAAGGGCACATGATATTCTTGTTGAATTGTGGTAGGAATTAAGCCTTTAGCCATGTCAATTCTCCTTTGATGAATCTTGGGAATAAAGGCCTTTATTTGTGCTATGGTTGTATATTTATTGTGTTGGTGTAGGATTTGCATGCAATCTATGATATATTCGAAGTCCACCATGGCATAACTCTGAGCTGGCAAAAGAAATTCATGTATTAACTAATGGTCTTGGTTTAATCGAAACCCCATTCACTTTAAGTTACCAGCTCGTCCCATAGAATTCATTGCTTTTTAGATGAGAATGAGTTGTAAACTATATATTAATATAGGGTATATCATTTTCCTATTGCCATGATGTGCTAACTAGGCACTGTGTTTTTGTTTCTTGTTGGGCCTCTGTTGATCAAGTACATGTTCTCTCTTGTGCCATTATTCTGTTAGTAAATAAAAGTGGTTCGCTTTTAGTGATTTAATTCCTATTTATAAATTACCATGCTTTGGCATCACTACTTTTACATTAATAAACTTGATTTATATCCTCTTTATGCATTCACATAAATGTTCTAAAGTCTTTTAGTGAATATCATTTTTGGCGCACCTTTTTATATGCTTGATATATAATATAACATTTATGAATGGAATTGTATAGGCAGTGTTTCTTTCTATATGTCCATTCATAAAATTGAGCAATGCAATTAGTATCTGTGAGATGGGGGTTAAAAATCAAATAACATAGATAAAGTGACATCCAACACTTCTAAGCTATTAACCTCATCTAAACAAAAGAATACAAAAAAATGGAGATATGAAAATGAAAGCAAACAAAATAAAGCACTCCCCATATTGTAGTTGGTTCCCTCTCTTGCTCTCCTTCTTCTTGTTATGCAACTTTTCCCTCATATTTGTTGAAATACTTTAAATACTTGTGCAAAACCTACAAATGGTAGCAAGAAAGTTGGAGACAATTAGCTGTTAAGGTGAAAAATGGAGAAGTAAGGTTGCTTTTATAGACAACCCTTCAAATGGACGGCTAAAATTAATCCTCTAGAAGGATTCCAAGATCAATGGTCCAAAATTGATGCACCAAGAATATGCTATTCTTGGGGGAATCATGACAGATAGACATGCAGGGACATGCAAGCTATGACATGAAATAATGATAGAGTATCTTTGACCAAGTGGAGGTGCATAAATAATTTATTTTAAAGAATTTATTCAAAATAGAGGAAAATGACAAGTGGAAAATAAATAATTTATCCAAATTATTTATTTAGAGAAAATGACAAAAGGAGCATTAAATTAAATTAATCAATTTAATTAAATGGGGAGGTAGAAATTAGACATGGATAATTAATTTGAATTATTTATCCAAAAGAGAAGAATGAAATACAATTAAATAATTTTGACAATTATTTAATTATAGAAAAATAAAAGGTCAAATAATGATTATTATTATTATCGACTATAGATGAAAGATAAATAATTAAATAAAAATGATTTATTTAATTATTGAAGAAAAGGATATATTAGCGACACAATTAAATAATTTTAATTGATCAAGATAGAATAAAGATGAGAAGGTGAATTAATTAAATAATTAAAAATTATTTAATTAATAGAGGAATGCAATCAAACTTAATTGAATAATTAAAATTATTCAATTATCGAAGGACAATGAGCAAGAAAAATGATGCTCGTGGACATAGGACATTTTTCAGTGTCTACATTTTTCCCCTCTTTGACATAATGCAGTTCATCGCATTGTGTCAAATAAATTTACTTTTGAAATATGCCCCAATGAAAGAATAATGATGAGGAGGGTTGTGTATGCCCCCTCGAGAGGATAGGTGAGTTCAAAAAACACGAATGTGCTCTCGAAATGGATGATAAGACTAGAGGATGAAGGATAGAAGAAATGTTAGCTTGGAAGGGGATGGATATTAGCATGGAAGAGAAAGGAGGATGAAGTTGGAAAGCTAGACGAGAAATGATAAGGGAACTAACTTTCATGCTTACATTTTTATATTTATCATCATTGGGAAGATTATTGTAATGGCCAACAAGCACCATGATATGACATAGACCAAGGTGTGCAAGGTTGTACCATCACGTGAGACAAGCAATCACAGACAAGGATGATCATGAATCATACTAAGAGAGCGATTGCCCCAATTTTTTTGTCATAATCAACCACAAACAGTAAAGACAGGCAAGGCAAATCATGAAACCTCATTGCTCCTCTAAATCTTGTTGTCAGGACATCCTCGAGGAACTAGCATCATGATTTCCAAAAGACAAAACAAGCATCATAAAATTAAATGCCAAGTGCTTGCCAAGTGTCTGAATGTCAAAATGTCAAGTTTGTCAAGTGTGGTGGAATGTCGGATGTCTTGGTGTCAAAATGCCAGGGTTGACGATATGAAGATGCCAGATTGGTGTTAAGTTTAGGAAGGACACATACTAAATGATGCCGAGATGTCAGATTCAGAAAGGACACATTCTTAATGACGTCAATGCCAGAGTGATACCAAATTCGGGAAGGACACATCCCGAATGAGGTCGATGTCAAGATGTCAAATTGATGTCAAGTTCAGGAAGGACACATGCTGAACAATGTAGATGTCGAGATGCCAGATTGATGTCAACTTTGGGAAGGACACATCTTGAACGATGTCAATGTCAAGATTTTTGAATTTAGGAAGGACACATCCTGAATGATGTCAATGTCAAGATTGCCAAATTTAGGAAGGACACATCCTAAATGATGTTGATATCAAGAGGAATGTATCTCAAATTTCTTGAGAATTCTCAAAATGCTAGATGACTGTGACAATGCCTAAGAACACATCCTAGGGCATGACTAAATGAGGGCTACCCTTCAGAAGGACACATCTATAGAGTAAGCAATATTTGACTAGTTTGACTAAGTTTGACTGATTTTGATATGCCAAGATGATTGTTGTGCTTGATTGAAAGACTGCAGAAGTTCACTTGGGTAAATTATTTTTTTGAATTTGGAAAAAGACCATGATAAATTTAAATACTATTTCATGTGTGTGAGAAAATTATGCAATGAACCCTAATGGACAGACCTAGTGTGGCCTTGGGGGCTCATCAACAGATGGCCTTGCCTACGTCATACACTCAGAGACCTCGTAGTTCGACACGACGAATGACTTTGTCTTGTTGACCAAAGATTGAGTCATGATTTATTTTGACAAACCTAATAGGACTAACCTATTGTCTCAAGGGCTCGAAGATGAGCCTTGTCTACATAGAAAGTGCGTAAAGACAACGTAGTTTGACAATGAAAAAGACTAATCAAGACTTGAATTGACATGACTTTGTTGACTGACATGACTATTTTTTGGAATTTTGTGTTTTCTTCAAGACGTTTTTTGATTTTTAGGTATTTTTTCAGACATTTTTTTAATTTTTAGGTCTTTTTTCAAGACATTTTTTGATATTTTAGGTCTTTTTTTAGGACATTTTATGATTTTCAGGGTCACATGCAGTACCCACTGTAGTCTCATGATAAATTTTTTCCCCTAATCAATTTGAGTTAGAGCCAGGCAAAATGGAATGGAAAGAAAAAGTATGACTAGCATGGACAGTGGACAGTATGCAAGACTTGATTTCAACCATTGTCATCCAAGGATGAAAATGTCATGATGTCGGGGTGAAGTGTTATGATGAATGTCGGAAAAGAGTATGCTTATTAGGGACAAAGGTAGATAGAGTGACAGTAGATGGCACAACAATGACTGACTACACATGGTGCCTGTTTGCCAAGTTTTCACCATGGTACTTATTCAAAGTTCCTATTTACTAGGTTTTCACTATTGAACGAATTATTTTTTTTATTTTTCTTGTTTTATTCATCATCATTTATTTTTTTAATTTTTTTTTCTTTTTTGGTGTCACTAGGACGCTTGTTTGCCAGGTTTTCATCAAGGTGACAATTTTTGTATTTTTCATTTTTTTTCTATTTTTTCAGGACTTTTTCCCTAGCTCTCTGAAGCTAGGTATAAAATTGATAAATTCTAGATCCATGGAATACCTTGACGATGCCCTGATCTTGTGTGGATGACTGTGTTGGATGATAGATGTGATGAATGAAAGAGGCAATGGTAGGATCCCTAATGTGCACACTATATGGGCCATCAGGCCTCAGCCGAAAAGGAGCTTGGGAAACCAACGAGCTAGAGTACAAGAAGGAGTTGTTGTCAAAGATACATTGAAAGAAATCGCCAATGGAGGGATATGATGGATATGTGAACATGGATGGATGGAACAAAGTATATGCTATGAGTGAGAGTGACATGGATATAGACCTTGGATCAACAAGCGCTTTGTTTGACTTTTTTCCTTGATAGATGCCCCAGTGATTTTTGATAGAGAGACATACTTTGAGATCGAATTTTTCTCATTTTCACTTTTGAATTTTATTTCTATTTTGTCTAATAGCTTTTTATTTTGGCTATGGGACTTGTCTTGGTCTTCTTTTCTTTCTTTTTATTTTTGATCTACTTTTAAAGATATCTCGTTCATTGGAGCTTTTCCTTTATTCTTTTCTTGAGCTATGATCTATTGATCCATATCTATGATGCGAGTGGACATGTGTGAAATGGGGGAAGTAGGTGAAGTGAAAGGGATGTTTAGTGGATGAATGGGAGTGGCGATGCCATTAATGGAATCTTTTGGACTATCCTTTTCTATACTATTAACATCAAAGGAGGCTTCCACATCCTTAATGAATTGGAAAGATGACTTAGTAGAGATGAGAATAGGAGATTCATATCCTAGCCTAGGGTAGGTGGTATGGAAGGATGATGATTGGATATCCTCAACGAGGTCATGCTCAAAGAGTGGGTTATCATAAATTTCTTGGTCAAAAAAGGGGTTATAATAGATATGAAAAGATTGAGAGGAAGTAGATATGTCAAAGGCCGATGTGTCATCAGGGTCCTGAAAGGTTTCAATCCAAGCACGAACATCCTTTTGTGTTCCTTCTGTAGATATCTTAACATCAATGTTGGAATTTTGACCTCTATCGGCGACATTAGCATTGTCGTTTGCTAGTTAATTATCCATACGATATTCTCCATATCCCATGTCATGAATTTGGACCTTGGGGTTTGATGGCAGGGTAAATGGAGTGTATGACTTGGTCAATGAAGATGGATCAATTTAGTGAGATGATGTGGCGATGGATGTGGATGTGGAAGGCTTTGCAAGTCTTGATGGGTTGATGAATTTGGAAGATGAAGACGTTGAGGCTTCATGGTTGATAGGCACTTGACATTTTGAGACACCTCATAAGTTGGTACAATATTGGAATGGATCAGGGTCTCTGTATATAGTAATTTTGGTACCTTCAAAAGGAAATTTCAGGCATTGGTGATACGTGGAAGGGATGGCTTTCAATGCATGGATCCAAGGTCGACCAAGTAAAATGTTGTATGGCAGGTCCAAATCCAAAACTTGACAAGTGGTGTCGACAATGACTGGCCCTATTCAAATTGGAAGTGTTAGTATGCCCTGAGAGGAACATTCTTCATCATCATATGCCTTGATAACAATGCTTCTTGTGGCATCTATGCAAGCATCAGACTCGTCTAACCTTATGTTTATGAACAAAAACTTTGATATGAAGGGCATCATTATGGTTGGATTTGGATGACGAATAGTCTTGGTTAGAAAAGGTGATATGGTGGGGAATCATGAGATATCCTACCATGGCTTCGAATTGCCTGACATCAATATCTTGGGGAACAGAGGATTCTTGCAATTTTTTATCTAAGATGGCCTTATGGGAAGGTGAGATGCTTAACAACTCAAGGATAGAGATTTGTGCTGGTGTTTTTCCAAGCTGGTCAATAAGATTAAAGTTTCCTTTAGGTTGGGATTGCTTGTTTTGTGGACGCAATTGCGACTGCGAAGTGGACAGGCTAGCTATTGTTACCTTTGGTTGTCTAGGGGGAGGAGGGCTAGCTATGGTGACCATTCCGCCGTGGGTAGTGACATTGCATTCAAGGGCCTTTCTAACGGTGATTGTGTAGACATGTTCATCAGTTGTTCTAATGTGATGTACGATAGGTCCCCCAGAATAGTCATATCCAATATGGGCATAGTTGGCTTGACTATTTTTATTTATATTTCACGTGAAAGGGTTTCCAAAACCATGATCCTACATTGGGTTCTTGTGTATTGTATGATCAACATTAGAATAAAACTGTGGTCCACCAACTTTAATGATACGCTTTTCAATAAGGTCTTGTACCATATTTTTCAATTGTTTACAGGAAGAGGTTTTGTGTCCTTTTATTCGGTGATAGTCACAAAATTTATTATCATCCCACCAAGATGGTTTAAACTACCTAGGGTCATATGGTTTGGGGTCCTCAAGTGTGATGACACCATTTTAAAGGCATTTCTTGAGAACTTCTTCAATAGGCTCACCCAAGGGAGTGTATGTACGACCTCTAGGGAATTGTTTGGGTTGTCTAGTCTGCCTTTGAATTTGAACTTGGTTATTCTGATTTGTTTGGATAACATTAGCAACATAGGTTTGTGTCATCATCAGTGTGTTTTGTGGTTGTGTCCCTTTTCGAGTAATCATAGGACCCATAGCGTTGACAGCCTTAGCATCTACTACACCATCGTTGGTGACATGTTTGTTCTTAACCCAAAATTTATTTTTGTCAGAAGGAGGGTTTGCGTTTGTGTTTTTGGGACCATATTTCAGTTTTCCTTCAACTATGAGGTCTTGCTCAACTTGGACACCCTGTTCAACTAGGTCTACAAAATTTGTGCAACAATGAACATGCAAGCCATTTTTCAATGGGCCTAATAATGTTTGTACGAACATGTCAACTTTTTCCTTTTTAGGTATGTCTATATGACAGTGACTCGCTAGGACCATCCATTTTTGAAAGAATGGTAAAAAGGTTTCACCCGAATCTTCTTATGTGAGCTGACATAAGTTGGTAATGGAGGTGTCTGTGTCAATGTTGTATGTGTAATTTTTCATGAATTTTTCAGCAAGTTCTTTCCATGATTGTATTCCAGGTTGCAGTGTATAGAACCATTCTAAGGCTAGTCCTGTGAGGCTTTTAGGAAATAGTCGCATTAGATATGCGTGCTCATGAGCAATATCCACATAACTTGTTATGAACTCTCTGATGTGGTCAAGTGGATTTGTTTTACCCTTGTATTTGTTGAAGTTTGGAGCCACATAACCATGTGGAAATGGTGGCATGTACAAAGTTGTATCAAAAGGATATGGACATAAGTCATATGGAATTTGCGTTTTCTTGTCATAGGTTTTCATATTTTCCATCTTTTTTGAAGGTCATCCACTCTTGCTAGCAAGGCGTGTACAATGGGATCATTGGTTGCTTGAAAGTACGGTATGTTATGATTAGGTGTTTGCTAATATTGCCAGTTGCGAGTGGGAATTTGTTGTTGAGTATGAATCTGGGACAATTATGTGGGAATATGTGACCCATCCATGTTTGTTTGTATTTGAGGTATCTGAAATCCCTGTCTCATTTGATTTCCAAAGTTACACATTTGTTGCATCATTTGAGTTTCTTGTCTTTGTTGAAAGAATTGTCCATGATGTAGCATGTTGGTGTATGTGGATATTTTGTCCTTGTCCATGTGAGATATTCATATTTTGTCCTTGCCCATGTGGGATGTTCATATTTTTTCCTTGTCCATGTGGGATGTTCATATTTAGTCCTTGTCCATGTGGGATGTTCATATTTTGTCCTTGTCCATGTGGGATGTTCATATTTTGTCCTTGTCCATGTGGGATGTTTAATTGCGATGATGTATTAATGTTGTGTTGAGGGCCTTGAATGAAGACTCGTCATGAGTTTCCTCCAAAGGGATTAAATGAGATTCCACCATAAGGTTGTGATGAAGATGCTCTCATTGTCATAGATGAAGATCCCAACATAGGGTTTGTGGGATTTTCTCCCATTGATGTGGACCCAACATTTACTTCTATCATTTGGGATGATGATGTGGACATTGTAGGCATGGACATAGTAGATGTTCCTCCAATAGATGTTGTATTAGTTGAGGTGGAGATGTTTTGACTTGTGGTGCCACTAGATGTCACACTAATGGTGTTAGTAGCAACTTGTGTGGTGACCACAATGTTATTTCTATTGGAGGCATTGTTCATGTTTTATTGAGATGTCATGGTTTGTGTCACGTTGTTTGGAGAAGAAGGTCTTATGGTATTAATGTCAAAGCCTTTTGGTAATTTTTCCCTTTGGTCCAAAAGCATAGCAAGGTATTTGTCAGGATTGTTCAAGACCAATTCTTCTACAAATGAAGTTGTGCTAGGGTTTTGAGTAGTAGCGTCTAAATCCTCAGCTAGTACTTGTCCATTTTGGTCTCTCTATATGAATTGTTCAAAAAGTGGATTTTGAAAGGAAGTTGACATGCTCATGGATGATTGTATGTTCAAATTGCCAAATGGGTTGTCATAAATTCAGTCATTGGGATTGGTGTTGGTGTTGGTGTTGGTGTTGTTGTCAAAGTCTTGTCCAAAGTCTGCCATTTGTCTTTTTTTTGAAGTCTTGTTTCCACCATCAAGGAAATTGCTCAAATGAAGATGATGACAATGCAAGTATGACACTAGCCTATGTTTTTGTCTTTTTGTGTGATAAAGGTTGACGATGCTAAGAGATAAATATGTCAAAAGCCAAAGTGATAATTAGGATGTTGATGTTGACTGGGACAATGATAATGTCAATTAAGAAAATGGAAAAGTGCAAAATGAGGACTAATGAGGGAACTAATGCAAGGTCTAGGTTCAAAATGACAACTAGGATGAACAATATTTTTGGATTTTTTGTAGAAATAAAGTATGGAAGGTAGGAACTAAAATGAATGCAATTTGGAGACAAGAGTACCTAAGCACTCTAAGCTTAATCTTTGTTTTTGATTTTAGTTACCAAAGGACTCGTTGAAAATGACGAAGTGGCAAGGTCAAGATGACTAGTGAGTTTTCCTAACTAGACTGTTGAGTTGGAAATCCTCACAAAAAAGACAATGACTGGAAATAGAAATGAATGATGAAGTCCAAGATAACCCAGTTTTGAAAGCAATGATTTTGCAAATTGTGATAAGGTTGGCCTAACCTAAAGTATGCAAAAATGAAAAGCTATGGTCAAGCTAATGTTGAAAAAGATGATTATGAAACCTAATGGATGAAATCAAAAATTTGAAATTTTAATCCTAGGGTAAAAAATGCAAACTAATGGTTGAATGATAAAGATTTTGAGCAATTTCAAAGTTGGTTTCTGATAGAGTCCTCTTGGAAAAAGTGTTTGACAATAGGTTGACAGTGTTTAGGCTTAGATTCTAGTTTGCATGAGGGTTTTGTTGATGTCATATGAATGCATCATTTCAGGTCACAAATGTGTTTCAGTTTAATCAAATGCGGTTCAACAGTTGTGTCACAGGTTGCAAAATTTTTAGTTCTCTGATGTTTCGAGAAAAAAAAATCTGATTTTTCAAAGGTTGAATGTGTGTGTCCAAATTTATGAATGTTACAAATACTGTTTGAGACTCCATAAAACACTTGACAAGCACAATGTTTTAGTGTAAGCAAAAGCATGTAAGACAAGCACGATCCTAATAGCCCAAGGGTTTGTATACTTGGTATAGCCCATCGATATACCCTGGATTAGTGTTGAACACCTCTCCTCGAGAGTAGATAGCTTAGAATTTTGGTGGCATGGGCTCCCTTCTTTGCACGCACTTCTACAGGCACACCAAATTTAGATTCCTCGGTAGTCACTTCCTAGGAACTACTATCTCTACTCAAGAGAGTCAGTAGTGAGTATCTTCGGGCATGATATTGTACCCTATACTATACCAAGCAACGGCTAAAAATGGATGGCTTCTAAAAAAATAGGTGTCTAGTAAGGGCATTTGTTTGAGTGGCCACACATGGGGCGAAAGATTAATCACCGATTAGGTGGTACTCTAGCCTGAACATGTTACACTCAACATGGTTTATGGGAGTACTACTCCGTATGTGTGACATATCCACACTCGTGGTACTTGAACTTTCCTCAAGCACCCATTTTATATCCTGGCTAGAAGTGGCTTGGCTTTAGCCTGTTACCGGTCGGGTCATCGCTTAAGGTGAGTACTTTTTCCCTTTAAGGAAGACCCATTTCTAGAAATAATAACCGTTTCTTTTACACCCAGGATCGCCCGAAAGCGCAAGGGGAGAGGATACTTCGATTATTAAGTCTTAAGGGTTACACAAAATAAGGTGGGTCTAGTTTTGGGTATGTGCAGGATCATCATGGAAAAATTAGGCCCTTAAGTGGCAAAAAATTTAGAAAAATCAGAGTTATACAACTTGACGTAAAAATTTGAATAAGTTATCTATATTATTTCAAAAATATGTAAGAATAGAATCTGTAACAAATTGAATGTAGTTTCTAAACTACTAGGTTTGTCTAAAAAAATCTATTTGGGGGTATGTGCAGGATCATCATGGAAAAAACAGGCCCTTAAGTGGCAAAAAATTCAGAAAAATCAGAGTTAGGCAACTTGATGTAAAAATTTGAATAAGTTATCTATATTATTTAAAAAATATTTAAGAATAGAATCTATAGAAAATTGAATGTAGTTTAAAAAAATACTAGGTTTTTTAAAAAAAATTATATTTGGTGAAAATTTGAAATTTCAATGCAATGGTACTTAAATTTTAGGGAAAAAATAAGTAGTGTCTATTTGACCACCCTAATCACAATAAAATGATAATATTTTTTTATAATATTTTAGATATAAGTAGAGGACTCATGCCCAATGTGGTGCATACTTTTTTGTAATTTTTTTCCAAGTAAATAATTAATTATGATTGTTTTATTACAATTTTTTTAAAAATATAAAAACTCGTATGCCTGACCACCTTAACTTGGTCAAAACTTCATGAAATTCAATTTTTTTTTTTTTAATCCTATAGTATGCGAAGCATAGAATGTGACGCGTGTTTTGGATTCAAAAAATGTGATACTATTTGAAAGCTATAGATGCTTTTCAATCAACCTATCAATCAGGACTTTAGTCCTAATTTGAATAGAAAATGAATAATAATTACTTATTAAATTCAAAGTAAAGCATAATTTATATTGGTGGAAAGCCGAGAATCTCCTTTAAAACCCTTTTTCATTTCATCAATTTTGGGTAAAAAAATAGTCTTTAGCCACATACCCATCATATTGCCACTTTTGGCCCATCATGATCCTCACACATACCCTTGGTGAAAATTTGAAATTTCAATGCAAGAGTACTTAAATTTCGTGAGAAAAAATAAGAAGTAGGTGTGTAATCCTAACCACAATAAAATGATAATATTTTTATAATATTTTAGATATAAGTAAAGGACTCATGTCCCATGTGATGTATATTTTTTTGTATTTTTTTCCAAGTAAATAATTAATTATGAATTTTTTATTACAACTTTTAAAAAATATAAAAACTCGTATGTCTGACCACCTTAACTTGGTCAAAACTTCATGAAATTCAATTTTTACTTTTTTAATCCTATAGTATGAGAAACATAGAATGTGACGGATGTTTTGGATTCCAAAAATGTGATACTATTTCAAAGTTATAGATGTTTTTCAATCAACCTATCTATCAAGACTTTAGTCATAATTCAAATACAAAATGAATAATAATTACTTATTAAATTCAAACAAATGGAGATATCAAAATGAAAGCAAACAAAATAAAGCACTCCCATATTGTAGTTGATTCCTTCTCTTGCTCTCTCCTTTTTATGCAACTTTTCCCTCAAATTTGTTGAAATACTTGAAATACTTGTGCAAAACCTACAAATGGTAGCAAGAAAGTTGGAGACAATTAGCTATTAAGGTGAAAAATGGAGAAGGAAGGTTGCTTTTATAGACAACCCTTCGAATGGATGGTTAAGATTAATCCTCTAGAAGGATTCCAAGATCAATGGTCCAGAATTGATGCACCAAGAATATGCTATTCTTGGAGGAATCATGACAGACAGACATGTAGGGACATGTAGGCTATGACAGACATGTAGGGACATGCAGGCTATGACATGAAATAATGACAGGGTAGCTTTGACCAAGTGGAGGTGCATAAATAATTTATTTTAAATAATTTATTCAAAATGGAGGAAAATGACAAGTGACAAATAAATAATTTATCCAAATTATTTATTTAGAGAAAATGACAAAAGGAGCATTAAATTAAATTAATCAATTTAATTAAATGGGGAGGTGGAAATTAGGCATAGATAATTAATTTGAATTATTTATCCAAAAGAGAGGAATGAAACACAATTAAATAATTTTGACAATTATTTAATTATAGAAGAATAAAAGGTCAAATAATGATTATTATTATTATCTGACTATAGATGAAAGATAAATAATTAAATAATTAAAAATTATTTAATTAATAGAGGAATGTGATCAAACTTAATTGAATAATTAAAATTATTCAATTATCGAAGGACAATGACCAAGAAAAATGATGCTCGTGGACTTAGGACATTTTTTAGTGTCTACAGTATCTTTTGATCGGTGTATTTTGTTTACATTTGAAATATTCACTTTGTATGTATCGACAATTATTTTTTTCACCGTATCTTTTGATTAGTAATACTATTGGAATGAAAATAAAATTCCCTATATTCATTATACTTGTTATTTTTATAGATGGATTCCTTGTAGATGCAATTCAGGTTCCCTATGCCCATTTATCTTTTGAATCTTCATCTTTTTCTAGTTCATATTTTATACCTTGGAAGGAAACATTGGAGCAATCTCTCTTTTGCAAAGAAGCCTCATTTACTCTATATAAACATTTAACTCTTTATCTTAGTTTAGTCGTGTGGAGCTTAGTGGGAAGTTGAGATGTGTTAACAAGTTGAGCCTATACAATGTATTTTCTCTGCCCTTTTGTTGCCTTAACTGCTTATTGGGTATGTGCAAGATCATGATGGGCCAACAAGTGGCAATATTATGGGTATTTGTAGGGTATGTGGCTGATGACTTTTTTTTCACCCAAACTTGATGAAATGAAAAGGGTTTTTAGAGGAGATTCTCAGCTTTCCACCAATATAAATTATGCTTTCATTTGAATTTAATAAATAATTATTATTCATTTTCTATTAGAATTATGACTAAAGTCCTTATCGATAGGCTGATTGAAAAACATCTATAACTTTCAAATGGTATTGTTACCCATTTTTCACCTATGGGCTCAATCAAGCAGGGTAACCCATGTTTTCAGGGGTTTCTTGAAGACCAAATAAAGGAACCCTTGCATCAGAATCACTTTTTCTAACTTGTTTATTTCTTGTGTAGATGCAAGGGAAAATGTTATGAAATGAATTCGGCACGTGGATTAAATGTGGCTCCCAAGAGGGTTGAGCCCAGCGTGCAGGTCTTCAGTTTAGGGGTAGGTTTTCATTTCTAAGTTTTGCCTTGTCTTTCCCTCTTTTCTATTTTGTTTTCTTCTGTCTTTTTCCTTTGTTTTGTCGGGGGCGGAACTGGACCGAAACCAAACTTGGAACTTTTCAAAGGGTTCTGGTTTCTGTTTTTAATCCGGTTCCGACCCTGCTTCTACCTTTTCTGTCTTTATCAGGCCTCTTTTTCCTTTGTTTTTGTCAGAGGCAGAACCAGACCGAAACCAAACTTGGAAATTTTTTTGAAAGTTCTAGTTTCTTGTTTCCATTCCGGTTCTGGTTCCGATTCCGTGCTCGTTTGCGTCTTGTTCTCTTCTTTGGCCTTACATTTTGCCATGGGGTAGTTTTTCCCTTTCTTTTCTTCCTTGACCTTTTTCCTCCCTTCCTTGCCTTCGTCGGAGGCGGGTTCGGGTCGGAATCCGAACTTGAAACCTTGTGAAAGTTTTTAGTTTCGGGTTTGTTTCTGCCCGGCCCCCGCTTTGTTTTACTCGGGATCAGACTCAGTTTCGATCTCGCCTTTCTTTCTTTTTCCTTGTGCGTTTTCTTTCTTTTTCTGGCGGGCCTGGGACCTGGTCGAAACCTAAACTTGAAACTTTTCTAGGGGTCAAGTTCTTGTTTCCGTTCCGTTTCTGGTCTCGGCTCTGCTCTTCTTTCTTTTCCCTAGTTTTTTATCGAGGGATGTCTTCCCTTTGGTTCCCCCTTATGTTTTTCTTCTTTCCTTTCCTTCTCGTATGTTGCTGAGGGAGGGATCAGGTCGGAGTCCGAACCTGAACCTTGAAGAAAGTTTTAGGTCCAAATTTGGTCTTGGTTCCGGTTCCGCTCTTTTCTTTGTTTTTCCCAATTTTGGTCCCGATCCCGGTCCCATCAGGATTCATCTGTCTTTTGCTTCTGGCCTTCCTCCCCTGGTCCCAGTTTTGGTTTCATCTTGGCCCCGCCCCTGCCAATTTTGAAGTCTCAGTGAAAAGGAGTGCCTTCGTCAGGAGATGAGGATATCGCCCTGAGGTCTTGCCGACACTGGGAGGTCTGGGTGACATAGAAGGTATAGTCGACGAAGGTCTCACTGACCAGTAGAGCCTCCTAAATGGAAGGTAGTTTCGGCCAAGGGATAGGGGTCTCGGCGAAATTTTTTACCGAGATGGAGATGTCTCCCCAACTGAAGGATAAGTGAAGGGCCTTGATGCATTTTTCTTCAGCAAGAGTCTCACCGATCATGAAAGAATTTTCTGAGAGCATTGGATATCGGTGTAGGGTCACGCTGAAGTGTAGAGGTCTCACCGACATAAAGAGGAGAGTTCGCCAAGACAAATCAATGCGGCGTAAGGTCTTGGTGACTAGCAAAGGGTCTCAGCCAAGGAAGACTGCTTCGCCATGATGTCTCAGCGAGGGCCGATGTCTCCCCGACCGAAGGAAAGAGGTCCCTCGGTATGACCAAGGGGTCTCGCTGAGATGTCTCAGCGAATGAAAGGTGTCTCGGTGACTGGAGCAAATGTTGGTATGACTGGAGGCACTCGGTATGAAGTCTGGTTGACAGGCCAAGGTCCCAGCAAAAGGGGAAGTCTATAAGAGGTCTTGGCGACTCGGGGGTGCTATAGCAACAAGCGGGCTTGGCAAAGGTTTTTGCCTTCGGTAAGGTGTCTTACCGAAGGATGAGGGTCACATCGACTGGGCACTTCGAGGTAGATAAAGGAGCTCGCTAAGAGATCTTAGCGAAGACATATGTCTCACCAAAAGTATGAAGGGCTCGGTAGACCAAAATGTGTCGGGGTGACATCGGCGGACTCTTGCCGATATGGTTTGCAATATCAAGTTCGCCGAGACTTCGAGAGGAAGCTGTACACTCGGTGTGATGTCTTACCGATGAGCGCTTTTCTTGGTGACCACAAAGGCAACATCGGTATGAGATCTGAAGCTCGATAAAGGCTCTCAGCGATAGCACCATGTTACACTAATTGTTGCCAAATGATATAATCACATCGGCAAGACACTTTCAGTGTCTCGCCGAGATGTGATTCTTTTCAAAAGACTTTTGACCAACTGCAAAGCCCATGTGGAAAATGCTTGACCAACCAGGGGGAGCTGAGGTGAGCCGTGGCAGAACAGAGAATGTTAACCCTAGATGAATGCCACGCGAATTAGAGTAAGCTCAAGGCATTCAAGGTGCAGCCAAAGTAGCTCAACAAGACACGAGGATCAGAAATGAATACGGTGGTTGTTGCTAAAGATCTAAAGGCTTCTATGAGGGTAACTCTTCACCGACATGGACACGTAGGGTTCTACATTTATTTCAACCAAAAGATCTATGGGAGATCTTTTCTGGGCTGGATATTTTTGTAAGCCCTAAGGGGCCGACATACAGCCTATATATAAGGTATTTTCACCTTCTTGTAAAGGAGTTCAGATGTATTCTCTTCTGAAGTTTGTGACCCTTTTGCAGTCCTCTCTCAAACTAGCAGGATTCTGTAATTCAACTTGGAGCATGTTATATAAAGCTTACCTTGATCACTATTGATATTTAGATTTCCATCTTGTTCTTACGAAGTGTTGTGCATTTCAGGTTCATGATCAAGTTATTTTTGTGAATTTCTTTCATTCCTTCATAACTTTATCTTGTGTTTCATGCCTTCCTTTGCAAAAGTATCATTATACAAATTACAAATTGTGTTCACTTAGTTACACATGGATTCTGATCTGTGAAAATCTTCTTTCTTCTCCAGAAAAGTGTGTGAATTGAACCTATTTGTGAAATGTTAGTGTAAGGCTTACATAATTTGATGTGTAAATCTTATTCTCACTGTCAGTATTCAAGTGTAAATTGAGTATCTCATTGTTCCTGTCATTTCGGTGCATCACCTTAGTTTAGTTTCAATTTTATGTACTCCTTATCCTTTTTCCCACAACAATCAGTAGTTAGGTGACACCAAAGGAATTTGGCCTTCTCCGGAGGTTCATTTCAATCATAGGTGACCCACAGCCTTGAGATGATCCCATGTTGCTCTAGAAAGCTCAGTTTTTATCAACTTTGCACAGGGTGCAATTCTAGGTGACAATAGGTATCACATTTTTTGAATCCAAAACATCAGTCACATTCTATGCTTCACATAATATAGGATTAAAAAAATAAAATATAAATTTCATGAAGTTTTGACCAAGTTAAGGTGGTCAGACATACGAGTTTTTATATTTTTTAAAATTTGTAATAGAAATTCATAATTAATTATTTACTTGGAAAAAAATTACAAAAAATTATGCATCACATCCAGACATGAGTCCTCTACTTATATATAGAATCTTATAAAAAAATATTATCATTTTATTATGGTTAGGGTGGTCAGACAGACACCTACTTCTTATTTTTTCCCTGAAATTTAAGTACTATTGCAATGAAATTTCAAATTTTCACCAAATAGATTTTATTTATTTTTAAATAAACCTAGTAGTTTAGAAACTTAATTCAATTTTCTACAGATTCTACTCTTACATATTTTTGAAATAATATAGATAACTTATTCAAATTTTTACGTCAAGTTGCCTAACACCGATTTTTCTGAATTTTTTGCCACTTAAGGGCCTGTTTTTTCCATGATGATCTTGCACATACCCTACTTTTAAACCATTAGAATATTATTTTTGTTTATTTTATATATTATAAAAATTGGCATATATGTAACAGACATTTCACTTCTCATCATTCGACCTATTGGAAGTCGCCATCTTCATTTGATTTACCTAGTTATCAATTTGTGATATCGATATATATAGTTATATGAGTATTTAAATAGTGTTGATGGTTTTCAATAAACTTATGTCCTATTGCAAGTTATTGTATATTATGTTTCATGCATTAGTTAAGGGTGTAGCATGTGCGATCCTCACAGTTACTTGATATTCGAATTTCATAGAAACATAACACACCTATATATATATATGTAGGTGTGTGTAAATCTATCCACTTTCATTCGTATTTATATTAGTATAAAAATATGTCTTTTGTATTTAAATTGAACCTTGTCTAAAGATAATATAAAATATATCTAAATATATATATATATATACTTATATATGTTTATGTTTATAGAGATACTTTTGTATTATAAGTGTTATAAGCAAGTATTTATACGTATGTGTATATATTTGATGAGATCAATAAGTGAGCGTTGCTGCTTTAATTATAAAACGATCATGTAAGAGAAGCAAGTGAATTAGAGTAAAATTTGAATATGCAAGGATTGGTGTATTGTATAAATGAAAAAGATTAGTTTATTTGAAATAAGGATTATTAATTTGGTTACGATGAATATTCTGAAACATGATTCTATTTTTCTATTATTGTTTTGAATTATTTATGTGAAATGTGCAAATGATTGTTGATATGGGGATGCATTGTGGGTTTTGCACCAATGTTTAAGTCATCTTGTGAAGTGAATGTTAGGAGTCTTCCAAACGCTATGGGAAAATTTTCTTCTTGACGGAATTCTTTGATGATCCTTTGAGATGAATGTTTTGTGTTAAATGATTATATGATGGTTGTTAGCCTTGCATAGTATATTCACCAATGTGGCTGGAACTTGAGTGCAAGAAGGGTTTTTCCTCGCCTTGTTGTATATGTTAATGAGATTTCATGATTGCGCAAGTTGGCTTTGCTCTTTTGATTTCATTGGGTCTCCTAGTTGTTAGTAGGGGGAGTGGCTCTCAATGGGGGTTCAGTGCACAAAGTGGCAAGTCCAAGGTAACTCATGGAGAGTTTCTTAATTAATGATAAACTAAAATAAATTAGGGTTTCGTGGTGGGGAGTTACATATGGTATCATAGCCTAGGTTCATACACTGAGAACTCTGGATATATATGAGCCCATTACATTGATCTAGTTGGTCATACACTTAATTTTATGTTTTCCATTTTTGGTCATCCTCACTTAGTAACCCGAGATTGTTGAAATTGAAGTGTTTTCTTAGCTTAATACTTTGTAAAACTTTAATATTGTTGATCTAAATATGCTTTCATTTGTTACAAATTATTTGTGGGCGATTATCTAATTAATTCATTTTATCATTTGTAGAAAGAAGACAAAAGTTGTAGAAGAATTAGATAGGATATTAGAAAGATTACGCAAGCATATACCGTGGAGAAACCCTTTCAGGAAAAAAATCCACAAAGAATCAATGTATTATTCAATCTCTGAAGTAGATTACAATAACTCCAATTCTTGCTCAAGAATGCTTCTTTTTCCTTCACCAAATCTTCTTCACAACCTACAATAAAATTGATAATAACTCTCTTCAACTTGCTTGAGATAAATAGGCATTAAACAACTCTGTAAATTCAACATGAGTTACAATTAAAATGCTCAAGACCTATCCTTAACGCCTATCTCTTGCAAGTAGAGTTATGTCATGAAGAACAATGTCAAATCCTCATCTTCATGCATTTGGGCATCCCAAACTAAAGTAGCAACTCAACCTTTATTCTGTAAATATCTTCAAGGATTCATCCTCAAAGTAGGCACCCAAAAGAGGGCCCACTTAACTTAGCCTTTTGAAATATCTCAACATGCAAAGGGGTTAATTCCATGAAGCCAACTTGGGCGCCCAAGTTGGGTCCAAGTCATTTCCTGTTAACTTAAACATTTCTCAACACCATTCATGCAAGAATGGTCATCCCCTATTAACCGAAGGTAGTCCCTGTTATTTGTCATGCAACTCAAGTCATTAGTCATGCATTCCAAGTTAATCGAGGTCAACTAGCATTCAACTAAAACTAACTAAAGATAACTGAACCATAACTAAATTGAACTAAACTAAACTAATTCTGAACTAAACTAAACTGAACTTCATGCATGTAAACATCAAACCCTAACTCCTAGGATTTTTACATGCATTCAAAAGTGTTATCTCTTACTCCAAATAGTTAGTTGAACTCAAGGTGAGTGTCACCTACCATGTGGGTGCCCCATGTGCCCCTATTATTTAGGAAATCATAGTGGATGCCCTCACATGCTCCTAACATTTAAAATTAATTACAAATGTCAATTAACATGATTATTTCATCAAATATTAATCTCTCTCTAATCCTAGTGTTTGAGAACACTTTCCAAGGACTTAGGAGATACATGAAATAAATAATGTTTAGGATTGCAATTAAATGGCATCCTATTTCCAACATTCTCTCACTTGACATTATACATTGCAATTATTCTAAACAAGGAATAATTATAAATAAAGTACAAAAATTTAAGGTCAATGGCCTTCCTACACCAACTAATCGATTCATGCCAACTTCAAATGCAACCTGCATAATCATGAAGCTCCAAGAAAATTATTAAAGCCAAGAGAACTTATCTGAAGGAACTGGTTTCATAAGATAATCTGTAACATTAATTAAAGTGTCGACTTTCTCAATTAATACCTTCCCACTCTCAACCATTTCTTACAAAAAGTGATACTTACAATCAACATGCTTAGTACGAGCATGATACATAGGATTTTTGGCTAAACACATAACACTCTGACTATCACATTCAAGTTTAACTTACTTTAAATTAAAACCAATACCTTTCCCAAGTCTCTATATCCAAACTGCCTCTTTGAATGCATGTGAAACTGCCGAGTGTGTTGAACACATGTTCAACCAAGGTGTAGGCTCCTTGGTCTTTTCTGTTGAAAATATCTTTTCTTGCTAGTAACTATTCCAATATATATCTCTTACCATAAGAGAACTCAAGCCTCACCTATTTCTCCAAGTATCCATGAGGACCTATAAACAATCAATCCATGCCAAACTCCAAATGCAACATAGCACTATCATGAAGTAATCAAGCAAATGATTAATGTACCCAATACTGAAGAGAACTACACAAGATCAATGTCAAAGCTCCAATCTTGAACATAAACATGACATCCATGATCTAACCATCTCCTCATAGGAGATCACATGCACCATAACACACTTAAACATCCTAGTCTCAAGAGAACCATGCCAAACTCTAACTATAACAAGAGTAAACCATGACATAATAGCAACCACTCTAAGACAAGAAAAAACCATATCTCCAATCACATGAGGATAGCCTTACCAATGATGCATCCACATCATTGCCAACAACTCCCACTGAACCATGGTACCAAGTCACACATGGCATTGTGACTACCATCCTCTTCATGAAGATCACTATATCCTACCAAAGCTCCCACTGAACTGTGATACGAAGCTATACATGGCAACAAGATAAACATCAAACCATCATTGTAAAAAGAATATGGAATTTCAGACATTTCCTCATGATCAAGATCAAAATTATCATAACATGTACCATGCCACAACTCTAAACCACTAATCAAGAGTATAACATGACATAATAACAAAACCATCCTACAACCAAGAATCCACTTCATTGCCAAATGCTCCCACTGAATTGTGATACTGATCAATCCCATCACATCATGATGCACATAATCAAAACCACATTTCTGTCATAAGCTCACACCAAACCTGTAAATCCAAGCTCTCAATGACACATGATAAACATCCTCTAAAGAAAGAATATATACCTCTTGTAACAAACTTATTTTCCAAAATCAGTAGATAATAAAAATAATAAAAGCTCCCACTATAGCCAAAAAACCCTCCAATATTTTAAGAGAAAGGCATCCCAATACTCTACCCAACCTCAGCTTTGATACCAAATGTTGAAAATTGAGGTGTTTTCTTAGCTTAATACTTTGTAAAACTTTAAGATTGTTGATCTAAATATGCTTTCCATTGTTACATATTCTTTGTGGGTGATTATCTAATTAATTAATTTTATCATTTGTAGAATGAAGACAAAAGTTGTAGAAGAATTAGACAAGATATTAGAAATATTACACAAGCATATACCGTGGAGAAATCCTTTTGGGAAAAAAATCCACCAATAATCAATGTATTATTCAATCTCTAAAGTAGATTACAATAACTCCAATTCTTTCTTGAGAATGCTTCTTTTTCCTTCACCAAATCTTCTTCACAACCTGCAATAAAACTGATAATAACTATCTTCAACTTTCTTGAGATAAATAAGAATTAAACAACTTTGTAAACTCAACATGAGGTATAATTACAATGCTCAAGCCCTATCCCTAAAAGGTACGCCTATCTCTTGCAAGTAGAGTTATTCTGTGAAGAATAATGTCAAATCCTCATCTTCATGCATTTGGGCGTCCCAAATTGAAGTAGCAACTCAACCTTTATTTTGCAAATATCTTCAAGGCTTCATCCTCAAAGTAGGCACCCAAAAGAGGGCCCACTTATCTTAGCCTTCTGAAATATCTCAACATGCAAAGGAGTTAATTCCAAGAAGCCAACTTGGGCGCCCAAGTTGGGTCCAAGTCATTTCCTGTTAACTGAAACATTTCTCAACACCATTCATGTAAGAATGGTCATCCCTTGTTAACTAAAGGTAGTCCCTATTATCTGTCATGCAACTCAAGTCATTAGTCATGCATTCCAAGTTAACTGCTTGGTCAACTAGCTTTCAACTAAAAATAACTGAAGATAACTGAACCATAAATGAACTGAATTGAACTAAACTAAACTAAACTAATTCTAAACTAAATTGAACTGAACTTCATGCATGTAAACATCAAGCCCTAACTCCTAGGATCTTTACATGCATTCAGAAGTGTTATCTCTTACTCCAAATAGTTAGCTAAACTCAAGGTGAGTGTCACCTACCATGTGGGCACCCCATGCGCCCCTATTACTTAGGAAATCATATTGGACGCCCTCACATGCTCCTAACATTTGGAATTAATTAAAAATTTCAATTAACATGATTATTTCATCAAATATTAATCTCTCTCTAATCCTAGTATTTGAGAACACTTTCCAAGGACTTAGGAGATACATGAAATAAATAATGTTTAGAATTGGAATTAAATGGCATCTTATTTCCAATGAATATTTTTCCATAGGTGGTGTTTTTCCAATGGTGCAGAAAACCGGTGGAAAAGATAGGACCCTCAGTGTAGTGCTTAATGCATTGATATCTTTCCTATAGGGGATGCATTATGGACCCTTGTGTAGCCTTGTGATGTGTTATCCGGTGATGTGAATTTGTGTTCATAGGTGGAGAATGAATGTGAAACCATGAATATAGTACTTTGATTCTTGAGCTTTTGTTTCTTCCCCTTTTGTTGTTCTTGCCTAGTATTTAAGACTTATCCTTTGGTGGTGTTGTGTAGGATGATTCCTAGAGGTCATGATCAAGATAGAGGTCATGGTATAGGTTAAAGAGGCGGTTGTGGGGTTAATCATCAGAACACCCCTTCTTTGAGTTCCCACGAGAATGATCATGAGGAACACCTGGGCCCTCAGTTATGTCCCTTGCTTGAGGAGATTCATGCCTGGCTAGGCCCTAGGCAGGAGGATAATCAAGAGGTGGTTAGGGAAAGAGGAAGGTCTACTAGGAGGAGAAATGTTTCAACTATAGCGGGACTTATGATCGACCTCTTGAGTGAGCGTACTTCTACCTTCCATAGTCTTAGTGGTGGTTTGAAGGATGAGACTTGGATGATTGGTGTTTGGATTGGTAGAGTGCCCCCAACAGGCTTTGGGTTCTAGGGTGGTCATTTTTCGTCTAGGAGAATACAGAGTTGGTTGCGAGTTTGACTTTATCATCTTGACCAGTCAACTTGGAACATACAGACTGTAGCTAGTAGAGGTAGATTTCGATAGCTCGGTGCACCCCAACGAGGCAGAGGAAGTGGCATAGATATAGGATGTTTCTCTTATGGCTAGCAGGGCCACATAACTAGACAATGTCTAAGGCAGAGGAGCACACCTGAATTTAGTTAGAGGTCGACAACCACAAAGCCAACAGGGGATGATGCAGGTAGGTCCCATAGAGTGATTATAGCAGGTGATAACTGCCAGGAAGAGCGTCAAGGAACAAATGTGGAGACTACAGGTAATGGATGGATAGCTGACTCAGGATCCCATGGGAATTCTTTGGGAGACAGTGTAGTGCTTATCACGTTGTCTTCATTAGACTGATATTCATCATGCTAGGATATATATTATGATACCTTGATGCTTAGTTAAGATGATACTTGATGGCACTTTTATCTCTGATGTTTATGCTTATACCATGCTTAGTAGATCAATTTAATTGATTATATGGGTTATTATTGATATGAGTATCATGTGATTGTTGGATGTATGTTCTTATCATGATTTGGTATCTGATTATTGTGCATTGACTTATTTTGGTGAAGGGGAACAATGTCGCATCTCTCGCTTGTGAGTGCCATAGGACACTACGATTTTCCCTTCATGGTGTGTTTAGCTATTTGTCTATGTACATGTTCGACCGTGTGGTTTGCTGCAGGTTGCAAGTACTAGGCATCAACTCCACCTGAATTAATAGGTTTGAGCATGCCTTAAACCAAATGGAATAGTTGATTTGGATGTAACATAAGATCCCTTACCCTAACCATCATCGTCAAAGAGGATGAGCATCTGGGTCGATATTTTTTCAGTCTATAGTCACCCCATGTCATTTGAAGTTCTGCTTTTACTCTAGTTGGTGGTCAAGTAATTGTTTAACATTTGATTTACTTGATAATTGATGTTGATTGTATTTACGTATGTTTTATTCTTATCTTGCGACTTTCAGGAGTAAGTTGAACCTTAGGGGGGAGGATGTAGTGCCCCTCCATGACTCACCTTGTCTGTATGCCAGTCTGGTTGGTCAGTATTGCCAGTATTGTCTGGTATTTGGTTTATTTGAATTAAATTGGGGTGATTTGTGCTTTAATTGATTATTATATTAAAATAAATTTATTAAGTTAAAAGTATTTTGATAATTAAATAAATACTTTAATATGTTGTGGTTTTGATAACTAAAAATATTATTAAGGATTTATTTGATTTAAATAAATTAAAATTTATGGTTTAATAAAGAAATATTTAAGTAAATATATTAATTATTGTATTGTGCAGACAAACTAAAACAAAAGGATTAAATTAACAAATTAAATATTTTAACTGTTGATTTAATGGTGTGCAAATTATAAGGAATGGTTGAATTATAAAATAATAATAATAAGTGGTAGTTGATGGTAGTGAGGAAATTTAAAAGAAAGTAATTAAATCAAGAGAGGGAATGTGACATGATGGGGTAGTAAATTAATTAATTGATTATTTTTGTTGAAAGGGGGCTTTTTGGTTATTTTATGAAAATAAATTTTGTTGCTTGGCCGTGAACATTCTCTGATTCTTAAAATCTTTTCTTGGGGATTTGGAAGCTTTGGGGAATTGGGGTTTGTAGTGTTGTGGAATTTCTGAAGATATTGAAGTCGCATATTGAATGTAGCGAGCTCTGCATCAATTTTTAGGTCGGCTAAACGATTAATACCAAGTTCCATTATTCCTTACCACTGCTTAATCTTGGAGTGAAATAATTAATAGATAAAAATTTCTTGAAGATATTGGCTTTTTTCTGTAAATATTTTTGTGGGTATTCTGTAAATTAGCATTTGATTGCTTTCTTGAAGTTTTAAATAAAACTATTACGTGTTTACTTGGTAACCATTGCTTTCTTTTAGTGAGTCCTTTGAGATCCTCTGCTCAAAACGTTGGTCCAATTATCTTTTCCTCTACACTATACGAATTATGGAGTCGGACCTTATGTTCGACATTGCCTTGTTCTAAATGTTCTTTTGTGTTATGAAGGGCGCATGATATTCTTGTTGAACTATGGTAGGAATTAAGCCTTTAGCCATGTCGATTCTCCTCTGATGAATCTTGGGAATAACGGCCTTATTTGTGAGCTATGGTTGTATATGTATTGTGTTGGCGTAGGATTTGCATGCAATCTGTGATATATTCGAAGTCCACCATGGCATAACTTTGAGCTAGCAAAAGAAATTCATGTATTAACCAGTGGTCTTGTCTTAATCGAAACCCCATTCACTTTAAGTTACCGGCTCATCCCATAGAATTCATTGCTTTCTAGATGAGAATGAGTTGTAAACTTTAGATTATGATAGGGTATATCATTGCCTTGTTTCCATGATATGCTACCTGGGCGCTGTGTTTTTGTTTCCTGTTGGGCCTTGTTTCCATGTTCTGTCCTATGCCATTGTTCTATTAGTAAATAAAAGTGGTTCGATTTCAGTGATTTAATTCCTATTTATAAATTCCCATGCTTTGGCGTCGCTAGTTTTACACAAAAAAACTCTATTTATATCCTCTTTATGCATTCACATAAATGTTCAAAAGTCTTTTAGTGAATATCATTTTTGGCTCACCTTTTTATATGCTTGATATATAATATAACATTTATGAATGGAATTGTATAGGTAGTGTTTCTTTTTGTATGTCCATTCTTAAACTTGAGTAACACAATTAGTATCTTATGATCGGCGTATTTTGTTTACATTTGAAATCTTGACTTTGTATGTATCTGCAGTTATTTTTTTCACTGTATCTTGTGATTAGTAATACTATTAGAATGAAAATCGAATTCCCTCTATTCATTATACTTTTTATTTTCATAGGAAGATTCCTTGTCAATGTGATTCAGGTTCCCTGCACCCATTTATCTTTTGAATCTTCATCTTTTTCCAGTTCAGATTTTATACCTTGGAACGAAACGTTGGAGCAATCTCTCTTTTGCGCAAAAGACTCGTTTCCTCTGTATAAACATTTAACTCTTCCTCTTACTTTAGTCGTGTGGAGCTTAGTGGGAAGCTGAGATGTGTTAACTAGTTGAGCCTATGCAATGTATTTCCTTTGCCTTTCCATTTCCTTAACCGCTTACTTTTAAACCATTAGAATCTGCTTTCTGTTTATTTGATATATTATACAGATTGGCATATATGTAATAGACATTTCATTTCTCATCATTCAACCTATTTTAAGCCACTGTCTTCATTCGATTTACCTAGTTATCAATCTGTGATATCGATATATATAGTTATATGTGTATTTAGTGTTGATGGTTTTCAATAAACTTATGTCCTATTGCAAGTTATTGTATATTATATGCATGCATTAGTTAAGGGCGTAGCATGCACGAGCCTCACAGTTACTTGATATTCAAATTTCGTAGAAACATAACATGCCTATATATATACATACACACACACACATATAGGTGTGTGTAAATCTATCCACTTTCATTCGTATTTATATTAGTATAAAAATATGTCTTTTGTATTTAAACTAAACCTTGTCTTGATAATATAAAATATAAAATATATGTAAATAGATACATACATATATACATATATACATACATACATACATACATACATACACACATATATATAGTTATATATGTTTATGTTTGTAGAGATTTATGTATAAGTGTTATAAGCAAATATTTATATGTATGTGTATATATTTGATGAGATCAATAAGTGAACATCACTGCTTTAATTATAAAACGATCATCTAAGAGAAGCAAGTGAATTAGAGTAAAATTTGAATATGTAAGGATTGATGTATTGTATAAATGAAAGATTAGTTTATTTGAAATAAAGATTATTAATTTGGTTATGATGAATATTCTGAAACATGATTCTATTTTTCTATTATTGTTTTGAATTGTTTATGTGAAACATGCGAATGATTGTTGATGTGGGGATGAATTATGGGTTTTGCACCAATGTTTAAGTTATCATGTGAAGTGAATGTTAGGAGTCTTCCAGAGGCTATGGGAAAATTGTCTTCTTGATGGAATTTTTTGATGATCCTTCGAGATAAATATTTTGTGTTAAATGAGTATATGATGGTTGTTAGCCTTGCACAGTATATTCACCAATGTGGCTAGAACTTGAGTACAGGAAGGGTTTTGCCTCACCTTGTTGTATATGTTAATGAGATTTTGTGATTGTGCAAGTTGGCTTTGCTCTTTTGATTTCATTGGGTCTTCTAGTTGTTAGTAGGGGGAGTGGCTCTCAATGGGGGTCTGACATACAAAGTGGCAGGTCTAGGGTAACTCATTGAGAGTTTCTTAATTAGTGACAACCTAAAATAAATTAGGGTTTCATGGTGGGGTGTTACACTAATACTCAATTCTTTGCTTGTATTGATTTCAAAATGTTTGGTTATAATAATTTTGATTCCCACAACCTTTACAATAAGAAAATACTTCATTTATAGGCAAGTCCAACAAAATCTAGGGAAAAATCAATGGTGGAGATCATCTCAACACCAAGACCCAAGATTATATTAGCATTAAATATTTGAGTGGATTAAATATTTTCCACATATTCATCATCCATCTCTAACCGAATTTAGCCACAATATTTCTTAGAAATTACACAAAATATCCCCCTTGATCCTTCAAATAAATTTTCTCAACTGGCACAAAACTGACACATAGCTAGTAGACAACTAGCATAATCCTAGCATTAGATTCCTGGGACTACATTTAATTCTTGGTTATCTTTCTGTTATAACTTTTATTATTAGCCCCCATCTTCAAAAGATAAAGCATCACCCTCTATATCCTTGGGAATATAAGACATCTTGATCATATCTATAGCAATAATTGATTAATGGCTAGACACAACTCCACATGTAAACACTTTATTCAAAACATTATCCCTTGGAAATTTTGAAACAAATTAGCAACCTTATGTAATTTTGGGCACAATTTCTTATGTAGGCATAATAGATATTAACTTCTTGAGAACATATTTTAATTTTGGTTGATCTTTATCTCACTTCACTTACACTTTTTGTTACAACTCCTTAGAAATATGAGACACTATATACATTTGGAACAACAATTAATAAAGTTTAGCACAATTCCCAATAAGAGTTACACTATATCTTCATGTGTGAACTCAAAACCACTGTGCTAGTCTAGTTCATATCAACATAGTTCCTACATCAAGACCATAATTAGTATTCATAAAGCAACTTTTAAAGTCAATTTTGCATAAGATGGTACTTATGAAAAATCAATTTAAAACACATTAAAATCAAGAGTTGCAGAACTTGGTGGAAGAATAGGATGGTGCGGAGATATGGCATCCATCCGGATGAATAAAAGGATCCTGCAATGTATAAAATTATGGAGGTTTAATATTTTTTTAGAATATATCTCGATCAAATGCAAAGTTCCACAAGGTGGTGCCAAAACGCATGAAACTACTGATAGGTAAATATCCCCCATGGGCCATGGTACTTAAAATCTTATCAAGCTTTTCATCACTTAACTTTGTGAATTTGTGTATCAATCTGCACTCTCATCACGAATCCATCATCTCACAGTTGTGATTATTTCATAGCCAAAGTTCTGCAACCTCTGAATGGAAGTTTCATTGTGGAGATTTTTCAGGAGAGTGGATGTATTCCATCAATTATCGAAATCCCACCATTTGAGAATATTTAAACATATTGCGGAAATGCGAAAGTAACTCGAATTGCAGAATTTCTAATGGTCTTCGACCTTTTTGTTGGAAAAGAGGATAAAAGTCACATGAGAGCGAAACTTTTGCAAAGGAAAACAAATTTGATGGTAACACTGTAAGCGTTGACCGCTTAGGTGGCTGGTGTGGGCCCACTTAACCTGTCATACTTTCCATTCGTTGTTTCTTGCTTTACTTTCGTCTTCCGTTTTTCATTCTATTTTCCATCAGGCAGTCATGATCACTGGTTAATACTTCAAATTTAAAAGAAAAATCTGTCTTCCGTCCAATCCAACTGTCACACTCATTGATAATAAAACCATGGTAATGTTCTTCATTGAAGTTTCTGGATTAGATCGTGTTGGAGTTTTTGCATCAACGTTTCGGATCACACTCTATGATCCATTATCCGGATGGTGGAGAGCAAAAGAAGAAAAAAATGGTTGACTGTAGACTAGCACAAGATAAAAAGAAAGAGGAAGGGGAAGGAAGCACAAGGATGAGGAACACAATAGAAAAAACAAAGGAAAAAAAAAATTAATCAAAAAGAAAAAACAAAAAAAAACTTACAAATATTAAGAATGCAAATAAATATGCAAGAAAAGGAGCATGAAGATAAGAAAACTTAAAAAGGAACAACTTAAGATGCAAGGAAAAAGAAAAAGAAAAAATTGATAAAACAATAACTTAAAGTTAATAAAAGGGAACAATGGAAAAACTATCAACCTTAAAGAAAAAATGAAGGAAGTTACAAATGAGCTAATATAATATTAATAAAATCCATAATAATACTAGAATCTATCTCCCACCCAATTCACGAAGAGTAGCAATAAGAGGACTTCGTGCACTCGCCATATTCTTTTTGTGCTTGTGTCTATGAAAGATTGGGCTAAACTATCTGAAACATATGAAAGGTTCACGACAGTGAGAGAAATCATTGATAGATCACATGCCCAAATTCATCATAGCTCTAGTTGAGTTTTTGTTGTAGGAGTTGATGCTCCATGGGATCGGCAAGCACGTGGGTGTGATGGGTTGATTCTGTTGGACGACTCGATAAACATCATAGGAAAAAATAGTCGAGCCCAACACAAACACATTGAGAGGATTTGATGTGGTAAATGTCAGGGGGCTAGACTAGAGCACGAATCAAATGCCTTTTCTCACTAAGAAGTCAACCTCTTGCGGCACTACTCAACTATACTCACGACTTCCTTGCGGACGAGCCCTTTCAAGTTCTCAGATTATGCCTTTTGCTTGCGAGTCCTCCATCTAGAAGGCACTTGACTTCTACAAGTGCATCGCGGAATTATACACCTGCGAGCTACTATGAGCTCTTCTGCTTGCATGGTCCGACCATGTCTAACTTTGTTCACTTTTCTTGAACGGCTGCTGCATCTTTTACAGGCTTGGTGATTCCACCGAGTCTTCATCCTTTGTGTCCCCCATAAGACAACTGATTACTAAACCCGTTCACCTTGAACTCTGAGTTTGCTCCTTCACGCAGACTGGCTCCCTGAGCACTCCTAGATCCAACATCAAACTCACCTTTAGTTCCTTTTAGCTCTTTGAGGACTTGACTTCCTCCTTACTGCATTGAGCCCGAGATCCCTGACTCACTCGGTCCAATGACTTCAAGGACTGTGCACCTTTGATCTCGTGATACCTACTTAGCTGCTTCCCAAGTCTGGCTTGGTTCCATCTTTCAACTAGCATCCCGTTGCATCATGCAACCCTTCTGAGATCTTGCACCAACGATACCAATATGGATCTTATGAATCCCTTCCTTGCTGTTCCATCTCTAGGTGACCAGCAACCTTACTGGCATCCATCCTTCCACCAGCTATACACCATATGGATGAGTCCGGCCCTTGAGTTCCTCACTTGGTCCTACTGCGGAGGACTGAGATCTTCCCTAAGCTTACACCAACACTCGATAACACTCATGGTGCCCATGTGCACCCTACACGACATGGCCCAGCTCTTCTTTACGGGGAGCACACGTTCACATTGTGCAACTCCTTGACTTTGCTCACCCAATGCTGAGAACTAGCCTTCGCTCTTGTGTCCCCAGGCTCACATGAGATCGCCTTCCTGAAACCCCCAACATAAGTTCTAGTCTTACTCGACACTGCTGGAATCTTGGCTATCCCAGACTAACTATTGCCGACTTGGATATGTAGCTCACCCAACCTTGCGTCTCGCTTTGCCTCATCACTTGGGATGAGTTCCAACATCCAGCTCCCTTCGCTAGTACACCTTAGAGCTATCCCATGTTGGCCCTGTTACTTGCATTCATAGGGTTCGGGACATTGAGTTTACCACACAACCTCTCCCATCATGGCCAAGGCGGAATGAGATCTTACCTCATCCCTAATAACCATAATGGACACCTGAGTCACTTGCTTGACTCGAGGCAGGAGCTACTTCTGTTTCACTCCTAGAAGGAAGAGCACAAGATACCCTTTCCGTTTGGTATCCTGCCGTGAACTCTCCGTGCACTTGATTGCATCCCTATGGTGTTCCTTCTTTCGAACGACCATACCTCCCTATATAAGCTATTAGTATGAATCCCACCATGTTGTAGGATGACACCGAGAAATGAGCGAATTCCCCAATTTTTGCCTTTATGTCCTGTACTACTTCATAGCCCATAGGGTCTTTCACTTTGCATTGCAGACTCTTTATCTAGCTTGACTAACTCTTATGTCATGACTTGGCATGACCTCTGCAGACCTTCATCGCCCGACTAACTCTTGGATGAGTCCAACTCGCCTTGTAGAGTTGCACCCCTGACTGGCACAACCTACCTTAACTCGCCATGACTTGGCATGACTCGGCATTCCTTTATGCTCCATGCTGCATTATGCCCACACTACCATGAGTAACTTGGCCTTGTCACTAGAACCATACTGTCCCAACTCACCTCAGCACTTCTTGCAACACTAACACCAAGCACCTAGCTTCCAATGCAACTCGGCCCACTTATATAGACTACAGACTTGGATCGCGCCTCACAGCTTAGCTAATGCCCAACGGTTCGCCGGATGGCTCCTCGACTTGGTGTGACCTGGGATGAGTCCTAGACTCTATGTCTAATAGACTCCTTGTGTCCAACTCGCATCACCACTGTGACTCACCTGAGCTCACGCATTGACGCACGCACCGCGCATAACTTGCAATACCAAGGGTACAACCCTGTTGCACCGCACTCGGACTGGGTCCAGTGCTCCTCGAGCGCACTGTTCACTTCAAGCCCCTGACATTCTCCCCCACTTAAAAATAAGTGATGTCCTCGACGCCGAACATACTGACGTGAGAACCATCCTTGACTGCTTGTTGATGAAGACTTACGCACCTATCCTGGGATCTAAAAACGCTGAACTTTAGACTCTGGTCTCTTCTAAAGTGAAGCTTGGTTGAGTGTCCTGGACACTGCAACACCTTTGCAAGGTCTTTGCTTACCTTGACTAACTCACTAAGCTGCCTCCTTCTAAGAACATTGCATCCATACTTGGACAACCTTTACTGCTCAGCCACTTCCAGCATCCCCTAAAAGCTCACTGCATCAACCCTGTTGTGCAGGTTCGGTACCTAGCCTCTGTCGACCAAAATACCCCTCTTCTGACACTTTTTCTTGAATTCATGCCTTTGACCTTCGGCTTCACAGCTTCAATCCGCCGCGCCATCTTGTTTGCCCATGATGCCCCTTCGGTACCATAGCCTCCTCCGACCAGTATACCCTTTTGAAGCACGGCTTTGTGGCATGCTCTGCACCCACTCGACTGTTTGGAGTCTCTCACCTGTCATAGCAGCTCCAGAATTAACAACTTCTATCTATCGATACAAGTCTTTTTTTTGGCATTCCTTCAATACTCTATCATACTTTTTTCCACCTTACATAGTGTACTTCTGCAAACTCTTGGAGTCTGCCCTGGTGTTTGCCTCAACACCCTTGCCTTGCATACTTCATCCACACTAAGTGCACCTTTCGCATTTGTCTTGTTTCTTCTAAGTACCCATAATGCTGCCATGGAACGTCTTTCGTGTCCTTCATCTGACACCTTTACACCCATCTTGTGCCCATTACATTGCACCAAAAGCTTAACCAACATCTACCTTTGTGACCTAGCTCAGCTCCAAAGCCTCTATCCTTTTGCATTCTTAAATATGTGACTCGATTGCTTTATTCTGAATCTTCCAGCCTAACTCGCAATCTTGTGACTCAACCTGCTTCGATCGCAAAATCTTTCCAACCCTTGATGGCACTCGATTTCACGTGTCTCAAACAATGGTCCTACACCCTGAATGTTACCTTACATAGGTCCCCCATCGATTTCACCTCGGATCTGACCTTGCTGTCAGGATCCTACACCCTGTACTCTGAGACTTGGCCCAGGTACGCCTTTTCTACTAAGGGGAACATCCACCAAACCACTGCAACACTTCACACCGAATTCAGATCTCTGTTGGCTTATGCTTCATTGAAGATATTCCATAGCACTTGCGACATCTTGACCCAGCTTGTAGGTTATGTTGACTTCCTTTTCAACTCCCCACCTTTGAGGATCACTTGCAACCACTTGCTTGGTTGACTAACTGCACTTTTGTTTATGGATCCTGCCTCTATCCGGCATCCACACTACTGGTGTCTGACTTTTGAGGGATATGAGCCCGGCTCGTCCCGATGCACATCCTTGTGATGCGACTTCTCCAAGGTTCCAAACCCTGGTGTGACCTCTTCGCTTAGGCCGACTTCTACGCTGACTCACTATGTTAACTTGGTACCCACATCTTTATGGACATACCTAACTCAGCATTGGTTCTTGTCCCAACACTACTTACACTTCGTCTACTTCACTGCTCATGAGCTACTAAGACCTTTAGCATGCAAGATTTCCTTCATTCGCTTCACTTTAGCAATGCACCAACCAAACCGTGTATGTTTGTCTGTCGCAGGAGTTCAACACAACTTTGGGGCATGAATCTGTTATTGCCCCCTCCCACGCTAGGAAGAGGACTCATATTCCTCTTCCGGCATCTCAAAGGACTGAAGCCCATTACAACATCTAAGAGATACATAGACTCCCAAATTTGATTCAAAAACTATGCTGCACTGAAACTTGGCCACGGATCGCATCTGAATCCTAATCTCTTCATTTAGATCGGCCTTGCACCCTTGTAGGATGCTCTGCACTGACTTTTACCTCTCAGTGACTAACCTTGGACCATGCCTTGATGGCCCGCACGATCTGCTCGCACACTTGATTGCACTACTGGAATGAGACCCATCTCGGTACTCCTTTTCTCCATACGCAAACCTGCTCTTCGAAACCACATTGGCTTCATGACTTTGACACCACTGCTAGATGTACCCTAACCTGACTCTTTCTTAGTCTCCAATGAAGTCGTTCCTTACTCAGCTCATATTGGCTAACTTTTGTCTAGCTCGGAGGGAGGGAACCTGCCTCCTCCGATAGTACCCAAACTCAAACCACTTCCGATACTGACTTGGGGTATTAGAAGAGAGCAACTTAATTTTCTCTAATACTAACTGTCAAGGGGCTAGACTAGAGCATGGATCGAATGCCCCTTTTCTCACTGAGAAGTCAACCTCCTACGACACTGCTCAACTATACTCATGACTCCCTTGCAGATGAGCCCTTTCAAGTTCTCAGATTACACCTTTTGGTTGAGAGTCCTCCATCTGGAAGGCACTCGACTTCTACAAGTGCATCACAGAATTATACACCTGCGAGCTGCTATGAGCTCTTCTGCTTGCATGGTCCGACCATGTCTAACTTTGTTCACTTTTCCTAAATGGTTGTTGCATCTTTTACAAGCTTGGTGATTCCACCGAGTCTTCATCCTTTGTGTCCCCCATAAGACAGCTGATTACTAAACCCATTCACCTTGAACTCTGAGTTCGCTCCTTCACGCAGACTGGCTCCCTGAGCACTCCTGGATCCAACATCAAACTCACCTTTAGTTCATTTTAGCTCTTTGAGGACTTGACTTCCTCCTTACTGCATTGAGCCCGAGATCCCTGACTCACTCAGTCCAATGACTTCAAGGATTGCGCACCTTTGATCTCGTGATACCTACTCAGCTACTTCCCAAGTCTGGCTTGGTTCCATCTTTCAACTAGCATCCCGTTGCATCATGCAACCCTTCTGAGATCTTGCACCAACGATACCAATATGGATCTTATGAATCCCTTCCTTGTTGTCCCATCTCTGGGTGACCAACAACCTTACTAGCATCCATCCTTCCACCAGTTGTACACCATACGGATGAGTCCGGCCCTTGAGTTCCTCACTTGGTCCTACTGCGGAGGATTGAGATCTTCCCCAAGCTTACACCAACACTTGATAACACTCATGGTGCCCATGTGCAGCCTGCATGACATGGCCCAGCTCTTCTTTACGGGGAGCACACCTTCACATTGTGTGACTCCTCGTCTTTTCTCACCCAATGCTGAGAACTAGCCTTCGCTCTTGTGTCCCCAGGCTCACATGAGATCGCCTTCCTGAAACCTCCAACATAATTTCTAGTCTTACTCGACACTGCTAGAATCTTGGCTATCCCAGACTAACTTTTGCCAACTCAGATATGTAGCTCGCCCAACCTTACGTCTCACTTTGCCTCATCACTTGGGATGAGTTCCAACATCCGGCTCCCTTCTCTAGCACACCTTAGAGCTATCTCATGTTGGCCCTGTTACTTGCATTCACAGGGTTCGGGACGTTGAGTTTACCACACAACCTCTCCCATCATGGCCAAGGTGGAATGAGATCTTAAATCGTCCCTAATAACCATAATGGACACCTGAGTCACTTGCTTGACTCAAGGTGGGAGCTACTTCTGTTTCACTCCTAGAAGGAAGAGCACGAGATACCCTTTCTATTTGGTATCCTGTTGTGAATTCTCGGTACACTTGATTGCATCCCTATGGTGTTCCTTCTTTCGAACAACTATACCTCCCTATATAAGCTATTAGTACGAATCCCACCATGCTATAGGATGACACCGAGAAACGGGTGAATTCCCCAATTTCTACCTTTATGTCCTGCACTACTTCATAGCCTATAGGGTCTTTCACTTTGCATTGCAGACTCTTTATCTAGCCTGACTAACTCTTATGTCATGACTTGGCATGACCTCTGCAGACCTTCATCGCCTGACTAACTCTTGGATGAGTCTAACTCGCCTTGTAGAGTTGCACCCCTGACTGGCACAACCTACCTTAACTCGCCATGACTTGGCATGACTCAGCACTCCTTTATGCTCCATGTTGCATTCTGCCCATGCTACCATGAGTAACTTGGCCTTGTTGCTAGAACCATACTATCCCAACTTGCCTTAGCACTTCTTGCAACACTAACACCAAGCGCCTAGCTTCCAATGCAACCCGGCCCACTTATATAGACTACAAACTTGGATCACGCCTCACGGCTTAGCTAATGCCCAACGGTTCGCCAGATGGCTCCTCAACTCGGTATGACCTGGGATGAGTCCTAGACTCTATGTCCAATAGACTCCTTATGTCCAACTCGCATCACCACTGTGACTCGCCTGAGCTCATGCATTGACGCACGCACCACGCATAACTTGCAATACCAAGGGTACAACCCTGTTGCACCACACTCGGACTGGGTCTAGTGCTCCTCAAGTGCACTGTTCACTTCAAGCCCCTGATAGTAAAAACAATCAAGATTCAAGTGGAAGTAGCATGCAGCAGAATTGTTTCTTGTGCTGACATTTTTGGCCATTGCTGCTCTTGATTGAGTGGTCAAAGTAGCTGATTTCCTCCTCTAGTATGTTTTATTTTTCCAGTTATCATAAATTGTGTGTATTAACATGGGAGGAATGGATAGAAGCAATATTGCGGTTAGTATTAATGTGGGAGAATTAGATGAGAAATAATATTATTGTTAGAATTGATGTGAAAGAAACAATATTGTTGTGGATCACAAATAATATTTTTTGGCGATACAAGTAAGGAGAGTCAACATGAATAGTATGACTTCAAAGGAGAACTACAAGCTTGAGTAGCATAAACAAAAAATTCCTGCACCCACATCCAGTCAAAATACACATCTTCTCCTTACTAAAACCAACCTCAACAAAACAACAAAATTCTTGCACTTGAATGTATACCTCTCATGAAGAGATTGCATCATGACTACAACCAAAGAAATTCTATAACAAATTGTGGAAAGGCTGAATGGTGTTCTAGAAAAAGTCAAAATCTACTAAAAGTATTAGTAGATCTTTGACAATTTAAAAAAATATATATAGTAAATTGATCATTATAATCTATTTGTGCATTTGTAGTTGTAACAAATACTTTCATCTGAAAATATGATCTTAAATTTGTGTTTATTGACACCATCTATTATCATCTTTACTATTGGAAGGTAAATTGTCATGAATTTAGAAAGTGTAGAATGATTGGTAAAACTATAAATGATTTATCCATACTCTTCTCATAAATTTTTATGGTCACTTTTAGATGGCTTGGTACAAAATGTAATGACAAGTTAATGGATGCAACTATTTTCAATTGGAAGTGTCTTGAGATCCTGTGCTAGATTTTACCATTTTGGATTCTTCAATTAGTTTCCACAACTCTTAGAAAATATTCTCATGCTTACACAAAGATGTCTTCACTACTTCCTACAAGGTATAGAGTTCTAGGAACCAAAACGACATGCAATTTTGTTTTATGCTTCACTTAAGTGAGATTGTAGTCATGCAACAAGAGGAACATCCCACATTGCAAAATAAAAATATTTTATTTTTAAAGATTGGAATAATACCCCCACGTGGTCAAGAGGCACTCATTTTGGTTGTGGTCATAATACAATCTCTTAATGAGAAGTGTAGGATTGAGTTGTTTTGACTCAAGAAATATGGGAAATTTATAGACCAAAATCCCTCGTGAAGATACCCTTCATATTCCAATAATACTTTTTCAAGAAAGTATGTATGTTGGGTTCTCTAACTATCTTTCCAAATTGAAGTGCTTTCCATATTAAACCAATGTATAGAGGTCAAAAGCTACTGAGAATGAAGAGGTGAGAAAATGTGACTAGATCCAAATTATTATTTGTAAAATGTAGAAAAAGTGAAACCCTAGAGATTTTCACTTGAGGATTTAAAGGTGTTTTTTCACAAAATTTCATTTAAGATTTGAGGTAGCAAGCGTTCGATAAATTTGGACAAGATATGGGACTGACATACAACCTAGAAGGTGAGTCAACTTTCCATTGACCGGAATTAAAAATGATTTGGGAATGAAATGTAATGATTTGACTAGGCTGATTATACAAATAACTATTCCAATGCAAAAACTAAGTATCTAGAAAGTCACAAATGTATACAGACTAATGGAATGGATTGAGGAAAGTACTATGCACCTATGATATAAATTTTAGGCTAAAAATATAGGACCAAGTCACACAAGATGCCAATGTTCCTGTAGATGAATTTCAAATTTGATTTCACAATCCTCGAGAGATAGATCAAAGCCATTTGTTTCCCTCTGTCACACTATCATATCATTATCAAATTCTAAGATAATTGAGTTTTTGTGAGTTGTCAAGGTGTAGGGTTTGATTGTAACAATTAATAATTGATCTTCAAACTTTTCCCAATCTCATTCAGACCTAAAACCTGCACATTTAAAGAGAGAGGAAGGGTTGTGCCATATAGGGGTTTGTCTTAGTCAAACCCAGTGTTAGTGTTTCCACTTCCACAATGGTAATGTTAATGAAAGAGAGCCTATCCTTTTGAGGGATAGGGCTAAATAATAAAATGAATAATGAATCAAGAATGGATTGCAAATCACCACTCATCAATGGCTTCCTTGAAGGACTAAAGTCATACACATATCCTCAAGGCTTGAATGATGCTTGCTTGATTTTCTTGAAGACCTTCAAGGGTTAGATCTCACAAAAATAATTATAAAATAAACATGAATAAACTTGACATTATGTTTTGATGTTGAATTGTCACAATAAATCTCTAAAATGATATTCTTGACTTGCTTGATAATTTTCTTGATAATAAGTTCTCCAATAATTTTCACTTGTTGCTAGATATCTTTCAAACGATGCAATAACTAGGTATTTTTATGCAATTATTCTAATTTCTTGCAAATTAAATCTTGACAGCCAACATTGGACAATTGAAATTCAAATAATAAAATGCCACTTTTGACATATTCAATTTTGGAGGCAAAATAGGGGACATAGGCACCCTAGGTGTTAGTTTCCTAACCCTATTTTTTGAGAATTAAGGGTCAAGGGAAAAATATTAAATGAAAGCATTATTTTTCTACTTGAAATTTGTTGATGCATGTTTAAATGGGCCATGGAATGCATAACTTAGGTAATTAGGTGTATAATTAGGTCCAATGACTTAGGGGAGAGAAAAACATAATGTGAAATAGTCAAGGGTGACAACTTATGATGCTACACTTTGTAGATGAACACTACACTCTTAATGTTTAGAAAATATGAGATATTGTTGTGCTCAATAGTTTGATTACTTTAGTTATGCAAAAGACAAGAAATGATTTAAACATGAATTTTGAATGGCTTTCATGCTCATTGTACTATTAATAAAAACAAGTTGGCTAGACACATTTAAAAAAGGTAAAATTCTCACAAAGCTTGAAAAATGTTGATGAATTTTCAAGGTAAATAAGGAATGTGTGTTATATAATGGAGAAGCTAAGTGCTCAAAATTTTGGTTGAGAGAAGGTCAAAGAATTTTTTATGCAACTTATAGATATCAAAACCTAATTATTTGAGTTGGAGAAAGAAGTTGAATATAAACTAGTGATGATTCTATTCCAATATCTAACTTTTATGCTCAAGATATTTATAATTTCTTTATAATTTGAAGTCTTCAAGTTTCCTATCAAGAACTTGCTGGTTTACTCCAATAATAAGATGTGCAGTAAGTAAATGACAACAATTCCAAAGAAACTTGAATATTTATTCCAAACAAAAAGGGGAAAAGACCTTCTAGCCAAAACCAAAATTTAAATAATGTAATTATTTTTTGAGAAAGCCACAAAACCAAAAAAATATTAAAATATCACATTTATGAAAAAATGATGACACCAATGACTTGTATTGTAAGAAAAAAATCATTCTCACTAATCAACAAGAGAAGAAAATTGTTGAATAAAATGTATCCAACTTAGACAATAAGATAGGAAATAAAGCTAATAAAAATAATTGATCACACACAAATAGAAAACATAAAATATTATAGAGAATTTGACTTGAGCTCAAACAATTTCTTTACTTTGTCAAATTCCAATTTAGTGTGTAACTCTAGAGAACATGTCGTTAATACAACCCACAGTCTCAAAGAACATCTTCTCAATGCACTCACTACATTTCTCTCAATGCTATGATAAACTCAAAAATATATGAGAATTGGCCACAACACCATGTAACTACACATCCATTGTTATTCCTTATGATTCTATCAAAACTTAATTTTGGAGGAATTATAATAGTACTTCCTTATTACCAAAATCACACACAAACCTCTTAAAATAAATATTCTTTGTACGTCAAAGAGAGAAACTAGAGACCAACAATTGCTTCCTAATACTACAAGCTCAAAAATATGAACCAAGTGTCATCTCCCAAGGTTCCTAATTATGAATCTCCACCTTTCCCAAGAGTTATTCCAACTTCCAAGGTTATCCCATGTTCTCTCCTTTTTCATTTCTTGACAGTCTTATGTGACCTCAATACATTTAAAATTCTAATATTACATGTAACATTATCTACGATAAAACTAATCCAATACCAAGTTTGGAATCCTACTCTAAGTGGAACAAAACTCACAACATATAAATATTTTATGATCTTGGTGTACAACACATCTTTCCTAACAATATCCCACTTCTTGTATACATTATGTATGGGGCTTAACATACACAAAATTAAACTTACTGAGAAAATAAATCCCCATTGCTCTCATGTACCATAAAAACTCATCACATTGTAACCTTATAGTGTCTATAATAGGAATACAATTAATTCACAATTTAAAGTGTCACTAACACTTGCAAGAAATGGGTGCACTCTCTAGTTCAAATACACACTATATGTATTTGAACCTATAAATTTCTTCATAAATATTATGTTACACAATATTCATTTTGACAATGTACAAATATTATGAGATAGAGAAAAAATGAATGCACTAGGAAGGTATAAAATTTTAAGAACATCACAAAAATTTATTACAAGTGTTATTAATAGTTAAATTTGGAAATCAATTTATATATTAAATTTTTGAATGATTTTAAAATGAGTTACTTATAGTAGGGAACACAATTAATTTTCAATTAAAATGGTCACTAAGACTTGTAAGAAATGGGTCAATCTGATAGGTTGAAGTGCCCCTTTTTGTTAAGGGTTTCGGGCCCCTTCAAAACCCATTTTTTACCTCTAATCAAAACACTTGTCAGAAATGGGTCAATCTGATAGGTTGAAGTGCACATAGTTGTGCATTTCAACCTACCATTTGCATCATCAATATTAAATTACATAATAATCCTTTTGCATCGACATGGGCTTGGACATAACCCTTCCACAATTGTGAACACTAAATGTAGTGCTCAATATAAACATATTTAAGATAATACTCATCCTTGAAGGATTCCAAGAATTGATCCTAGGATTGTTTAGACCTCTCTCAATCCACCTTGTTAAGCCTTGGGCTTAAACATGAATTACACATGTGATAGTATCATACATATGTTGTAATTTTATTAATAGGATCAATAAGATTGTCATAAATGAATTTGTGTCATAACATTACTAGTAACATATAATCACCCGTGATGATTATCCTATGTGACTTACTCATTAAAAATGTAATTAGTAGAGTAAAATGTGAAGTGTAAGTTATGTCTTTAGATTGTATAGTTCACACAAAGGTTACCATATGTGATGTGTCATTGCAGTCAGTTAATTATCTTGTACAACATCACTTTTATAAAAATATATAATCATGTGCTTCTATATTATTAGCACGGCTAAGAAACCATTTTGTGTAGATTTGTAAAATTTGGTTAGGAGTTCCAATCATGTGATTTATATTATCATTAACACCCTCAATGTGCATCATCTTATTGTTAGTATCAATTAGAAATTATATCTTATTCTTAATATCCATGTAATATTGAATGTGATGTCCCATGGCTCTATGATGGTGGAAAAATTCTTAATCATTTTGATTCCTCAAAATAAACTTGATGGGAAATAAATGGATGAATTAGATGAAGAGTAATCAAATTTGATCTCAAAAAATATTGAAGAGATTTATCATTATTTCTTGTAACTTAGTAAATTTAATTGAGGTGCATTTTTTAAGGATGGAAAATTATAAGCTTTGGACAATTGATGCACATTCTCTTCCTTTCCTAGTCTCGTTAGCATTTAAAAATTTATAATTTTGAAACTTGGAAGGGTAAGATAATGTATATTATTATAGCTAATATTTAAGTGTGTGTGTGTGTTATTTTTGATAACCTAGGTTGTCTCCACGTCTCAGCCCGATGAGCCCTTAATGGTGGTGTCGGTTGACTTTAAGCTTTCGCTCCACCTCTGGAACAGGGCGAGCTGAGGCAAGACTAATCCCTAGGGATGCACCAAACCACCCTTCAAGCCAAATGCATCAAGTAAAGACTGGGCCTCAGAGTTAAACCCAAGATCTTAGGGAGAAAACCCAAGACTCAAGCCAACTTTGCTAATATTTTTTAAGTTGGTGTACATACCTAAAGGATGGAAAACTACTAAAGTGTACATTGTTATAGATATTGGGAAGAATTACTTCAAAGAACATTATTTGAAGTTCATCATCATCAAATTGGTTTTTTAGTTTTCCACATAAATTTTGGAAGTAAATAACATAATCATTAGCTAGATCATCACTTTGTTGGGTATATTTTTTAATATATTGATGGCTAATTTTAGTCCCATGTTCATATTGAAAATTTTAGGAAAGTTGACACTAACTCATCAAAATAATGAATAAAACTTAGTGGCAAAGAATAAAACCATTAGATGGCATGATCCTCTATGGTTTATGGAAATAACTTTCCCAAGACATTATCTTCAAAACATAAATAAAAACATATTATGGTAAAAGATTGTACAAATAAAATTTTGGGTCACCATTTCTATTGCACAACTCAAATTGAGGTGTCACAAATCCACAAATAGCAAATATACTTAATAACTATATATAAATAAGTAGTTTTTATGTAGTGGGTCACATGTGGAGGAAATATTATTGTGGTCATTTATTTTTTCTTAAGGGGGAACCTTATGAAATTAATAATGAGTGGTATTTTACACAAGATGAAAGTTTTAAAATGCAACTATGGCTTTCATGTAATAATTCTAGCAATTTCATAGGGTAGCAATAGGAACATGACTACATTTTCATTTTTTGTAGATAATGTAAGCTACCTTTTTTGTTGTTTGTGTAAATTTCATTAGGTAATGCCACAAAGGATCTAAGGGATGTCTATTTCTAGAATATCCATTCTTTTAGATGCCCTTGTAGGTAAAAACAATTAGGTAGATATATTATCCATCATGTTAGTCGCTTGAAAATAATGGATGTTTATAGGTTTCATTTTATTTTCAAATCAAACTTGTTTTAATTTATATTTATATTTATTATTGTGTTAACATGAGATATATATGTGTCTATGCTATGTTATTCTGTCGCATAACTTTCTTATTTTTCCATCTCTACTTGTACCATGCATCATTAACAAGCTATAAAGTAAGTAGTTTAAACTTTTTAAAATGAGATAAGTAATAATTTAATATAATTTGTATCTTGAATAGTAGGTTGGATAAGAATGTGATATTTTAATGTCCATTATTCTAATATATCACCAACTAAAGTGGGTGTCTAAATGTAAGTTTTGTAAGATAGTATATAAATCATTAGAATTGATTTGTTATATTACAGTTTAATTTGTACAACAAATTATTTGTTAAAAACACAATGTTCTTTTCAATTTGCACATGTTTAGCCTATGATTTCTAATATGTGTTTCAAATTTCATGACTTCATAGTCGATTCATAATTTGATGTGTTTGATATTATTAGGATTCAGACACTAGGAAAATAAATATTATGTAAATAAATCTAGATGTGAATAAAATTGTAGGTTGAAACACATTATGTATTTCAACCTATGCATGTCTAGTTTATCGTTTCAAAGATGTACTTCAAATTTATTTTCTTTTTTAGTTTATCATAATTTGTTGTGTTTGAAATTTTAGGATTCATATATTAGAAAAATGAATACTAGGTAACTAAGTGTTGGTGATGAAAATTTTAGGTTAAAAAATATAATGTGTATTTCAACTTACACATGTTTAGTTCATAATATGTAAGATGTCTTCTATATTTCCTTTCATTTTTATTTTTTGCACAAGAATAACACTCATTTCAATGTGGAGTGTTAAGCACTAAAAACCCTATTTATAATATCAAAAGTTGAGGACGACAACACCAAACCCTTATACATGATTATTGATGTAGATTAAAAAAATTTAGTCAAAATTGCACAACCCTAGTTATCTCATTTACCCATCACTTTAGGGCATGTTAAACTTGAGAATAATTTCCATGTGATGCTTGGATTTTTAGAATATAATATAATTTTTTGGTATCTATTTTTTGATTCTTGCAACAAGAATTTTCTCATCCATGTTTTTATTGTAAAATCAAATTTATTCCTCAAAATATACATGTGATGATAACTAATGATAATCTATATAAATTTTAATAATTAGTTGACAAGGACAAATATATATATATATATATATATATATATATATATATATATATATATATATATATATATATATATATATATATATATATATATATATATATATATATACAATAAAACTAATCATCCCTATAAATTCTCTCCTATTCCTAATCACCTTATTTATAATTTGGAATCCAAAATATATTACCAATGGGGTGATTAATCCTCTAATCTTGATTTGGGTTTTGAAAAAAAAAAAAGAATTAAAATTATTTTAGTAAGAAAATAAATTTTATGAGACTTTAGATGACCTAGGGGATGACAATACGTAGCAAACTAATTTCTTAGATTGTCTTGAAATATATATAGGAAAAGTTTCTAGGTAATTTGTTTAAACCTTAGGTGTGTGTATTTTTATAATTCAAGGTTAATAGTTTATACCCAAATTCTTGTTCAAAAGTTGATGAGTCATCAACATTACCATTAAGTGATAGGTGAATAGGTAAATTATGTTGACATGTCATGTATTAAATTGGATCTATCATACTTTGTGTGTGGGAATGAAAAAATTAGTAGCAAGTTTTTACTTGAAAAAGGAGCTATAAGTGACTGCATATAGATGAGAAATTAAAGAGTGGTATAAATTTATTGATTAGGTATTAGAGGCATATTTTTGTGTATCTTGTATAAAATTAGGTAGTGAGATTGATTTTTTTGGCATTAATTTCAATTTCATAATTAGAAATAAAGTATCCTCATGTTTTAAATTTTTAAATTTTATAAGACACGAGATAATATTTCTTACATCATGAGTTTTTTTATGATTTTATTTGACAAAATTCATTAATAATTAAGGATTTATTAATTGTGTGCTTACAGAAAAGGAATATGAAAAAAATTGTAGTGAAATAAGGTGTATTCTACAACTGACGCTCATCTTTACTAACACCCACAAACAAAAAAAAATCATTTATCCTCATTTGAACATTATCCTAATTCTTACTTTGATTATGATAATTCAAAGATTAACACAAGTGACTGAGAATGGTCACTATGAGTTTCCTCAAATTTTAATTCCACATAATAAACATCCCAAACATTAGCCAATACTACGTACAATTCCAATCTTTGAACTAAGGATATTCCCACCCACCATTGCACTTAAATGATATAATTGATATTACTAGATGGTTTGAAAATTAAAGTGGGATTAATCTTGAAATTAGCAGGATTACGAAGTCAAATTTCCTCTAGATACATAGTGTTGATATCTGTTGAAGCACTACAACTCAAAGATTATATTGTAATTAGTTTGAAAAGTAATATAATTGCGTATGCGTTGGAGGCTTGAATGAGGGTTCCCAAGGAAATATCTCGTTTATTGGCATTACTCTATTGAAATTGTTTTAGATGTAGTTTATTGGCATTGTTTTTCTATTCAAATTAAATCAGAACTAATCATATTTTCTTTCAATAAACACATATTTATAAGAAATGGGTGTAGGTATAAACACAAAATCAACACATCACACCCACGTACTTTCCGATCCCATGGAGCGTCAACATATATTTATAAGAAATGGGTGTTGGTTAAGCCCAGCCGTGACACAGACGTGCAACATTATTCCTCTCAAATTCTAAATTTTACTTTAAAACATTCTCTTCGATACTGGGTGAAGCCCACATGAAATAAAAATTGTAAAGTATTGGAGGTTATTGGAAACATCTGGATCATAAGTTCAGTTCCAGAATGTGAATATCACAAAAGCTCATTAAGGAAACAATGGTAGTGCTGACCTCATCTGCATGGCAGGAAATTCAAATACTCTGATCAAATTATTGATGCACTGCTTGAAGAAAACCAAAATCTTATACAATTCGTGATTTCATGATGGAAGCTTGCATGATAGACGTGGATGCATATGATGATGAGCTTCAATGGCATAGAAAAAGTTAACATACATATAATAAATGCAGCATAGACTAGACAGCCAGCTCATGGAATTGTGGTTGTTTAATATGGTTTGGACGTGTGAAGCTATCATGGCAAAAAAGATATATCCAAGCCTAGGTTAGATTCCCGCAATGGAAACCAATTGTGGAGAATTAAATGCTACTCAAGTTGTGGATCTTTCATAGTCAGTTTTTACTACAATGGCTTGGGATATATTCAATCATTTGAAAATTCCATGGTGTTTTGCCCTCGCAGAGATTAAGTGTTGCGAAAATTCAGGAGTAGTATGGAGGCGGCTGGACAATGCAACCAATATGAGTACAATGGAGATTGTAAGGATAAAAATGTATTCTACTTGTTCCATTGGAACAATCCAAAGACAATCTGTATTTCAACACTGTCTATGCTCGCATTTTTTTGAGACCACATTTCTTTTTCATGGTATTCCATCTCCATGAGACCACACTTTTTTGAGGCATTTTTTCAAACAACTCACTGCCTTAAGAATAGATAATCCTCTTTAATCAAATCAAATCATTTTAAGGTCTTGGATTTGATCCCCAAATCTAATCCCATCCTCCATCTTCATCCTTAGATCCTATTCTTCCAATCCCCAAGTTCACTTCTAATCCATCATCCTAATTTCCATCCTCATGTAAAACCAATACCAATCTTTCTTCCAATCAATCCTCCACCATTTCTAACCATCTAATCTATCCTCCATCCAGCCTGATCTATTATAATCCACTTTCATCCATTCCAACCAACACCAACCATATCGATGATGATGAGGATAGCCTTTTTGACCAACTTGAATATAATCCCAATGATGATAATGAGAGCATTGTGGATCACCTTGAATCCATTTTCAATAGACAGAATGCTCCATTTTTCCACCAATCCCTCATCCAAAGCTCCCCTCAAGTCCCATCCATATCATCCCCATCCACCACCACTAATTTTATCCTCACCTATTAATTCCATAATTATAATGATTTCATGCTTAGATGTCTCCTTGGCATTGGTGCTAAGCTTCCATCCTCCCTACCTTCATCCAATCCCAATCCATTTCCTCTTGCTTATCCTTCCCCTTCCTTTGACAACAGAAACCAAGCCTTTATCCAAAATTCCCCTCCAAATCCTTTTCAAGGTCCTCATCCTCATCCTCAATTTACCAATCCATGGAAGCTTCCACCTCTTATCCCACTTGTTCATATCCCACATCCTTAAAATCCACATCACCCCAATATTACCAAGCAAATTCATCCCATGTCTCTCATAATAACTTCCTCCAAGGACTATTTGCAAAGGTGGTTGTTTCCCCATGCAAAAATAAAGTGGTGCAATCTTCCCATATCATGCATCCACCTTCATCACCCCCACATCAAGATAAACCCTAATACCATAAATCTTATGAATCCCTTAATATGAATCCATCTATCCAAGTTGAAGAGTCTATAAAACCTCCCTCCCTCATCACACCATCTATACCAAATGAACTATTCCCATCTCCTAATCCAAAGCATGCTAACATAGATTCCCCTCCATAAAAAGACCAAGGAAACCCTTCTCCATCATATGATCCCTTTCCATCTCATGATCCCATTTCCAATCAAGAACAACATATCCCTTTTATCTCATCTAATGATATCTTTCCATCTCAAGAGAAAGATATCCCTTCATTCCACTCTTGCAATCCCCTCTCCCCCACTTCATCTAATGACATCCTTCTATGTCTAGATCAAAGAACCTCTTCCACTCCATTGTATGATCACTCTCAAAATTTTGTCTCAAATTACACCTTCCACCCCATCTAATGATCCTCTACCCCTCATGATCAAAACACCCCTCCCTCTTCATGCCATGATCCCCCTCCATCTCATAACCAAGACCACACTATACCATCCACCCCATCCCAACATAATAGCATAGTCAAGGCAATGAACTGTTTGGAAAAATTCCTCAAAGAAATGTGATCTCATGGTGATGGAATGCCATGAAAAAAAATTTGTCATGGCATTCCATCACCATGAGACCACATTTCTTTGAAGCATTTTTTCAAACAATTCATTACCTTCTCTATGCTACCACATTTTTCATACATGTCTACCAAAGCATTTTATCAAACAGTTCACTGCCTTGCTACTATGGATAAAAGCCTAAAATAGGTTCTTTTGAACAAGCTATGGATAGGGAAAATAGTAAGCCAGCATAATAGTAAGAAATATATATAGTTCAATAAGTACTCAAAACTTTGTTGATTATCTCATACATTATAAGTCATTACCTGCATCACTATTCTAGTTTTCGTAGTTGAATAATTTGGTGTTTTATTTTTAGATGATGCAAGAAAAAACACTTCTCAATGTTGATAGGGAAATGGAGTGTGGTGTATCTTCCAAAATAGACAACTCGATGGCTCTCACGGGGGTATGAGGCAAATTAGTAAATTTCAAATTACATTCATTATTATAGTTGTTAATTATTGAAAAATCAAATAATTATTGATTTGTAGTTTAATTTCTATTTGTATGGTTTCTATAGGACTTTGGGATGCTAGAGCTTGAGCATGCGGATCTTCTGATTGAGGAGGGAGATCATGATTTGGCAACGGTAAGTGATTATTTTGTTAAATATATCATTTTTTATAATGTAATTTCTATATATTAACATGTCTTTACTTTTTATTGTAACAGCTAAAGCTTGATTAAGAACTAAGTGGGAGGAGCAACCCTTGAGTTCAAAGTAGATGAGTGTCATATGCATCTTCATCCCCCTAATGAACAAAGGCCACCCATCTATTTTTTTCATCTGGAGGGCAATGAATTTTGATTGGGGTCCTTTTTTGTATGCCTATATGGCACTTTTGGACATATTTTGTATTTTATATACTTGACATTGTATTCCTATATGGCATTCTTGTAAGCCTATATGGCTATTTTGTATATATTTTATACTTATATGATCAACATATATTGGTGTATGCCTACATGGCTATTTGGTTAATACACATCCTTTTTATTGATGGTGTCCATATTTGCATTATAAATCTATGCTTCAATAGATATTTGTAGATGGTTTAATTCAAATATTTAAAATCCAAGTGTTTTCCATGCACTCTTATTTTCTATAATTATAAATATATAATAAAGTTTGAACATTATTCTCCTGTAAGATTATTGAACATTAAATCAATCATATGAATATAGTAATGCTTCATGCTTCATGTGCTTCATGGAGGAAATTCATGTTTACATGTTTCATGCTTCATGTGTATGCTTCATTCTTTATATCATTGAGGAAGACATCTACCATTCCACAAGTATGCTTCATGCTATTATTCACTTGTAGGCTTCATGCTTCTTGTGTATACTTCATGTGTTCACATGTATGATTCATGCTTCATGTGACTACTTCATGAGTTCATGTGTATGTTGTGCATGCTTCCTATGTATACTTCATGTATTATGTGTATTCGCATGTATGCTTCATGCTTCTTATGTATACTTCATGTATTATGTGTATTCATGTGTATGCTTCATGCTTCCGGTGTATACACCATGTATTCACATGTATGTTTCATGCTTACTATGCATACTTCATGTATTATGTGTATTCACATGTATACTTCAAGATTTCTAAGTATACTTCACTATTTACCATTATTCACATGTATGATTCATGCTTCTTATGTATACTTGATGTGTTCATGTGTATGCGTCATGCTTCCTGGTCGCGCCCACAAAAGGATATGAAAATCACGGCAAAACCTATCCTAGGAATTGGACATTCCAGCAGGTGACTAATACCTCTTCATGGTCGTTCATTTACTTGTCAAACCAGGGAACGTAGACTTTAAATGGAGCGGCACTATATGTGCACTAAGAACCGATTTCAGTCACAACCTATTAAAAATAAATATTTGGAAAGAAATTCTATCTATGCTATAGGAAGGTAATGCAAAGTGTTCTTAACTCAACCATAATCTAACCAAAGCAAAAATTATAATAGCTACAATTGAGAGACAAACTATAAACTGGCCTTATGCTGCAGGAACAAATACAGGGATGGATTCCCGATGTTGTAGGAATAGTATAAGACTGGGCTTGTGCTGAAACTTCTAAAATGAAATCTAACTCGAATTAACAAAGGATACAAAACTACTCTCCTATAGATACTTACTAACTGAGCCCCCTTAGCAAGCATCAACTAATTTACACAGAAGATTGTGCTCAAAACTCCATCAACTTTTATTCATAACGTGAAATCATTTACATTGATTGTTCTGCTTCAGAAAACTAACAAAAACTCTGATTCATATTATAACTCTAACTCTTACATAATCTGCTTCTCTATCTATCTCCTTGTTCACCCGTGCAGGAGGAACACTTATTTTTTAATCAGGAGAACAACTAACTAACTAACCCTAGTAGAGAAAGACGTGGATGTAAAATGTATCTCGAAATTGAGGAACAGACTTCATAAATGAGTTTATCCATTCAACCCGATCTAGAGAGAATCTAGCACTCCACTCTTTCCAGATTAAATATCATTTAAAATCCTTCCCAACAGTTTTGGTCAAAGAGTCTTCGCCAGAGCTTCCTCGAAGTTGTGCAGGAAATGGACTTTACTGCAGGGCCGAGATCAGCTACACTTGACTCAATCATACTTTCTTCAACAACCTGCGAAACACAAGGTAACAAATGCAAAAGAGAAGGTGCATGGCACATACACAATATCCATTCATTAATCACATATTTAAATCTATTTCATCATTCAAAAACTGCATGTGTTATACCAGTCATTCGAAGAGTCAAACAAGGTAATAAATATAGACATGTCAACAGGATAGGCTGTAGGAACATGAAAGTGTATTGCTATAGGATATCCCCCAATAAAAGGTTTCAAGAGAGTTAAACAACCATGAACAACAAAAGTAAAGGTATTAAAAGTACACCATGATATCCAAATTATGAGCATATTTTGGGCTCATCATTTGCCCCCTACTTAACCTAATGCTGGTCCTCCAGTATTAAACTTCCTAGTGGTCTCTCTGAAATCTATGGTTGAGGCATGACCCTAAAATGGAATTCCAAATTTGTAACAAAAACCTCTGAAACTCTGCCACCTTTCATACTTACGGGCTTCTGTATCTTCATTAATATTTGTAGCCTGGTAGGGATAAAGGGGCCACATTAGCACAGGAGGTCTAAATGTTAATGACAACCACAATTCAAACCTCTTTTGAAGTCCCAATTGTATGTATCTGCTTGATCGTTTAAGAGCTGCCGTAAAATTTAGGGGACTGTGAGGCTCAGACTTTCTTAACCCAACAGTTAATCTCTCCCACCTCTTTTCAATTCTGGAATATGAGAGTCTCCAAGACGAGTATGACTATTCTTGAAATTCATCATATACCTGCTTTCTGAGATCAAATATTTTCATCTTGGTTGTATCATTATTAAAACCATATGCCATAGTAAGCCAGGTTTTCAACATTGTATGGGGGTCTGAACTCTCAGGGCACAATGGAACAGGCTCATTCCTTTCGGCTTCTTCATATGTTTCCCATTGCCTGCCTAATTTGCTTCATTTGCCGCCCAAGACATAAGTGATCTCAAATGGATGTCACCAATATATAGAAGGGGATTCAACTCATTTCAAATGGAATTAAAAAGCCATGTAAATAAAATTCACACAAAAAATTTCTTAGCCAATTAGGGGTTGTCTGGTATGCATCATAGAATTCTTTAGCAGTGTGAAGAATAGGATCTTGATTTCTAGAAATTCTCATTAGTTGGAACCACAAGAACTGTTATTTGAGGCACAAAGCATAAACTCTAGGTGGTGGTCTGCATTCCATAATCTGGCCAGTTACCTTCAGCATTTCATCCATTTTCTCTTTTAACTCCTGAATTTCTTGTTTCTGCCCTTCAATTTCCTTTTTCAGTTTCTTCTTTTCTTCCTCCCAAAGACTTTGTTGCATTTCAGTCTTGGCTAGGTGGCGGAAACTCAAGGTTTGTAATGTAACTAGTCTCCATGTAGCTTTGAAATATTCCAAAAATTCAATTAAAAATGTCTTTTTATAGACAACAATGGCTTGACAAGTTGCACGGGGAAATGAGGCTTCTTTGGCCACTTCCAATTGTTCAGTCTGTTCATCCTCTTGCTGCAGGATGAATTCTTGTTACTGCAGTGGAGAAGACTATGCTTCCTCCGAAATCTGCATAGCCGCAGCAGCCAAGTCATCGAGACTTGGTACCCCCTTTCATTATGCTCAACTTCCCTTGTCTCAACTTATTCTTCTTCAAGAATAACAAATGAACTCTGTGCAGCACTCTCAAACACATTTTGAGAAACATCATATTGAGACTCTATAGATTCTTTTGAAATTATAATAACCTCAGGTTGAGGTGAAGCAGGGGATACTTTACATTGTGTTCTTGTGGAAACTCTTCTTGGCAATGTTGCGGCTGCCGGAAACTCTTCTTGGCAATGTTGCGACTGCTGGAGGTGCCCTCATAGCCTTCCTCTTTTTGAATTGCCTAGAAGGTTCTACCTTGTTAGAGGATGATAGTGAACTAATGAAGGCAACAAGTGTTGCTATAGGAGAAACTGTTGTAGGGGAAGATGCTGTAGGAGAAGAGCGTTGCCTTTTCTGAGAATGAAGGTCAGATTCTGGGGTTTGTTCCGCCCCAGATGACTCTTCGGCCTTTGTTTTTCCTCTCTCTCTCCTACTGGTAGCCCTAGTTTGCACCCGGGCAAAGGACTCGGGTGTGAGAGTTGTAGGACCAAGTGCTACAGGAGCAGATGAGCCTTGCCCTATTCTCCTACTGGTAGATGTCATTTCCTCTTTCTTTTTTCGAGGCCGTGGGGTAAGCACCCTAGAGGGTTCTGGACATTGCAGGCTCTTCTGGGCAACAAATTCTTGCCAGGAAAGAGGTGATACATCTCTCAAAGAGTGTTCAATCAACAATTTTATAAGGCCATGGTGAGCAATAGAATTATCTTTCCCCTGTTGGGTTCCGTGGGCACATTGTTCCAGAAGTTTTAAGAAAAAGTTTGGAACATTAACAGCTAATCCATGCCTCATATGACTTAGCAATTTGAAGTGGTAAGAATGCAGGTAAGAAAAGCGGCCTTCACAAGTTAAATACCTAATGATGAAAGCAGCATATTCTGGGTATGGAGGAGGCAACGACACTCGCTTGCATCCCTGCTTCGAGACTTCCAAAGGTCCATCAGTGGGTATTGAAAATTTTTCCCTTGCAGAGGCAGCATCCGGAGAAAATTTTTCTCCAACAGCTGGAAGCCCGGTTACCTTTGCAATTCTTTCTTTAGTTACAACAACTATTAGACCCCATACTGTAGCCTCCACTTCAGAAAAGGTTCTCAAAAATTCACCTACAACCTCCTCATTAAAAGCATCTAAACTTAAAAAGTAATTCAGCCAACCACAGAGGCTGAATGCTTGGACTGTTTGAGGATTTTGCATTAATAACTCATGAGCTACAAGCTCATATCTTACTAGCTGACCACTTATGTTCACAGCTTTTCCTTAGCTAAACTCAACTCTTTTCTGAAAATCCAAAATTTCTCTTTCTGCTCTGGTTCTTTTCTGTCCCACCATCACTTTTCTCTTCTTTTCCAAAAATGAACTTTTTAAACAAGCAATTTTAATTGTGATTCACAATGAAAAAGACATGAGATCATATTTGGAAAGTACCAAAAAAAATAATAAAGAAAGATTATCTAAGTAGTTGTGACAGGGGCGAAAGGACAAGTTTGAAAAGTGGATTATCCTGTCCCCTACTTAAAGTATGACATGTGTCCACACATGTACTAAGGAATAGGTGGAGATCGGGTAATAATGACTGATACAGACATAGTAATAAATGAATAAAATGAAATAAATCAAAAATGCGATAACAAAAGATATTGTGTACCTTTCATTAAATGCTTGTACATGCTGAGAAAGATGACAGCTTCGGCATGAGATGACAGTTGGGAATGAGATCATAATTAAGGGTGGTGCAGATGAATGAGGTGGATGGATGACGTGGACAGATGAGATGAATGGATGGAACGGTAGATAAAGAAGTGAAATGTGGTGACAATTGGAAACGAAGAAAAAGGGGTTTCCTTAAAAAGGAAACCTTTATTATGAGCATGCATTACAAAATTATGGCGAAGCTGCAGGAAAAAGGCTAAAGTTTTTGGCTGCAGGAGGATTAGTGGCAGGATCCTCAATGAACTGCTGCATGAATTCTTCTTTTGAGACTGGTTTATGGTACAACCGGAGGCGGTGTCCATTAACTAACATCTTGAATCTAACATGATCAATTGTAACAAGTTGAACTAAACCATTAGCAAATACATTCTCAATTTCATACGGGCCCAACCATCTGGTTTGTAATTTTCCTGAACTGTCCTTATATCGGGAGTCATAAAGTAGAGCCCAATCTCCTACTTTGAATTTCTTCTCCTTAATGTATTTATCATGCCACCTTGTTCTCTGATTTTGTATTATCTCAGTGTGCTGTAGGGCATTCTTTTGAAGCTCATCTAGAGCATTGAGCTGCGTGATTCTATCCTTTTGTGCATTTGTTAAATCCATGTCCATCTCCAGTGCTGTTCTTAGAGTTTTATGTTCAAATTTTATTAGCATCGCAACTGTTTTACCATACACCATTTCAAAATGTGTATATCTTGTAGCAGTCTTCCAAGTAGTATGGTAAGCCCATAGAACTTCTGGTAACCTTGTGGCCCAGTCCTTCCTATGCAAAGCTACAATTTTAGTCAAAATGGCCTCTATGTCCCTATTGGTGACCTCAACCTGGCCATTGGCCTGGGGGTGATAAGGAGTTGATTTCCTGTGCCGTATATTATATTCATTAACTAAAGCTGTGATAAGTGTAGAAGTAAATTGTGCTCCTTGATCTGTTACTATTTCCCTAGGGACACCAAACCTAGTAAATATTTCCTCATAGAGGAATTCAGCCACTTTATTATCACTAGCATGTTTCATAGGCTTAGCCTCTACTCATTTTGTGACATAATCTGTGCATACAAGGACGTAGGACTTACCACTGGAAGGTGGATCAATTGGTCCTACAAAATCCAGTCCCCATTTGTTGAAGGGTGCAACTACAACTTGTGGAAATAGAGGCATCTCATCAGATCGAGTTGGTCTTCCCATCCTTTGGCATCTGTCACATCTCCTGGTATATTTGGTTGCATCTCTATACAAATTTGGCCAATAGTAACCAGTATTTAAAATTTTCATCGCTGTCCTTTTGGCAGCAAAATGTCCACCACACGGTTCATCATGGCTTGCATGCAGTATATCATGAATGTCCTCCTCTGGTACACATCTCCTCATAACTTGATCTAGCCCTGTATAAAACATGCAATTTGCAATCCAAGAAAAGTTAAAGATTTTCTCTACCAATAATCTATTTTCCGTAGGGGAGAATTGAGGAGGAGTTCTTCCTGTGGCCAGATAATTTGCTATATCAGCATACCATGGGTGAATAACCTTGATTGCAAATAGGTGCTCATTAGGAAAGGAGTCTTCAATAAGTGCAATCATCTTGCCTTTGAATTCTAGAAAGGAAATCAGCAACCACGTTGGCTTTACCTGGCTTGTCCACAATTGTAATATCAAATTCCTACATCAGTAATAACCATCTTGCCAGTCTCCCAGATATTGAGGCTTTATTCATGAGATACCGGATTGCGGCATGATCAGTATAGACAAATATCTGATAACCAGTGATATAATGCCTGAATTTATTGAGGGTGTAGATGATTGCCAACATTTCTTTTTCTGTAACAGTGTAGTTTAATTCAGCCCCTTGCAGATTTTTGCTTATGTAATAGAGTGCATGTTCTATTGAACCATCATTCTTCCCTAACACTATGCCAATGGCATAATCTAATGCATCAACATGAATATGAAATGGAAGTGACCAATCAGGTCCTTTCAGAATAGGTGCCTATGTAAGGGCGACTTTTACGTCAAGGAATGCTTTTTCACATTCCTCTGTCCAAGAAAAATATGCATCTTTCTTCAGCAGACTGTATAAAGGGCCTGTTGTTTGGCTAAAGCCCTTGATGAATCTTCTGGAGTATCCAACATAGCCTAGAAATCTTTGTACCTCTTTTTGCTTGACAGGAGAGGTAGCTTAGAGATGACCTCAATCTTAGCAGGATCAACCTGAATTCCTGCAGCAAAAATATAGTGACCAAGCACTATTCCCTCCTACATCATCATGAAGCACTTTTGACTATTCAGCGATAGGTTGTGATCTTCACATCTTTGTATTACTTTCTCCAAGTTGGCTTGAGCTTTCTCAAATGTTGTACCATAAACAGTAAAGTCATCCATGTATATTTCCATGCAATCATATGAGATGTTTGAGAAAATACTTATGACTGCCCTCTGGAAAGTTGCAGGAGCATTACAGAGACCAAAAGGCAAAACTGAATAGGCAAACATTCCCTAAGAGCATGTAAAAGTAGTTTTTTCTTTATCCTCAGGAGCAATCTTGATTTGATTGTACCCACTGAAGCCATCTAAGAATGAGAAGTACTTTTTCCCAGCTAAATTATCTAGAACTTGATCAATGAATGGAATAGGAAAGTAATCTTTCTTTATTGCCAAGTTGAGCTCTCTGTAATCTACACATACCCTCCATTTTCCTCCTTTATTAGGAACAATGACCAATGGGGAAACCCACTGACTATCAGAGATTGGGTAGATAAAGTCAGCTGCTAACATTTTTTGTAATTCTTCTTTAACAATTTCTCTCAAAGCTGGATTAATTCTTCTTTGAGGTTGCCTGATAGGTTTGAAGTCACTGTTAATATATATGTGATGTGTACAGAGTTTTGGGTCTAAACCCTTCATATGCCCATAGTCCCATGCAAAAGCTCTTTTGTGGGCTTGCAGGATTGTAGCTAGGGCAGTTTGTTGAGACGGAGGCAACTTATTATTAATATGCAAATAGTAGCTTGGAGATACTTCTATCTGTTTGGTGAGATCATTTATTGAGGTTGCTGATAAAGGTGGTGCCTGTATATCACATAATATCAAATCATGATGGCTCTTAGGATCCAGTTGCTGCAGGAAGCATTGCTGAGAACAGCTGTCCAAAACAGATGGGCTATGCAAACCAAAACTAAACTGCAAAATGTGTAGAAGCAGGTTATCTTCACTCTGAAGCTGGGAAAATGGATCAGTTTGTAGCATCATTAACTAAGCTAATGAATTTACTTCTTCATATTCCTCTCCTAGATCTGGCCAAATTGGTTGAGACAAATCTGGCAGAGGTTGTGCAGGTGGGTATAAAGCCAATTTCTTCCTTGACTGACCATCAGAAATTGTCATGTCTCCTGAACAACATCCTATAAGGGCATCAGCTGTAGCTAACCAAGGTCTTCCTAGGATAATAGGATATCCTCCTAAGGTTTCCTTAGTGGACAATATAGTGAAATCAACAGGGTATTCCCACGACTCAAGAGTGACAATGACATCTTCTATCACTCCATCAGGTGTAACCGTGGAACTATCAGCAAGCTGCAGGATAGTCGGTGTAGACCAAATGTTTGGAATATTCAAACACTCTATAGTGTGCTTGGTCATCACATTAATGGCTGCATCAAGGTCAACCAAAACATTTCTTACTACTTGACCATTGATATTTATTTTTACTACAGGACTTCCAGGATCAATATATTTTGGAATGACAACCTTCCCCAACATAATATCGGCTAACTGTCCTAGGACATGGATAGTTTGGGGATCCTTTTTCTTTCTTCCTTATTTCTTTAAACAAGCCTCTTTAATGACTTTTCTATAAACTGGAACATCTTTAATAGTTTGAAAAAGAGGAATTTGAACATGTACATTCTTTAGCTGCTCCAAAATATCAAAGGTGGGCTCTTCAATGGTCTTGGGTGTAGTAATTTGCAATCTCTAAGGAAAAGGTGGTGTAGCCTAAGGCTGTAGAATAGGTTCCTTAGAGGCAGTAGCTGATACAGGTATATCTTCTGCATGATTAGTAGGTTGTTCAGCAGCAGAGTCTGGAATCTCTGTAATTACAGGTGGTTGTGGAGTAGGGAGAGTGGTTCCAGACCTGAGATGGATATCATTGATATTCAAGGCATAAGTTGGATACTGGTTGGCTTCTGCAGAATACATAGGTTGTTGTTGCTTCTTATTATTATTAGGATTTGGCAATGGTTGAGCAGGCATAGGCATTTGTTTTGGAGGGTCAGTATTTGCTGCAGGTGCTGCAAGAGGAGGCATAAGGGATGAAGGTTGTGGCTATTGAGACTGCAGGAATCCAGGGGGTTGGTTTAGCCATTGCTGAGAACCTCTCCATTGAGGGTTCTGCTGCCAGTTACCTGGAGGTGGAGTCCATTGTCCTTGTGGGTGCTGCCAACCTCCTTAAGGGGGTTTCCATTGAGGGCTCTGATAGTTAGGCCAGTATGGTTGAGGGGCATTCCAAGGTGGAGATGGGTCATATGTAGGTTGCCATTGGTTATTATAATTAGAGTAAGGATTTTCAAAAGTCAAAGGATCTTGAGGCATACCTTGTCTTGGAGCCCATGGTCTCCTTTATGCAACAAAGAAGACTTGGTCATCATCACCTTCTATCATCTTAAAATCAGTAGGTAACTACTTAGCCTCCATGTTGGCCACCAACTTGCATCTGTAGTCACATTTCTTCTGTCTACAATGTGGAATGAACTTAGCCAGGATTGCCTCAGCCTCCTCATGTTTCTTGCGAGCTTGCATGGTATCCAACTGTGTAGCCATATTGTTTATGATGTCCTACTTGAAATCGGACAGCAAATTTGTGATCTCCATCTAGGAAACTCCGCTGGAAGAAGACTTTCCCACTATAGCTTGATGACCTCTACCCTTCTTCACATTTGCTCAGGAGTAATTGAGACATATCTTCATGATATCATCCCAATATGCTTGAGTAATATCTTCGCCTCCCATCAGGTCCAAGGCATCTATGCAGGTATCATTGATTCCCCTTAGAAAAAGTAATTTATGAGATTCTTCATTAAGAGTATGGTCTGAATTCTTTTTCAGAGAAAACAACAATCTTGATATATAATCCTCCAGACTTTCATCTTCCTTCTGTTGAATTCTGAATATATCATCACCTTTACTGCCACTCTTACAATATTCCTTGTATTTCTCAAGAAATTTTGTTTGCATGGCTGCCCAACTATCAACAACACCCCTTCCCAAACTCATGAACCATCTGAGAGCTCCCTCCTTCAAGGTAGCAAGAAACAATTTCAGTTTGTGAGCATCTGAAGTGTAGTCATAACTGCGACAGAGAATATCAAACTCAAACAAGAAGGTCTCTGGGTCTTTTGTAACTAAGCCATAGAACTTGGGAAGTAATGAAGAAGGACTATTCTTAAGGTTGTCATTGTTTTGTTGAGCAATAAAGGGGAATTCAAAAGTAGGAGGCCAATTAGGTGGATTACGTGCCATGTTCACTTGATCGAGTATAGAAGCAAATGGATTTTCTTTAGGTTCTTCGTCAAATGGGTCGAATAGCAAGTCAGCACACAAATCTTCAGCAAATGGGTTAATATCTAAGTCTCCTTCGTCCTCAAATAGGCTATAAGCTGGTTCAATTTTCTTAGCAATGGATGGCAAGTTAGGGAGAAATCTTCCCTGAGCGTCTCTTCTTCTATGCATGCAACAAAAATGGATGGTATTTTAAAAGATTTTGAAAATACTTGAACAACTAACTAAACTACTGTTAACAATGACTATAGCAGGTTCTTAGATTGACACCGTCCCCGGCACCAGTGCCAAAAATAGTCGCGCCCACAAAAGGATATGAAAATCACGGCAAAACCTATCCTAGGAATTGGACATTCCAGCAGGTGACTAATACCTCTTCGTGGTCGTTCATTTACTTGTCAAACCAGGGAACGTAGACTTTAAATGGAGCGGCACTATATGTGCACTAAGAACCAGTTTCAGTCACAACCTATTAAAAATAAATACTTGGAAAGAAATTATATCTATGCTACAGGAAGGTAATGCAAAGTGTTCTTAACTCAACCATAATCTAACCAAAGAAGAAATCATAATAGCTACAATTGAGAGACAAACTATAAACTGGCCTTATGTTGCAAGAACAAACACATGGATGGATTCCTGATGCTGCAGGAATAGTATAAGACTGAGCTTGTGCTGAAACTTCTAAAATGAAATCTAACTCAAATTAACAAAGGATAAACTACTCTCCTACAGATACTTACTAAGTGGGCCCCCTTAGCAAGCATCAACTAATTTACATAGAAGATTGTGCTCAAAACTCCATCAACTTTTATTCATAACATGAAATCATTTACATTGATTGTTCTACTTCAAAAAACTAACAAAAACTCTGATTCATATTATAACTCTAACTCTTACATAATCTGCTTCTTTATCTATCTCCTTGTTCACCCGCGCAGGATGAACACTTATTTTTAAATCAGGAGAACAACTAACTAACTAACCCTAACAAAGAAAGACGTGGATGTAAAATGTATCCCAAAATCGAGGAACAGACTTCATAAATGAGTTTATCCATTCAACCCGATCCAGAGAGAATCTAGCACTCCACTCTTTCTAGATTAAATGTCATTTAAAATCCTTCCCAATAGTTTTGGTCAAAGAGTCTTCGCCAGAGCTTCCTCGAAGTCGTGCAGGAAATGGACTTTACTGCAGGGCCGAGATCAGTTGTGCTTGACTCGATCATACTTTCTTCAACAACCTACGTAACATAAGGTAACAGATGCGAAAGAGAAGGCGCATGGCACATACACAATATCCATTCATTAATCACATATTTAAATCTATTTCATCATTCAAAAACTACATGCGTTATACCAGTCATTTGGGGAGTCAAACAGGGTAATAAATATAGACATGTCAACATGATAGGCTACAGGAACATGAAAGTGTATTGCTACAGGATATCCCCCAATAAAAGGTTTCAAGAGAGTTAAACAACCATGAACAACAAAAGTAAAGGTATTAAAAGTACACCATGATATCCAAATTATGAGCATATTTTGGGCTCATCACTTCTTGTGTATACTTCATGTATTATGTCATTGAAGAATTCAATCAAGAATATAACCGAAGGAAATATTGCAAATAAATTAATTTAGGTTCTCACGAATAGTGATGATATGAATTTGATTGTGACTTTTCAAAGGCAAAAAGTTGTGACCCTTCGAATAGGAAATACTATGACCCTTTTATAACAAAGGGTGGTGTGCCTAATGTAGATGTACCCACCTAGACGTGTTGGGACTAACTATTTGGCCCCACAAAGAAAAAGAAGTAGCCTACCTAGAAACTTTACACTACATGCATCTAATAGTTTTTGGGGCATTAGAAAAACTTTCACCACAAGAAAACTTGGATCTATCAACAACTGAGAGAGGTTATTGTAGAGTGACCCTACGTGATCTCATCGCCTCAGATGAAATGCTTCTAAGTTCCATAGTTTCTAAGTAATTGCTTGTCGAAGTTTTTTGCCCTTTTTCACTTTGGTCTCTTAAGAGACTTCGTCGATACAATGTAGCTCAAACAGTTTTGGTGCGTTTGGGTGTGAAATAAGACCTTTCCTAGTATAAAACCACCCATTCAGACATGTTGGAACAATCGGTTTGGTTGTATGATGAACAAAACAAAACTTACACCACTTTGCAACTTTAACATGGAACTGACCCGTTTTCCATCAACTAAAAACTCAACCCTTAAACTCTTAATCCCTCGACCCTTAAACCCTTAACCCTTAAACCCTTAATCCCTAAACCCTCTAACCTATACATTAAACTATGTCAAACCTCAATTATCAAATCTCTACCCTATACATTGGACCCTTAACCCTTCAACCCTACTCTCTCTCTCTCCCCCACCCTACCTCGATAAGTCCCTCTCACTCCATGCCCCTCTCTCTCACTCCCTCTCTCTCTCCGTCTCTCTCAGGTCTCTCCCTCCCACACCCTCTCTCTCTCTCTCTCCCTCTCTCTCTCTTAGACCATTCCCTCTCTCTCTGTGTCTCTCAGGTATCTCCCTACCACCCCCTCTCTCAGGTCTCTCACTCTAGCGCCCTACCTAGATAACTCTCTCTCTCTCTCTCTCTCTCTCTCTCTCCTCTCTCTCTTCCCTCCCACCCTACCTAGATAAGCCCCTCTCCTTTCAACCCCTTCTCTCCCACTTCCTCCCTCTCTCTATTTCTCTCTCAAGTTTCTCCCTCCAACCCCCCCTCTCTCTCTCTCAAGTCTCTACACCCCCCTCTCTCCCTCCCACCCTACCTAGACAACTCTCTCTCTCTCTCTAAATACATACATATAAGCAAACATACATGCATACATACATACAAGCATACATACAATCTGACATACATACATACACACCTTGATACATACATACATGCCATACAAGCATACATACATACAAATATATATACACACATTTAATAGAGTAGCATTTAACACAAATCAAGACATAATGCTAGCATGTTATAACATGCTTGTGTTATGACTTGCCTAGGAAATTAAAGCACAAACATAAAAAAATATGTCAAAACTATGAAATAATGTGAGCGCATTATAACGCACTCATGTTATTTCTTACTTTGTAAATCCCCAAGCCTTAGGCTTGGTATTTGCTTTGGATTACCAACTCAAAGCCTTGGAGTGCCTTCCCAACGTCCAAAGATGTGTTTTTGCATATTCTACAAGATTTCACATAATCACGTTCGTACTATCATATTTGCATGTGTTTCAAGGCCAAACAAATCAAACACCTGGGTAATGTTAGGCTCTCTCTTAGCTATTTAACGATGTGATTTTTTCATATTTTGACAATGTTAAGCCTTTCATCTTTAATTTATTTTGTTTGTGTGTCTTTTTTTTGGCAAAAATCCAATGTTTGGTATTTTTTCTTTATAAATGAATTGTTCATTAAAATTTCAAATAAATTACATTTTTAGAAACTAGACTCCATTTGACACATTAAAAAAAATGATTTTCAATTAGTTTTCAAAATTTATAGGGGTAGCATGGCCAAAATTATATTTTTCAAGATGCGTCCACTTTGAAAATTAGTAAAAAATAAAATATTCATTAAAAAATGATCAAAAAAATTGGGCATAAACTACATGTTGTTAGCTAATTTCTCACTAGAGTGATTTTAAAAATACCAAAAAAAAGGTTAACCTTTTGAGGGAGCCACAAAAGATGTTATGTTATGTTTTTTGACAAAAACAACACCAATTGATGTGGCTTCATCTTTTGAACCCCTTTTAATCTATACCATTTTTTTTTAAATAGTAGTTTAGAAAGATGAATCAGAGCACTTGCTACATTGTTTCTGTTGCATCTTAAAATTTTGACTGTAACTATCCTCAATTTCTCATCCAAGGTTAGTAAATATTGCTTATTTCAAAAGAAAAAAAAAGTGGCCACTTAAGACCCTTTTTTGACCCCCCATCTCTTTGCACTTGCACCATGGCAAATGGAAATAAGACAACCACAAGAAAGATTAGAGAAAAAATTAAAGTTGTAAGAAAATTAAACATGGCTAGCCAAATGGAGAAGAAATAATACAATAATAGAGGATTGAAAGAGAAGAAATACACCACAAAACGGTGAAAATTATGGAAAAATTAGAAGTGAGTGTGTTGATGAGGGTGTTGTTGAGTGCGCCAAATGGGGTGTTAATAAAGAAAAAGGAAAATAGAATAGAGAATGAAGAATGGAAAACTCCAAAAAAAATAGAAACATTTTTGGAAAAAGTAGGACAATTGATAACCATTATAAAGAAGAAAATTAATAATTAAGGGGAGTTGAGAAGATTACTATTAGGGCCTTGCAACACTACATAGATTCCATTACTACCACAACCTCTCAATAGTCAAATAATTAAATTGGACCTATCTAAGATCTCACCATTAACTTGGATGATAGATTTATAAAATTTCTAAGAACATTAGAGAAGACTCCATTAATTCAGGTGGAATATTTAGAATAATTAGTCAATAGAAGCATAAGGAAATTAAAAGAAAAATAAATAAGAAAAAATAAAAGAATAGATTGAACTTGGACAAAGAGTTGTGTTTAAAAATAAATAAAATATTATTAAAAATAAGAAAGTGAAAAGATATTTTGAAGAGTCACAACCCCAACCCCCTGACTAAAATATGTCCCCTCCGCCATACAAGAGAAAAAAATTAAAAGAAGAGATATTGTAAGGAAAGGAAATAAGAGAAGGACAAGAAGTAGCATGGGAAGAAATACTTGGAAAAGAATATTCTAATAAAAAATTAGCAAGAGGAAAGGGTAGAGAGTAGAAACCCTATACTATTAGAAAGACAAAGAAGGAGAAAGAAGATAAACCTAGTCCGCAAATCCAAAAAGTTGGAATTGGAGAGAGAAAAGACAAGATGGAATATTCAATCAAGATCCCAATATTTGGAAAAGATACAAAAGAAGTCACAAAACACATGTTCTTACTGGAATCCCTATGGGAGAGGTAGGATATAGATGAAGATAAATCAAATTACTTGATTTTGTATCTTCACTCAAAAAAGATGTGTTAGATTGGTATAAAAGGACCTACCCTAAACATGGAAACAGTTGGAACGAGGTAAAATAAGAATTCCTAGCTAATTTTGACACTCTGAACATTCCAACAAAGAGTTTGAGTAAAATGAGAGATTTTCTATAGAGGGAAGAAGAATCAATAAAAGTATGTGTAAAATGATTCAAAGAAGTATATCACAAGCTAGAAGAACCATTGACAGAGAGACAAAAGATAGAATAGTTCATTTATGGACTTAAAAAAGACATAAGAGCAACTTTGTATGGTAGAATATTCAATACTTATATAGACCTAATTACCATGACATATTGTGTTGAATCCCAAACATGGCACAAACCTCAAAAGGGTGACATGAAGGAGAATATTGAGAAGTTACAACTTGTGGTAGAATAACAATATAAAATCTAGTTTTAGTAAGAGGAGAAAAAATGAAACTAAATAAATCTAGTGTTGTATATTACTCAAGGGAAGGACACATCCAAAATTATTGTCCTAAAGAACACATAGAAAGAACCTTTGTCACACTACATGTTGAATTAAAGACAGTTCCAGCCAAGAAAAACTCAATCTATTATGGAACTTGTTAAGAATAAGATAGTCATATCACTGAGGACTATCCTGCAAACCAATTTCAAATCTAGAACACATCCTAGATGTCCTATGAACCACAACTATAACACAAACATAGATATGGACATGGCATATGTTAAGGGACTAGTGGAAAGACCTCTATATGATGCAAGATATAGATAGCCATCATGGAGGGATAAAAAAATTCATATGCATTACTTGAAATAACCCTTCACAAGACTATATAGAAGATAACAAACAATCAAATTATAGAGGAGGAAGACAACGTGGTAAAAATAACTACCAAAGAAGTGATGCAACATGCTATAACTATAGAAAAAAGGTCATTATGCCACGGAATTTTGGAAAAAGAAGAGGAGAAAATGTCATTTTGTAAGGAATATTCCCATGATATATTCATATATGACAAGGCACATTAGTCCTATCAAAATACAACACATTCTAGAAGTGATTATTTACAAGCCAATAAAGGAGCCAAAGTGATTAGAAGAATACCACAAGGAGTCAAAATCTATCAAATAATAGAGAACTAGTCATCACACACATTAAATGAAGATTATTCCATAGAAGAACAACCACTATAAATAAGCAAAAAGAAGAAATTTGAAACAAAGAAGAATAAAGCTACAATAATAATTATATAGGGAACACATACTAGAAGACATAAAAGAGATATTAAATAAATTACTAAAGAATTAGAACTAAAAGAAGCCGAGTATAACCACTTTTAATAAATAAGAAACAACATGATGGGCGGGTGCAAAAAGATGGGGGGCCAATTTGTGGCCAAATTTTTAAAAAAGTTTTGATAGCTCATAACATGAGCACATTTGTGGCATAGAAAATTGGACACTCTTGAGAAAAGAGACAATTTCACGCTTAATTTAGACCTACTTCTAAGTACCCTTGCATTAATCACTCTTCAAAACAACATTTATAGGCCCCTAAGACTCATTATTTTTTATCTAGAGGCCCATTTCACTTTAAAATCATATAAATCCTGATAAACAACACTTAATTCATTCATATCCCAAAAGCCCATCTCCAAAACCACTAGTGGGACCCATTCGCCACCTTGGGTGAATGAGTCCCCTCTGGTGGGACCCATTCGCCAAGGGTGGTGAATGAGTCCCTTTTGGGGAAAATTTCAAATTTGAGCAGGAATTTCACCGATTCAATTTAATTTTTCAATGGATGTTGGCCTCTTAGGTCTAAATAATGGGAAAATTAGGCATTGATGCCTATAAATACACATTTTAGGTCATTTTTCACATCTCTTAGTCACTTTTACAAAGAAAATTCCAAATTAAAGTATCAAGAGTCTTCCACAAGAAGCTTCATTAGCACTTTATAGCAAAGTTGAAGCTTTAGGGAAACAAACTAGGGTTTTTCCAAGTCTTCAAGCTCACTTTTTATTCATGATCTCACATAGAAAAGAGTTAATCATGGATGCCTATGGAGAATCATGAAGAAATATAGGTTGAGGAGATGCAACTAGCCATCAAATCACACCTTATGACTTGTTTTCAAAGTGATTCCATCTTCCATTTTCTCTCTATCTTTAGATTTAAGGTTTGCATTACATTTTCATGTCATTTACATTCATTTGAGATGTTGTAGGGTTTCTTTGATTGAAGTCTTGCATCATACAAATCACATTTTTTCATCTTATTCTAGCACATTAGAATAGGGTTTTGTCTTACTTCAAATTTTCCTAGTCTTAGACACACTTAGGGCTAGGGTTTTATGCAGATTTTTGTCCATTTAAGGTTTAATTACCCAATTAGGGGTTTGACCAAGGAAAACCCCCCATTAGACAACAAATTTTAAGTTGTTTTGTAGGAATTTTCTAAGATTCAGATCTAGGTTTCCATCTAGAAGTGTTGTGCAAGTGTCAAGGTACATGTCTGAAACTTGAATTTGCAAAAAAATGGAAAAGGACTAATTCACCATGGATGGCTAATGAGTCCAACTAGAGGTGCCTGTCAAAGCTGAATGCAGATTCTAGTACCCATTTTACATAAACCAGTTTCTGGGCAGAAACTCTAACCTGGGACTGATTCGCCCAAGGTGGCGAATGAGTCCCAGTCAGCCAAAAATTCAACATTTCTTGATTTCTAGAGTAGCTTCTTCCAGTCTTCATTAGGCTTATAGGTGCATACATTCTGAGTTACAACTTTCTATTTGGTTCTATTTGCATTTTTGTTCATATTTTTAAGTCTTTTACAAACGTCACTGTCTTTTCAAACACTTCATAATTCATTAGTTTTTCATACATAATCAATCAATTTTATCATTTTTTTGCATCTAAATCATTGCATTTAGGTATAATTCCATCATACATGCATTATTTTGAGTGAACCACCACAGTTTTTGGGCCTATCTCTCTCCTTTTAGGTGAAAAACCATAAGAGTGCAAGAGAATTACATAGCACAACAAAAATTATTGGTTCATTTTGGTGAACATGCATATTGAACATCATATCTTTCTGATTTGCATCTGCATTTGTATCCTAGGACTCAATTGCATTGGATTTTGCATTATTTTTGCATCCTAGGGCTTACCAAAATTGCATTAGTGAAACTATCATTTAGAGGTCATTATTTCATTTCATTTTATCAAAACATTACCAATTTTTGCATTTCCAGTACTTCTCTGCATTGTATAGACTTGAACAGATAGAAAAAAATCAAAAAAATCAGAAAAAACTTAAAAACACCCTTCTTGGGACTCATTCGCCAACCTAGGAGAATCAGTCCCAGTGCACTTTTTGCATCATTATTTCCATAATAGAGTTTCCTATTTTACACTTTTGTTTGCCACAGTTCCTTTTCTGTTTCAGTTCAATTATTTTCTATTATATCTAAATCATTTGCATAAGCATCATTTCCTTTCATGGCATTTATGGATAGTATTAGATTTTTGCAAGTTTCATTTTTAGCATTAGTTCCTAGTTCTTTTAAATTAGATTTTTCAGTAACTAAAAGCAAAAAACCGCAAACATCAAACCAACCCTTCAAACAAATGATTCAATGTAGAAACACCATCTCATACAAGCCCCTTAGTAGTGATGATGTAGACAAGTTAGATGAATTCCTTTAGGGCTTCCTCGTACTCACGTCATCCTCTAAAGCTTTCCATGAGAAGCCTAAGCCAATTAATGATAACTTAACTCCCAAACCTTTTAGTCGAGATGACTTTGATATGTTAGATGAATCCCTACAGGACCTCATCTCACCTACGTCATCCACTAATGTTTGTTGTGAACAACCTACAACAAAGAACGTTAATGTCTCTAAATATTGCCATGAGAAACCTACACTAATTGATGATAACTTAACTCTCAAACCTTTTAACTCCATAATGACTTTGATATGTTAGATGAAGCCCTTCAGTACTTCATCTCGCCTAATTCATTCACTAAGGTTTGTTGTGAACAACCTAAAAATAAGGATGTTAATGTGATTCAACCTCAACTCATTCTTTACCCACCCTCGCATAAACTTCATCCTTCCAATAAACCTAAGTTTACTCTTTAACCACCTAAAGCTAATGTGTTGCAACAATCCAATAATATTACTCTTGCTCATACATATAATACCTGAAACAATCCACAACCACCACAACCAACCCCACCCTTTTTACCATTGCCTAACCCACCTAGTGCTCCTCTTTTTTCTTCACACACAAAGGAGTACGATTTTGTTGAACAACTCAAGAATACTCCTACAAATATTTCCCTTTGGGATTTACTTCAAAATTCACCAAATTATCACACTATCCTTCAAACGGCATTACAACACATAGCGGTTCCTCATGGTACAACTCCAAATGATGTGGTAGCTTTAATACATGGAATGAATAGAGTTAATCTAGACATTACTTTCCATCAACATGAGCTCCCTCCTTTAGAGTTGCAAAAAAAAAATGAAGCCTTTATGATAATTGCTCAATTCAATCGAATAGGTATCAAAAGGGTCCTCATTAATAATGGTTCTTCCCTTAATGTGTGTAGTGTGAATCTCCTTGATAGATTGTGTGTTGACAAGTCACAAATAAAACCCGATTCCTTATCTATTTGAGGATTTGACAAAACAACAAAGCAACCGCTCAGTGTAATCACTTTGCCAATTACAATTGGCATGGTTACTATGCAAACTCGTATTCATGTCATGCCTTATGATCTTTCGTATAATCTTCTTTTAGGCAGACCATGGATTCATGAGATGAATGCAATGCCTTTGACCCTTCATCGTATAATGAAATATGTCTATAACAACAACATTTATCAAGTTGAAATAGACCCTGAGCCTAAAATTTGCTTACACCTTGAAAAAGGAACCACAAGTCCTCTGAATACATTAATTCCAACATCCAATATAGAACCTCTTGAAATTGAAAAGACAGATGAGGAATTAGTATCTAAATTATTTGGTGATGATTGGGGATCCTTAGAATTCATACCTTCCATTATGGGTGAATATATAATCACATGAAAAAAGGATGAAACACAAGAACAACCAACTATGATGTCAACTTAGAATTCAAAAAAATCTTCTCAAGCATCTATCTCCTCTACTTTGGAAGAAACTACAATGTATGTACAACCAATTTTGATGAGATATATTATCAACATTTGCCTAATCTGAAGGAAATGGAAAGACTTTATGGGAAAGGCTATGAACTTGTGAAACAATTGGGATATAGTAGAAAAGGATGTGGAAAGAATGAACAAGGTATTCGCATCCCTATAGAACCTAATACACAAGAGACAAAAACTAGGTTGGGATATTCTTTTTCTAAGATGACAAAAGCTACTCAATGACCATCTTTGAATATCAACATTATTACATGTCAACCAAAACATGCTCTCAAAATAAAACATCCCAAATTGTTTGATATGAACTTACAAACATCATGAGAGTATGTTGAAAATGATGAAGCTTTAAAACAAATGTTAGGAGTCTATGCTAACACATCCTCTACTACTCCCATGAAATAGGTTACTTGTGCTATGATAATTACCAAGCAAAAAGATAGTGATATCACTGAAGAACCGTATGATCTTGAAATTCCTAAGTCTAATGCACTCCCTTTAGGAGATACAATTGATGTCCCAATGGACATATATGATAAAGAAAAAGCTATTAAAATTGGGAAGTTCCTTGATGATGAAGAACAAGAGGACACTACAACTTTACTTCATGATTTTCCTAAAAAATTTGCTTGGAAATATTTTGATATGCCAGGAATTGACCCAAAAATTATGACACACAACATTATTCTTGCTGAAAATGCTAAACCTGTTTGCCAAAAGTTACAAAAAATGCACCCTCACATAGCCTTGCATGTTAAATCAGAGCTTGAAAAACTCCTTGATGCAGGTTTCATTCGTCCTATTGATTATTCTCCTTGGATCTCAAACATTGTCACAATTGCTAAACCTGATAATCATATTAGGATATGCATGGATTTTTGTGACCTGAATAAAGCCTCTTTAAAAGATGATTTTTCACTTCCTAATATTGACATGATCATGGATTCAATTGGTGGACATGCTTTGTTGTCATTCATTGATGGATTTTTTGGTTATAATCAAATCTTTATCAGCCCACAAGATCAATACAAAACCACATTTACAACTGTTTGGGGAACATTTTGTTGGGTTGTGATGCCTTTTGGATTAAATAATGTCAACACAACTTATCAACGAGTGATGACATTGATATTTCACGATTACATACATAAAATCTTGGAAGATTGTGTTGATGACATCCTTGCTAAATCCCTAACACGACAAGACAATGTAAATGTCCTTCAAAAAATATTTGAATGAATATTTAAATATAACATGCGATTAAATCCAAAAAAATGTTTCTTTGGCGTAGATAATGGGAAACTTTTGGGGATTGTCATATCTCTAAGAGGCATTGAGGTGGACACAAAGAAAATTGATGCCATTATTAACATTTCACCTCCTAAGAACATTTCTCAATTGTGCACATTAAAAGGACGAATTCAATCTATCTATCATTTTGTTGCATCTTTAGCTTATCGCAGCTTACCCTTCACACATCTTCTCAAAAATGATGTACACTTTGATTGGAATGAGGATTGTAAACATGGTTTTGAGATTTTAAAGGAATATCTTGCAACTCCGCCTGTTTTACAACCCATTGTTCCAAACAAACCATTTATCCTTTATATAGCCACATCAACCCATGCTCTTGTAGCATTGTTGGCTCAACAAGATGTTACTGGAAAAGAACATCCTATCTATTACATTATTCGAACTTTAATTGATTATGAAACCCAATACTTACCAATTGAGAAACAATGTTTGGATCTTGTATTTGCTACTAGTAAGTTGTGACATTATTTACTAAATATTGAAATACTTGAGTCATAACAAAATTTGATCTCCTTGAACATCTTTTCAATAAAACTGATCTCTCTGGATGCTTAGCTAAGTGGGTGATGTTGTTAACTAAGTTTGACCTTAAGTTTGTTTCAAAAAAAGTAATCAAAGGAAAAGCCTTAACCGATCACTTAGTTGTTGCTCCTTCTCCTCTCGCTTTACCTAATCATGACTCTTTTCCTAATGATAGTGTCTTGACCATAGATGTTAAAACATGGGAATTGTATTTCAATCGATCTTAGTGTAGAATAGGTTCCAATGTTGGAGTAGTATTAATTCCACCCAGAGGAAATCCCATTCCCTTGTCCTATCGATTAAATTTCCTATGTACAAATAACAAAACTGAGTATGAGTCATTAATTGTTGGATTGCGTGTTTCTTTAACCATGGGTGCTAAGGATATCAAGATCTTTAGTGATTGGAAATTAGTGATCAAACAAATAAATGGCACATATCAAACTAAACATGAAAAATCATTAAAATACAAGGATCTTATGATGCAACTATTAGAGAAGTTTGAATCATTCACCATTGATAACATCCCACAAAAAGACAATTGACATGCGGATGCAATGGCGAGTGCAACCTATCTTATATCCCCACATGATCCTTCAACAGACTTCACCTTTGTCACCCAATCATGAAACCTTTGATTGATACTCAATTAGAAGACATTTTAACAACTCAAGAAGACTCACAAGAATGGTATGACACAATATACAATTGTTTAAAAGATGGTACCATTCCCGAGCCCACAACAAAAAATACTCGAAATCGTTTATGCAAACTAGTAGCCAAATATGTAATCCTAGCCAATGTGTTGTATAGAAGATCCTTCAATGGTCTCTTACTAAGATGTCTTTGGGACTCTAGAATTCCTATAGCCCTTGACCAAGCTCATGTTGGTGCCTGTGGGGGTCATTTTGGAGGATGGACATTAGTGCAAAAACTTATTCGTATGGGATATTATTGGAGGCATATGGAGAAAGACTACTTTTCTTATGTTAAACGATGTCACAAATGTCAAGAACATAGCAATCTAATTCATGCACCTACTTCTAAGCTATGTGCCCAAATTCCCATTTGGCTATTTTCAATATGGGGATTGGATCTCATTGGAAAAATTTCACCACCTTCCTCTATCGGACATACATTTATCATCATAGCAACAAACTACTGTACAAAATGGGTGGAACCCATTCCTCTTCAATCTACCAATGCTGAAGTAGTTTTTCATTTCATATTGGAACACATAATTGCTCACTTTGGACTTCCATCTGCAATAGTTTCGAACAATGGAACCCCATTTAAGAATAATGACGTAAAGAAATTTCTTGAAACATTCAACATTCAACATCAATTTTCCACACCATACTATCTACAATCTAATGGACAAGCTGAAAGCACTAATAAGATTCTCAAACAAATCCTAAATAAAATTGTTAACAAACATCATAAGGATTGGAATATGTACTTACATTATGTGCTTTGGGCTTATCGAATGAGTGTTAGACTATCCATGGGAACTACACCCTATACCCTTGATTATGGTACTGATGTGATCATGCTCTTGGAGTTAGAAATTCCTACATTGTGAATTGCTCTTCAAGACCTTATTGATGATACCACTTATAAAGACCAATGATTGCACTAGCTTGAAATTCTTGATGAAAAGCGTATCAATGCTCTTGAGAATCTCCAGGCTTACATTAAACAATTACAACAAAAACATAATACTCATGTCATTCCTCGAACGTTTCGTAAGGGTGATTTCATTCTCTATGAGAATCAATGCAATACTCATGATGACCATGAAGACAAAGATAAATTTAGTCCTAATTGGTTGGGACCTTACATAATCGATACCAGTTATGGGTCTGGTGCTTACGTATTAACTGATTTCGATGGAACACCCCTTAAGGAACCTATTAATGTCATGCATCTACGTCGATATTACCTCTAGTCTCTTTGAATAGTATGAATAAAAAAATAAGTGTTGTCTAAAGTTATTTGGTTCCATTCTAAATAATTTCACATTGCTTCATTCTTAACAACTGACCATATGTTTTTCTTGAACACTAGGGTAATTATTTAACTTATTTTTATAATTACTTTAGGTTTCATACTAATCACCCTTGTGTTATGTTAAGTTTGATCCTTATAAAGTATAGGTACATATCTAATTTAACATACCCTCCTTCAAATAACAATGTTGTATCTAAAGTGAAACTAAAATATGTTTTGCATTAGATCACATCAATTATGTTACATCATGTAGATATTAATTAAATACTTTTACAAGTTATTTAATTAATCACATTTACATTGAAACATATTGCAAATCATCAAATATATATATATATATATATATATATATATATATATATATATATATATCCAATTTTTTATGTACATCTCATCATAATATACAAAATTGCCAAGGTCTGTGAGAACTAGACCCCTCGAGATCTGGTGCTTGTGATCTGGTCCCCAGACATCATGAGATGGTCGTGTGTGATCATGATCACAATCCACCAACTCTAAGTGTAAACTCCAGACCCTATACTCACCTAAGAGCCACAAGATGCTCCTCTACCATCTGGTCCCTCTCTTCCCATAGCTATGATATCTCTGCATGTAATCTCTCCACCTCTACTGGAGTTTGGGATGATTGTCCTACATTCTCAGCTCAATGAAGTCATCTCCTCACACTCTCATAAGCTGCTTGTAGCCTCACGAAAGGTTTGAGAGACTCTGGCTCCTCCTCCATGATCGGTGGGGGCACATACTAAGGGTCCATCTCCTCCTCATCAATGGATGTAGGTACTATCTGTATGGAAGATTGATGATAGAACTCTCACTATTCTCTTGTCGCTCTTGCAAGGTAGAAACAATCCACAATCAGTAAACATTATCATGATATATACATATAAAGTATAAACACTAAAATACATGCATAAAATAACATATCATCACCTATATCTCCAGTCGGTTGAGGGATATCAACCTCATCCTCTCTAGGGGAGATGGAGGATGTTCTATCCTCTCTCTAACCATGAGTATTGATGTCTGTTGTAGCTACTACACATGATTTGGTCACACGAGTGTGTGAGAACTCTCCCTGCTCGTGTCGATCCTTTACTGCTACCTCATCACCTTCGCTCAGGGTTGGCTCCTCATACTCCTCCTCCTCATCCTCCTCTCCTCCATCTTGTCCCTCATAGTCAAGATCAGCATCTAAATCATACTCATCATCGATAACATCAGTAAATACATCTGCAGCCATGTATCATACATCCTCAGCTCTATCCTCTTCCTCATCTCCCTCATCTGGTGTTGGTCCTGCATCACCTATAGGGACATCCATTGGAAATATAGGAGCTATTCATGTCACTGACCACCGCTCCTCATGCTCATTTTTGCTACCAACATCATCAGCATCGGAGACTAGTGGTCGATCATAATATGAATCATCGGAGTCACTATGGACAACATGGTCTATAGTGAGTCGAACGGTATCATCTAGCCTCTAGGCACCCCGCATTGATCTATTGATGAAGAGGCATGTCCTCGGTGATATCTGCACCTCCCCAAACTATAGCATGATTCGGCCATAATAGAAAGGACGTACTACATATTCATGCCAACTTTCTAAGAACCTATCCATCTGCATCCTCCTCGGCTACCCTGTGTGATCTAGCCATTGAAGTGTAAGTAGATAAGGTCTCCATAGGATCTCGTCCTCCTCTAGCCAATCAAATCTCATCCTCAAAAATTGTAGGTCTTTGTACTACCACAAGCATCCTAGAGGATAACTGAAGGCTTGTGGATATCTTGTGGCTATAGCACATGGGAAACCGACAAGCCTAGTGTGTAATATGCTCAAGGAACCACACCTACAGAAGCATGTAGTGCACCATACTATCTATCTCTTGAAAAATAAATTGACTCAGATCATAATAAAGATGTTCTAGGATACAGCGTGTCCAAGCATAGGTCATGTATTCTTCCATTCCACGAATTAAGTGAACCAATCCTCCATCCAAGTGTGTCGCGTGTCCATACGGATTAAGTACAAGTGCCACCATGTGCATCATAATTTGTCTCACTATGGGGGATCACGAATATAGAAGCATAGGTAGCTCGATTTGTGCTCTTACATGCTCATCATGAACAGTTCCATCAAGGCAATACTACATGTCCACCTTCTTCTCATGAAATGACTGATATCCTTAGAAATATACCAGTTCTCCCTTAATAGGAACTCGAAGAATCTAGTGTACATCCTCTAAGGTGATGGTCATCTCTCTGGTTGGGAGGTGAAAGGTACATGTGTTAGCATCCTAGTGCTTGCATAGGGCCATCAACATGGTGTCATGGTATCTCATAGGTGGCATTAGGTATTCCCAATAGATTCCTACTACCTGAAGATGCTTTGTCTCCTCTATCGGCAGTGTTGGAGCTAGATCTCTAAGAAAACTTATCTATCTCCCCCCTAGCCATTGTCATGACCAAGAGGGTACCTATCATAATCACAACAATATGCTCTAAAAATTCATCTAACATCTTTAATTTTTACATTATTCATCATGCAAGTGTGCTAAAGTCCATCTAGTGTGCTTTTCTAAAGGCCCTAGACACTTTTGAACCCTTTTTGGACAATTCACAAAGAAATGGGGCACTTCACAAAAAAATGGGACACTTTGCGAACAAATGGGACACTTTGTGAACAAATGGGACACTTTGCAAACAAATGGGACACTTTGTGAACAAATGGGACACTTTGCGAACAAATGGGACACTTTGGGAAAAAAGGGGACACTTTGCAAAAGAAAATTCCAAGATCCTAAATTAACCTATAAATGCATTAAAAATCATTAAATCATTGCAAAATCACTAAGCAAAAGTTGCAGAATCAACTAACCTCATGGTACGGTTCACCACGCACCACCTACTCTCGAATCTCATCTAGTTGTGAAGGCGTGTAACCCCATCTACTCTGCATCTTATCGTCTCACTCATCACTCTCACATTACAAGAAGGTAAAATGCAATAGTAAGTGATAAATTACTCTCCTTTACATCTTTTACCCTATTTTCATTCATTTTACTTTTATGCATTAAAATAGGGCTATTTTCTCAAGTAAGAGTTAATAAAGTACCTTTTCTTCAAAACAACATAATGGGAGCCAAGGAACTCCATTTTTGACACCGTTTGATGCGTTGGGATTATGATTTTGCACCCAAAATCATCAATCACCTATCATTATGTGGCATGGTACTTGGAAATTCTCTATGATATAATTATTCCTTCTTTGACATAGCTAGATTTCTACCTTGATTCCACCTCCATAAAGCAAGCATAATCAAAGGGGCATACATCTACCCTCGAATTTGATTTTTGGAAGTTAGATAAAAGGATTTTTGGACAATTAATGAATTTTTGTTGCAAGATGTGGTTCCTAATGTTGTGGTTTTGTAAATAACTACATTGGGGACTTCATTCTCTCATCTTTTGAATGAGTATCCGTTTGCGTAATAAAGTGTAATGTTTAGAGTCCTTTAGCTTACATATGCATGTAGAGTCATATGGGCACTAAAGTGGGGGCTAAATGTGGCATAGAAAATTGGACACTCTTGAGAAAAGAGACAATTTCATGCTTAATTTAGACCTACTTCTGAGTACCCTTGCATTAATCATTCATCAAAACAACATTTATAGGCCCCTAAGACTCATTATTTTTTATCTAGAGGCCCATTTCACTTAAAAAACATATAAATCCCGACAAACAACACTTAATTCATTCATATCCCAAAAACCCATCTCCAAAAACCACTAGTGGGACCCATTCGCCACCTTGGGTGAATGAGTCCCCTCTAGTGGGACCCATTCACCAAAGGTGGCGAATGAGTCCCTTTTGGGGAAATTTTCAAATTTGAGCAGGAATTTCACTAATTCAATTTAATTTTTCAATGGGTGTTAACCTCTTAGGTCTAAATAACAGGAAAATTAGGTATTGATGCCTATAAATACACATTTTAGGTCATTTTTCACATCTCTTAGTCATTTTTACAAATCAAATTCAAAATTCAAGTATCAAGAGTCTTCCACAAGAAGTTTCATTAGCACTTTTATAGAAAAGTTGAAGCTTAGGGCAGCAAACTAGGGTTTTTGCAGGTCTTCAAGCTCACTTTTTATTCAAGATCTCACATTGCAAATAGTTGATCATGGATGCCTATGGAGAATCATGAAGAAATATAGGTTGAGGAGATGCAACTAGCCATCAAATCACACCTTATGACTTGTTTTCAAAGTTCCATCTTCCATTTTCTCTCTATCTTCAAATTTAAGGTTTTCATTACATTTGCATGTCATTTACATTATTTGAGATGTTGTAGGGTTTCTTGGATTGAAGTCTTGCATCATACAAATCACATTTTTTCATCTTATTCTAGCACATTAGAATAGAGTTTTGTCTTACTTCAGATTTTTTTAGTCTCAGACACACTTAGGGCTAGGGTTTTATGCAGATTTTTGTCCATTTAAAGTTTAATTACCCAATTAGGGGTTTGACGAAGGAAAACCCCCCATTAGACAAAAAAATTAAGTTGTTTTGTAGGAATTTTCTGAGATTCGGATCCGATTTTCTGTTTAGAAGTGTTGTGTAGGTGTCAAGGTACAGGTCTGAAACTTCAATTTGTAGAAAACTGAAAAAGGACTGATTCACCATGAATGGTGAGTGAGTCCCACTAGAAGTTCCTGTCAAATTTGAATACGGATTCTAGTACCCATTTTTCATAAACTAGTTTATGGGCAAAAATCCTAACCTGGGACTGATTCGCCCAGGGTGGCGAATGAGTCTCGTGAATGAGTCCCAGTCAACCAAAAAGTCAACATTTTTTGATTTCCAGAGTAGCTTCCAGTCTTCATCAGGCTTATAGGTGCACACTATGAGTTACAACTTTCTGTTTGGTTTTATTTGCATTTTTGTTCATATTTTTGAGTCTTTTGCAAACGTCATTGTGTTTTCAAAAACTTCATATTTCATTAGTTTCACATACATAATCAATCGATTTTATCATTTTTTTGCATCTATATCATTGCATTTACGTATAATTCCATCATACATACATTAGTTTGAGTGAACCACCACAGTTTTTAGGCCTATCTCTCTCCTTTTAGGTAAAAATCCTATGAGTGCAAAAGAAGTATATAGCACCCCAAAAATTGTCAGTTCAATGTTATAACACATGCTTGTGTAATGGCTTGGTGTGCCAAGCCTAACACTTGGGCACACCGAGCCTATAATGTGAGTGTGTTATAACGCACTCACATTATAAGCCATTAAAAGCAAAAAAAAAGGGGGGGGGGAAATTGAATTCATTTGCATTATGACTATTTTTTTTCTTCCCATGGCCAAAAGCCCTTCATTTGCACACTAGCATTCTGGGAGGAGTCATCTTGCAAGTTTTTTCATCAAATTGTTGTTTTTTCATCGCCAAGATGTCACCACATCGACGAGGAGGTCTAAGAGGAAAGGATTGTTTTTTGTTGTTGTGAATTTGTTATTTTTAGGTTGTTTTTTATATTTATTTGTTGAATTTGTATATGTTTATGAACCTAAAAACCCTCCTCAAAATCCTCAACAAGTAGAGAAACAACAACAGGAACAAAATCCTCATCAAGCAGAGCAACAGCCACATCAACAAAATCCTCAAGTTCAACAACCACAACAACAATCTCCACCAATCCCTCAACATCCTCCTGGCACTAAGAAAAATTTAATGAGTGAAAATGAAAACAATAAAAAATAAATTGAGTTAATCACGAGGTTGAACAATCCAAACAGTTAAACCATGGAAAGAAAAACCCTTGCAAACTGACTCAAAGAAATGTTAAAACATGTAGGTTCAATCAACAAACAATTAACTGGTTGGAAAAATAGGAGGCAAGTAGCTAGGGATTATTACCAGGATAAATTATCATATAAAGATGTAAAAGATCTAAAAATTACAAAATTAGATTTGTGCTCATTATTCACTGACCCATGTACAAATGCAAATCTTATCCTCAATGTGAAGAGGTTTCCTATCCATTGGTGCCACCACCAACAATTTAGGAACTTTTTTTGGCATAGGTGGTACATGGTTTTTTATTACACACCATGCAACAATTGTGAATTCCCACAATATTTCTTGAGGAAACTATACCGTGAGTTCATCTTGAACAAAATCCTGAATTATTTTGATATGAGGGACTTCCAGGGGAGAGGTGGGGGGTTGGCTCAAGATAGACCTAGTGCACAACATGATCCTAGGTGGCAAGAGAGATGACCTCTCGCTAGGCCACCTCATGAGCACATCATTATCCCTTCCATCGTGAAGGAGAGTGTCGAGGTAGAAACTTTGTAGGCCATTAGCTCTTTGACCCAAAGTGTCATCCAACATGCTAGCCCTATACTACAGTGCCATCTAGGGAAGTCTTTGAGTGGTGGAATTTGATCCCATTTGTGTTAGGCTTGCGAGGTGACTTGTTCATATGACCCCACCAACACTCAAGAGGCTGCTACACAGGATACATTTGTAGCTTTGGAGATGGCGAGGGCAGCTGACATTTTGAATACTCAAGTAAATGTTAGCATATTCATTGAATTTAATTTATTAAATTTCAATTTTGAAATGCAAGATTAACTAATTTAGTTTTATGATTTTAATAAAATTTTAGGGTCACAGTGTTGATACTAGATACACCGGCCCTACACCCGCTTATTACTCCATTGCATCTACCATTGAGGTATGTAGCTAGTAAACAATTATAAATTTATTACATGTTAATAGCATTGTTTTATGAATGGTATTCTAATATGTGATTTTGGATGTTGAATAGGCTAATCTTGGAGGTTTTAAGGGAACACCTCCCAGTTCCAATGAGTTTAGCCAAACCTACACACAGGTAATAGAATAAAGAGTTTAACTAATAAATTGTACTTAATATATTTGTGTATTTTATATTCATATCATTGATTACACTGCATTGCACATCTTTCAAACTCAAAGCATTACTTCACATTCCATAACTAATAACTAGATGTTGATAGATGACAAAATTTCAACTACAATATAGTTGTTTAGAAATTCAACATAAGCAGTGTTGAAATTAATTCACATAGCATAAGTAATAAGTAGGAGTAGCTTCCAATTGCATTTTCTTGTCATGGAATTCCATGAGACCACTTTTTACTAAGGCATCTTTTCAAATAGTTCACTACCTTGTCTATGATTTGGATGCTTGGAAGAAATATATGAAAGACTAATAGTAAGCTCAATAGCATAGACAAGACAATGAGTTGTTTAAAAAAATGCCTCAAAGAAATGTGGTCTCATGGTGATGTCCATCACCATGAGACCCAATTTCTTTGAGGAGCTTTTAAAAACAACTCATCACCTTTTCTATGCTATCACATTTTCCATACATGTCTACCAAAGAATTTTATCAAACAGTTCATTTCCTTGCTGCTATGGCTAAAATCCTAAAAAAGGTGTTTTCCAACAAACTATGGATGCTTGGAAAAAATCTATCAAAGCATAATAGTAAGCAATAGCATAGACAAGGCAGTGAGTAGTTTGAAAAATTTCCTCAAAGAAATGTAGTCTCATGGTGATGGAATGGCATCCATCACCATGAGAGAACATTTCTTTGAGGCATTTCTTCAAATAGCTCACCACCTTTTCTATGCTACCAAACTTTCCATACATGTGTACCAAAGCATTTTATCAAACTACTCACTTCCCTGTTGCTATGGCTAAAAGCCTAAAATAGGTGCTTTCCAACAAACTATGGATGCTTGGAAAAAATCTATCAAAGCATAATAGTAAGCAATATCATAGTCAAGGAAATGAGTAGTTGGAAAAAATTCCTTGAAGAAATGTCGTCTCATGGTGATGGAATGCCATTCCATCACCATGAGACCATATTTCCCTGAGGCATTTTTTCAAACAGCTCACTACTTGAAGAATAGAAACCAATCCTTTAGCCAAAATTACCCTCCAAATTATTTTCAACGTCCTCATCCTCAACTTACCAATCCATGGAACCTTCCACCTTTTATTCCACTTGTTCATTTTCACACCCCTCCCTATTCATGTCATAATCGCCCTCTATCTCATAACCAAGACCACACTATACCATCCACCCCATCCCATCATAATACCATAGAGAAGGCAATTAATTTTTTGAAAAATGGCCTCAAAGAAATGGGGTCTTATGGTGATGGAATGCCATGACACATTTGTTTGTAATTGCATTCCATCACCATGAGACCCCATTTCTTTGAGGCATTTTTTCAAACAGTTCACTACCTTCTCTATGCCACCACAATTATCATACATGTCTACAAAAGCATTTTATAAAATGGTTCACTGCCTTGCTGATATGGGTAAAAGCTTAAAAATAGGTGCTTTTGAACAAGCTATGGATAGGGAAAATAGTAAGCAAGATAGATAGAAATATATAGTTTAATAAGAACTCAAAATTTTATTCATTATCTCATACATTATAATCCATGACATGGATCGCTATTTTTGTGATTGAATAATTTGTTGTTTTATTTTTAGATGTTGTAAGAAAATACACCTCTGAATGTTCACGGGGAAATGGAGCTTGGTGTTTCATCTGCTATAGACTCCTTGATGGCTCTCGCAAGGGAGGTATGAGGAAAATTGCTAAATTTCAATTTACATTTGTTGTTATAGCTGTTAGTGAAAAATCAAACCATTATTGATTCGTAGTTTAATTTCTCTTTGGATGGTTTATACAAGGCTTCAACACACCTCAGCATGGGAATTTTAATATTTCCCTCATGGAGAGTGATCATCAGATGGTGGTGAGTGATTATTTTGTTAAATATATCATTTTTTATATTGTAATTTCTATATATTAATGTCTTTACTTGTTATTGTAATAGATAATACTTGACCAAGAACTAAACCCTAGGAGGAGCACTAGGAGCACTCCTTGACCTCAGAATAAATGAGTGATAGACGTATCGCCATCCAATCAACAATAAAATGACAAGAGTTTATTTTGAGAGCATGGAGAGCAATGACTTTTGATTCTAGAGCCCTTTGTTGTATGCCTATATGGCATTTTTGTACATATTTTGCATTGGATATATTTGACATTGTATGCCTATATGGAATTCTCATAAGCCTATATGGCTATTTTGTATATATTTTATACTTATATCAACATATATTGATGTATGCCTACATGGCTATTTGGTTAATACAAATATTTTTTATCGATGGTGTCCATATTTGCATTATAAATACATGGTTCAATAGATATGAGTTACGTGTATTCAAGTGTATACTTTACAACTTACATGTATACTTTGTGACTTACGTGTATACTTTTTGACTTACGTGTATTTGAATGTATACTTTGCAACTTACGTGTTTTCATGTGTATACCTTGTATTCATGCATATACTTTGTATTAATTTGTGTATACGATGTATTCGTGGGTATACTTCAAGGCTTACGTGTTTTTAAGTACTTGTGCTTGCCATATTCACATGTATGCTTGACTTATTCATGTGTATACTTATTAATTAGTTATCCCTAGCATTGATCATTGTTTTCCTTCATAGTTTGTCTTGAATATTAATTGATTGATGCTAAACAACTTTATTAGTTGATGCTAAACAACTTCAATATTTCTAGGAATACTAGTAAAGTTACAAATTCCAAAATTGCACAAATTAAAAAGAAAATATTAACTATAAATAAATGCACTGATTATTAACTTGATCATTGATTAAGAATGAGTATAATATATATCAAGAGATGAGCCTTGTAGAATGGTAACTTCCAACTATAAAATAGGCAAAGCATTCCCAATACTTTGAAAGCAATAATCCACTCAAAATTGCAATGGGAGAGAAGGCTTATTTAAGATCCTTGAGCAATGTATTCCTAATGCTCCCTTGTTCTTACATATCTCAATTCAATTTGATCCAAAGAGTTCCATGAAATGCTTTATCTAAAAGAAAAAAACATGTTTTCAATTGGTATTCCATGAGATGTTTCATAAAAAGATTCTAGTATATTTAATCTTTTTATTGGAATAACTCAATTAAGCAAAAGATACATAATATTCACAACACTTGCAAGACATAATATTCATAGTAGATGATGAGTAGTTAACTTCTAGACACATTATCATACAAACATTTATCTTGAATAGTCTTTAAACATTTTCACAACATAATCCTCATAGTACAGAATGAATTGTTATGTTCTTGATCCATCACCATTTAAACATTTTGAAAGATGTATATGTCAACTTTTCGCAATATTATTTCTTGTATAGGAAATGGACTTGGGAGAAAGCTTTATAATTTATAATACAAATAAGAAATGGACTCAAGTGTGGAAACTTTATTTATCACACCAAATAATAAATGTACATGAGAGCATCACTCATTTCTCTTAGACTCCAATTTTCAAGCATAGAAAATCATTTCAAATGAAAATAACAAAATGTTTCACAACCAAAGTTGTTAATTGAGGAAAAATAAAATGTTTCCAAGTTCCACCATTGTACACATTTACAATTGGTTGTATATTGTTGAAAGGGAAAGGAGTATAATTAAAAAACGTCTAGCACTTACTAGACTTGAGGATGACTATATGCTTTTTGTGTGGAAAACTCGGACTTCTCAACTATCGTGTGTATGTTTCTCTTTTCGAACGTTTTGCATGCCATCATAAGGGATCGAGTTAGTTGAACATAGTTCAGAGCGATTCCATGTGTTTGGGTGTGAAAGAGGACCATTCCTAGTATAAACGTACCTATCGAGATGTGTTGGAGTAGTTTTTTTGGTCACATGAGTTGTAGAAAAAAATTTACACCACTTTGCAACTTTACACTGCTTGCATTTTACACTTTTTCCATCAAGTGAAAACTAGACACCACGGGAAAACAACTCCGAGATAACAAAAATTGAGAGAGTTTTTTGTAGAGGGCCCCAACATTATCTTGTAGGCTCAACAGAGAGTTCGTAAGCGTCATGGTTTCTGAGTAATAACCCATCAAAGATTGTTTCCCTTTTGCACTTTGGACCCTTAAGGGATCGAGTCGGTTGAAGGTAGCTCAGAGTGATTCCACATGTTTGGGTGTGAAAGAGGAGCATGCATAGCATAAACTTACCTATCCGGACATGTTGGAACAATCTGTTTGGTCACGCAAGTTGTAGAATGAAAGTTGCACCACTTTGCAACTTTACACTACTTTCATTTGACACTTTTTCCATCAAGTGAAAACTAGACACCATGGGAAAACAACTTCGAGATAAAAAAATCGAGAGAGGTTATTGTAGAGGGGCCCAATGCAATCCATAAGCTCAGACAAAGAGTTCATAAGCATCATGGTTTTTTGAGTAATAGCATGTCAAATATTGTTTCCCTTTCGCACTTTAGACCCTTAAGGGATCAAGTCAATTGAATGTAGCTCAGAGTGATTCCGCATGTTTGGGTGTAAAAAAGGACCATTCCTAGTGTAAACATACCCATCCGGGTGTGTTGGAATAGTTCATTTTGTCACACAAGTTGCATAACAAAAAATTGGACCACTTTTCAACTTTACACTACTTGCATTTGACACTTTTTCCATCAAATAAAAACTGGACACCATGGGAAAATGACTCCAAGATAACAAAAACTGAGAGAGGTTATTGTATAGGGGCCGAACACAATCCCATAGGCTCAAACGAAGAGTTCGTATGCATCATGGTTTCTGAGTAATAGTCTGACATAGATTGCTACCCTTTTACACTTTGGACCCTTAAGGGATCAATCTAGTTGAATGTAGCTTGGAGTGATTTCGTGTGTTTGGGTGTGAAAGAGTACCATTCCTAGCATAAACATACCCATCTAGACATTTTCTGTTTGGTCACACGAGTTGCAGAACGAAAGTTGCACCACTTTGCAACTTTACACTGCTTGCATTTGACACTTTTTCCATCAAGTGAAAACTAGACACCACAGGAAAACAACTTTGAGATAACAAAAAACCAAGAGAATTTATTGTAGAGGGGCCCAACGCGATCCTATAGGCTCAGACGAAGAGTTTGTAAGCATCATAGTTTTTGAGTAATAGCCTGTCAAAAATTTATGCCCTTTTGCACTTTGGACCCTTAAGGGATTAAGCCGGTTGAATGTAGCTCAGAGCAATTTTGTGTGTTTGGGTGTGAAAGAGGACCATTCCTAGTGTAAATGTACCCATCCAAACACATTGGAATAGTTTGTTTGGTCACATGAGTTGCACAACAAAAGTTGCACCACTTTCCAACTTTACACTGCTTGCATTTGACACTTTTTCCATCAAGTGAAAATTGGACACCATGGGAAAACAACTCCAAAATAAATAAATGACGAGAGAGGTTATTGTAGAGGCACCCTATGTGATCTCAATTCCTTAGATGGAATGACTATCACTGACATGGTATCTGGGTAACAGGCCGTCAAATATTGCTGCCCTTTTAAAATTTGGATTGTTAAGGGATTGTGTTGCATGAATTAAAAATGTTTGAGGGCAACAATAATTTTCAAAATTTGAGAAAATCTCATTAAAAATGTTTATTTGAATAGACCGTATTTTATATTGATATTGATATATAATCATTAGGTTGATTTTTTTTAATAAATGAAGTTTTTATAACAAGTTAGTCAATTGGTGCTACTTATAATAGGGAGAGAATAAAAGAAGAAAAATAATTATTAGTAACCATCAATGGTTATTACACTCACTATACTAATAATATGATGTATACAATAAAATGAGATTTATTTGGTTGTCCTAATTCTTTTTTTTGTGCTACAATTGTATAATATGCTTCATACACTATTTTGTAACCCAAGTGCTTGTACTTGTAGGCACAATGCCTTGGGTACTCCACTCTCACAGATCTTTTACAATGTCACTCATACATTCAAGATTCTCTTATAATGTCTACATCATAGGTTCTCATGATGAGGTTAACTTCAAATGAATAACTTGAGATTCCCTCGCTAAGCTTCACACACTTTTTTATAATGGCTTCAAATTAGAATTGAGATTTGACAAGATCATCAAAATAAGGATGTTGCATTGCTTGTTTGGATGAGATTCTCTTGGATGGATCATAAATCAGCATTTTCTACAAGGAGACACCAATCAATTTTTAATAGTTTACTCACAAATAGGAAAAGTAAAAGAAGAAAAAGAAAGAGCATCCAAAATGGAAATGAAATGAAAATAGACAAAAGGAACTTATAGACAACAAATCCACACCATTTGGTTCCAATTCGGGAACAACAAGGCATAAATCTTGATGCTTCCATTGAGGATAGGCATGCCAGTCTCTCAACTTTTCCACTCCTAGTCATACATCTTCATTGGGAGTTCCAAGATACCTATTGCACACAAAACCTCTCATGAATAGAATAACTTGAAATTTGAGATGCTCTTATAATGTCTATATCATAGGTGCTCATGATAAGGTTAACTTCAAATGAATAACTTAAAATTCCCTTGCTAAGCTTCACACACACTTTTATAATGGCTTAAAATCATAATTGAGATTTGTCAAGATCATCAAAATAAGGATGTTGCATTGCTTTTTTGGCTGAGATTCTCTTGGATAGCTCATAAATCAGCATTTTCTGCAAGGGGACACCAATCAATTTTTAGTAGGTTACTTACAAATAAGAAAAGTAAAAGAAGATGATAAAAAAATTAGATGATAGCATTGGCATCATACAAATTAATGTGCATACAAGTATAAATTAATAAGAACCAATGTGCATGCTTACAAATTAATCCAATGAACCATATGGGTTTTCTCTACTTTTTATTGTGTCAAGTATTGCCTCATGTTCAGACTCACAAACCTTCCAAAAGGTCTTGTTCAAAGGTCTACCCCCATATTTTTTCAAATGAAAATTGGATTCCATGAAAATGTTTGAGTAATGAAGAATCTTCTGATGCGTGTCAAAGTCCTGAAATGGCCAATATTTAACACTCTTATGTGGGTACCTTCTAAGCCATGTTCTAGTAACAACTGAGCCTATAGAGTATTCAATGTTTTCTCCATATATAATTGGGGTCTCCAATTTCTTTTTGGCGTTAACACAGTGACACAAGTAATGGTCCATTCCCTCAATTCTCAACCCTCTACCCTATACATTGGATCCTCAACCCTCATAGATATTTGTCCCTCCCTCCTCTTCTCTCCTTCACTCTATCTCACTTCTCCCTCCATCTCTCTATCCATCCATCTGTTAGCTCTCAAAAATGCAGGTTTGAACCACGAAAGGTTGCCAAGCTTTCACAACGTTTTAGGGTAATAGAACAAGGCTTGAAACAATCAAACCTTCTACTCTTCAGGTGTTGCTAGACCTAGGTGGGTGAACCTCTCTTGAACAATGCAGGCTTATCTTATGATTATCCTTCTGATATGCTTTGTCCATAATGGCAGATAATAGTGAACAAATGAAACCAAACTTGATAGCTATCTTCCTGATCTAAATCCTAGAATGCTTAATTAACCGATAAAAAGAGATTGAATGAATTGAAATAATCTAAATTGTAAAACCAAGGTCTATTGGGTATATGAGTCAAATGAAATAGAAGTGGCAACTTATTCTGCAGAAAATCAAATTGCAGACATATGATCTGCTCCATAACTCGTGATAAACAATGCAAGATTATGACTATCGAAATTTCTTATCAATCCATGAATCTTCCTGACACTATGATCAACAAAAGGATTTAATCTTTCATTTGAGAGAACCAAGCTAATTAATCACAATAAATACAACAAATGTGCATTGACAAATCAACATAAACTTGTTATGCCAATTTAAACAACCGTGAAGAATCAAATTGGAGACGTTTCAGCAATATTTTTCAATAAACTCAACAGACAATTGATACCAAAAAATAACTCGCCACATCGGTCGCATTCTCCCATTGAATTCACTCCATTTTAAACATGCACATAGTCTCGATAAGAGAAAATTATTCACTATAGCCATTCCTAATCTACTATATGTGATCTAAAATTCATCTAAATCTCCGATCCTCATCATAACCGGTGCATATTTATACAATTCTAAAGATTAGGAATCATATCATTTGAATTCATGCTCACCCCAAACAACATTTTTAGAAAATTCCACATCTTGGCCCACGATTTGAATTCCATATTAAACAACGCCAACCCTTCGCAAGATAAATTTCCTAGTGCATGTCAAGGCAAACATTAATCGCCCTTCTCGATTCTTCGCTTCCCGCCACATGACCACCGCTTTGCTACTAAGACAAGAAATTTTCGTTGTAGCCTTCTTCCATTGGCTAGACGTCACATAGATTTGATTATGCTCACGATACATACTTCGCTTCCCATATGTTACTGTAACCCAAGATAACTCTCACCGAAATTCACCTTGCTCTAACTCACTGTCACCGTAACTTGATGGTGTCGAGAAGACCTTATAGAGAATCCACCTTGTTCCGCCGAAAGTTCCTTTATCTCCTAAGTCACCAGGACAACAACAAACTCCTACCAACAAAGTCCCCATGTGCTTATGACCCTCTTCACATATTATCGGCAAGACACTACTCTGATATACTTTAGTCTCGCCGATGTACATTCCTCATCGCCAGTCGGTCAGACAATGCTCAATTGCCAAGACCACCTGCTGAAAACCTTTAGCTTGGTTGAAACATTTCCACATTCGCCAGTCGGAGAGACAAAATGTTTTTGCTATAACCCTACGCCGATACTCATCAGCTTGGCCGAAATGAATACTTGTGCACAGTTGGTATGACATGTGGAGATTGTCGTGACGTTATATCGAGGCCTCAATCCTTTGCCGATAGAACCTTTGATACGCCTTTTGACAATACATTCATATTTCGTTATGACGTTCACCCGAATATGACTCCTATGCTAATATGTGTCTTTTCTATCGCTGAAACAATAGAAATGTCTTATCGATAGGCAATAGACATTTGTTGGCAGAAAACGGATCAGAGAGACCCAAATGCTATTACGCCGAGACAAACCAGAATGTGAAAAATGCATGACACAATGGAAACATGGGATAAAGTATGCAAAATGTAAGCTGGATGTCATGATGGAAGGGAAGATGTGCTTACGATAAGGACTCATAAGGGACTTAGGGGGATAAAATTTTATGAAATTAGGCAAAAATTTACAGTCCCAATAGTGGCTCTGTCTAGGGATGAATGATAGTAAGATCATTGCAAGGATCCAGAATCCATGGGTGAGTAGACCAGACACAAAATGAACAGAATGAAAATGGACAAGAAGCAAAATGGAAAGAATGGAAAATGGATGCAAAATGGAGGTGAACCAGAACCCTAAACTAATGTGCATGGAAAATAATTTTAAAGAGAATAAGTAAGAGTTGTCCATGCATTGGAAACCCTCAATCCTCTGTGTTTTAATTTCTCCTATCCAAGCTGTTACAATTTGAAACTCAAACCATTTTCCCCTGTCAAACACCTGGTTTTGTCTCGAGTTCATCAGATTCTTCTTGAAGATACTTATGCAATCTTTCCTGTCACTGAAAGTTTTTAGAGAATCACTATGCTCAACCTGGCCCAAAATCCCTACACCATTTTGTAGTTCAAATTCTTTATCATCATGGGATAAACCCCTATTATCTTCAATATAAAAGATGCATGCATATTCAATACAATACTTCTCATTTTCTTTCTCATTGTCATGTATTATAAAGTATTCTCCCAGCTGTATTAAAAATTCACAATCAAAGTGCTTCTCTTGAAAAACAAAAAGCTTTATCAGACCAACATTATCTGAAACAAGTAAATCTGAAATCTTTTGCACCTCTTTAGTATCTCTATTCAGATACAACACTGGATCATGACTCATATCCTCCATATCATTCATATGTGAACCAATAAAATTTGGACTTCTATCAGCCTTGGTATGCAAACAAATGTCTTCTTCACATGAACTAGAAGTATCAAAATCACATACCTCATCTTGAATGGACACAGACCTTTGACCAACACCAAAGGTTTCACCATCATTCCAAGAAATACACAGGGAGTCATAATAATATTTACACAAAGATCTTCCACTATCAAAACAATTGTAAGTTGGACATTGAACTTCAGAATCATCCTTGTGCACATATTTTTGATATTCAATAGTTAGCAAATCTGAAATTTACTCACAACCAAGTGAAGAAGTCTCAATATTTTCATCACTACAATTATACTCATCGCTTTTGTCATCATCAAACAAAAATCCAATACCATCAGAGAATGGGAAATTAGAAACATCATCAGTGCTGCCATTTATGCCATAAATACTTTGTTTATATGGAATTATTTCCTCTTTTTCATAGAATGGATTTGAAAATATCTGAAGCTCATTCTTGGACATACCTTGGCCAAAAATCATTTGATCTTCATTTAACTCTTCATCATATAATGAGTTTGAAAAAGTTTGGAAATCATTTTCAAATGTACAAACCTCATCATGATCAAATGTATCTTCATGAATTTCAACTATAGCCAGAGGTATTGTATACTTACTATCTGATGAATCAACATCTCCCATTGCCTCTTCATCCCGATCTTCATAAGAGGTAGAAGAATCCCTTGACTGCAGATCAAAATTCTCAGGTTCATCATCAACATTAGAATATTCACTGGATTCCTCACAACATGCACTGCTTTCACTATGACAATCCGTTGTGCAAGAGAAATATCTTGTACCTTCATCTTCCTTACGCAGGTAGTCATATGAGTCATTCTGACTTGCACATGTCTCATCTTCTATTGGATGCATCATATGATCAAATTCTCTATACTCATCAAAAACACAACAATCGGATTCAATATTGATAGTGTTCTCATACCTTATTCCCTGGGACAACACCCGAATGGAGTTAAAAGAGGAGCCTACTGCCTTAATCCTTTTCTTCTACTCCAATCTCTTTCCTTTGTTCTCTTGAGTAGGTACCTCAATAGAATGTGGCACCATATAATCTTCTTCATAATCATAAAGGACGTGTTGTTCATCCATATGAACATTGTATTTCTGATTTGAAATACCATGCTGATAACCTTCAACCTCCAAAGGTGAGTTCCTTTCCACAACATGGTGAAAGGTATTTGAAGTCAAATAAACTTTGTGATCCTCTTCTTTTTTTTCCATCAACATTCCCTCCTCCTGTATTCTTTGGGCTACAACACAATGATCTGGGGAATGTGGCTTATCACAAAAATCACAAAAGTAATTGTTGCTTACCATATAGGTTCCCTTTGTCAATGGATCAGAAGCTTCCATGTTTCCAGGCCTAGCTGTTATAGGTTTGTTGTCTTTCCAGTCTACATTGTAAGTTATATCATGCAACCTTGGCCTTTTTTTCCTATATGTGTTGCTTTTGTCTGTACTGATAATTTCTGCTTTGCTGAAGAACCCTAGGGTTGTCTCTTTTACTGATTATACCAACAACCTTCCTATTGTTTTCAATTGTTTGTACCATCTTTTGTGCTTCAGCCAAATCTCTTAGGAATTTATTTCTCAGCTCATACCCTATCTTGGGTTCAAATACATTCAAATAAATACTTAGTGCTACAGAATCTAGCAACTTTGATCCAATAGGTATTTTATTCTGCAACTTATTGAATCTCTGATTGAAATCATAAATTGTATCACTTTGATCTTTCTGAATGTGCAATAATTCACAGAGAGCATAATCTGGTGCACCTAGATTCCCAAATTGCTCTAGGAATTAACTTTGAAATCCTTGAAGAGAATCAATTGGGCGGCTAATGAAATTTGTTGAACAATCCTAACATCTTCAACAAGTGATATCATGAATAACTTCACGCATAAATCTTAAATTGTAAGCACATCTAAATCTTGGATAAACATCGAAACCCTGGCAAATGATCTTTAGCGATTGATTGCATCACACCACTGTAAACTTTGGAACAATACCCCTCAATACGCCATCCATTGGATAAGGGGATAATGAAATCCTTGCAAAATCAAACTATCCCGATCATTGTTGTGTATGCTAATGAGGGGAGGCACTAGGTGGGTATTGATCTTTGGTACATCGGACCATAGTGTTGTGTATGATGATATGGAATATCTTGCTAACCATGAGGAGCTCCAACATGACCTCCCAGGCTGAGATCCTCCTCCATTCATGTTTGAACAAGCGCAATAATTTTTTCAAAGTCACCACCTACTTTTCTAAAGAGTAGGAAAATCATTATTTCTGATCTATTTCAGTGAATCACTCTTTCTAAAATTACAACTTTTCTTCCAATGATTCTATAATGTGGTCTTCAGCGAATTTTTGATATAATCCCGAGTGGGAGTCACCAATTTGTTGGCTCTCAAAAATCGAGGTTTGAACCAGCAAGAAGGTTTCAAGCTTTCTAGCGTTTTTAAGATGAGAACAAGGCTTAAAACAATCAAACCTTCTACTCTTTAGGTGCTACAAACCTGGGTGGGTGTACCTTTCTGAATAGTGCAGACTTAACTTGTGATTATCTTTCTTGAAATGCTTTGTCCCCAATGGCAGATAATAGTGAACAAATGAAAACAAACTTGATAGCTATCTTCTGATCTAAATCCTAGAATGCTTAATTAACTGATAAAAAGAGATTGAATGAATTCAAATAATGAAATTATAGAGACCAGTGCCTTATTGGGTATGCAGAGTCAAATGAAATAGAAGTGGGCAACTTATTCTGGCAGAAAATCAAATTGCAGGCATATGATCTGTTCATAACTCGTATAAACAATGCAAGATTATGACTACTGAGCTCTTCTTTAATAATCTAGATGAATCTTCCTGATTACTATGATCAACGAAAAGGATTTAATCTTTACTTGAGAGAACCAGTTAATTAATCACACAAATACAGCAAATGTGCATTGACAAACTAAACATAAACTTGTTATGCCAATTTAAACAACTAGAAAGAATCAAATTGGAGACAGCTTCAGCAATATTTTTCAATAAACTCAACAGACAATTGATACCAAAAATAACCTGCCACACTGGCTAATTCCCATTGAATTCACCATTTTAAAAAATGCACATAGTCTCTGATAAGAGAAAATTATTCTACTATAGCCATTCCTAATCTACTGTATGTGATCTAAAATCTCATCTAAAATCTCCTTATACTCAATTACAATCTGGGTGCATATTTATACACCAGCATTAGGAATCATATCATTTCGAATTCATGTCAGCCCCCAACGGCATTTTAGAAAATCTCACATGTCGGCCCACAGCGTTTGAATTCTGTATTAAACAATCACCAACCCTTTGCCAAGATAGTCTTGAAAGTATGTCGAAGGAAAAATAACGTTAATCGCTACTGCTCGCGTTCCTCTGCTCCTCGCACTTCGCTGTGACCACCAGTTCACTACGCCGAAGACAAGAAATTTTGATGTAGCCTTCTTCCATCGATGAGATGTCACATAGATTTGATTATGCTCTGTCGATACATACTTCACTTCCCATATGTCGCTGTAACCCAAGATAACTCTCACCGAAATGCACCTTGCTCTAACTCACTATTGTTGTAACTTGATGGTGTCGGGAAGACCTTATAAAGAATCCACCTTGTTCCGCTAAAAGTTCCTTTATCTCCCGAGTCACCGGGACAACAGCAAACTCCTACCGACAAAGTCCCCCTGTGCTGATGACCCTCTTCACATCTTATTAGCAAGACACTACTCCGATATACTTTAGTCTCGCTAATGTACATTCCTCGTCGCCGGTCAGTAAGACAATGCTCAATCACCAAGACCACCTGCTGAAAACCTTTAGCTTGGTTGAAACATTTCCACATGCACCAGTCAGAGAGACAAAATGTTTTTGCTATGACCCTACATTGATACTCATCAGTTTGGCCGAAATGAATAATTGTGCACAGTCGATATGACATGTGGAGATCGCCGTGACATTATATCGAGGCCTCAATCCTTTGCCGATAGAACCTTTGATACACCTTCGACAGAAGACATTCATATTTCGTTGACCTTCTTGAATATGACTCCTATGTCGATATGTGTCTTTCTCGCCAAAACAATAGAAGCGTCTTGCCGATAGGTAACAGGACATTCTTGGTAAACGGATCAGAGACCCAAATGTTATTCTGTGAGACATACCAAAATGTGAAAATGCATGACCGCGATGGAAACATGGGATAAAGAATATGCAAAATGTAAGCCAAATGTCATGATGGAAGGGAAAATTTGCTTACGATAAGGACTCATAAGGGACTTAGGGGGATGAAAATTTGTGAAATCAAGCAGAAATTTACAGTCCCAACAGTACTCATTGGGTTTAACATTTGATCATTAATGGTTATTTATTTAATATGATGTTCATTTACTCAATGCAATGGATTTATAATTAGCTTTTGTGGGTTGGTTAGTATTACAAGTTGGATTAAAACATGCTAGGAATGTATGTACATAATGCAGTCATGATACCCTAAAGGACATAGTTGGAGCATATGTACGTGTAGTTTACATTCTATGTTAGTTGATAATATGATCTATATGTTGATTCACTTTTTAAAAAATGGTGTCATAATTGTTAGTTAGATGTGTTGTCCTTTGGGGTTTTGTGGCGGGGCATTACAAATAGATTTAAGGACCTAATTCAATATAATGTTCGTTTGTTGGAACCTTGTATAGTTAAGAAATCTATGCAACAAGTTTTGCATATTGATAAATAAAACACCACCAAAGGTGAAACCATGAGATTAACTAATAAAAATGTGACTAATATTCCTACTAGCAAAAACATGGAAAAATTATTTAACCTAAGAGAAATTAGTGAACTCCCATCAACAATCGATAGGGAAAAGAGAAAAGGGCCTATGTTTGAATTGTGATAGTAAATGGTCAAGGAGTCATAAATGTTCTAGTAGTGAGAAAAAGAATAAGGTTGAAGAAGAGGGAGAAGTTCCTACAAAAGAAAAAAACATAAAACTTAAGAATGAGGATTCCATGGAAAAAGAAAATACTATTATCTCCCTACATGCATTGAATGGAACAAATGCACCAAAAACACTCACATTAATCGATAATATATAAAAGGAAAATTTAAAAGAGTTATTTTCAATATTGGTATTACACATAACTTTATTGATAGAAGATTAGTTAATGAGCTCAATTATTTTGTTTATCTAGTCTCTAATTTTCAAGTCATGATAGTTGATGAGAAATAACTACCTTGAGGTGGTAAATTCCATCATATAAAACTCTCAATGGGAAATTATCAACTAGATTAAAAAAAAATTGTTGTCCCTATTAGGGGAGTGGATGTAGTTTTGGGTGTGCAATGTCATAAGAAATTAGAAACAATATATTTCAATTTTCAAGAATTGTTTATGGCTTTTAGGATACATGGGAAAAAGTGTGAACTTATAGGAATAAAATCACCACCAATTGAAATCATTAGCTCCAATAAGATTACAAAATTAATCAAAAAAGGTTCTTATAATATAGGGTCACAATTACATTTTATATAAGCACAAGATAAGATAACTCAAGATCAACCAAAAATTTAAGAGATTATTCAACACCACCGCTAAGTATTTCAAGAATCTAAGGTTTTACCTCTAATTATAGACCATAATCACGACAATAAATTAATACCACGAAGAATTGTTCATTCCAACAAAAAATCCTATTTATCCCCTATGCTTATTCTTAACAAAAAAGATGATCCATGGAGAATGTGCTCACATTACAAGAAGATAAACAAAATCACTCATAAAGATAAGTTTCATATTCCTATTGTTAATGAATTGGAAGAAAATAAAATTTATGCAGAACAATCCATATGTGTCTTTAGGGTGAAACAAGTGGAATACTCAAGACATTTGGTGTCACTTAAAGGTGTTAAGATGGACCCTAATAAGAGAGGATTTTTGGGTCTAACAAGATATTATAGAATATTTGTTCATACCTATCATCCTATAAAGATAAATTTCTTTTGGGAAGTTATTAAAGTGAATATCCTAAAATTTGAGGTAGAATGTTTGATATGCCAACAAAATAAAAGGGAAATAATAAAGAATCCATGCCTCTTAAAAATATTAGGCATTCATATACAACACTAAGAAAAAATATTAATGCACTTCATTTTGGGGCTGCCAACTAATTAAGAATGCATATTTTTTTGGACTCTCTCATCTATTTTCCACTAATATTATGGAAAAAGTATTCAGACAAAAAATATAAAAACTTCATGGAATTTTAAAAATTAGATTGGAAAATAGAGCCACCTCAAAATTCCTAATCAAGGGGAAGAATTTTCCAATTAAATATGCAACATGGAATGATGAAAAATTCTTATGAAACATTTTAGAGTTGCTAAGCATTGAGGGCATTAATTTTCTGAAGGGGAAGTGAATGTTCTGATCCTAATATGATACATTCCTAAGTATATATTATATATTCCCAAGGATAAGCACTTGTGTCATGCTTAACCCTAACATAAATATTAGTTAATATACCAATACCTCTTAATTATGATGAATGGGTATATCCCTATATAGTTTAGCCTATAAATAGAAAAAATAACTCTTTCCCATATCATACAATATTAAATTCATATATTATTATCTAATTATTGGAGGTCTTCCCCTTGAAGTGGTTTTCTATATTTCTAATTTTCAAAATATTTCCAAGAAATAGCATAACACCCTTTCTCAAGTAGAAGTGTATGCATTATACTTCCTTCAAGTATATTGTTTATTTTCATGTTGACATGTGAACTAAGTTGCAACTAGAACTGCTTGTGTATGTATGAGAACCTCATTGCAATCAACAAATTGAAATTGACCTTTATTGAACTATGAAGCCTCTTGTAATTTCCCCTTCTTGTACCTAATCTTTTCAACAACCATTAGCCTATTTTTAGAGTTCTCATAGGCTAAGTGGTAAGGCAAGATGACTCCAAGGTTCTTGGAGAATGCAGTGGCGATAATTCATGGATTCTTGTGTTGGCATTGAGCTAAGGGGATGATATTGGTTTGAGTGCCACTCTTTATAGTATCATCGAACTATCTGTGTGTTCTCCAAACTTATTGGAGAGCATGTCTATTTCTAGAAAGTCACCATTTGAAATGACCTCATTTACTCACCCAGTGCCTCCATATCTCATTAGTGTAGTCAAAATTGGATTTTGAGATGATTCAATATTTTTTCGTTGCAAGGGATAAAATATTTTAATATTTTACTTAAGTTGAAAAGTTTAAATTATTATTTTTATATAACGTAAGTGTTATAACTTTTTGTAAAGTCAAAATGCCCCCAAGTTGGAAACCTAGGTTGGAAAAAGGGGAGCATTACACATGAGGGATTATTATTTTATAAAGGAATTATTGAAAAAGGTAAATTATTTTATTATTTTAAATTGTAATATCTCCATCCAAAAAAATTATAAAAGGAGGCATGGGGTAGCTCATTTGGTCATGTTGAGAATTTCTAATGAAGTGTTGTAGATTTGAGACTAGATTCTTCAAGGCTTTGAGAATAAAAGCCTCCAAGGATTTTTTCTGGTTTTGGAGTTGGAAGACACTCCCTAGCTGGATTAGTGTGGCTTCATTTTTGGAGTTGCCATTGGAGCTAATGGTGAAGCTTTCTTTCATTTCATTTTAGTATGATGTTTTTGTTAAACAAGCACAAGACAATTGAGAGGGGGGGTGAAACAGTTGTCACACAAATTCAAACTTAAAACTTTATCACTTATCAAATCTTCAACCACACAACTCTATTATTAAATATGAGCATGAAACCCAAATATTAGAAAGTAAATCAACACAATGAACACCATATTTTTATGTGGAAAACCCAATAAGGGAAAAACCATGGTGAAGGTTAACTCACACTATATAGTCTTTTAAAAAGGAGGCTCATTGCCAAAAGAAGGACTCATTGTCTAAGTAACAAGGCTCACTACCTACAAAAGACTTATTGTCCAACAAGGAGGCTCACTACCTACAGAGAAATTATACAAAATAGAGTAAGGCTTTACAACCCAAAAATGAACTGGAAAGATGGACCTAACATGTGTTGATATAGTTCTAGATATGCTCACAACTACTGCATTTTTTATCACACCTTCACATTCATTATCTCTTCACTATTTCCTCTGTCACTTTCCTACAAACTCATTGCACATATTCCCACACACCCACTCATACTTACTCACTCATTCACTCATGCTTCCAAGCTGTTTTCCATATACTTATATATATACTCGATCTCCATCATAGGCACTAATTAGGTCGACTTCCACAAAGTATTTTCAAAATGTTTAATCCATTATTATGTCGGCTCCAATAGTTCACAAAATATTTCCAAACACAAATAATCTTTAGCACATCTCATGTACTTACTGCCAAGAAATAGTCAGCACATATTCTTTCACATTAAAATTAACTTAACAAGTCAGCCATGAATAATCTTCAATGCAACAAGGAAACAATCAATCTATTGGTTGCTACTATGTTGTACGAGCACTAGAGCACAAAATAACCTGATAATGAACGCCTTTAACATCCATCAGTAGTTTCCCAAAACCGCAATCAAAGATTATAATCTGTGGAGAAGTGCAGACTAGAATACTGAAAAGGCAACCAAAATACTGGACCAATCACCGGAGAGGATAAGCACTGGTATAGAGTATCGGACCAAACTACCAACATGGTGACATCAATGACAAAAAATAGATAACTTTACTCATTTTTCCAATAATCTCCCCATTTATCATTGATGGCAACATGTGAACAAAATTCTCCAACTCCAATCTCTTCTCCTAACTTCTCTCTCTCCCCCTTTGACATCAATGGAAAAGGGTGCCAAAAATGATTGTAGACATGGTGACATCAAAATTTCAAAATATCTTCAAAAAATTCAAAAATTCCAACAATCCAGATCATTTAAGCAAGCAAAAATTAAGTGAAGATGACACTCTTCACCTAAAACACCTTCTTATACCTTTCTTTGAGAACTAGATATAACTTCTTCTAGTTAAAAACAACAGACTCCATCCTAGTGCATGTACTTTCCAAAAATCCCAATAGAGTGAAAGAGGGTGACCAATCTTCAACAACACATTGTTTCTCAACATCTGCAACATCAATAAGAATTCTGGAAAGATGTTCTAACCAGACTTCAATAATTTCTTTAAGGAGCTAGAAGGTCTTTGTCACATCATCTCTCTGTCTTTGTGTAATGATCAGTTCAACCTGAAGTTCACCAACTCTTATCCTTTGTTTCCCTTCTTTATCTTCAAATATGTCAAATTTCTTTCCAATCTCATTCACCTCAGCTTCAATCACTTCAATTCTACTTCTGAAGTTGTCTACAACAGTAGGCCACCGAAGACAATACTTGTAAACATCTAAAATTTATTTAACACACTTCTTTGTTTCCACAATTAATCTTGACAATCTATGTATAGCCTTTTTACATCTCCTTTCAACCAAGATTCCCATCTTACATCCTTTCAGACCTTCAAGCAACATCCTTTCTTCAACAATCTCAGTCATATTTTCTGGTAAGAAATCAGAAACAACAAATATTTTGATTCCTTTCCGAAGTAGATAATCTACTAGTGCATCATCAAATTTTCAGTTTGTCAATGGGCGAGGTAGAATCCCATAATTCACCAATCTTCTTCATTTTTCCGTCAATGATTCTTTCTCCTTCTCATTCAAAATATCAATGATGTCTTCAACCATTTCCTTTCTCTTTTTCAATTCTAGAGGGGAATCACTGATAATAACTTCCAATTCTCTTTTCCTAGATGAAGAGCCTACTTTGAATCGACTTACTGCAAATATACCAGAGCAAGGGTTTGCTCGCAAGGATGAGAAATATGATTTGCACATATTTTCATTATCTTTCAAAGACTCTAGATGTCTGTAATTTTTTTTTCCAATAGGGATACGAGATTCCCACACCACATTATCTTTTTTGGGTAGAGATTTCAGAAAGTAAAACACTAGGAATACTAGCAAATATCCAAACCGAAAGGGATAATTCTCAACCAATTTGACATTCGAACTTTTTCAAGCAAATTCTCAAGTAGCAAGCTACATAAATCAAATTGTCTATTCTCCTTAACCATCATGTGGGAAATGTGTACGACAATAGCTGAAGTTGAACTTTCATGATTCCTGAAATAAATTTTGTATGAGATACCATATGCAATATACCTAACAGCTGAGTCAACAAGTGTATCAATCAATAATGCTCTCTGATCTTTGCCAATGCTAGTCAGCTCCACCACATCTTTATATTTCACATTTTTCTTTCCAAGAAGTTCTCCAATGTTGCAGAAACTAGTGATCGCTTTAATTGCTTCCTTCAAGATCAAGTAGGGTTTTTCCAAAACAATGTTTCAATCATTAAGACAGTTCAATAAGAACAGGATAACTTCCTTATCTGAAACCCATGAAAATTCACTTCACAAATCCATCCCTGGGGTTTTTTATATTCTATAATTTGATTTCACTCAACCCTAGTTCAATTCCTTTCAATTTCCTATGATCATATTCTTCTACTTTGACCCTTTTTAACTTTAGAGAGGTAACACCACATGAGCCACTGTCCATTGCTTAGATTTCTTGAAAATCAACGATACTTCTTCAATTTTCTTCTTTCCTTATGCAAACAGAGAGAGGGTTTCTAGATTACCTAAATCAATCTTCAAATTCCCTTCAGAAATACTTCGAGCAAGCCTAAAGAAATCTTTAGAGCACTTTTCGATGACTTCAGATACACAATTAACCAAAAATCATCACAAATTTCTACTTATCCACTGTTGAGTTTTCCCTAAGTGCATTAAATGCGTCAAACACAAAAAATTGCTAAACACACACTTCACTTAGCATAGGAAATCTTCAAATGGTCTGTAAATCCTCATACCAACATAATTTTCTCCGGTTCTTCTTCTAGAACCTCTGAACAAGCATTATTCACATTCTAACCATGTGTCGACCTCTGAGACGCCATTCTTCCAGGGTTTTTTTATGATCTTCTGATAATGCTCCCCCTAAGACCATGTTGGGTCTAAATTTTGAATAAGTCATATGTACCGGATGAGGGTAAAAACACATTAGGAGTCTTTGATTTTTCTTCTTCGTCTTTCTTCTTCCATACCTTATCCATATCTTGCTTCATCTCTTCTTTTTCAATCTTCTTTACTGGATCATTCTTCTCTATCGAAGCAGGTTGCTTTCCATTCTTACCTCTGCAAAACTTTGAGATATGTCCAGGTTTATTACAATTATAGCAGATAACACCTTTATGATTAGACTATCCTCCATTATTTCTTGATTTACATTGATTTTCCCTATGTCTGAATTTGTTACAGACATAGCAGTATCCATTAAAGACTTGATTCATCACCTTCATTAAACCTGTTTCTCATTACCTGACTAATCAAAATTACCTAAGATCTACATTTTGTAGCCTTATGTCCAAACTTCCCACATTCAAAACATTTTCCGGGAAGAGAGCCAAAAAATTGGTTTATCCTACTTCTGCAATCAGTTGCTCTATGACCATATTTGTTACAAGAAAAACAAACACCATCAAAAGAGGGATACCTTTGTGCATTAGGTTGTTTCAAGGGCGGTCGTCTTGCAAAATTCCTTCTCTACTTCCTCTTTCCTTGATTCTTCTTCACATCTTTAGAACATTCACTGGTGTCAACTCCTAACCCACCTTTGTCTTTACATGGTTTATGTCCTGCAAGCAGTCCTTCAAGTTTACCAGAGCTGGATCTAAAATTATTTTCACAGAGTTTAGACTTCTCTAATTCCACTCTCAGATTTACTCTCTCCTGCTCGAGTTTGGAACATTCTTTAGACTTGTTCTGCACCATTGTATTTAGACATTCTTCAAACCTCTTCTTCTCTTCTACTATCACTTTTAATCCAATTATCTCTTGTTTTAGCTGTTCACTTAATTCTCTGTGTCTTTCCTTAAATTTCTTCAATGGTTCCTTCAATTTCCAAACACATTCATTTGCTTCATCAAGATTCTCTTTCAAATCTTTGTTTTCTCTTTCCACTTTATCAAGATCTTCAAGAGCAGTCTGGAGTTCTCCTTTTCCATTCATTATCTCCATCTTCAGGATCTCCCTCAAGCTATTAGACTTTACTAGAGGAACCAAGAGCTCTGATACCAGTTGTTAAACAGACGCAAGACAACTGAGAGGGGGGGTGAATTAGTTGTCACACAAATTAAAACTTAAAACTTTATCACTTATCAAATTTTTAACCACACAACTCTGTTATTAAATATGAGCATGAAACATAGATAACATAAAGTAAATCAACACAATGAACACCATTTTTTTACGTGGAAAACCCAATAAGGGAAAAACCACGGTAAGGGTTAACTCACACTATATAGTATTTTAAAAAGGAGGCTCACTGCCAAAAGAAGGACTCACTGTCCAAGTACAAAGGCTCACTTCCTACAAATAAATTATACAAAATAGAGTAAGGCTTTATAGCCCAAAAATGAACTAGAAAGATGCACCTAACATGTGCTGATACAATTCTGGATATGCTCACAACTACTTCCCTTCTGATCACCCCTTCACATTCATTATCTCTTCACTATTTCCTCTGTCACTTTCCTACAGACTCATTGCACATATTCCCACACACCCATTCACACTTATTCATTCACTCATGCTTCCAAATAGTTGGCCATATACTTATATATATACCTGATCTCCATCGTAGGCACTAATTAGGTTGGCTTCCACAAAGTATTTTCAAAATGTTTTAACCGTTATTATGTCAGCTCCAATAGTTCACAAAATATTTCCAAACACACAAAATAATCTTTAGCACATCTCATCATGTCAGCTTGTACCAAGAAATAGGTCGCACATAAGCTTTCACATTAAATCAAAATTAACTTAACAAGTCATCTAGGAATAATCTTCAATGCAACAAGGCAACAATGAATCTTTTGGTTGCTACTACAATGTACGAGTACCAAAGCATGAAATAACTTGATCATGCACGCCTTTAACATCCATCAGTAGTTTCCCAAAACCACAATAAAAGATTATCATCTGCAAAGAAGTGCAGACTAGAATACTAGAAAGGAAACCAAAATACCATACCATCCACCAAAGAGGATAAGCACCGGTATAGAGTACTAGACCAAAATACCAACATGGTGACATCAATGACAACAAATAGATAACTTTACTCATTTTCCCAATAGTTTTTTGAGGAGTTTGTTTGCTAGTATTTTCTATGCTAATCCACTGAGTTGTAGAATTGAGAATGTAGTTTTTTTGGGTTTTCCTATTGTTGGGTCGTACCATTGCCATACTAGATTGTACCCTTTGTTTTATTGTTGTATATTGAAGTACTAAGAATCATATTCTAGGTATTGCTCTATTAGTTTCCTTAGCCTTGAGTGACTAGGAAGGAGTTGTTGGAAAATATTTTGAAGAAGTTTCTAATTTTTCCAAAATTTATCACCCTATTACATCTCGTACGACTCTAGGAAGGGGGTGTGAGGTTTCTAGGGGTAACCACCCCATATTTATTGCCTCCTTGGGCCTATTTGGAGGTGCATATACCTTGCAAAACATATGCAATCTATTGGTGAGTGAACCTTGGCCATGTTCAAGTGTATGGTGATGTTCATTAGGGCTACATGTACCTACAAACAATAATTTTTTGAGTGTTGTAGACCTACTACAACTTTCAAAGTTATTATAGTCCTTTATATGCTATACTATTTAGGTATATTGGTGTTGCTTCACTTGGTAATCTTATTTCAATGAATTGAACTTCATTGGGGTGTCTATTTCATATTTATATCTTATTAGCAGTAAAAAAAGTTGTAATTATTAGATCATCATATTTTGTGAGCTCATATTATAACATCATTGGTAGTACCATCGGTGACTCATATATTATTTTTATTTGCTACTTACCCCACTAAATAAGTGGTATCATTTCTTACCCCACTAAATAAGTGATATCATTTTCTCATCACACTAAATAAGTGGTTTATTTTATTGACCCCACTAAAAAGTGGTTCTTGGTTTGCACTCACTACTAAAAAAGTGGAAGAGTTGTTTTACTTTTAGTTTGTACCCAATGCATAAGTGGAATTATTCTACTCACCCCATTGAACAAATGGTTTAATTTTCAAAAGAATTATAATGTAATCCTTGCCACCATATGCTCTCACCTTGCCCACACTAGGATCTAGGTGATCAAAAAGTGGAAGGAAGTTGTTTGGGTTGATTATAATTACTTATATTTTGATGCTAACAAGTTGTTGAAAATCAAAATAATTGGGGTGGTTATTAAAGTGGTATTAGAGTTGGTCATCCTAACATACTGTACCTCTAATGCTTGCTTGCAGCTACTAAATTCTTTATGAGTGATATAGAAATCAAATACTACAACAAAGAACAAGGAAGGTAGTTATTTTAAATTCCTTGGATTCTAGTTGAGGAAACCTTTTCAAAAGCCCTTAGAGCTCGCTAGAATTCAAAGGGTGACAATGGTAGTTCAATAGAGGTTATGGTAGAAAGATATAAGAGAAAAGCCCCATCAGATAGCTCAAATGCCAGAATAGAGAGGAATTTTGATATCATGTTGGATATGATGTCACAACTATTGGCTAAGATGAACTTGAATGTGACTCCTACACCTAAGTTTCAAAATGGTGAAGCTAGCATTTCAAATGTCAACAATTACAGAGGAAAAAATGGACACACTATTGGCATTCCCATTGGGTCCATCACTAGGCCCCTCCATCCCACCTTCACTCAAAGGGAGGAACCTAAACTAGAAAAAGAAGCCCAAGTTCCTATGGCTGAAGAGGTGAGGGCTAGTTACACAAAGTATGTGACTCTTACTATAGAGATTTGAGACTTCTTGTCCTTGGAGTAATTTATGAATTAGAAGAAGAAGAGGTGGAAGATTTGAAAATTGAGGTCCTATAGCACTAAGATATTATCAACAATCCTTAGGGACAATGACCCTAATCCAATTTGATGGAAGTGATAAGTGCACCGCCAGAGCTTGGGTCCAAAAGTTGGATAATTATCTATCCTTGAGGCCAATGCCAAAATTGATGCTATGAAGTTTTCCACTCTACACTTTGCCAAAGTTGCACATGAATGGTGGTATCATGGTTTGGACACACTTGGGCACAACCAAATTGAAACCTATGATGAGTTCACTAACAAACTCATTGAGAGATTTTAGAGGAAGGATCCTGAGGTGCTATTTGAAGAGCTTTCCTAGTTAAGACAACACAAATCTCTTGATATTTTCATCTCTAAATTTCAAAGAATTTTTGTGATGGTGCCCAACATCACAAAAAGAAGGCTTGTGGTCCTTTTCATTGAAGGACTAATGGAACCATTAAGGGGATGAGTTAAGGCCTTTGAACCACCTACCCTTTAGGAGGCAATTATAAAATAAAGAAGCATGGATTTGGCAATACCAAGGAATAATTTTTAGAAGACCTTTTCAAACAAGAAGGATAAGAGGCCTTTTAAAAAAATACCAATCCACCCATAAAATTTCCATCAAGGATGGATGATGACCTCAAAAATGATCTCCGAAGAAAGAAGTGCTTTACTTGCAAAGAGTCATGGGCCATAGGATACAAGTTCTTTGAAAGAGGAAAAGTACATCATTTGGAGGTCTATTCTGTTGATGAATCAACATCAAGAATTTATGAACAACAATTTGATTTAGAGGAGAAAGAAGAAGATGAGGCCCCAAAAAGAGGTGGAAGAAGGTCAAGAGAGGGGGAAATTTTTCCCAACTTTCCAATTTTTAGAAGGATGAATCTTTCAAGGTTTGAGGATTCCTAGGAGGGCAACAAATTGTTGCTCTCATTGACACTGGAGAAACACATAACTTCATTGACAAAGGAATTGTGGCCAAAAGATGACTCAAGGCTGAATAGTTTGAAGGATTCAAATTTTTGATGGTTGATGGCTTCACAATCACTTACACTAGGAAGATATCAAAAATCTCTATTCAACTGGGAAAATATGAAGTCAAGGATGACTTTTATGTTGTACACATTGGTGAAATTGATACAATTCTTGGTATCCAATGGACACAATATCTATGAGAGATCAAATTAAAACTTCAAACCATGGAGATGAATTTCACATATAATGGGAAGAAGGTGGTCTTGAGGAGGATGTCAAATGAGGGTCCTCACATTATTTCATTCGAGTGAATTAAAAATTTGATTTAGCATGACTTAGTGGAGTGGGAAAAAAAATGTATAGTCATGCCCACCAATCCTCTAGAAGAAAAAAGAGTTTATCATCTAGATGTGCAATATTTTATCTCAAAATGAAGCAAGGTTTTTAGTGGCATTCCACCTAGGAGATATCTTAAAATGGGGTTGGAGCATGTGATAGAATTGGAGGAGGGTTCCAAGTTTGTTATCACTACCCCATATCAGCATCCAAAGAGGCAGAAGGACTAAATTGAGAAGGAAATCAAGGAAATCTTGGAAATGGGATATATCCACCCAAGAAAGAGTCTTTTTTCTTCTTCAGTGGTCTTGGTGAAAAAGAAAGATGACACTATGTGCATGTGCATAGACTATTGGGATCTCAAAAAGAAGACCATCAAGAACTGATATGTGATACCAAGGATTGATGAGCTCATTGATGAGCTACATGGATCAATTTTCTTCTCCAAAATAGACTTGAGATCTAGTTATCATCATATTAGATTTCAAGAAGACATTGAGAAGATTGCTTTCATATGCTCTTTTGGACATTATGAGTTCTTAGATATGCCTTTTAGCTTAACTAATGCTCCTGCAACCTTTCAATCTTGCATGAATCAAGTGTTCAATAAGAAACTACGGAATTTTTTGTTGATATTCTTTGATGATATCTTGATTTACATTAAGTTATGGAAAGAGCACCTAAAACATTTGGAGGAGGTTTTGAGGATTTTGGAGGTCGAATCTTTATTTTATAAGGAGTCCAAATATGAGTTTGGTATGACCAAAATCTTGTATCTTGGTCATGTGATCAATTTGAAGGGGATTAGCATGGACCAAGAGAAGATTAAGGCTATTTTGGATTGGTTACCATTGGAAAACCCCACTCAGTTGAAGGGGTTTTTGGGTCTTTACAACTTTTACATAATATTTGTGAAGGCCTATTCTCAGTTGGCCACTCCTCTTATAGATCTTACCAAAAGGGGGCATTTGTATGGTCAGATGCAACATAGAATTCTTTTGATCAATTCAAGCACATCATAAGCTCATGCCCAATTTTCCATACCATACTTCTCCAAGCCTTTCAAGATTTAGTGTGATGCTATGAGAGAGGGGATAGTTGTTCTAATGTAGGAAAAGCACCCAATTGTTTTTGAAAGTTGAAAGTTGAGGGGTATGGAAGGGACATATTCCATATATGATAAAGAGATGCTTGCAATCATGCATGCTTTGGCCAAATTTTTATAGTATTTGGTTGGTGGAAAGTTCATTATGAAGACCAATGATAATAGCCTCAAGCATTTCCTACATCAAAAGGACCTCAATGATAGACAACAAAAGTGAGCCAATAAGCTACAAGCTTACAATTTTGACATAGAGTATGTTTAAGGGAAGAACAATATTGTAGTTGATGCCTTGTTAAGAAGGCCGCATTTGAGTTTTATGGTAGAGATTACTGTTGTGGATGTTAAAAATTTGCAAATGATCAAAACTTTCACACAACTTATCATGTTAGTCATTTAAAACATAACAAATTAAACATCTTTATGAAATACTCCATCATGTTAAATATGCAACCAAAGAAACAATGAAACTAAACAAAAGCATATGAAAACATGATGCAAACCTATCCCATAGTGGATTGGTGCTATTTTTGATGTGGAAAATAGCCTTTCCCAACCCTTGATAAACTTTCAAAATGATGAGCAAGATGTAAGTGATGAAGACTAATTTGTGTATAGTGTAGATGCATAAAACTATGGATAGATTTGAAGTAGAGAAGGCCTCTATTTATAAGTTAGAGGTTTGAATAATTGAAGAATAGGAAGAATGTGGGACTAAGAAAGGACCAATGAGATTGAGACATTTGTCTCAATGCCAATGGGTAAGGATTGATCACACTTTGTGTGTGTTTGTAAGAGGCACCAAATGTATGTTTGAGAGAAATGAAATGCATGTGATTGAATTGTTTTGGGGGGAAAAATTGTATGAATGAGGAAGTCAAATGAAGGAATATTCCCTTTTGAGAGGGAAAATGAGATAATTAGTTAATTATAAAATTTTATTTTCATGTGCAAGTGGGTGGGTTAGTCAAGGGTTGAGTTTGATCGAGGTTGAGTCAAAAGCTAGAGAATGGGTAATTAGGATTAGGAGTTAATTAATCTAGAATTAATTGACTTGGAGGAATTTAGGGGATTTGATTTAAATGGTTTGATTTATTAAACCAAATGAGAAGACTTTGAAGATTTAATTAAATAAATTGATTTATTTAATTAAACAAGAGGACTTTAGTGATTTAATTAAATAACTTGATTTATTTAATTAAACAAGAGGAATTTAGTGATTTAATTAAATAAATTGATTTATTTAATTAAACAAGAGGACTTTAGTGAATTAATTAAATAAATTGATTTATTTAATTAATAGAGGAAATGATGTTAATTGATCAGAATTAGATGTATGATGTCGATTAAGATTATTTGCATGTCTACATTTTGCCCCTCTTTGAAGCAATGTACCAGCTACATAGGTTCAAAGAATAACCTTAATGAGATCAAAATCCAATTTTATTTTTTATTTTTTTGGATGCCCCAGTGGAAAGAAGTATGCCCCAGTGGAAAGAAGTATGTTGGTACACTACCCCCTCGAGAGATCGGGTGAATTTTTTGATTTCCAGGTTGATCTCACAATAAATATTCAGGATTAGTTCAACTCAGAGGGAACTAGGAAGCTCAAATGTTTAATGTAGACCAATTTGATGATGTATAGACATTCATCAGCTATGGGTAGCCTCATGTATATTATGATATATCACACATGTTTGATACTTGAATAGAAATGTTAGTAAAGATAGAAGAATAAGAAGAAATGAGATGGTGAAAGAGAGGATCCAACATGCCCATGATTTGATGAGACTTTATTGGAGATGATAATGAGTGATGTTTTGCTTATCAAGAATTTGGATTTTAAAAGAGCTTACTTACCTTATGTTTGATAACACACATAAATACGATGCATGAAGGTATAAAGAACCAGGATGGTGTTGCACCTAGTGTGATGGAATTTGACTTGACAATCAGATAGGAGTAATCCTATTCACACCTGACATACATAACCTTATTTAGAATGCAGTTCAGATATTCCAAACATCTCAGACCAAAACATAGAAAGGAAAGCCTTCCTATGTGGTCAACAAGACACCTAAAACACCCTCCCTAGAAACCAAAAAAAGCACGCATGACCAAGGATATATTACAAGAATATGCAACAAGCACAGTAGACAAAAGATAATGATCGTTGCCCCATTCCTTTCTCTCTAAATCATTTTGTTTAGACATCATCGAGAGGTCATGGGAATGAGCACAATAAGATAAATCAACAAGACAAAATCAAGTAAACAAACAAGCTAATGTTCTTCATACCACTAGCCAAGACTAAACTATGGTGATGCTTGATGTTGATGTCCATTGTAGGAAGGATGTATCCTAGGAAATTATGTTATTAGGTGATTTTGAGAATAATGGGATGATGGGCTATTGATACCAAGAATTGACCAACATGTTTACCTACTGACCTAGACTTGAGACCTTGACGTTTGGGTTTACACTTTTAAATTTTCTAAACTTATTTCCGATTGTTTTGCGAAAGGTTGAAGAAGGTGACAATTGATTTATTATGGATGATTTATTATTGTGGGTGAAGCGAAATGAGATTGATGGATTTTTCAAATATTTGTATGTTTTTGATGTTTTTGAAATGTTATGAGGCTATTTTTTGGATTTTTGGGTTATTTAAATTTTTTTTGTGATTTTTATGTGTCTACGAGGGCTGATCAAGAAGTTAGCCCTTTACTTCACGTTTAAGCTTAGAGATTATGTAGTTGAATAACGGCCGAGTGCTCTATTTTTTGGAATGTTATGAATAAACGCCTTTCAACAATAAGCGGTGGCACCATTCCAAGTGAAATTTGTGGTGGATTCAAGAAAATAGCTTTGCCTGATTCTGTGTATTTACAACATTATGAGGTGTTAGATCCTTCATGGAATGCTTTGGTTGGCAGTATTCCTGAGCAGATTGGAGATTGCATTTGCAATGGTTGAGTTATCTTTATAGGGAAACCTGCATACCCGTCATGTTCCTTAGCAACTTTTTCTTCTTGGAAATATTACTTTGTTGGATATGTCTTTCAATCTTCTTAGTGGACCCATTTTATTTGAGTTTGCAAGACTTCAAAACTGCCAAAGCCTTAGTTTGTCTAATAACCAGTTCACTGGTAGTATTCCAATAGAGTTGGGAAATATTTTAGGTCTTGTGAGTCGATGTTTATTGCAGGTGAAGGCGAAATGGGATGGATGTTTTGGTATTTTGAAATGTTTTAGAAGTACGTTTTGGGATTTTGAGATGTTTTACAAATGTTTGATTTTCAATTTTTGATGTTTTGTGTTTTTTTGGGGGATTTTGGACCGAAGAACCCTGGCAAGAAGACCTATCTGGGGGCCTTGTGGGCTAATCAAAGATTAGCCTTGCCTACATTATACGCCAAAGACCGTAGTTTCTTGACATAGGCGCTCATTTATTTATGAGATATGAACAAATGGTTAATGTGGAGTTTATGGCCAGACTCCTAAAGGACCTGACTTCGTGTCCTGCGGGGATGATCAAAAGATCCAACCTTACCTACGTTCGAGCTTCGAGAGACACAGTAGTTAGAACAGACAACTCTATTTTTTGGCTGAAATTTTGACCTATTTGGATTTTTGATATATTATGAATGTTTTGGGTTATGTGATGTTCGTGTTTTAGTTTTCCTAATTATTTGAATGTTTTGGATTTTTTAATTTTATAGATGTTTTGGATTTTTTGATTTTATGAATGTTTTGAATATTATTTTGATTTTATGAATGTTTTGGATTTTATGATTTTATGAATGTTTTAAGAATATCATTGAATCGATCCAATGTAGGTATAAGAACATGGCCCGGCGTAGTGGAGTAGACTACTCTGATATAGGAAGGACAAACTGACCTTAGGAATAGGTCGAGTAGTACTAGGAGGGATCATGATACATACACATGATCAAGCTATGATGCAGATGCAGATGGGTGATGGATGGAGATAGATGAATGATGGAAGTATGATGGATGGATGATGGAAAACAAAGCGTGAGAGATCATGGTGGATGAGGTAGGAGTACTTATTTATTTACATGAGTTACTTTGTTTGCAAAGGTTTTCACCAAGGTACTTGCAAAGCCACGAAGTGGTTTTCACTAGAGGGACGAATTTTTTCTTTACTATTTTCTATCCTTTTTTTCTTTTTTTTCTTTTTTTGGATTTTTTATATATTTGCAGTTTACTTTGTATTTTTGGATTCATACCTTGCAAGTTTAGGCATAAATTTTTTTGAGATGGTAGCTATTGATAGGCTCCTCTAGAGGTTCCCATTTGAGCATTGATAAATGATATTCCCTTGACTTGTAGCTTGTTGTGATAAGAAGGGACCCAACAATTTCGTTCAAACTTCCCTTTGCTATCCTAGATTTGGTACATTTTTTTGGTTCTCCTTTAGTACAAGTTCCTGACACGGAAGGTCTGACTCTCGATCTTCTTGTTGTAGCTCCACTTGAGATGGTTTTGGCGCACTTGTATATGGTTTAAGGAATCCATGTGCCACTCATCCAGTGATTCTAGCTCGTTCAATTGTGAGACCTGATATTCTTCATCTGTGATGAGATTCTGTAATGATATTCTCAAGGGCCGGGGAGCTCAATCTCAATGGGGGTATGGATTCTGATCCATAGAATAGAATAGGAGGTTGCACCCTATTGGTGTCTTGGGTAATCATTGATAAGCCCATAGGGGTGGGGGTTCAATTAAAGAAAGTGCTAGTCATGACCAACTTCATTGTTGTGCTTCGAGGGATTTTTAGGATAGTTTGTTTTATAGCCTCAACTTGGTGATTCCCTTGGGGGTAGTATGGAGTGGAAAAGGGATGTTGGATTTTGAATTTGTAGCATGGAGTGCAGACATCCTATTTTTGAATGGTGTGTCTGATTATTTGAGATAATGGCTTGAGGGACATTGTAGTGAAAAAGATGAAGTAGTTAGGGATGAACTTGAGACATTACTTTCCTATAATGTAGGTCATGGGAATGGCCTCTACTCACTTGGTGAAGTACTTAGTGGCAGTGATGATAAACGTATGTCCATTGGATGAGGTGGGGGTGATTTTTCCAATGAGATCGAGCCCCCACTGTGAAAAGGGCCATGGTGTTATGATGGGATGGAGCTCTTGAGCTGGTGCATGGATGAGGTCCCCATGCTGCTGACATTGTAAACACTTCTTGACATATGTTTGAGCTTCTCTTTCCATTGACGACCAATAGTACCCAGTTCTCAGTAATTTCTTAAGCAAGGTCATACCACTCAAATGTGAGCCACAAATGTCATTGTGCACCTCAGTTAAAGTGGTCAAGGCCTCCTTAGTGTTTAGACATCGTAATAGGGTCCCCTCAATGTTCATACGGTATAGGGTGTCTCCTAAGATCACAAAGTAAGATGATTTCCTGACAAAGTTTCTTTTTAGGCTCAGGGATAAATCAGCAGGGAGGACTCCTATTCTCAAGTAGGTGTATACATCATGGTACCAGGGATCACCAGGACCAATGATTTCACACACAAATTCAAACTTTGATACCTTAAATTCTGGTATGAGAAGTTTCTCTACAAGGAATTCATGCTTAGGGACATTGCGTGGGATATCTAGTAATGATCCAATTGTTGCCATGGCATTTGTTGCTCTGTTGTTTGCTCTAGGTATCTGCTCGAATGTGATATCAATGAAGGACTCTTTGAGGCTTTTCATCAGTTTCTTGTATGGCGTTAACTTTTCATCTTTTGTCTAGTGTTCATCATTTACTTGATTGATGATTAGCTGGGAATCACCATAGACCTTGAGTGCCATAATCTTCCACTGAACCACTATTCTGATCCCTATGAGGAGGGCCTCATATCCTGCAATATTGTTCATGCAAGGAAAAAACAACTTGTATGACCTTGGTATGCATTCTCCCTGTGGCATGATAAAAAATACTCTAGCCCCCAATCCATATTGTGTGTAGGATCCATCAAAGTACACCTTCTAGTGGTCTGCTATGCTTAGGTTGAAGATTGATTCATCAGGGAACTCTAATATCAATGGATTTTTTGAATACATTGGTGCCTCTGCTAGTTGATCTGCAATAACTTGTCCCTTGATAGCCTTTCATTCCACATACTTGATATCATACTCTGATAGGATCATAACCCACTTAGCCATCTGTCCTATGAGAATTGCTTTAGAAAGCAAGTATTTGAGTGGGTCAATCTTGGAGATGCATTTTATTTTATGAGCTAACATGTAGTGCATGAAATTCTGTGAGGAAAACACCACTACTAGACAAGCATTTTTGATGAATGTAAAGTTCAACTCATGCCCTACCATAGTTTGATTGATGTAGTAAATAGCTCTCTCTATTCTATTTTCATCATGTTGAGCTAGGAGAGCACCGAGAGCTGTTGCTATTACAGAATGTATAGGATCAATGGCTTGCCTAGAATTGGTGGCATAATAACTAGCGGTGTGAGAAAATATTCCTTGATCTTGTTGAACGTTTGGTCGCATTTCTCATCCCATTTGTAGGCTACCCCCTTGTGGAGTAGATGAGAGTAAGGGATAGCCTTATCTGCTAGTTGCACTATGAATTGACTGATAGACTAGAGTCTTCCTTGTAGAACCCTTAGCTATTTCAATGTCTTTGGTGCCTCCATCTCAAGGATTTCCTTGACCTTAGCGGGATCTATCTCAATTCCTCTCATGGACACAATTTACCCTATTAACTTCCCTGATTGTACGCTGAAGACACACTTCTTTGGATTGAGTCTGACTTTATATTCCTCTAGCTAGTCAAAGATAGAATTGAATGCTGCTATATGATCCCGACATTTAATTTTTCTAAAATTTCATCTACATAATCTTCCACAATCTTGTGAATCATTTCATGGAATATTAGTGTCATGGATCTTTGATAAGTTTCTCCAGCGTTCTTTAGGCTGAATGACATCATGTTCCAACAATATGTCCCCCATAGACAAGTGCAAGCCATTTTATGTTGGTCCTCTTTAGCTATCATTATCTGATTATACCTTGAGAATTCGTCCATCAGTGAAAGCATCTCATGTCCGACCATCATATCCACTATCATATCAATGTTTGGAAGTGGGAAGTCATCCTTGGGACATGCTTTGTTCAGATCTCTAAAGTTTGTGCAGATGCAGATGCCTCCAGTGGGCTTTGAAACATGTACAAGGTTTGATACCCACTTCGGGTAATCAATTGGCCATATGAATCCCACATCAAGGAGTTTTTGTAGTTTCATTTTGAACAACAAGGCTATCTGGGGATGCATTTTCCTAAGCTTTTATCTCATTGGTTTTTCCTTAGGATATACTGTTAGATGATGAACTACAATTTCAGGATCAAGACCAGGCATATCTGCGTAGGTCCATGCAAAGTTCACCTTTCTCTCTTTTAAGAATGCAACTAGGAGCTCTTGTTCCTCTATTAGCAATGATTCAGCATAAAAGGTGATATGCGGTGTTTCCTCTTATCCCAAGTTGATTGGGTTACACTTCTCTACCATAACTGCTAAATTCTCCTAATGTAGAGCACGGTGAGGGATATTGAATCCCCTAGCCTCCAATGCCTCAAAGAGGTTTTCACCATTGGATGCATCCTTTTTTTTACTATTTTCGGGTCTAAAAGTGCCACGATGTGGTTTTCACTTAAAGACCTAGATATTATTCTCAAATTTTCACTTTTGCGACTGAGGGATTCAATCGTTTCTCCATAGTAGGCATGTGTTGATCTTTAACTCCCAGTATTAGAAGATCACCTTTCTAATCTCCACTTACGGTATATTATCCGCAATCCCATGAATTTCAAAGTGCCTCATCATTTTGAGTGTGTCCTAGGATTGGCAGTCCTCGTTGGTCATAGTCGATGAGTTGGGGATAGACTAACTTTGTCTCATTGGTTTGGTTGTTTGACTCAAAGGATAGGGTGCTAATCATAAAGAGGCAAGAATCTTTGAACAACATGGGTAGATCTGTAACAGGGTCCTCATCCTCACTACACACATCAGTTATGTCAAGGTGTTACGAGCTCACCAAAAACTCAAAGCGAAATGCCTCAAGAGGTTGCCAATCTCTTGATACGTTTCAGGGTAATAGACAAGGCCAAATGGTTTAGACCTTCTACTCTTCAGGCGCTGCTAGACCTAGGTGGGTGTACCTATATGAATAAGGCAGAATTGACTTGTATGAATTGATTGATTTCATGGATCTATTACAATGGCACAAACGTAATAGATAAAACCTTACAGACTACTCCTACTCCTAATATTGAAATTGAGATATGGATGTTTGATAAATGTTTTATAAAATTCTAAAATGGAATTGGCATCACCAGTGCCTACTTTTGTTGGGCTAATGGATTCAAGAGATAAATAATATGTGTTTCCCCTTTTGGCTTAACTCTAGTTGCTAGGCACTTTGAGAATGAGGTTCTATGACTAGCATAAAACTTCACTAAATTTATGACTTGCATAAATTGTGCTGGAATATTTTCTTAGCAGGCTCTTCTTCAGTTATCCAAAAGAAATCTTTAAATCACTGTGATTCATCCAAAAGAATTTAAATCTGACTTGTAGACACCAATTGATTAATTCACACAAAATGGGAATACATTTTGATAAATCAGAGATATACTTGATATACTTATTTAAATGATTAAAAGACCTCAAGTTGGATACAACGAGATAGAAATGTAAATAATTTCATCACAACAACTGAACACCAAGAAAGGATTTCACCAAATTTATGCATTCTTCTCCATTAAATAATTTGAAAGAATTTTACAATATACAACATGATGTTTTATTTTGGTAACAGTTCACCCTATCCAATTACCTAACCTACTTATTTCTCCTAAAATCTAATGAATCTCCTTTTGATACAATTTCACTTTGCATATATACATTATTTTAGGGTTATAACCCTTCACAACACCCGTTTGTTGCAATGCTTCAGTTAATTTCTCTCGGTAAAATAAAATATTTAATTAGTTGCCCTTCTGGAAAATTAAATATTTTAACTAATCTTCATCATTTTTCTCTTTCATGAAAAATCAATTTCATTGATGATCCTTTGCAGGCAATTTTCACTTTTCTCCTGATAAAACAATTACTCACTTCATGACTTCTTTGGTGAAAACGTTTCCCGTTCTGGTGAAAGTATTTTACCTTTTCGTGCATTTTTATTTAGTGTGAAATACTTTTTAAGTAATAATAATCTCTCATTTCAAAACTTTATTCTTTTGATTTCTTCTGTGAAGAAGATTTACCTTCAATCATTAAAATTTCCTCCAAGTGAATAATTACCTCCTCCTAGTGAAAATTTCTTGAGAATACCTCACAACTTCATCTTGCATATTTATTTCATCAAATAATCCCATTATCTCCATTTGTATTTTCACCCAATAAATACATATTTATCACTCTTGTAACTCCCTTAGTGTAAATAATTTGCATCATGGTTTAAAATATTTCACCATATACAAATACTTTACCTCTCCACTTTCACCTTTATTCACCTTACTATTCCTTTGGTGAAGAAATATTTAGAAACTTGCATTCTCACATGAATGAAATATATTTTAGGTAAAATGTTTGCCTAATTGAAGTACTTCATCCATAAATTGTTTTTCAGCACCAATGTAAAAATAATCTTTGGTTGCTTTATCTAAAAATTACACACTCCTTTTCCTTCTGATATGTCTCCATGTGCAAGCATTTTATAAATTTTTACCCCATAGGTAAAATTCTCAACTACCATACAATCCCTCCGTAAAATGTGAAACTTAGATTTCTCAAAATAATATTGTTTTCCACCGTAGATTTATTCAATTTTATTTTCGCATTATGACCACATTTATTCATATTTTGGGGTGACTTGAACCATCGTAGAGACTTATTTTTTTCTTGTTATTTTCTCACCGATGAAGTAAATTCGATCGGCAAGACTTTGAAGCTCGATAAGACTCCCACCAATACTAATTTTCTTGCCGAACTTTTTATTCCAGAAAATCTTAATCACATGCTCTATTCGATGAGACTCTCCCAGAAGCATTTCATCGGTGTGACTTTAATAATCGGAGGAACTTATGCTGATGACCTTTCTCTCGCTGATGTAAATCTCCATCGGTGTAACTTACTTCCATTGGAAGGATCTTGTGCGGCCAATTGATGTCTTGCTGATATCAATTCCTTCTCTTGATGGAGGTCCATGGGTGTGACCTAAACTTTTAGCTTCAATTGCTCATTCCTTGGCGATGAAGATTACTCAATCCACAGATATTTTAGGATATATGGTATGGTCTTGTGGGAGTAATTTATGCAAGGAGTATTTAGGGTTACCCCATGTTCATTCTAGGAGATCCCTATCAAATGTCATGAACCATCATGGTTACCATAAAGGCAAGCAGATATGGGAATAGGATTTTCCAAAGTCTATGCTAATTGATTGACTTATTTCATTCATTTGTATTAGGATTTAGAACTCAATAGTGCACACCTTGTGTATGCAAACATTTATAAAGCATTTGATGAGTTTTTATCCATTTGAAGTGCGTCCCTGTTCAATTCTAGCTTAGTTGAATCCCATCTTGAGCTTGAACCGCTTCTATGCATCTACATAATCAAGAAACTTAAAAAGATCTACATGGGTTTAAATAGTTTTGTGACTTTATCTCGTGGAAACTCAAGTGAAACACCTTTATTTTTAATCGATGGAAATTTTGGTCTCCCTAAAATGCGTAGAAGAAACTATAGAATTAATTCAACTCAAATGCCATTTCCTAATGCCTCCAAATTTGGGATTACTTAACTGAAGCACTCAATAAATACTGGATTCACCTAGTATTTTCTTCAAATAGTTGCGAATAGCTTCCTATTCCTTGTGTAAGAGTTCCTTACTATAAAATGTTTGTATTCTCTTTGAGGATTTCCATTTCTCAGTATTACCAATATCCTCATTTTATAACATTTGGGTGAGCTCTTCATGTAAGGGTCAATTGTCTTCATAGATTTCATTCAAGAATTCACTTTGTAGTAAGCAGATATCATTAAAGACATTAGTTAAATTTAGAATGTTTCTTATTTTCCTCCAATGACAAGATCTAATAAGCTACTTCCCATAATGAAAATTCCCTTCATGCCCATTATCATGCCATACCAGCAAAGAACTGCTATTGATGAATGCCACCAGTTCTAATAGTTGGTGCTATCCAAATCAACCCTTTTGTTTCTCTGAAAGATCTTTTCTTTTGCATTGTGATAAAGACAAATCAAGTTGCCTCCAAAGTTGCTTCAGAAAACTGATCATAATTTCTCCTAGAGCCACAAAATTTTACCATTATGTTGACTTATGGTAGATGAATATATTTTCAAAATGATTTTTTGTGAAATTAAACAGATCCAAAATTATGATTTTTCAAAATGTGCTCCTAAGACTGATTTTCAACTAATTTTTCTAACCATTAAAATCAAGTTTCACAATACGAGAACCTAAAATTCACATTAAATTTTAGGCTCTAACAGTGGCTCCGTCTCAGGATGAATGACTGTGAGATCATTGCAAGAATCCAGATCGCTGGAAGGGAAGACCAAATAATTTATCCATCAAGTAGCAAATTCAAACCCTTATTTTCATGATGAACTGTTATGGTTTTCTGAAAAATCTTCATTACACCTAATGGCACAAGGCCACCAAAAAGAATTGTTTGTATTTCCCCCTATTAAACACTTTGTTCTGATATGTTTTCATCAAATTCCCTTTGAGAACATTCATGTAATCAATTGTGCCACTGCCATTGAAAATTTTCAGAAAATTATTGTGCTCAGCTTGACAAAAATTCCTTTCACCATTTTGTAGTTTATATTCTCCATCATCATGAAGTAAATTTCTGTCATCTTCAACATTTAGTGTGCATGTACATTCAATGTAGTTTTTCACATTATTTTTTTCACTATTATATATTGTAAAATGATTTCCCAATTGTACTAAAAAATTCATCATCAGAATGCCACTCTTGAAAGTCTAAAAATTCTTCCACATCAACATCTTTTAGAATAACTTTTCCTAAGATACTTTCAGCATCATCCATGTCACTAATTGGTAGTGAAATCAATTTTTGATCAGCACATTCATCATTGTGTGTATCCAAACCAACTAATGCTGGGGATGAAATTTTTGTATTATTCTTGCACATGGATTTATGATACTCTATTGCCAACAAATATGAAATTTGTTCACTATTGAGTGAACATGTTTCTATATTTATATCACTACAGTTGTATCCTTCACTTTTGTCATCATCAAAAAGAGGTTCAAAATTATCAAAGAATGAAAAATCAAAAACATTACCAGCACAGTCATTTATTCCATCATTTTGTTTGTCTGAAAATATCTCTTCTTTACCATAAAGTGGATTTGAAAATACTTGAAATTCATTCTTTGGCACACCTTGGAAAAATATCATTTGATCTTCTTTTAACTCTTCATCATACAATGGGTTTGAAAAAGTTTGGAAACCATTTTTAGGTGTACAAACCTCTTCATCATCAAATGTATCTTCATGGCTTGCAACTGCAGCTAGAGGTGTCATTTGTTCACTATCAAATGAACTTGCCTCTTCAATTGCTTCTTCATCCTAACTTCCATAAGAGCTGCTAGAATCCCTTGATTGTAGATAAAAATCCACAGGTCCATATTCACAATCTGAATACTCATTGGATCCCTCATAACATACACTGCTTTCCCTGTCACAATCTATTATGCAAGAGAAATCTCTTGTATCTTCATCTTCCTTAAGCAGGCTATCATATGAATCATATTGACTTGCACATGTCTCATATTTTATTGGCTGCAGTGTCTGATAGATATCATCATTAATGATGTCACCATTGTCTTCATACCTTTTCTTATCTACAACATCAGTCCACTCATATGCCATTCTATGAAACAAAGAGTGCCCAGATTCTCCTTCACATCTCCTTATGTCAAGAAATGCATCTAATGGATAGATTCCACATTCTGATTCTGTGATGGAGTCCTGGTTTTGAGTATGTACATACTCAGCTTCTTCTTCTTTGAATTGTTGATTCTAACATACATATTGCTGCAAGTTCTAATTTTTTTGAATTTCTAATAACCCATGGGAAGCCCAATTTGGTGCAGACAGATTTCCATATTTCTCAAGAAATTGATCCTGAAATCCTTGGAGAGAATCAATAGAAGCTATTGGTAGGCTATTAAACCAATCCCTAGCTTCATGAATGAGTGACATCATGAATAGCCTCATATGTAAATCCTCATAAGGTATATCCAAATCTTGGATGAAAGCATTGAAATTCCTCAAATGATCTTTAGCAGTAATTGTACTACTCCCTGTAAACTTAGGAACAAGGCTTCTCCAACTGCCATCCATAGGGTAAGGGTACAATTGAAACCCTGTTAGATCAAATTGCCTGATTATTGTTGTGAATTGTTGAGGGGGAGGATTAGGTGGATGCTAATACTGGTACAATAGATTATTGTATTGTGTATGAGAATGTGGCACATATTGTTGACTATGAGGTGATTGTGGTGAATATATATTCTATTGTGCATGATATGCATTGCCTGCATTGTGAAGTAATGCTCTCTTGCTCTCAACTTATATTTTCAATTTGTTTAGTTCATCTCTCAACACATTCAAACGTAATTCCCAAAGGTTTTCATGCATTTTTCATCATAATTTTACTAGAGTCGCCACTCACTTTCTTAAAAGTGAGAAAAATGAAATTATTCTTGATTTACTTAGCAGAGTCACTTTTCCACAAACTTCTAAACTATGAATTTCTCCCCAATGACTCTATATGATGGTCTTCAACCGAATATTCTGAAATATCTCCCCAGTAGAGTCACCAATTTGTTAAGTGTGTGACTCAGATGGGGAGTGCAAATGAAACAATTGTGAACCTTTGGTTAAAGACTAATTTTAGAACTGTATTGACTCTATGGATGGATAGGCTGGAACTGGATTTTCTGATGTTTTTCCCTAGTAGATTCTCCAATTTTTTATCTCTCAAAAATACAAGAAAAATGCCTCAAGAGGTTGCCAATATCTTGATACGTTTTAGCATAACAGACAAGGCCAAATGGTTTAGACCTTCTACTCTTTAGGCGCTGATAGACCTAGGCGGGTGTACCTATATGAATAAGGCAGACTTGACTTGTATGACTTAATTGATTTGATGGATCTATTACAATGCCACAAACATAATAGATAAAAGCTTACAGACTACTCCTACTCCTAATATTGAAATTGAGATATGGATGTTTGATAAATGTTTTATAAAATTATAAAATGGAATTGGCATCACCAGTGCCTACTTTTGTTAGGCTAATGGATTCAAGAGATAAATAATATGTGTTTCCCCTTTTGGCTTAACTCTAGTTGCTAGGCACTTTGAGAATGAGGTTCTATGACTAGCATAAAACTTCACTAAATTTATGACTTGCATAAATTGTGCTGGAATATTTTCTTAGCAGGCTCTTCTTCAGTTATCCAAAAGAAATCTTTAAATCACTGTGATTCATCCAAAAGAATTTAAATCTGACTTGTAGACACCAATTGATTAATTCACACAAAATGGGAATACATTTTGATAAATCAGAGATATACTTGATATACTTATTTAAATGATTAAAAGACCTCAAGTTGGATACAACGAGATAGAAATGTAAATAATTTCATCACAACAACTGAACACCAAGAAAGGATTTCACCAAATTTATGCATTCTTCTCCATTAAATAATTTGAAAGGATTTTACAATATACAACATGATATTTATTTCGGCAACAGTTCACCCTATCCAACTACCTAACCTACTTATTTCTCCTAAAATCTACTCTAATCCCTTTTTGATACAATTTTACTTTGCATATATACATTGTTT
>VDFB02026320.1:46768414-46863180 GCA_007258455.2 Sequoia sempervirens | reverse complement strand
TAGCTATCCATGTGAGTCATAGTTTCTTCTTTCCTTCGGCCTCCTTTGTGTTCTAGAATTCTTTGCACCCTGACCATCTTCTGGAAGCACCATCGGGCTTCCCTTTAGATCTTCGCACCACCCGAGCCGATCCATCGCCCTTTGATATCAAAAGGAATTCATCTGGTTTGTGTTATGTCGGTCTCCTTCAAGGTGGTAGTCAATCGGTTAATGGCCAATGAGTCACTCTTTTAGTTTCCTCTGATTGGTCAGGTATACTCCATGCGAGCTTCTCAGGTGGTCAAAGGTGGTTTGAATGGCATCGCATGTCGGTGAGACACTCATCGTGTCTCCCCGATGCGATTATATCACTTTTAGCAACTATCGGCATGACATTAGATAGTCAGTGAAATGTTTCGGTGAGCTGTAGAAGTCATATCGAGCTCACAAAAACCATTGGCAAGATAGTCGCATCAGCCAGAAGTCACAGTGAGCTCCTTTTGTATCGGCAAGACTACCATATCGGCGAGACCTCTTGGTGATATCTTCCTTTTTCTCCCCGTGCTCAAGCTTCTTTGACTTTGAGGAGACTTCTTTGAATTGGTGAGATGTCACGACAAGGCTCAGAATCCTTTGGCAAGCTCATTTTCCATGTTGGGGAGACATCCTTGCATCAGGAAGACCTTACCCCGAACTCACTTCATTACACTGAGGGTAGAAATTGTGTCAGCGAGACCATCGCTTGTCATCGTGACCTCATAGCGAAGCCCCCTCTCTTTTCGATGAGCACATTCTATATGTCGGGGAGACCTCCGTCAGTCGGGAAGACCTTTTGGCGATGTTGGATCCTTCTCCTCGAGCTCTTTCTTCTTCTCCGGGCTGGAGTTCCTTTTCCTTTCAGAAAGACTTTTCCCCTTCTACGAGACCTTTCGTCGAAGGCTATACCTCTCGCCTAATCCTATTGGGCCAAACTTTATTTTAACAAGAGCTCACTTGGTCAGTGAGACATCATACCGAATCCCCTTTGCTTTCGCCGAGACACCTCGGAGTCACCCAGACATTTCGCCGAATGCATTCATTCTCCCCGAAGCCACGTCCTATTGGTGAGACATCTCCTAGTTGCCGAGACCTCGTGGCGATGAAATCTTGCCTTGTCGATGTCATTTCATTCTGTTGAGACTGTGATGGATCAGCAAGACTTACGCCGATATTACTTCATGTCAACAAGACCTTTCCTCTTCGCCAAGACTTCACGCTGAGCACATCTTTCTTCTCCCTGAAGGGGCATTTTGTCGGTGTGACATAAAGATCTCACCAAGACCTCATGGTGATGATACCATTTCTGTGTTGCTGAGACTCCATTCGGTTGGTGAGACTTTACACCAATCGAAGCTTCCTTTCATCGAGAGCAAATTTTCTCCGGGCTCCTACCTTTTCGGCGGGACATACGCTAATTGACCAGACCTCTTGCCGAAGGAAAAATTATTTCCAGGCTTCAAACTTTGATGGGACCTCCCTTCATGTTGGCATGACCTTCCATGGTTGGGGAGACCTCTCGGCGGCGCTGCCATCCTTCGCTGCAACCATTCCTCTGTTGCCCAGACTAGGGATCATTGGCGAGACCTTTCACTAAACTCATTTCCTTTCACCGAGACATCTTTTTCTTTCACCGAGACATCTTTATCGGTGAGACCTTTTTCTAAAGACATCTTTTTTAGTGAGACATTTTTCTGAAGACATCCTATTTTTCTTTGTCGGCGAGACCCGATGCATTCACTGAGACTTCATGGCGAAGAGAAAATCTCCCGCCGATGTATGGATCCCACTTCCTCCAGTCGGTGAGACACAATGATCTCGCCAAGACCTTTCTCCAAAGGAGATTCTTATGTCGATGGGAAATTGCATGTGAACTTGGATCGCCGTGACCTCCTTGAGGTCTTGCTGATAGGCAACACATACGCTTATTAACAAAATGCACTGGTAGTCGGCAAGACATCTGCAAGGTCTTGCTGACTTTCTTCTTAGAGGAAAATTGTGACCAACCGGACTGAGGAAAGCATTCCAACCGACCTCCCCTAGAAAATATCATTATGTGTGTGATTCAATCTTGCAAAAGAAAGGTTTGCATTAGTCCTCAGAAGTGAATAAGACATGTTATAATAAATCCACCATTGCTTATAATTATTTCATTGAATTCCTAGCAAGAAGAAAACCAACTTAGGCTGAGACAGAACCAAAATTAGATCAGACAAGACAAAAGACAAGCAGGAAAAAAACCAGAAGGACTCCCAAACACAAAGAGAATAACCAAGACAAAGAAAACCAAAAAGAGAAAGGGGGGACCCATTTTTTTCCTGAATAAAATGGGGTGGTTATGCAGGGCATAACAAATGGCGACTCGGCTAGGGAAATGGTTTAACCATTTTCAACAAGCTAAGGGATTCAGCTACCAAGAACTCCTGGTTCATGAACATCACAACTCCAGTTGGGTCAATTTTAACAAGCAAGGTTGAGCTAGAATCTCAAAATGTAAGCCAACAGTAACTAGCCCTAAATATTTGTGTGTGCTTGATAGTGCATCACTCTTTTATAAAATTTTCTCGATCTTTCGGACAACAATGTGCAAGATTTGAGCTACATGAGTTGATTCCCTTTAGCTGTTGTGCAATGATATCCTAGACATTTCTCTATTGCTAGTCAGGCGTCCATAGCCCCGATGGAGATACCTCTAGTTTTCTCATAGCATTGCTCTACTGCCAGTTAGGTGTCCATAGCCCCGATAGAGATACTGGAATCACCCATTCATATTGAATCATTTTTCTCTTTAGATAATTCTTTTCTCTTCCCCCCCCATTTTTTTTGGGAGTTTCAGATATTTCAATTAGTTCTTCCTCAATATGTCATATGTTTAACATCTGATCTGGGTTGAAAACTACCATGGACCTCATAACAGCACTTAGGAGATCGGATTTTTCACTCAAATCTTACAACACTATCACCCTGGGATAAATATGTCGATACAAAGGAGATGAGCTTAATGATTTGTGGCAAATTCAGAGGAGCTAATGAAAGCTATTTACGTTGCACCTTGCTTTCAAGACCTTCCACAACCTTTATTGACAATGGACATGAAACAAAGAGTTTAGGAAAAAATCATCCAATCAAAAAGCCTGAAAATACCTAAACCACTTCTCTCCTAATGACCAAAGTATGCCTTAGATAACAACCATCATTCAAAGATGGAAAGAAACAGAGAAAACCCAAAGAACAAAACAAGATAGAAATAAAGAAAAAAGGAAACAGAAGGAAAGAAAAGGAAGAATAAGCAAATAATAACTGAGCTATTTACAAATAGAAGCAGAATATTTACAAACATAGAAACAAACTATCTACAAACAGAAAAACAAAGGAACAGGAAAAGGAAAACAACAGAACAAACAAAAACTAACACTAACCAGTCCTAATCCTAAACTAACTCCAAAGCCAAGCCTTGCAAACACAAGACTGTAAAAATTTGTACATTGACTTAACTGATTTTTCATTATGTGCAACAATCTTAACTTACTAGGCACAATTCTAAACCTAGCAAATTTATCTTTATACTTAGAAATATGAAGTTTATAGGAAATAAGTTCATTCTAAGGGCATAAATCTTGAAATATTATCAGTTGTGGGTTCTTAGTTTTGTCATGATTTACCCACAAACACATTTTTCTATCTCCAACGCCATATTCAAACTGATAATTATTAAAATAGAGAGGATAATGAAAGGACACTACCTGACCCTGAAGATTTCTATTTACCAATGCAGACTTGCATTGTATGATCTCCTCTTCATGAGGTCTCAGCTCATGGAACACCACTGAATCGAGGTTTGTCTTGCAATTAGGATATTCACTCACCAGCATCTTTGTATTCATCTCAGGCACAGAGTCAAAAAATTTCTGAATTTCTTGAGACGAAGTCTCACTTTCAACATTCTCTTGCAACATGTCATCCCCTAGGGTTTGAGAATCTAGCTCCAACTTATCATTTTTTATGTCAGGGGTATTGTCACATGGTGAACAAGGATTTCCTTCAAACTCATTTGAACTCACAGAGTCAAAATCAGGAAAGCACTTTCTCAATTCAAATTCCTGCACCTCATCAACAAGGACATGCCACTTAGCTTCAAATTCATCAGTATTAAGAGCAAATTGATTAGTGGATACTAAGAAAGGACTTTCTTCCAACAAAACATTTGAGCAATCAAAATCAAAATCAATAAAATACTCCCTTGTCTCATTTTCTTCATTATGTTGAAGAGATTCAACTTCTGAGATAACCTCTTGGTTGCTTTCTTGGCATTCCTCTACTTCATCCAAATGTACTCCGTCATGAATTTCTTCAGGGAACAATTGACTGATTGGCACATCTACTTGAATTTCTTCCCTTAAAATTTCATGCTAGCATTTAAGTCCTTGACTTTGACCACAAGATTCATTAGCAATCTCATCTTGAAGTGTGTCATCTGTTTTAATCCGTCCACTACTTAAATCAGCAGAGTCATCTTCTTGTGTTAACCCGTCCAGATGTGTTTCTTCCTCATTCACCATCATGGAAGAATCTATGAATGCATTGATGAATCCATTTTCCACTTCTATCAAGTCTGCACTAGGTAGAGGAGTTTCACCAGTTGTTGAATCCGTCTCACTGCAAGGATCAAGGTCATCAAAAGATAGGGAAGAATTAAACCTCTTCACATAGTTACTCTCATTATCTTGAATGGACTGATTACCATTCTCATGTGTGCTATTTTTTTCATCCTCTTCATTTGGGGGATAGGTACTCCAAGGATCTTCCATAAGTATTCCTTTAATAGTGATCATTTTCTTGAAATACAACTCCGTCCTTCCTAGAAAGACATGGTAGTCCATCTAAGAATGTTGATCAGTTTGATGTATCCTACATACACTTGGCCCAACAAGTTTTGATAGTTTCAGATCCCCCAACTCTTCTAATTTCTCCCTTATTCGATTTTGCATATGAGGGATATCAATCCAACCTAAACCATGTTCCTTTATCCATTCCTCATCACCCTAATTCTCATCTTGATCAGAAGAGTTACTCAAATCGTTGGAAGGCATTGTTGACTTCTCATGACAACAAACTCGCGCTAATACCTCATCTCCTTCAAAGCCATTGTTAGTACTAGCATGTTCAACAAAGCTAGATTCTATCTTGAGATTTCCATTATGCTCTAAATCTACATCCATTTCATGCTTTTTACTAAACAAGTCATCAAAATTATATACTTTCTCATCAAATGTTTCATCAACAACTTCATTATGATGCAACGGACTATGCTTTGGAAGATGACTGAAAAGAGATGATATGGTCACAACTTCATTGGCAAGTTGAGTACCTAACTCTATGATTGGATTTTGTAGGGATGAGTTCTCCCAGTGGTCTTATGTGCGATTGACCTGAAGTGGGGTGTTGGAAAAAGTGGTGCTTGGACCCTTTGAAAGGTTATAGTTGCTTGGTGGGAATGATTGTACCTAGGTAGGGACTGTGGGTGGAGTGGCATAAGGCTGCAGATGATGGCAGTTTGCAAGCACAAGGGGATTATAACCCTGAGTTTGGTTATCTGAATTCCTAGTGTCACCTCCAAATTGTGCCAATAAGAGAACCTTTTTAAATGCATCATGTAGAGATGTATCTCCACCACAACATTTGACTTTGGTTGCAAATGAAGGGTTTAAACCCTAATAATAATGTTCTATCAGTATATGATCATCCACAACCAAATCTAAATCTTGAACCCTTTGATACATGAACAAGAATTTGTGATTAAATTGATAAATTGATTCTGATGGTATCCTTTTTGTGGTTGCAAATTCAAATGATGGGTCTTGTGTTTGGGAATCAAACTAATCTAAGAATAAAATTTCTAACTCCGCCCATGAATAAATAGATTCTAGTGGAAAATTAACATACCAGTGCCTTGCTAAACCTTGAAGTGTTTTGATGAACAATTGACAGACGACATCCTCATGCTGAACCTGGAGAAAAATGAATATGCATCTGCAAGTTTCAACATGTTCAGAAGCATTTTTCCCATTGTTAGAAAAAAATAATGGAAGCCTATTATATAGGTGACTAGGAATTTCATGGGCAAGTCCTGGTGTATACAAAGGGCTACCCATTGGAGCTAGGTTTTCCAAGACTTGGCCCACTCCAACTCACAATGATCCAAAATTACTCAAGGGGGCATCCTTCTAGTGCCAATTTCTATTGATGGTCTGAGTGGCACATCAACATGCAAACAAAATATTGCTACTCTGTTTCTCCTGAAAGAGAAATATGATCACATGGATATCTTAGCTCCCAAGGTCTTTTTAGTTGGTTCCCAACTGTGTTGATGTCCCTTAGTGGTCAATGTGAAAGTAATGTTCAAGGGGCCTGATAGTGTTGAGCTTTTGGATTGTTTTGGAGTTAAACATAAATTTAAATCTTACTCTAACCAGGGTTTTTAAAGAAACATAAAAAGATAGATCAGGGCTTTGGAACAGAAAAGAATGATACTTCATCCGAATTAACCAGACCTGTTTCCTTTCAAGGAATTCCTAACTAAAACTACAGAACAAAATTAACTTGTGACTAATACACAGTTTCATTCATTCACAGTGTTGATTTCCACAGCAGATTTCAAGTTACTATTTGAACAAAACATAAAAACCAAACTTCATTCCTTGAGAGCTTCTCAAATCAGATGATTAATTCAAGACAAACATCATTCTAGAACACAACATGAAGTAGATTAAGATCTAATTACTTCTACTGTTAGTGAGAAAGATAAGCAACATTTACAAATCTAGCACAATCACCAGTGTATAGAAAATTTGTGGCTCCAAATTGTTTCCATTTACACTAAGAAAACTAAAAGAGACATTACAGTCTATGTTGAATCTAACTCTTAAGTACCAGTTCTACTCTACAAGTTATGCTCCTACTAACCTCTTTTTACCACTTTCTAATTCTACTAGGTCTAAACTAACTCTAACCTCGAAGTTCTCCTCTAAAAGTTCTAACCTTTACAAAGAGGCAAGCATGCCATATATACAAAATGTACCCAAAAGAATGTGTTGTCCCCCTACATTAGGGTTTACAAAATATCTACTATCTACAAGAGGGTCGGCTTTCAGATCTTTCTGAGAAGAATTTAATGTTGTATTCAATGTGAAGCCCTACTGTCGATATTGCCAACGAAAGATTATCTGCCCTCAGAAGAAGTCTTTTAGATCTTTTTGCAGTTGTAGCATTAATCCTTATGCCTATGTGTCCATGCTTGAACTCTTTCTAAAATTTGTCTTGAATGCTCCAAAGTATTTTTCCATTAATACCAATCTTCCCCTTTGCCAATAGACCTCATAGCTATCCCTGTGAGTCACAGTTTATTCTTTCCTTCATCCTCCTTCGTGTTCTAGACTTCTCTACACGTTGACCATCTTCTGGAAGCACCGTCGAGCTTCCCTTTAGATCTTCGCACCACCCGAGTTGATCCATCGCCCTTTTATATAAGAAGGAATTCATCTGGTTTGTGTTCTATCGGTCTCCTTCAAGGTGGTAGTCAATCAGTCAATGGCTAATGAGTCACTCTTTTAGTTTCCTCTGATTGGTTGGGTATACGCCACACGAGCTTCTTAGGTGGTCAAAGGTGATTTGAATGGCATCGCATGTTGGTGAGACACTCATTGTGTCTCCCCGATGCGATTATATCACTTTTAGCAACTATCGACATGACATTAGACTGTCGGTGAGATGTTTCAGCGAGCTGTAGAAGTCATACCGAGCTCACAAAAACCATCGGCAAGATAGTCTCATCGGCCAGAAGTCACAATGAGCTCCTTCTATATCGGCAAGACTCTGCCTTATCAGCGAGACCTCTTGGTGATATCTTCCTTTTTCTCCCCATGCTCAAGCTTCTTCGACTTCGCAGAGACTTCTTCGAATCGGTGAGATGTCACGGCAAGGCTCAGAATCCTTTGGCGAGCTCATTTTTCATTTCGAGGAGACATCCTTGCATCGGGAAGACCTTACCCTGAACTCACTTCATTACACCGAGGGTAGAAATTGTGTCGGCGAGACCATCGCTTGTCGCCGTGACCTCATAGTGAAGCCCCCTCCATCAGTCGGGAAGACCTTTTGGCGATGTTGGATCCTTCTCCCCAAGCTCTTTCTTCTTCTCTGGGCTCGAGTTCCTTTTCCTTTCGGAAAGACTTTTCCCCTTTGGTGAGACCTTTCGCTGAAGGCTATACCTCTCGGTGAGATCCTATTGGGTTGAACTTTATTTTGGCAAGAGCTCACTTGGTTGGCGAGACATCATACCGAATCCCCTTTGCTTTCGCTGAGACACCTCGAAGTCACCCAAACATTTCACCGAACTCATTCATTCTCCCCGAAGGCACGTCCTATCGATGAGACATCTCCTATTCGCCGAGACCTCGTGGCGACAAAATCTTGCCTTGCCGATGTCGTTTCATTTCGTTGAGACTCTAATGGATCGGCAAGACTTATGCTGATATTACTTCATGTCAGCAAGACCTTTCCTCTTCGCCGAGACTTCATGCCGAGCACATCTTTCTTCTCCCCGAAGGGGCATTTTGTCGGTGTGACATAAAGATCTCGCCAAGACCTCATGGCGATGATACCATTTATGTGTCGCTGAGACTCCCTTCGGTCGGTGAGACTTTACACCAACTGAAGCTTCCTTTTGCTGAGTGCAAATTTTCTCTGGGCTCCTCCTACCTTTTCAGTGAAACATATGCTAATCATCCAAACCTCCTACCAAAGGAAAAATTATCACCGGGCTTCAAACTTTGATGGGACCTCCCTTCATGTCGGCATGACCTTCTATGGTTGGGGAGACCTCTCGGTGACGCTGCTGTCCTTCGCTGCAACCATTCCTCTGTCACCCAGACTAGGGATCATCGGTGAGACCTTTTTCCGAACTCGTTTCCTTTCACTGAGACATCTTTTCCTTTCGCCGAGACATCTTTGTCGCTGAGACCTTTTACCAAAGACATCTTTTTCAGCAAGAACTTTTTCTGAAGACATCTTGTTCTTCTTTGTCGGTGAGACCTGATGCATTCACCGAGACTTCATGGCGAAGAGAAAATCTCCTACCGATGTATGGATCCCTTTGTCGTCGGTCGGTGAGACACAAAGATCTCACCAAGACCTTTCTCCGAAGGAGATTCTTATGCCGATGGGAAATTGCATGTGAACTCGGATCACCGTGACCTCCCTGAGGTCTTGCCGATAGGCAACACAAATGCTTATTAACAAAATGCATTAGTAGTTGGCAAGACATCTGCAAGGTCTTGCCAACTTTCTTCTTAGAGGAAAATCTTGACCGATTCAATCCTGCAAAATAAAGGTCTGCATTAGTCCTCAAAAGTGAATAATACATATTATAATAAATCCACCATTGCTTATAATTATTTCATTGAATTCCTAGCAAGAAGAAAACCAACTTAGGTTGAGATAGAACCAAAATTAGATCAGACAGGACAAAAGACAAGTAGGCAAAAAACAGAAGGACTCCCAAACACAAAGAGAATAACAAAGACAAAGAAAACCAAAAAGAGAAAGGAGGGACCCATTTTGTTCTAAAATAAAATGGGGTGGTTATGCAGGGCATAAAAATATCCAAAGGACCTTTTACTCCTATTATACTATTAACCCTAGAATTCCTTATTTTTGAGAGTTATCAATATTATTCGTGATGCCAAGTATTTTAAAGCTATGATGGATTACATGATAAAAAATATATATATTTTTGAACTGTAATGAATTTGTTGTCATGATCATTTATAACTACAACATTTACAGACACACCTATTATCACATGACACATTGATATTTAATTGATCCATGATGACTATTTATTGCTTGCAATATGTTCATGGTTATACATGTGTTGATTATTTCCCTTACTAGTTTGACATGCTTATATATCAATTCAATTACACACTCGATATACTTATGTGATCCTTATTTAGCCTTTGGAGCTACCCTTTTCTCATGATTTTCCTATATTGTGGGAAACATCATTCCTTGATGCTCATTACCAATTTATGACCTTACAAGCTTCCACTATATTCATATATTTGTGTGCTTAAATCATTTGTATTCAATTGTCACACATTTATTACATGATTGATGTAATTAAATTCTCATTTTTAATACGTATTATGTAATTTTCACAAGATGCTTATTATGATAATATTTTTACATGCTTTTGTTATGGTGTAAAATTGTACCCTGGTGAAATTTCCCATAACATACCCTTACTTAAGCCTTATAAAATTGATAATTCTATATCCTACCATCATAAGCCTATTATTCCTTCTATACTTCGTCATTTTTCCATCAGTGGAGGTAATTTTTACTAGGACGCTTAGACACTATGTAGACATTTGTGCATCGTGTGAATGTCGCAGACATATTCCCAGGGTAGAGGACATTGGGATGTTACACTCCCCATCACCTATGAAGTGTAACTCTCCCAACGACTACAAACCCACCTAAAAATGACTATTTTTCCTCTAAACATCCATTTTGAACATAGTTTTTCATTCCATTCACAAGACTTCTCATTCTAACATTTGCTCTTGCAACTTATCACTTCACTTTATCAATTTTTCCACTCCATTCATGCTTCCATTCTCTCTACACCATTTTCTTGTAGGTTTCAAGTTCTACATCATTCTTGCACGTCCATTTTGTGCTCTTGAAGCTCTCATCCTTTCTCTCGGCTTCTTCAAGCTTGTAGAAGGGAGGGTAATGCTTTGTTATTTTATTGCATTATCAATATTATATATAGAATATTGTTGTCTTTTCTTTCTATGCATCTTGTCTACTTATTTCTTTATCATCTTTTCTACACTGTGGTCTATCTAGGTATCCATGGAGGTGGAAACACCAAATTGGGGGTTTGACCGAGGAAAACTCCAAAATACAACCCCACCATTTTCTCATTTATGTGTGTGTAGATTTTCATTCATGTGGAGCTTGTAGGAGCCTAAACCTACCATAAGCTGCATTTCTTTCTCCCTCTACTTATCATTTTATTCATATTCAAATTATCTTTCATTTATAGTATTCTTCTTGTTGTATTAGTTATCTTTTATGTATATTTAGCATTTTGTTACCTTTTTTAAACTATTGAATTCCAACATTCAGGTTGTTAGCAAACCCTTAGTGTTTCAAATTATAGACTCTACTCTATGTTTGTATGAGACACCAACATGTACCTGAGATGACAATGCATCATGATGTCATATGTCTCCCACGTTGGTGTCCTCTGGCTGAGAGGCAATTAGTTTGTCACCCGAGACCCTAGTGGTCTGTTCATCTAATTTTTGAAGTCCTCCATCCTAAAAACCCCAAAACATAGATTAGCTCTCTCTTTGTTTTTCATCCATTCTTTTAATGTTTTTCATTGAGGTGAATAAGGGAAATTCACTCCCTTTAGACCCTATTTTTCTTGGGACTTGGGATTCGTGAATACCCTCCTTCACATTTTGGTGAACCCGACATGAACCATCCTTCTCTCGTCGTCCTTATTTTTTAAAAAATCTTACATTTTAGGATGCATGGTTGATAGTGTGTTGTGAGACTTTATGAGCTTCATGACCCATTCAATTACCTCTGACCACATTGTTAGAAGGAGTTATCAAAATTTAGACATGGTATATAGGAAGTTCAATCCTCCCCATATTGATCCATCCTTCGAGGAGTTCCGTGTGGGACTCTCCATTGGATATACTCCTCATATCCTTGAAGCTAGAACGCATGTTCCTACCCCTCTTGCCTCACCTTTGACCTTTGCCTCCTCTTTGGAAGATGAATCCACTCTCAAGGTCCCTACAAAGAAGGTTTACTCCTTAGATTTGAGACTCACAGAGCTTGTGAGATTCTTGGCAAGAGAGAATGCTTTTTTCCTAGGCAACTCCTATAGTTGAAATTTTGAGAGATTTGTTAACTAAAGATCAAAGATTTGTGGTATTGTTGATATTGTATACATACACATCCTATCCTACACTTCTACCTCAAGTTCTACTCAAGGTGAGGGATCAAGGTTCATTGGAAAACATCTAGGGTCAGTGTGCATGGTTGACATGGGTCCCTTTACTAATACCAACACCATTTCTGAGCAGGACTACATAATTAAAGTAAATAAGGTACCTTTTGGCTTTAGTTATTCCACATTTAAATCTTAGGGAATCCATACTTCTAGTATTAATGTTGGTACCTCCATCAATGTTGGTGTTGGTGCCTCTTCTAGTGTCGATGTTGTTGGTATGTGGCGACTGGTCATGCAAATACTATACACTCATAAAATATCCTCATTGGGGTTCGGGGCTGGGCTGGGACCCAAGTAGGGGTTCAGGGTCGGTGACCCCCAATAGCAGGGGTTCGGGGGTGCAACCCCAAAAAATTATTTTTACCATTAACATGTCAAGGTTTTCCCGCTGACACATCAAATGAAAAACTGACTTTGTAAAACCCTATTTCTAGAAGCTTCCAAAAGCTTGTTATAAGCAAATGGGATGTAAGTTGCGGTGTGTGTAATTTACGAGATTGTAATCCATTTTGCACTGGATAATAAGATCATTAGGTGGTTGAGTTTCTATGGATGTAGCCCATATTGGGTGAACCAGGTTAAATTTATGTGTTGATCTCTTTTGTGTTATTCTTCATTGTTATTTCTGGGTTGTTTAATCTACATATAATTGTTAATGTTTATTTCTTCGATCTTCTTGAACCCTAACAATTGGTATCAGAGCCATGTGTATTTCAATTGATTGGTAGGAAACCTCTAGATTTGAGTGGGAGCAATGGAAGAAGGAAAATTCAAGGTTGAGAAGTTCAACAACCAGAATTATCAATTATGGAATCTATGTAGATGGAAGATTATTTATATCAAAAGGATCTATGGTGGCCATTGCAAGGAAAAACAAAGAAAGAGGCTAGAATGTCTGATGAAGAATGTGATATTCTAGATAGAAAGGCATTGGGAACCATTTGGTTGTGTCTGGCACCATTTATGGTGTTCAACATAAAAGAAGCAAAGACAATAATGGATATGATGGAACATTCAGCTAAATTATATGAAAAACCCTCAACCTCAAATAAGGTATTTCTTATGAAGCATTTGTTTAATCTAAAAATGATTAAAGTTGGATTTGTGACAAATAATTTAAATGAGTTTAATATGATTACCAATCAGTTAACTTCTGTAAAAGTGGATTTTGATGAAGAGGTGAGGGCTCTCTTGGTTTTATGTTCTTTGCCAGAAAGTTGGAATAGCTTGGTAATGGTTGTAAGTAACTCTGTCTTTGGTTCAAATACATTGAAATTTGATGATGTTGTTGGTGTTATCCTTAGCAAGGAAATGTGACAAAAAAGCATAGGTGAGACTTCAACATTGGGTAATGCTTTGACTATAGAGAATAGGGGAAGAACAAAGGAGAGAGGAAAAATCCCAACAAATCGTGGGAAGTCACAAGGGAAGTCGAAGAAAGGTAGATCTAAATTCAAAGGAAAAATGGATTAATGGCACTGTGGAAATCCAAGACACTTGAAGAAGGATTGTTGGTCTTGAAAAGGAAAACAAGGAGACAAACAACATGATGAAACTAAGGAAGCTAATGTTGCAAGTAATAAATTGCAGGATGCTTTAATTCTATGTTTAGATAATGTTAATGATTCATGGGTAATAGATTTAGGGGCTTCATTTCATGCCACACCCCATAGGAAATATTTTGTAGATTATGTTCGGGGTGATTTTGGATAGGTATATTTGGGTGATGATGAATCTTGCTAGATTGTTGGAAAAGGAAAAATAAAAATCAAGTTGTAGAATGGAAATGAATGGTTGCTACATGAGGTGAGGCATGTTCCAAATTTGAGAAGAAATTTAATCTTTGTAGGACAACCGGGTAATGAAGGCTACATAGTTACCTTTATAGACAATCTAGAAGGTCACTAAAGGTGAAAAGGTAAGAACATTGTATTTGTGTACTTGTAATACTTATTCTACCTTACTTGTTATAGAAACAGTTGCTACTGAGATAGTTAGAGCACTTTCTACAGAAACAAAAATAGAATTGTGGCACCATAGACTTGGGCACATGAGTGAGAAAGGAATGAATATCCTTCACTCTAGAAAGTTTCTACCAGGTCTAAAGTAGACTGACTGGAGTTCTACAAAAATTGTGTTTATGGAAAACAAAAAAGAGTCCAATCTTTCAAAGTTGGAAAAGAGAAGAAGAGTGAGAAACTAGAGCTTGTGCATTCAGATGTATAGGGACTGGTCAGCTTAGGTATCTTCTCTTGGTGGCTCTTGTTATTATGTTAATTTTATTGATGATGTAACTAGGAAAACATGGGTGGTGCAGGAGCACCTAGAGAATATTGGAAAACACTAGGCAATTTCGGAAGCCTAGGAAGCAATTTTGAGTTTTTATACTTCAAGGTCATGTTGACCATCTTGTTTTGTGTTTAAGATGTTAGGACATGTTAGAAGGAATTTGGTTCAGTAGTTCTTGGTAGATTGGATGAGTTTACTCAACTAGTGTTCCTGTAGGTTTCTCTAGGAGCTAGGAATAAGCCCAAAATGTTGCATTTATGCAATTTTGGCCTTTTGAGGTGGTTAGGTCCAACCAAAGGGAAAAGAAACTACCTTGGAATCCTTTATAAGGTAGCCCTCGAACTGGAATGAGGGTTGGAAAAACATTGGATTTTTAATAAGTTTGAAGATTGTGAAAATAGCGACAGTTTAGAGTGCTTTTTCTGTTTTTGTTCTGTTCTTGTTCCTGAAGTAGTAGTAAATGAATTGATCAAGGCATTTAAAGTAGTTGAGAATGGGGACAATTTGTCTTTAATCATTTTTGGTAATAGTAGATTGTTGGTTTCTCGTTTCCAAGCATTCTTGTGAATTCCTTGTTCTTCTTTCAATTTGTAGTCTTGATTGGTAAACTATGAAAATGGAGTTGTACTTTACATTTCCACTATACCTGAAGTATGGGCTTGTTGTAAATGTGGCTTAACTCCATGCTTGTACATAAATTAGGGGTAGGAGTCATTAGCAGTCAGAAAATGCTGGCAAAAGACTATTCCTAGGCGAGCTTGATAGTGCCCGGCTAGGATAGTCAAGAAGTGCAAAACACAAGGTTGCAGGGGTATCAACTCATTTGCAACCCAAGGTGTGTAGTGGATGTAGGGGTCTTGTAAAAGGTCTAGCAGGAAGGCAGAGTCCTCACCAAATCATTTGGTGGTTGAAGGAGGCAAACAGATCACTGACTATCCAAGAAAAGGCCTAAAAAGCCCTAATTCCCACAAAATAAGGGTTGAGCCTGTGTACGGCCTGTGAAGGCCCAAAACCCCAAAATTCCTTGAGAGGTTGGCAATTGAACCAGGGTTTCAAAAAGAAGTTTGTGATGAACCTCAGTAGGATTGGAGTTATAGCCTAATTTCTCGGGCTAAGAGGCCTAATTGGGGCTCAAGGGCTACTAGCCCATCTTAAACCCTAGACTAGGGTTTGAGGGAAGCGAAGGAGATTTGAAGGCTTGTGACTGATCAAGAAAAATGGAGGGATGGTTTTGAAGCTATAGAAGACACCACATGCCCCTGCAACAAGTTGGTAAGGTTTGGAGAGTCAATTGGCCTTTAGGAAGATTAAGGGCCAAGGAGAGAATAGAGGAGTAAGCACCAAGATTGACTTGGTTAGGAGCATGCAGATGATAGTAGGGTTGGCCAAGAGAACCAGGGGTGCCTAGTAAGCACTAGGACCTATAGGTTAAGAAGGTGGAGAGTGACACCAAAGGGTTTACCAAGGGGAGACCCAGAGCATGGGACAATGAGTGTCTCATCCAACCCTACCCTATCAGATTGGTATCAAAGCAAGTTAAAGATTTTGGAAAGAGTAATATATGTCAGAGGTTGAGTCATGGTGACAAATGCACAATTGGCCAAGATGGTTGAAGAGAAGGAGGAAGATAATAGACAATTGAGGGAAAGGATAGCCCAGCTTGAACAAGCAGTGAGGACTGCACAATTTGAAGGAAGGATACCAAAGGAAGAAGAGGTTGCAGAGGAAGAAAAGACCCCTGAACCTGACCCTGTCATAAAAGAAGAGCCTTTCTTGAAGGCATTGAAGGCCTTGAGTGGAAAAGCACTTGAAGGCATACCACTATTTAGTGGGAAAATGGAAGCTGATCTAGTCATGGGCTGGATAGAAGGAATGGAGAACCATTTTGAGTGTGATGGAGTCACTAAAGCATAGAAGGTAAAGGTGGAAAAATCAAGACTAAGAGGTTCTGCCTTGACATGGTGGAAATTCATTCAGACAGAGAGGAAAAAAGAAAGTAGGCAGCCTATCTCTACTTGGAAGGTAATGGTTGCCAAGATAAGAGAAGCATAATGCCAGATGACTATGAGATTCGGTTACACAAGAAGAGGCAAAGCTTAAGGCAAAGAGACCAAGATGTAAACACTTACACTGAGGAGTTTCAAAAACTTTGCATGAGGTCTAATGTGACAGAGGATGAGAGTCTCAAGGTGGCTAGATACTTTAATGGCTTGAAGTGGAACATTCAAGAGGAGATGGCTCTTTTAAGTCATAAGACAATACACCAATGCTATCAGTTGGCCATAAAAATTGAGGAAAGAAGCAAGAGGAAGCAAGATCAGTATTCTAGGGGCAAAGGCAAAGGCAGAGATCAAAGAGATCAAAGAGGACAGTGTGGTGGCTACCAAGGTAGAGGCAATGACCAAAGAAACCAAGGAGAGTTTAAATCCATAGATCATGGAGGTGAAACATCTTCTAGAGGAGGATATAACAGAGGTAGAGGACCTCAAAGGGGTTCAAACAGAGGAATAGGAGCAGGTAGGAGCAATTCATATTTTGCAAACATGAAGTGTTGGACAAGTAGGTCATCCTGCTTATAGGTGCCCAGAGAAAGCATCTTCATCAAGCAATGAGAAGAGACTAGCTTATGCACAAGAGGACACCATGAGTCCTAAGTCATCTAAGGTCAGTCATATTGAATCTGAGGTAGGAGAGAATCTAATGTTCAACAGGGTTCTAATCAGACAACCGATTAAAGAAGAACTGAAACAAAGGAGAGCTCTATTTAGAGTAAGGTGCAAGATACTTGGAAAAGTGTGCAAGGTCATAGTAGATTTAGGTTCAACAGATAATATAATCTCAGAGGAGGCAATAATGAAACTGAAATTGGAGAAGGTACCCCATACTAACCCTTACAAGGTCACATGGCTAAACAAGGGACAAAGTGTTTTAGTAAATGAGCAAGTAACGGTGGAGTTTTCTATCGGAGGGTACAAGGACGAGTTATTTTGTGATGTTTTACCCATGGATGCATGCCATATACTATTGGGTAGACCATGGCAATATGATAGGAGTGTCATATATGATGGGAAAGAGAACACCATCTCATTCAAGAAGGATGGGAAGAATTTTAAGTTGCAGTCACTGACAGAAGAAGAAGGACAATCAAAGACACCAAACATCATGTTGAGCAGTGGAAAAGAGTTCCTTAAGAACCTACATCAAGGGAATGAAGGATATGTGGTTGTGTTACAACCTAAAGAAGAGGACAAGGCTGAAAAGTCAGTATTACCAGAAGCAGTCCAAAATTTACTTGATAAGTACAAGATTATAGTTAGTGATGGTACACCTGAAACTCTACCACCAAAGAGAGCCATAAGCCATCAAATTGACTTCATAGCTGGAGCCTCATTACCTAACAAAGCAGCATACAAACTTACACCAAATCAGAATCTTGAGGTAGCTAGGCAAGTGCAAGAATTATTGGATCAAGGATTGATTCAAAAGAGCATCAGCCCATGTGCAATACTAGTGGTTTTGGCAACAAAGAAGGGAGGTAAATGGAGGTTATGCACTGATTCTAGGGCAATAAATAGGATCACTATTAGGTATAGGTTCCCTATTCCTAGAATTGAAGACTTGATGGATTGTCTTGGAGGCGCTTAGTTCTTCACCAAGTTGGATCTTAAGAGTGGATACCATCATATCAGAATTAAGGATGGTGATGAGTGGAAGATAACATTTAAGACAAATGATGTGTTATATGAATGGAGAGTTATGCCATTTGGTCTCTCCAATGCCCCTAGCACATTCATGAGGCTCATGAATGAAGTGCTTAAGGACTTTACAAGTATATTTGTGGTAGTGTATCTTGATGACATCCTCATATACAACAAGACAGTAGGAGAGCATTTGAAACATGTGGAGTTGGTTCTTAGAAGGTTGCAAGAAGAGAAATTGGAAATCAATCTAGAGAAATGTGAGTTCTTTAAGAAAGAGCTAGTCTATTTGGGTTTCGTAGTGTCCAAAGTATCATTGAAGATGGATCCAATCAAGGTGGAAGCTATCCTAAACTGGCCTACACCAACCACAGGGACATAGGTAAGAATTTTTTATGGATTAGCTCAATTTTATAGGAAATTCATAAGGAATTTTAGTGGTATATGTGCACTAGTCTTAGATACAATCAAGGGTGGTATAAAAACTAAGTTTGTGTGGACTCAAGAAGATGAGAAAGGGTTTGAAAGACTGAAACAAGAGGTGGAAACTCAACCAATTCTCTTATTACCTAGTTTTGACAAGTTGTTCACTGTTGAATGTGATGCTAGTGGAGTGGCACTAGGAGGTGTGCTTAGTCAAGAGGGAAGACCTATAGCCTTCTTTAGTGAGAAGCTCAATGAAGCAAAGAAGAAGTATTCAACCTATGAATTGGAACTTTATGCTTTGGTTCAGTCACTTAGGAAATGGAGGCATTATCTTCTACCCAAGGAGTTTGTAGTCTTTACTGACAATCAGGCACTTAGTTTTATCAACACTCAAGAGAAGTTAAGTAATAGGCATTTGAAATGGATGGAATACATCCAAGCTTTTACCTTCACCATCAAGCACAAGAAGGGACGGCTAAACAAAGTGGCAGATGCATTGAGCAAGAGATTGTTGATAGTGCAAGAGATACATATCAAGAGCATTGGCATAAAGAGTTTCAAGGATCTATATGGGGAAGATGAAGACTTTTCAGAGGTCTATAAGGTATGTTCTAATTTTGAAAACCATTTCCATAGCCAATACTCAGAGTACACATTGCAAAGTGGGTTATTATTTAAGGGAAATCAGTTATGTGTTCCAAGAGGGTCAATGAGGGAAAATCTGATTCAGGAGAAGCATAATGGTAGTCTTAGTGGACATTTTGGCATAAATAAGACTTTAGAACTAGTGCAAAGATTCTATTACTGGCCCAAGTTGGCAAGAGATGTTAGGAAGTATGTGGAACAATGTGTTGTATGTATGAAAGCTAAGGAGGAGCTAGTAATGTTGGTTTATATCAACCCCTACCCATTCCAAACAAACCATGGGAGTGTGTGAGCATGGATTTTGTGGTAGGCCTTCCTAAGACCAAAACTGGTTTTGACAGTGTTTATGTAGTAGTGGACAGATTTAGCAAGATGAATCATTTTATCCCTTGAAAAACTACTCATGATGCTAGTTACATAACTCATCTTTTCTTCAAGGAGGTAGTAAGGATCCATGGACTACCTTTGAGCATTGTTTTAGACAGGGATGTGAAGTTCATGAGTCGCTTTTGGAAGACTCTATGGAGTAGATTGGGTACAAATTTTTCATTTGGATCAACTTACCATCCTCAAACCGATGGTCAAACAGAGGTGGTTAGCAGGGTGCTAGGTAATCTTCTAAGGTGTTTAACTAAAGAATATGGATAGACATGGGATATGGTTATCTCCCAAGCTGAGTATGCTTATAATGACAGTGTCAACCGGACCATAGGGAAGAGTCCATTTGAGGTTGTGTATGGGATGCACCCAAGAGGAATATGTGAGCTCAGAGATCTTGGAACTATGGAACAAATAAGTGGACATGCAGAAGATTTCAGTCAGACCATGAAGGAGATTCAAGAACAGGTCAAGAGGATAATCACTGAGGCTACACAAAAAGTGAAGGAGAAGGCAGATATGTCAAGGAAAGATGTGTGATTTCAAGAAGGGGACTATGTTATGGTCCACCTTAACAAGTCAAGGTTGTAGAAGGGAATGTCAACCAAGTTGCAGATGAAGAGAGTGGGTCCATGTCAGATATTGGCCAAGTATGGAAAGAATAAATACAAGGTGGAGTTACCCACCGATCTAGGAATCTCACCAGTGTTCAATGTAGCTGATTTGATCAAGTATAAGGGGACAGTCAATGATGTGGATCAGAACAGTTAGGATATCTTCAAGGACATCAGCAATGTCTCCTTACCTAGTCAAGAGAAGCCTCAGGCAGAGAAGATCTTGGAGTCAAGAGTCCAAAAGTCTACAAGAAACAAGGTGTACATGGAGTACCTTATCAAGTGGAAGAACAAGAATAAATTAGAAGCTACATGGGTACAAGAAGATCAGTTCCAAAAGTTTGGTATTGACCTATCATTGGTCTCTCCTTCCATTCCCTAGTGTTTGGGCTGAGAGGGGGAGAATGGTGTAGGAGCACTTAGAGAGTATTGGAAAACACTAGGCAATTTTGGAAGCCTAGGAAGCAATTTTGAGTTTTTATACTTCAAGGTCATGTTGACCATCTTGTTTTGTGTTTAAGATGTTAGGACATGTTAGAAGGAATTTGGTTTATTATTTCTTGGTAGATTGGATGAGTTTACTCAACTTGTGTTCCTTTAGGTTTCTCTAGGAGCTAGGAATAAGCCCAAAATGTTGCATTTATGCAATTTTGGCCTTTTAAGGTGGTTAGGTCCGACCAAAGGGAGAATAAACTACCTTGGAAGCCTTTATAAGGTAGCCCTTGAACTAGAATGAGGGTTGGAAAAACATTGGATTTGTAATAAGTTTGAAGATTGTGAAAACAACGACAGTTTAGAGTGCTTTTTCTATTTTTGTTCTATTCTTGTTCCTGAAGCAGTAGTAAATGAATTGATCGAGGAATTTAAAGTATTTGAGAATGTGGAAATTTTTTCTTTAAGCATTTTTGGTTTCTAATTTCCAAGCATTCTTGTGAATTCCTTGTTCTTCTTTCAATTTGTAGTCTTGATTGGTAAACTGTGAAAATGGAGTTGTAGTTTACATTTTCGTTGTACCTGAAGTATAGGCTTGTTGGAAATGTGGCTTAACTCCATGCTTGTACATAAATTAAGGGTAGGAGTCATTAGCAGTCAGAAAATGCTGGCAAAAGACTGTTCCTAGGTGAGCTTGACAGTGCCCGACTAGGACATTCAAGAAGTGCAAAACACAAAGGTTGCAGGGGTATCAACTCATTTGCAACCCATGGTGTGTAGTGGATGTAGGGGTCTTGGAAAAGGTTTGGCAGGAAGGAAGAGTCCTCACCAAATCATTTGGTGGTTGAAGGAGGCAGACAGATCACTGACTATCCAAGAAAAGGCCTAAAAAGCCCTAATTCCCACAAAAATAGGGTTGAGCCTGTGTACAGCCTGTGAAGGCCCAAACCCCCAAAATTCCTTGAGAGGTTGGAAATTGAACCAGGGTCTCAAAAATAATTTTGTGATGAACCTCAGTAGGATTGGAGTTATAGCCTAATTTCTCGGGCTAAGAGGCCTAATTGGGGCTCAAGGGCTACTAGCCCATCTTAAACCCTAGACTAGGGTTTGAGGGAAGCGAAGGAGATTTGAAGGCTTGCGACTGATCAAGAACCATGGAGGGATGGTTTTGAAGCTATAGAAGACACCACATGGCCCTGCAACAAGTTGGTAAGGTTTGGAGAGTTAGTTGGCCTTTAGGAAGATTAAGGGCCAAGGAGAGAATAGAGGAGTAAGCACCAAGATTGACTTGGTTAGGAGCATGCAGATGATAGTAGGGTTGGCCAAGAGAACCAGGGGTTCCTAGTAAGCACTAGGACCTATAGGTTAAGAAGGTGGAGAGTGACACCAAATGGTTTTCCAAGGGGAGACCTAGAGCATGGGACAGTGAGTGTCTCATCCAGCCCTACCCTATCAATGGGTGTATTTCCTAAAAAAAAAAATCAAAAGTATTTGAAAATTTTAAAAAATGGAAAGCTTTGGTTGACAATGAAATGGGAAAAAGGTTGAAGTGTCTCAGATCTAATAATGGAGGTGATTATTGCAAAAAATAATTTGAAAATTATTATTCATACAATGGAATCTGTAGGTAGAAAATAGTTCCTAGAACACCACAAGAAAATGGCATGTCTGAGAGGATGAATAGGACCATTATGGAGTGTGCAAGGAGCATGAGATTGCATGTTGGACTACCCTTACAGTTTTGGGAAAATGTTTTACTTACTACTATTTATTTAATAAACAGGGGACCTTCAAATCCTTTGAATGGTGGCATTCCAAAGGAGGCATGGACGGGTAAAAAGGTAAACTATTCATTTCTAAAAACCTTTGGTTGTGAAACTTTTGTCCATGTTGATATTGAAAATAGAACAAAGCTTGAGGGTAAGTCTAAAAAATGTACCTTCATTGGATATGGAGTAGATGAATTTGGTTATCGGTTATGGGATTATGAAAATCATAAAATCATTATGAGTAGAGATGTTATATTCAATGATAAGGTCATGTATAAGGATCAACTACAATAAAAGAAGCATGAACAAACCAAAAAGGAATATGTGACGTTGGATGAGATTCCAGAAAATAAAATGCCAATGGTACCTAATGCTCAGTAAAAACAAGTTATCCCACAAACTCCTACAAGTGTTAGACATTCTACAAGGATAACTAGACCTCTATAAATATTTTCTCCATAATTATATTCTATATTATTAACTGATTCTAGTGAACTTCAAGGTTATGAAGAAGCAATGTAGGTAGATACTAAAAAGCAGTGGGAACTAGGCATGAAAGAGGAAATGGATTCCTTGCTGCAGAATCAAACTTGGGACTTAGTCCAATTGCCTGTAGGTAAAAGAGCACTACCAGATAAATGGGTTTATAGGTTGAAGGAAGAAGATGGAGGCAAGAAAAGATATAAGGCCAAACTCATGGTAAAAGGTTTTGCACAAAAAAAAGTATAGATTTTGATGAAATATTTTCTTTGGTTGTAAAGATGACTTCTATTAGAACTATTTTAGGTCTTGTGGTTGTGGAAGACTTGCATATTGAATAGCTAGATATGAAAAAAACATTTCTCCATGGTAATTTGGAAGAGGAAATATACATGTAGCAACCACAGGGATATGAGGTCAAGGGTAAGGAAGAATTTGTGTGCAAATTAAATAAGAGTTTGTATGGCCTAAAGCAAGCACCTCAGAAATGGTATTTGAAATTTAATATTTTTATTGTTGAACAAGGTTACAAAAGATGTCATTATGATTATTGTGTTTATTTTAAGAACTTGGATAATGGTAGTTATAATATCTTGTTTCTTTATGTTGATGACTTGCTTGTTGCCAAGTCTAACATGTAGCATATTAATGAACTTAAGCAGAAATTAGCAAATTCATTGGCTATGAAGGATTTGGGTGTAGTAAAACAAATCCTTGGTATGAAGATCACACGGGATAGGACAAATAAAAAATTATTTTTATCTCAAAGTGAGTATGTAGAGAAGGTGTTGAAAAGGTTTAACATGCAAAATCCAAAAGCAGATAGTACACCTTTTCCTAGTAATTTTAAGTTGACTAAGGAGATGTGTCCAAAGAAACTAGAGGAGGAAGAAACAACGTCTAAGATACCATATGCATCAACAATTGGTAGTTTGATGTATGCAATGGTATGCACAAGGCCGGATATTGCACATGCAATGGGATTTGTGAGTAGGTATATGAGCAATCCGAGAATGGAACATTGGAATGCAATAAAATGGATTCTCTAATATTTGAGAGGTACTACTTCAAATAAATTATATTTTGGAGGAACAAATTCTTCTCTAAAAGGATATGTTGACTCTGATCTGGTGGGTGATATTGATAGTAGGAAGAGTACTATAGGGTATTTTTTTACTTTAGGAGGTATTGCAGTAAGTTGGATTTCAAGACTGCAAAAGGTTGTTGCACTTTCAACCACTAAAGCTAAGTATGTTGCCACTATGAAAGCTAGCAAGATGATTTGGTTACAACATTTTATAGAGGAATTGGGACAACAACAAGAAGATAACCCTTTGTACACTGATAGCCAGAGTGTCATTCATATTGCTAAGAACTCATCTCTACATTCAAAAACTAAGCACATACAACTCAGATACCACTTGATTTGGTCAGTTTTGGAGGATGGGCAGTTGAAGCTAGAGAAAATTCACACAAGCAAGAATCCTGTAGATATGTTCACAAAGGTGGTTACACAGGAGAAACTGATTTCCTCATTATTTTTTGTTGGCCTTCATGTCTGATAATGATAGACATAAGAAATTAGGCATACTTTTAATCCAGTGGGAGATGCAAGTGCAGTGGTGTCGTCTAGGATCAATCTCTAAGTGGAAGATTGTTAGGTGTGGAGCCTAATCAGTCTCCAAGTGGGAGATTGTTGGCATGTGGAAACTAGTCATGCAAATACTGTACACTTTTAATTCTCACTATCACATCAAATAAAAAATTGATTTTGTAAAACCCTAATTCTAGAACCTTCCAAAAGCTTGTTATAAGTAGTTGGGATGTAAGTTGTGGTGTGTGTAATTCACAATATTATAATCTATTTTGCACTAGATAATAAAATCATTGGGTGGATGATTTTTTTATCGATGTATCCCATATTGGGTGAACCACATTAAATTTTTGTGTTGATCTCTTTTATGTTATTCTTCATTGTTATTTCTAGGTTATTTAATCTACATATGATTGTTAATGTTTATTGCTCTGATCTGCTTGAACCCTAACAGATGTTGGAGCCCCTAGTGGCACTAGTGCTAAGGGATCTACTGGTACAGGTGTTGGTGGTCATGTTGGTAATTTAGTTGGTCATACCTCATCTACTGATCTGGTCCTCAATGCTCTTTTATAAAACATGGGATACATATAGAATCAAGTAGCGAATTTGACCAACTCCTCCTCCCAAACTATGTTTCAACTTTTAGCCATCATACTCCTCTTTCTATTTCCATTCTAAACACTCCTATCCCTAAGGAAGTGGAGATTCTAAAATTCGAAAAGTATAATGGCCACGGGGATCTATGGACACATGTCTTGTCCTTCAATGCGTTGTGTACTGATTTATTTCATAATGATGCACTTTTGGAAAAACTATTCCTACATTCTCTCAAGGATGCCACTTTGGCATGGTATTATTCCCTACTTGATAATTCTATTTTCTTCTTTGATCAACTAGTTAATCAGTTTCTCCAATAGTTTAAGGCCAACATCAGGTTGAAGACTACTTTTAATGATCTCATCCGATGCAAGCAAGGGACTCATGAGAAGTTAACTAATTTTGTAGCTTGATATTAGGATATATTTGCTCAAATTTATTATCCTTTTCCTAATTCAGATGTTCAAAAATTTCTTATCAGGAGCTTGTTTCCTTCACTGCAAGAAAAATTTATTTTAATTGAATATCCTTCTTTTGCACATATGTGTGTTCTATTGCAAGAGTACCATCAAGTTGTTGAGTATGAGGATCCATCCTTGTGCTCCCACTAGGATAGTCAATCAGTTGTGTCAGTCTTTGTCGAGAGCAAGGCCATGGAAAACATTCCATCAGATAAAAATGCTCCAAGACATAATAGAAATTTTACTAAATTGTTTGAATCATATAATAGCATTCTACATAAATTATTAAAAGATAAATTAATAAATTTTCCTGATATTTGACCACTGTCCAAATAGTATCCTAAATGGTACGAATCCCAAAAGTTTTTTCAATACCATTGAGTTGTTGGATATGACACCAAAAGATGTGTCTTCCTACGTCATGTGATTCAGGACTACATCAATGATGAGACTATCCACCTCGATGGTAGAAAATAGAACTCTAACAAGTTTTTCATAAATCCAAACAACCAGCTGTAGATATACATAGATCCTTTCCTGTCACACTTAGCTAATCTAGTTATTAAGAACTTCATCATCTTTTGATATTATCCCATTTGAATATGTGAATGTAGTCTCATTCACTCATATTCCTCCTATAGAATGTGTGAATGTTGGCCCTAACATTTCATTCACTTTGTATCGTATGCCCTTGAACATGGAGCTTTCTCCACTTTATGTTCCCACTCATATCAATGGTAACATCGTAATAGGAATTATAGTTGATCCCTCAAGCCGAGTGAACATTTTCATGGAGGAGACCTTGTTATCAATAACTTACATAAGATAAATATGATGAGTTACAAGCTACCCTTCACACACATGATAGGTTTTCTATTGTGCCTATGGGAACAATTCTCTTTCGATCTCAGTAGGACCTAAGGTTGTGGATGTACCATTTTTTTTTATCTCAAAGTCTGACTTATTCAAGGTGAGGCTAGGCATTCTATGGTTAGCCTCCATGAATGCAATCACTTTCGTGATCCATAAGTGTCTTAAGTTTCCCCACAGGGTTATCATGCACATTATCTAGGATACTATATACAATCCATTGGTAGTGCATGGGGGCTTCTCCCTTGACCACTTTTGGCCCGCCCCAGTCAAACCTCTCCCTCCTCGGGGAGGTCTTTTGTATAGAGCTCATTATAGATATAGGACCGGGGGCTCAACACTGAAGGATGGTTTTCCCCTATCTCCTTATGTTGTTTCTCTAAATTCCTACCTACGTTCACATGTTTCATCTTCTAACCCTCCAAAGGGGAAGGACAGGGAAGGACAAGTTTTCTCTTTCCCTCGGGCCATCCCCCTCTAGTTCCTCTATTTTGTCTTCTTCTGCACCTTTTTCTTCTTCTTCCTAGCCCTTGGTGGCCTCCTTTGTTCCTATTATTGTTCCTAGCACAAGAAAATTAAAGGTTCCCATGTTGCAAAAATCGAAGCCCCAAGTTTTTCAACTTCCCATTTTACCCACAATGCTCGGAACCACCCTGTATGGAAAGGGGACAGATTCACGTGGAGTTGTTCCCACATTTTGACCTCCATGGCCTCCACTTATTCCTTCACCTAATCCAAAAGCAGGGAAAGGAAAGAGGCCCGTCATTGAGATGCATTTTTTTCCTGCTTTAGTGCCTCCTCCTACTCCTCTTAAGGATCCCATCCTTCCACTGATGATAGTTGTGAAGGTTACTCCTGTGTTAGAGAAGGAGCCACTAACCTCTTCATAGGCTATATCTTCTAGTTCCCATAGCTGACATAACTATCTTGCACATGAGCATAAGTGTCGGTGAAAGGCTCTGGCTAAGGAACATGTTGCTTTGTAGAAGAGTAGAGAGGAGCCTATCATTTCTATGTTTGCTCCTTCTGTTTTGGTTCCTTTTGCTCTTGTCTTTTATTTAACCTCAGTTCCCATCACCTCAGTTCTTCTTTTGACTTCATTGATGGATCCCAATAAACCTCACCCCAAAATGGTGTAGGTGTTCATTGGTCCTGTGGTGGAGCCTCCCCTTCTTACCTCTCTTCTCAATATTCCTCTTTTATTGTAGCCTATGGATATGCCTCACACAAAGTTGGTGTCCTATGTGGATTTGTATCCTTCTTCTTCTTCTTCCACTTTATTTGTGGGGTTTCCACATCCTTTGATGAAGCAAAATTTTGAGGATGACCTCGCTTCAAGTGATGGTCATAAGAAATTTTTGTCTTCTCTGGAGTCTTATTTTGCTTTGGCCTATGTTGTCCTTGTGATGGAGGCACCCCTCATGTCCCAAAAAAATTTCATTGTCCCTTTTCCCAAGGTTGACAATGACTCTTAGGTGTCTTATCCTCCTCCCACTCAATTGACACATGGCACTTCTAAAAAATTGCATGTTCAACTCATTGGAGGACATCCCGACTCTGTCCTCGATCTTTAAGATATTAATGAATTTAGTCTCACAAGAGCTTGATGAAGAGGACCTTGATGGCCCTTCTTCCTTGGCCCTTGTCATAAGCGAGTTGGCTGGTGTATCCCTTGCTATCCCTCCCCTCCAAGATCATCCTCCCTCCCCTTACAATGATCTAGATTGGGAGCAAGATGACTTGTTGATGGACTTAGATTAGGGTCACACCTCTTCTACATCTTTAGATTAGTTTTGTGTGATTTTTTGTGTTCCCCACCATGCTTTTCTATATTTTTTTGTGCTCTTTCCTAGAAGACCCTTTCTACCCTTGTAGGTGCTTGGATATAGGCATGAGCATCTATCATAACCTTCTTCTATTTATCTCATTATTCTGCTATATGTTATAATCTTTGTATTTTCATGCCAAGGACAATGCAAAGTGTCGAGGCATTTAGGCCTCTTCCATGTTGACTCAATTTTTATTTTTCATTTGTCTTCATGTGCTCTTCTCGTTTTGATATATTTGGGGGTTGATGATAGTTCATATGTATATTATGCTATATTTATTTATCTATATCCATGAGCAGTTCTAACCCTAAATTATCAAATCACCATGTGCTCTTGATTTCTTTGTCTTTATTTTTCTACTTTTTGATTTTGTGGTTTCCATGTGTTGTCCCTCGCATGTGTGAAAACATATCACAAATACATCTAGCCATGTATCTTGTGCTATGACATCTCTTGTATTTCTCTTCTCTCTATAGAATGACACATGCTCCTCTACATAGCAAACGTCATTCTAAGGGGTGACTCTCATATCTGCTTAATTTTATAAAAAGTGTATTCTTTCAAAAAGATTCCTTGATGAAAGAATCCCTTGATAAAAACATATTTCAAAAGGATCCCTTGATGTCTTATATCTGATATTTGATGTCTTGATGTCTTATATCTTGGTGTCTATCTTGGGGGCAACTTGACTGGACCTGTCTTTTCTATGACTGTCATACAATGTAGTTTGTAGTAGTCACATGTGTACATGCTTGTTGTATGGACTCTAGCCATGTTATCCATACCTATCAATGTCATCTTTATTTGATCAAATTATGTCTTATTGTGTCTATGAAAATTTTATGGTATATTATTTTTTGCTTTTTCACCTAACATGTTTGTCTGCAGCCAACACATTTGTGGTGATATTTCAACTAGCTTTTCATGATCGAAGACCAGTGTTCTCTTCACATTCTAATGGAGCTCCCATTTCATGTCAGGTATACCAAATCAAGGACTGCTTCCTCTTCATTTGTGGTATAATTTTCTTCAATCTCTTTCTAGTTTAGATTGGACATTCTTTGACACATATGCTCGCTAAAGTAGGGGTAAAATGTTATGGCATAAATTGTACCCTAGTGTAATTTCCCATAAAATACCCTTACTTTAGCCTTATAAATTGATAATGCTAAATCTTGTTGTCATAAGCCTATTGTCCCTTCTGTACTTTTTCTTTTTCCATCGGTGGAGGGAATTTCGGCTAGGAAACTTCCACATCGCTCATATGTTTACTCGTTGTGTGAATGTCCCTAACAATTTTTTGGGTCAAAGGACATTGGGATGTTACACATCCTATCACCTGTGAAGTGTAATGCTTCCTACAAATGCAGACCCACCTGAAAATGACTCTTTTTCCTCCAAACATCCATTTTGAACATAGTTTTCCATTCCATTCACAAGACTTCTCATTCTAACATTCATTCTTGAAACTTCTCACTTCACTCTATCAAATCTTCCACTCCATTCTTGTGTCCATTCTCTCTACACCATTTTTTTGTAGGTTTCAAGTTCTACATCATTCTTGCACATCCATCTTGTGATTTTGAAGCCGTAATATCATAAAATTGCACCCCTTGCAATTTCACATACATTCTTGTATCCACTTTAGTGTCCACTCCCTTATAACTTATGTAGGATCATTTTGGCCCTTGCATCAACCTTTTTCCCTTCTCAAGATGCTCAGAACCTATTTTCAATAGCTACCCTCACATGTCAACTTTTTTTCAAACCTTGTGCTTTTCCTATTCGTGTCGTTTTGTATTATGATGTGTCTAGACACTAGTACATTGTGTGGAAGTTTGTGTGCCGTGTTAGCATCCTATGACATTTTAACATTCAAATGACCATTTCTGAGCATGTTTTCCACTTGTCAACTACTTTTTTCAGTGGTGACATCCCAGGACGCCCTATAATGGCTCAGGAATCTTTTTTTCCCTCTTTAAAACCTATTTTTTCAACTCATTTGGCCTTCTTATGTGCTTCTATCTTGAAAATTCTCCCATGTTTCTCTTGCTTGCACAGATTCCTTATTTGTTATAGTAGCCTCAATCTTTCACAACTCACTACAACAACACTCTTGCATTCTCACAACACCCTCTACAACTATCTTGGCTCTTGCATCTATCTTTGTCTCACTCTCTTTGGATTCCTTAAGCCTTGTAGCTGATATCTCCCTTGTCTTGTGCATCTTTACTTCGTGATATAGGTTCTCTTCCTTTAGTGGGGATTGCTTTTATCATGCCATATTTGCTTACTTTGTTCATTTCTCTCTATCTATTTGGTTGTCCATGGAGGTGGGAACACCAAAACAGGGGTTTGACTAAAGCAAACCCCTATACAACTCCAACATTTTCTCTAGATTTTATGTATACAGGTATCAAAGACATTCATTTGTTGGAGGCTCCATTACTTGGTTTTTTGTAAGCATCTTCTATCTCTTATCCTCTTTAACTTTATCATTTGTACTTCACTTCATTTTAGTTTTGTTAAATTTTGTTAATTTCCTGCATTCTTTGAGTTCTCAACAATTTGATTATTAGTGCAGACACTTAAAAATGTCTTGAATGGCATCATACACTTGAATTTTATATACCAACACCATTCCATCCTAAAACCCATCCTCTTTTTGCTTAATTGATTAAATTAGTCTAGCTATTTAATTAATTGTCTCATTTTCATCTATTAATCTGATTGACCTAGTTAGGTTAATTCATCCCCTTTCATGCTAACATTTTGTCCTATTAAATTAAATAAATCAAATTATTTAATTTAATCCCTAAGTCCTCTTATTTAATTAAATAACCCTAAGTTATTTAATTAACTGTCATAGCAAATCTCCCCTTTTCATTAAATCACTTTATTTAATGAATAACATATAATTCTTCTAAAATTGTATAATTAAACTTTTATTTAATTATCAATTACTAATTAATATAATCCCCCCACTTGCAAGAGAATATTCCCATGGAATATTCCTTCCCCTTTTGCACATTAAAATTTGGTTTTAATTAACTAAATATCTATTTCCCTCACCCATGAGAATATCCTAAAGAATATTATCTTTCTTCACTCATTTGAAAAAAAGGAATATTCTCCTTTATAACAAACTCACAAGACTTCATGTGCAAGTTAACTTACAAGACTTCTTGTACAAGTTTTGAAAGTGTGTTTGTTTGGATGAATGTAAGCCCTTGATTAAATATCAAGTTGCATTTTCAACCCTTGATGAACATCCATGATCCATGCCTCCATCTTCTTTCCTTTTTGACCACTGATTAGATTTTTCAATCTTAACCCTTCATTTCTCATTTGTCCTCCTATAAATAGATCAATATTTGGAGACAAATGGATCCATCTTTTAAGATCAAACTTATGTTGTTAAAATCATTGGCATTTTCACTCACATTTAACCTCATTTTAGCTTATTTTAATTACATCATATTAGCTTAGCTTCCATTAATGGCTTCCATGATAACATAAATGCATCCATTTAGTATTGTGTAATTAAGGTTTGAATCTTTTTTAGCTTAAAATTCATTTAGATTAGCTTTGCATATACCCATATCAATCATCTTGGCATACATCATATTAAAATATCTTGCATTATGTCAATTTAGCATTTAAATCATGTTTTGTCACATGTCTTTCATTGGTTTCGTCAATTCTCTTCAATAGAATCGATTGAAATAAACTCATTATCCAAGGGATTGGGAAAGGGTCGCCATTCCACATCAATGTGACACCACTCCCCCAATAGGATAAGTTTCAATGTCTTAGATTAGAGGTTTGTCAAGCTTTCATGATTTAGAATGTTAGTTTTAATGGCTTCTTTGTCTTTGTTTACAACAAATGATCTTATTGGGATTCATGCTTAGTGGGTTAAATACGCCTCAAATTCGTATGGATTGGGTGTAGTTAACTTATACTAATGTCATTGGTCACATTTTGGCACTAGAAGGATGGAAAAATTTAATGTTTGAGTGTTTTTTGGAGAAATTTTGTAGGTTACACCCCAGAATTTTGCTTGAAACCCATCACTTTTTTTACTCATAGAAAATTGGGTGAATTAAAGCTTGAAAAATGACTACCTAGGTTTTTTAGATATCAGTCTTAATTTTCTATAGCTTTTTATGGTACTCAATTTCATCAAGAATTGAAAAAGATATTGAATTTTTAATTCTATTGTGTTTTTCAAAACTTTTGGGTTTAATCTCTTAAATGCATGATTTTCCTTAATTTTTAATGAATTCTATATGATTGATCTTGCAAAAAGGTTGTTGGGTTTTGAAGATCTCGTGTTTAGATTTCCAAAAAAAATTACATTTTCAAAATTGATCAAGATTTGAGGAAGTTGTCATTATCTCAAGTTGCTATTATAATCATCCATTATTAATTTTACTATTTTTTTTTTAAATTCTAGGTTTAATCTCATAAATGCATGATTTTCCTTCATTTTTAATAAATTCTATATGATTAATCTTTCTGAAAGGTTGTTGGGTTTTGAAGATCTCATGTTATCTTTCCAAAACATTTTACGTTTTCAAAATTGATCAAGATTTGAGAAAGTTCTCATTATCTCAAGTTGCTATAATCTAATTTTCTAAAAATGTTTCTCAACACTTGAAAGCATAAAATGAATTAGCTTTCAAAGTTGGATAAAATTGAACCAAACAACCTCACATTTGCTTTAAATTTTGACATGTGCTTTAAATTTTTGATTTCATCTAATTTCTAACATATCACTAACTTCTAGTTTTTGTTTTTTAGGCTAACTAGGTTTTCAGGTTTGGACAATACAACTTGAAGTGAAGAAGCATGCTACTATCATTTGAATCATAATTGTAACAAGGTTTGTGACACTTTTTTGGGGAAATTATAAGCCATTTATCATGCTTTTTACTTTACGTTTTAGGACCAAACTAGCTTTCAATCGAGGTTTAAAATAAATGTTCAAAATTGGTTAAAATTGAACCCTCGCATCATTTTGATTATTGGCTTAAAATTGAACAATACAACCTCCATACTCAGTTTGGTGCTTAAAATGAACTTTCCTTTGCTTTGAGGGTTAAAATTAACAAGTGTTTGTCATGTCTCGTGGTTTACATTTTTGTCATTGAATGCATATTCTCTTCTCTTGTGCAACTCGATGATCTTGAGAATCAAAAGCATTCCTTTAACATTTTGTATAACCACCCACATATTTTGATTTGGATTTAAAATGAACCCCATGCTACTATAAGGAAAATGTATTGTGTGTGCTCTCTCCTTGCGTCATGTGATCCAGGAGATCAACAACAAACATACTTCCTTGCTTCTGTATATCTTTAGAGAGCTTGTCGCCTCACTTCGAAAGGTGGGAATGACCCAAGTGGTAATGATCTAAAGCTAAGCTCTTTAAAACCGCTATATAAAAAATGTTTGTGACAAAAGTCATAAGCAACAGGTGCAAATGTGTCATACCGACAAGTGCCACCCCTAGTGTCCACATGACACGTAAAAATCCTTTCTAAGGAAGGGACTGGGAGGCCTCTTGATTGAAATAATCTTGAGCTAATCTTGTCGTGCGTATGGCCATCTTGAACGAAATTCCTTACTAAGAACCAATTGTTTAGAAGCCAAAAACCTTTATACTTTTTGGTGCAATAACAATCGTTACAAAGTCATCCCACATTTTACTATTCATTGTAGAAACAAAAAAAAAATTCAGATCTGTGGATCTTAAGGATTTGAGATTTGGTGATCTCGAGAAGTGTGTGTCGTGGAGGGGAGCCAGTGTCACCAAATCTCTAGTTGTTTGCATTGTCTTAGTGTTTTGAGAAATCCAAGTGGGGATTCCACAAGTAGTATCTTTTGAACCTAGCGTGGTAAATTCTTGTGATTCAGTTTAATACTTTGCTTAGTTCCAAAACATTGCAAACAAACATCAACAAAGTCTTTTCAAAATTTCAAACCCTTTGGTCTAAGTATGGATACCCTTTGACAAAGCCTTGATATTAATGTTGGTCCTAAAAATTTATTCTTAGACTTCTAAATATTTTGGTTTATATCTCAATCCATACTTTCCAAAGTTAACATAGGAAACTATGGCTTCAACCTCATGATTTTCACAAAATGGACCTTGTGGAATTGATGTTGTTTTTGACATAGACATTTAGTTTGAACTTAATCAAGATAAGTGTTTGTGGTAAAAATAAACTCTCTTAAGCGAGATAAATTGACAAATTGAACCCCACATGACCATTTGGCATTTGATAGCTCTAGTTGAACAACCTAACCTTGCACCCGTTATCATACAAGGAAAACATTGCAAAACATTGAGTCCAAATTCTATTGTCAAAATCATTGGATCCTATTTCCAAAATCATTTGAGTTCTATTTTACCAAAATCATTAAGTCCTTAGGTTTTGATCACTTTAGAGGGATAGCATGTTTCTCACTACCTTGGTCTTGTGAAACAAAGGTTCATTCTAGGTCAACATTGGGTCAAACATTTCATATATCATTCATCATATTTCATCCTTCACTTCACCAAACTTTGCAAACTTTTGAACACACCAACACTTTGAACTTAGAAATCAATCAACCCAAACCCTAACTTAGCTACTTTGTATGTGAAATGAATCCTTTTCCATGCATTTGGTTAAGTTAGTTATCATCCTTGGACTAGTTTATCTTGAAGGTCACAAGTCTACCCTAAAGATTCTCAAATTCATAAACATCCTTTATCCAAACATCAAAACATCAAACCTAAGTCAAAAGTGTTGTCCCAAAACATTTGCAAAGATCACTTCCCACATCATCCACCTTTTCATCTCCCATTATCATCATTCTCCAAAAATACTTAGAGCATCCCTTCTACCTAGATTTGAGTCAACTAGAGAGTTCAAACATTACAAATCTCAACACAACTCTCCCATAGGTGACCCAAAATTTATGGTAAAAACAAGATCACAACATAAGAAAATCATGGAGAAAACCAAAGTCACATTCACCTCAAATGATCCCCATCCTCAAGAATTTGATCCAAGAAGTCAAGTTACCCCATCACAACAACCCTTGTCTCCATCAAGGTTGTATAAGATATAATATATCATGAACAATCCATTTGGACTTACTAGGGAAGAAATCATGAAACATCAAGCCTTAGAAAATGTGGCTCCAATTACCCAATCTTTTGTTGCACAATCATTGACACAAGGCTTGACTTCATCTCTGATTCAACTAGCTCCATCCCTTGTGCCAAATCAACCCTTAACATTTAGTCTTGCAACTCGGCTAGGAACCAACCTTGGTCTCACTTCATGTCTAGGAACAAACACAATTGTGGGTATTCACAACATGACCATTCCATTAACCACCAATCCACCTCCAAACACCACTTGGACTCCAACATTTGGCACTTCTACCATTCTTGAACACCCCTTACATCAGCATAAACCACTCATACTCCATGAATCCACAACAACCTCAACATATCGAGGGTACCCATCTTCCCCCATCCCCACAAGTACCACAAGTGTGCCCAACATCACACAAATAAATGTGGACCAAGTTTCTCAAATCGACCCACAAGGGCATGCCACACCCTTACACAAATTCAACCCTTAATGCAAATAGGGACATCTTTTCCTCCAACTAGTTCAACTGCACCATTGGTTTTACAAAACACATCCATCCCATCCATCATCAACTTGAATCAAAACAACCCCTTGGTCACCAACCCCATCAACCTAGGTAATACCTTGTCCACATCCCTAATTCAAGGCAATCCCCAAGACATTAGACAAGGGTACCTTTTCAATCAATGGAATCAAGGTCCTAGTGTGTCATTACCATCACAAAATATAATGCCACCATCCTCATCTTTCCCCATGGTCCCCTTCACCATGCAAAATCAAATGGGACCTCAAACTTACATTCTACCATCTCAATCCACCATCTTACAAGGAATGTTAAACCAAGGGAACCCCCAACCTTTCATCAACAACCCACAACCCACTCAAAACATCAACACCAACAATCCATCACAGATGTCCCAACAACCAACTAATCCTACGTCACAAGTGCATGCCTTAGCTTTACAACAAGCACAATAGGCTTATTAGCAAGTCATCCAACAACATCAACAACAACAAGCATCCCTAGCAACACAACAACAACAACAACAAAAGTAGCCTTAGAAACACAACAACAACAACAAGTAGCCTTAGCAACACAACAACAATAGTAACAACAACAAGCAACCTTAGTAGCACAACAAAAACAACAACAAGCACACTAAGCAGCCTTAGCAACACAAAAATCAACCCTAGTATCCCATCAATAGCAACAATCCCAACAACAAGCTCAATAGTATGCTCAACAACAAAAATTGCTTGCACAACAACAACATGGTTTGTACTATAACCCTCAACAAAACATCTCCAATCCAAACACACTAGGAACATATACATCAACACCACTATCACCTTTGCAATATTCCACACCACCATACACACCATACAAAACCTTATCATATTAGAATCCCGCATACAACCCATCTGCCATCCCAAAATAAACAATGTATATTCCTCCACCAAATCCACAAGATGATATGGCATCACAAATCAAGGCATTAACACAAGAAATGTAGAATATTCGAATGGGAAAAATGAAGAAAACCCATACACATAACTTATGTCCATATCCATTTGATCGAAACATCACAATGGTTTCATTCCCTCCTAGTTTTGAAATCCCTAAATTCGATAAATATAAAGGGAGAGGAAGTCTTGTGGGCCATATCAAAGAATTGAATGTCATATACATGGAGGTCACCTACAATGAATCCTATTTGATGCGTCTCTTCCCACGAAGTTTAACAAGTCCTACCATGGATTAGTTTTCATAGTTACCTCCAAACATCAAGACCTTCCAAGAAGTCATTGATAGATTGATAGATCACTTCTCCTTCAATATTAACATGGATGTGAGCTTAGAATAGTTATACACACTCAAGAAGAACAAAGGAGAATCCTTCACTAATTTCCTACAAAGGTGGAGGAAAAAAGCTAGTAAGAGCAAGTGGCCAATTCCTGATGAACAACAAGTGGGATCATCATAGAAAATGTTGATCTAGATCTATCCTTCCACTTTAATATGCAGTGCATTACCTCTTATGACGAGCTTGTCCCTAGAGCCCTTAACATCGAGCGATCCCTAATCTCATAGGGAAACACATAAGTGAATAAAGACAACTGCCCATCCACTAGTTTTAATGACAAGCCTCGCTATTGGGCCAAGAACAAGAATGTTACTAGTGATGGTGTTGTTGATACAAATTTGTTCTTAACTACTCCTAGGAAAAAAAACACCCAACCCATGAACACACAACAACTATATGTGCAACCACCAAAAAATCAACCAACGATCAATGCTACAAATGCTCAACATGGACCACAAAGAACAAATAGTGCTCCCAACTGACAATTCACTCCCTTAGGAGAACCTATGGAGGATGTGTTGAAATTGTTGGTATAGTCCAACCTTATCACACTCCCAAATTTCTTGAACTATCAAGAGCCTCAAGTCAAACCTCGTAGCTATAGAGACAATCATTTTTGTGAATTTCACCGATACAAAGGTCATAACATACAAAAAAAATTTAAACTCAAACATATAATAGAAGATCTTATTGAACAAGGAGACATTCATGTCGATCAAAAATTTGAGAATGAAAATCTAAAAATTTACACAAACCTATGCCTAACCATATAAAAGAAAAAGATTTAGGAAAGGAATCAACCTCAAAAAATGTAAACCATACCCATGATACCATGGTGGGTCATATTTATTCATCACAACATGAGGATTCATACATGTATCAATATACTGTTTTAAAACAAAGTTCAAAACCATCAACAATGTTTAGCAATATTTTATACCATAATGACATCAAGTGGATATCAGATTGCGATATCTCTCCCACATATGACTCAATGATTGGGCATGTTGAAGAAGTTCCAAATGAGTAATAAATATCTCTTATTTCACCCGTACCCACAAATTATTGTGAAGAATATTTTTTCGATGATATATCATCCACCCAAGGGTCATGTCAAGAAGAGACTCTTAAGGATAATGAAAGATACTTTGAATCGAGTCAAGATCAAGAATCCCTATCCCCATAGTTTCACCAAGAGCTAAGGGACATCTTACAAACCATTTTAAACTCAAAATATGTCCCCGATATCACCCTCAAGATTTTTCTTTTTTATGGACATATAGACATTCTTCATCCAAAACAAGATTCTCCCACTCTTGGCTTCCTGTACAAGAGCAAGCAACAGTCGAGATTCTTGATTCTTACAGTGATTGTGCACCATCAACATCTTTTGAGTCAACATCACCATCTTTTGAAGTAGTATCAATAGATAATGATGTCATAGAATCAGATAAAATAGTTAATATTCTTGAACAATCATAACCCATAGCAATATCATGTGTTCATTAAAAGTCATATTCAGTGGCTATGGATCAAAGGATACATTATTAGGGTAAAGGATTAGGTATTGATAATACCTTCACAACATCGGGGGTAATCTTGTCTACAAAAAAAATCAACATATGGGGTGCAAAGGATCCTTCTGATGAAAATACTATCAATGCTACAACTAGCCATATCATGAGTTAGAATTCACCCATCATCTCATACACAAATTGGTACCAACATAAAAAAAAAAGGAATTCCTATCAAAGAAAGGAGAAGATCATCAAAGAAAATGAAGCAGTAAATCAAAAAGGACACATCAAGTACAAATGGATACCAAAGAAAAATAAAGAAAACCATCCCTCAAAAACTCCATTAGTTAAAGAAACTATGGGGAAAAATAAAAATGGGAAATATATCCATAAAAAGAGTCCTCAAATACAAAAGCAAGCTTCTCAAGCAAGGAACAAAGTATATCCATTGGTTGGTCCTAATTCCATGAAAACCTTTGTTCCCACCCATCATTGCTCATCTTCCCAATTTTGGAGAGTCAAAGGTTCCAAACCATAGACCAATCCATCTCATTTTCCTTCATGCATGACACCATACACTCCATTCACAATATCCAATTCTTGCATTGACCATGTGTTGGCAGCTATTCTTCATCATAAGGATTCTGAAGGTACCATATAATGATGTGTGCACATTGACAAGGTTAATTCTAGTATCCACAAGGCATATTAGAGTTCTTCAAGGTTGCATTCAAATGCTCGTATCTTAGCAAAGAAACTTCTTCAAGAAGGATATTGTTGGCATGTTATGAAAGTTCCTCTACATCAGTTCCACTAGGTGGTTCAACATGAGGGTAAAAATTCCAAAAAAAAACAAAATATCAAGAAAATATTAAAAATAACAATTGTCCTCTAGTGAAAACCACTATGGTGGCACTTTGGGAAAGTACTATGATGAAAACTTGGAAAATAGGCATCATGAGTAGAATCAAGTATCTATATGATCCTTCTCAGAAAGAAGCATCCCATCCTTGTCATGATAAATCCAATGTTCCCTCCATCCATCCAATCCAAATTAATCTAGATATCCCACTTTATCTTGATATTGACATAGATTCAACGTATACTTTAACTCTACTCATGGAAAACTCTTGACAAGCTCTTTTACCATTTTATCTCGTGAATTCTAGTAGCCCATATCTAGCATGATAAAACTTTGTCAAACTCTTTGCATATACATTACCTATCTTGGTTAGCCATTGCATTATGAAGAATTTCTAGACACTAGGGGGTAGGTTATTGCACTCTTGTTTTCAAATAAATCTTGATCCATGTCTTATATCTCACAATGTGACATTGACATCATGATCTAGGTATCGTTTACCTTAAAATCACAATTGAAAATCCCAAAAAAATTCATAAAACCTCTCTCAAAAATCCAAAAACATTTGCAAAATCGCAAAATCCAAAAACATTCAAAATCCTATATAGCTAAAATCCAAAAACATTCAAAAATTGTAAATTCAAAATCCAAAACATCTAGAAAACATCAAAAACCAAACACAGTACCATGTCGAACTACGGGTCTCTAAGCTTGAACGTAGGCAATTCCAAATCATTGATGTGCCCTCGAGACACCCTAGGTTAGTCCTTTAGGAGTCTATCATAATAAACTGACATTCCATCAACTATTAATATCTCATTGTGAATAAGTCATGTTACTCAAACTACATGGTATTTACATGTATAATGTAGGCAAGGCTAATCTTTGATCATCCCCCGAGGCCCCTAGGATAGTCATTTAGGTTAAGTTCTTGGTTGAAACTTAGAAAATTCCTAAACATTCAAATATCAAAAAATCCCTAAGCATTCAAATATCGGAAAAGCCTTAAACATTCAAAAAATTAGAAAACACAAAAACATCTAAAAATTGAAATCCCAAAATATTGGAAAAAATTCAAAAGACTTAACATCAAATATCTTCAAAAAACCCTAAACAAGCTCAAATAATCAAAAACCAAAATATCCACATAAACTTTCAAAAAGATCAAAAACAACCTCAAAACATTTTCAAAAATACCAAAAACATTGAAATATTCTAGAAAAAATCCAAAACCATCCATCCCATCTCACTTTCACCCGAAATAAACCTCTATCCATAATAAATCGATCATCACCTTCAAACTTTGGTGAAACAAGTAGAAAGCAAGTGTCACAAGTCATAAAGTGAGAACCTAAGTGTCAAAATCTAAATTCTAAATCATAGGTAAACAAGTCAATGGATTTTATATCAACGGCTTATCATACACCTCATCCTAATCAAAAAATTTGGTCATGTCCTAGGATGCATCTTTCCTATGATAGACATCAACATCAAAAATCATCTTAGCTATATTAAAATGGCAAGAGATATAGATAACACTAACTACTTTTCTTTGATCTTTTCTTATGATTTATCTTAATGACCCATTCTGAGGACCTCTTGATGATGTCTATCAAAATGATTTAGAGAGAAAGGAATGGGACATCAATCATTATCTTTCATTTGTTATGATTGTGTGTATTCTTGTAAAATAATCTTGGCACATACTTTCTTAGTTGTGTGTAGGGAGGTTGTTTGGAGTAGATTGTTGACTATTGCATATGCTTTGGTCTAATATATTTTGAACTACTGAACTACATTTCGATGAGGTTTCTATATGTCAAGGTGTGAACAAGAACTATCCTATCTATTTGCAGAGTCAAAGTCCATTACACTAGATATAACATTGTCCTGGTTATTAATACCTTGATGCATCGTGTCTATGTGTTATATCAAAAATAACGAATGACAGAAAATCCCAATCCCAAGATATGGGAAAATCATCATCATCATCATCATCATCTCTCATCACCATATCTAATAAAGTCTCAATGGATCATGGACTTTTTGGACTTTTGAATCAATCTCAAAATCAATGGTCAAATCCATCCATCCTATCCTTCTCGTGCTTTTATCTTTACTAACAATTCTATCCAAGTGTTGAATGTTTGTGATCTATCAAAATATACATGAGGCTACCCATGGCTAATGACTGTCTATACATCATGAATTCAGTCTACATCAATATTTGAGCTAGCACACCAACAATCCCTCTTCCACTAGAGCACATTGGGGCATCTATATCATCTTTAGCTCAACAATCTGAAAAGTTGTACCTCTTTGATTCAAAATCAACTTGGAATCTCAAACATCTCAAACATAAGTCTGATTTTCACCTATCATGAGCCCAATTGGAACACTTTATTCCCTGATCGATCTCTCGAGGGGGAAACCAACAATCTTTCGATCATATCGATATCAAATCATCTAACAGAATTTTTTCCTAGCCTTGCTAGCAAATCTTGATCAAATTATCAAATCAATCATCTCTGGGATATATCTTTCCCTACCAATCCTTGTGTTATTCAACACAATCCTTGCATTGTTGTGAATCTTCAACAATGTTATCAATCAATCAATTAGATCAATCAACCTGATGTAGGAGCATCCATGGCTTAGTGGCAATCCCGTGTCACCAAAAAAAGAGATTTATTATTTTAATTAATTATACTTTTTGGTGTGACTTGAGTTTCATGTTTGTTTAATGAAATTCATAATTTTGTTGTGAATTTAGATGTCATTTCATGTTGCATGTTAAGTTTGAAACTTGGAGCAATTTGGATAAAGGGAAAAAGTGGAGAAAATGCTTTAAAAGCAAAAATCCAGAAAAAGAAAGTATGGATGTGGGGTCTTGAGAGGCTTCCAATTTATTATGTAACTCCAAATTTTAAATTTCAAGATTCCCAAAAAATAGGGAACTTGAAGGTGGATGCCAAGATTGGAGAAAACTATTTTTTGCTTTATTCAAGAAAGCAAGAAAACAATTAAAGCTTTGTCAGCCATTCACAACAAGTTTGGAGATTTGAAAGCTTATTTTATTCATTTTAAATGATTAATTTAAATTAAATTAGCTATTCCTAGAGTTGGGGCATTTATTTTTGAAGATGGGATTGGAATGAATGAAAATGCAATTCAAATGTATTCACATTTCATTTCATTTGGGTTGGAGTTGTTTAATAAAAAAAAATCAATTCATTTTTGGGGAGAAGTTTTCTCCAGAATAAGAGAAGACACAGGAAATACATAGACTACCTCTAGGAAGATGATTTGATGGTGTTTTTGTAGATTGAGGATTGATTACAGAGTTTTGGACATCACCTTTGTTGCAGAATTTTGAATTGGGTTGTGAGAATTTTTGTTGTTGTAGGTGCTGGAGAATGTTTGTGTTGCAAGAGTTTGATTTGCTATTAAAATCCTTTTATTTTTGTATTTTCCTGGAGTATTGTAAGGGCTTGTTGCAGCCATAAACCTTTTTAATTTATTTTAATTAGCTCCATACATTAGTGCTATCAGAGTGGGAGTTCCTAAGAGTGTAGGAAAAAGCGTCGATTGGAGGTAGTTTGCACCAGGACCTGAGAGTGAAGATTTTGTAAACAGACCACTAAATGTGAGGCAGTTTACATGTGAAGAACCTAAGGGTTTTGAAAATTTATGTTGTTGAGGCTTTGAGAGGTCTTGAAATGGAAAAGAGGAAGAGGAAAAGTAATTTTGTCATTAGATGGTTTTTGTGGATTCCCAGACTTGAGGAAATCATAGAAAGACTTAGGAAGGATAGGGTGAGAGAATTTGAGGAGCTGAAGCAAGCAGTGAAAGATTTGAAAGCAAATTGGGCAAGGATAAGAGGTAATGGTAACTTTGTTTATCATTCTAATAATATTTTGAATGCAGGGAAGAAAGAAGATGAAGCAAAGTGCCATACATGTGACACTACAAAAGAAGAAATTGAGTGGGAAGAAGTTTCTGAATCTGAAGTTGAAGAGACATGTCTTTTGGAAGGCATGAAAGATGAGATGAAAGAAGTTGTAGCAAATGAGGTCAATGAGGAAGTCGAAGCCAATATGTTGGACTTTGAGGATCCTATATTTGATTAAGGATTTGATGAAGATGAAGAAGATCTCCTACTCAAAAAGGAGATAAGGAAGATAGATATCTTCTTTGAAGGGAAAGTGACTGATGAATGTGATAAGGGGATGGAGGAGATGGTTGTAGCTGAGAAGAAAGATGAAGAGAAGAAAGAAGAGGTAAAATATGATTTTTTTGAAAATGATATTGAAATTGATTTAATCAAGCATGATAAGATTTATGTAGAAGAGAAAATTGCAGCAAAGAATGCATTGGTAGATGGAGATATTACAGATGAAAGTAAGGAAGAGGATGAAAAAGTGAATATTGAGTTGATTGGTGAACTTCCCTTTGTATCAATTGATTACCTCTTGTTTGATACAAATATTAGTATGGCCAATAGTTTGTTGCAAAATGGAAAATATGAATCTTTTGATTATGTTACTAACATTGATGTGAATACAGAAAAGAGAAAGAATTTGCAGCTGAAAACTATCTTTTGGGAAACATGGGAAAAGAAGAACATAAAGACTGAATCAAGATTGATGATGAAAAAATTGTTGCAGCAATAAAAGAGGAGGTAATAAATGAATTTGATTATTTTACTGAAGAAGAGGAAGCCAAATTTTATGATTTTCCATAACTTAATAGTGTATATTGGTGGGAGATGAACTATGTGAAAAGAAATAGGAGGGGAAAAATAAAAGATGGAAGAGATATCAAATCGCAGGGAAAGAAGAGAAGGAATGATAAGGAAGATAAGGTAGAGAAATGGATTCAGGATGAACATAACATTTACAAATGTTTATGAGCTTAACTCATGAAACGTTTCAAATTACCTTGGGTGTCTGATGCAAGAGCATCCATGGCTTAGTGGCAATCATGTGTCACCAAAAGAAGAGATTTATTATTTTAATTAATTACAATTTTTGGTGTGACTTGAGTTTCATGTTTGTTTAATGAAATTCATAATTTTTTTGTGAATTTGGATGTCATTTCATGTTGCAAGTTAAATTTGAAACTTGGAGCAATTTGGATAAATGGAGAAAGTGGAGAAAATGCTTTAAAAGAAAAAATCTAGAAAAAGCAAGTATGGGTGTGGGGTCTTGAGAGGCTTCCAATTTATTATGTAACTTCAAATTTTAAATTTCAAGATTCCTAAAAAATAGGGAACCTGAAGGTGGATGCCAAGATTGGAGAAAACTGATTTTTGATTTATTCAAGAAAGCAAGAAAACAATTAAAGCTTTGTCAACCATTCACAATGGGTTTGGAGATTTGAAAGCTCATTTTATTCATTTTAAATGATGAATATAAATTAAATTAGCTATTCCTAGAGTTGGGGCATTTATTTTTGAAGATGGGATTGGAATGAATGAAAATGCAATTGAAATGTATTCACATTTCATTTCATTTGGGTTGGATTTGTTTAATAAATAAAAAAAATCAATTCATTTTTGGGGAGAATTTTTCTCTAGAATACAGAGAAGACACAGGAAAGGCATATAATACCTCCAAGAAGATGATTTGATGGTGTTTTTGTAGATTGGGGATTGATTATAGAGTTTTGGACAACACCTTTGTTGCAGATTTTTGTATTGGGTTGTTGTGAGAAGTTTTTTTGTTGCAAGTGTTGGAGAGTATTTGTGTTGCAAGAGTTTGATTTGCTGTCGAAATCCTTTTATTTTTGGATTTTCCTGGAGTATTGTGAGGGCTTGTTGCAGCCATAAACCTTTTTAATTTATTTTAATTAGCTCCATACATTACAACTTTAGCTTGGCTATCAACATCTCAAAGAGATCATCGATATTTGTTTTTGCATTGTCATCAACATCGTCACCAACATCAATCTTTGAACCAATGTAACAAATACCTTGATTCAAAAAGGGGCAAAATGTAGACACTTAAAAATGTCTTGAATGACATCATGCACTCAAATTTGATATACTAACACCATTTCATCCTAAAAACCACCCTCTTTTCTCTTAATTGATTAAATTAGCCTAGCTATTTAATTAATTGTCTCATTTTCATGTATTAATCTAATTGAATTAGTTAGGTTAATTCATCCCCTTTCATACTAACATTTCATCCTATTAAATTGAATAAATCAAATTATTTAATTTAATCCCTAAGTCCTCTTATTTAATTAAATAACCCTAAATTATTTAATTAAATGTCACCTCATATCTCCCCTTTTCATTAAATCACTTTATTTAATGAATATCATATAATTCTTCTAAAATTGTATGATTAAATCTTTATTTAATTATCAATTACTAATTAATCTAATCTCCCCACTTGCAAGGGAATATTCCAAATGAATATTCCTCCTTTGCACATTCCTCCAAAATGAATATTCCCATGGAATATTTCTTCCCCTTTTGCGCATTAAAAATTGGTTTTAATTAACTAAATATCTATTTCCCTCACCCATGAGAATATCCTAAAGAATATTATCTTTCTTCACTCATTTGAAAAAAAAAACCTTCCTTATAACAAACTCACAAGACTTCATGTGCAAGTTAACTTACAAGACTTCTTGTGCAAGCTTTGAAAGCATGTTTGTTTTGGATGAATGTAAGCCCTTGATTAAATATCAACTTGTTATTTCAACCCTTGATGAGAATCCGTGATCCATGCCTCCATCTTCTTTCCTTTTTGACCATTGATTAGCTTTTTCAATCTTAACCCTCCATTTCTCATTTTTCCTCCTATAAATAGATCACTATTTGGAGACAAATGGATCCATCTTTTAACATCAAACTTATGTTGTTAAAATCACTTGCATTTGCACTCACATTTAACCTCATTTTAGCTTATTTTAATTACATCATATTAGGTTAGCTTCCATTAATGGCTTCCATGATAACATAAATGCATCCATTTAGTATTGTGTAATTAAGGTTTGAATCTTTTTTAGCTTAAACTTCATTTCGATTAGCTTTGCATATGCCCATATCAATCATCTTAGCATACACCATGTTAAAATAGCTTGCATCATATTAATTTAGCATTTAAATCATGTTTTATCACACATCTTTCATCAGTTTCATCGATTCTCTTCAATATAATCGATCAAAAAAATCTCATTATCCAAGGGATTGGGAAAGGGTCGCCATTCCACATCAAAGTGACACTACTCCCCCAATAGGATAAGTTTCAATGCCTTAGATTAGAGGTTTATCAAGATTTCATGATTTAGAATGTTAGTTTTAATGGCTTCTTTGTCTTTGTTTACAGTGAATGATCTTATTGGGATTGATGCTTAGTGGGTTAAATATGCCTCAAAATTGTATGGATCAAGTGTAGTTAACCTATACTAATGTCATTGGTTACAGTTAGTAATCACTAAGTTGTTTTTGGGATATTCTTGCTTTCTGGTCCGTATGAAACACCAACATGCCTTTGGGACTCCAACGCACCTTGCTATCATCCATGTGTTGCACTGACGTTCTTTGGCCAAGAGCTCGTCAGTTTGTCCAGAAAACCCTTTGTGACTTACTCCTTTGGAATCTAGAACTCTCACATTTCTTGAGGTAGTTTAGGGCAGTTCACACCTTGGGAATCTCTTGAGAATAAAGAGACTCATGAGTAGTGAATCCCCCTTCTCTATATTTTGGTGAACCCAACGTGAACCACAGTATTTTTCAAAAAAATTGGAATTTATTTACCCCAACTTGGCGGGTCATAACTTTTGACTCAATGCTTGGAATTCAAAATCATTTACACTGTTGAAAAGGTCTCCAAGAGGACTAATTCAAACCCTAAGATACAATGCTTTCGGCAGTTGAGTTTTAGGGACCGATGCAAGTTTTGACCCCAAATTTTTCTTTGAAGACCTCCAAAAATGCAAATCACTAGAACCTAGAAAATACTAAAAAAATCCAAAAAATGGGATTTTCGGTTTTTCTCAGTTCTATCACCCCTAGATTGCTCTAGATCAGCTGACTTGTTTATTTATTATTTATCATATTAAAATTACTATTTTCAAAATGGATTTAATATCTTCTTTTACCAGTTTGGTATCTAATTATATTCAAAATTTTAATGATGTTTCATTTCATGCATGTGATAGTGACTTGGATTTGTCCATGTCACTTTGTATCTTTGATCCTTCTCATGAGATTCCTCCTACTTTGAAGGATATCTTGTTGCAAGGAGATGAAATAATTGATACCTTTCTTAACATTACTCTATATTCTCTTCATTCCAATGCACTCTCTTTTAGAGATGATGTATTAGTAAATGATGAAGCCCCACTCGCATCAGATCCTCCAAGGATAGATGTTGAGCATTGTTCTTCAAATAATTATTCCACTAGTTGTGATGATTATGTAAATGTAATATACGTCTTTGTTGCCCCTCAAAGTCCTAAGAGACTGGTCATTTATCTAACTCCAGCTAGCTCTTCTCCTAAAAGGATTTGTTCTATTAATGGTGTTCCATTTTATAGTGATTCTCCTGATTTTTCTAAGGCTCCCTCTTATAGAGCGATAGCCCATAATTATAAGAATAGAATGAATAAACAACCAATCCTTCTTCAAGCTCATAAACCTAGAACTAAAGCACCTAGTGATTATGATAGTGTTGAGCAACTTTGAGTTACTTTGGCTAAGATTTCACTATGGGACTTGCTTCAAGAAGCCTTGCAAAGATCCTCTTGCCTTCTTCTGCTAGGCTAGAAGATGTTGATGCATTGATAGCTCATATTCATGCAGATTCACTAAATATTACATTTTATTCGCAAGAACTTTCACCCCCGGATGTGCAGAAACAAGCAGATCCTCTAATGATTATAGTCAACATTAACAATATTAGCATTATACGTACTCTCATTGATGCCTGTTCAACACTCAACGTATGTGGCATTGATCTATTTCCTAAGATTAATATTGATTCATCTTCTCTTAATAATTCTTCTATTGTCATTCGTGGGTTTGATAATATCGATCGACAAGCCCTAGGCACGATAGTCTTTCCTTTGAGGTCAGGACTCATTACAATACCCACCCTTGTATATGTTATGTCAGAAAAGTTACCATATAATCTTCTCCCTGGTAGAACATGGATTCACACCATGAGTGTAGTCCCGTCTACCTTGCATAAATCTATTAAGTTTATTTGTAACAATAAATTAGTCATAGTCAAGGTTGACCCTGATGCTATGCACTTGTGTGAGATGGCAGCTACTAGTCAAGTTTTGGTTGTGCCTACTCTTATCCCTTTGGTATCTTCCATTGTGTTGACGTCTACTCCAGTAGTACCTGTTACAAAGGATATTCTTGAGGCAGATGTCCCTGAAGAAGATCCTTTTGAAGTAAGGAATATTAAGTTGGCACCTTCTACATCTTCTCAAAAGAACACATGTGTTGGTGATGATTGGGGTTCTCTAGACTTTACATAATCCTTCATTGTAGAATGCAAAGTCAGTTTGATCCACTTAATCCTTCCAATAACATCATCCAAACCCATTATCGAAGAGGGTTACTCTTATATATCATGGGGTAATGTGCGCAACAATTGTAATGTTCTTAATGTTGATCCTTCCCCTTCTAAGGAAGATGATCGCGCTTCTATTGGCAGTCATGCAAAGAAGGCTGATGGTGATCCCGTATAGGAGCATGATCACCATTGGAATAATAATCTCTATGTAGATCCTCCTTCTCAAGATTCACAGACATGTTATGGCCCTAACTTTAAGCTTGTCTCTAAATATGGCTATGAGCATAAAGGTTGTGGGTGTAACAAACAAGGCATTTAGGTCCCCATAGAATGTTCACCTCATAGGCATATTTTGGGGCTAGGTTGCTCGAATGAACATCTTAATGGAAACCATGGTTGAATGGTGACATGATTTCTGCTCAACCTCATTCTCTCGGATTAATTCATCTACCATTATCTGCTAGATCTTCATGTCTTATTCTTGTGAGTAGTCAAACTTTTCTCCACAAGAGAAAGTGTTGCTTCCTGCTCCTTATTCTTTATCTGAGCAAGAGTGTATTTTGTTGAGGCTTCTTAAAGCCCACTTAATTACTCTTCCTTCTCCTACATGTAATAAATTTCATAAGCATGATAAAGAAAAACATTCTCTTTGTGCATACCATCGAGTGCCTGGCCATTCCACTAGTGAATGCAAGGCCTTGAAGGATAAGATACAACTTCATGATTCAGGTGCCATCACTCATTTATTTGCTAATGCACCTGCCTCTTCTTCAAGTGACAAGTGATATCGAGGTCTACCTCTATCCTATATGTTCTAATTATCTTGCATGGTTCTCCTCCTCTGTACATTGGGGGCAGTGATAACTTGTTCTGGAGATGTGTGTCCTTTTGAGGACCCCCTCTCTTTTCCCTATCTTTCAATTGGAGTGTCCCTTGAGTGGGCCCCTTTTTCTTTTGAAGGGTTCCCAAGGGGGGCCCTTTGAAATATTTTCTCTCAAATGAATTATATGGCATTTAGCTTGGGGGTTTCCCGACTAGGCTTTTCTTATATCTTTACATCTAGCTTAGGGGTAGCCTGACTATACCTCGCTTTTCAAATAGTGTGTCCCTTGAGTGGACCCCTTTTCTTTTAAATGGTTCCTGGGATACCTCTTTGAAAGCTTTCAAATTGTGGATGGTCTGCATGACTATTTTTTTTCCTGCATGGCTTTTTCAATCTAACATGTTTTATCTACAGATTAACATGTTACTTTGTAGGTGCACCTATGAAGCTTCTTTCCAATCTAACTCTACGGAGTCTCCTCACATTGGGATTCCTTCAGGAGAGAGTGCTTGGGGGTGCCTTCTTTGCAAGTCTAAGGACTTGTAAAGAACTTTCATCTTGTGAGATTTGTTCACCGTTGGTATGTGGGCCTTTGGTGCAGTTTGTTCAACTTTGTAGGATAAAGTACCTATAGAGCCTTTTGTTCACCTTCCGTAGGTCTGCAGATTTGCGGTGCATTTGTTCAACTCTCCTTGGGTCTCAGGATCTATGGAGACATCTCTCTTGGAATTTTTATTCCTTTCTAGCTTCTCCATCTCTCTCTTAAATTCTTATTTCTCTTCCCTTCTCAATTGTATATACCAGATCAAAAATCTGCATCTTCTTCATCCTGAGTATATGCTCTTCTTCTCTTTGAAATTGGTTGCTTCCTTGACTTATGGGTGCATTCTTCTCTTGAAACAATCAATCCTTACATTCTTCTCTTCATTTAGAATTCTTCTATGTGTTATTATTTTTAATTTGGGGACGACTCATGGTACTAAGACAAACTTCTACATCAAGGTCTCTTTTACTTTACTGACTCAAATCCTTTAGTTTTTTGTGCGTGTGTGTTTTTTATATTTTCTAACCCCATGATTTAATGGCTTTTCATCTTCTAACATTATTTTCATGTGTAGGTCTTTCTTGTCTAATGTGTTTGTTTTGTAGGTCTTTAGCTTGGGGGCATGCTTTCTTTGGTTTGAAGAGTTATCTGCTTCCTCTTTAGTATCTTTTTGGCATTATGATGTTATTTATGTTTTGTAGATTTCCTTTAGCGTGCATGTTAGTGTAGATTCATATGCTTGCTAAAGTGGGGGCCAAATGTAATATTGTAAAATTGCACCCCTTGCAATTTCACATACATTCTTGTATCCACTTTAGTGTCCACTTCCTTAGAACTTATGTAGACTCATTTTGGCCCTTGCATCAACCTTTTTCCCTTCTCAGGATGCTCAACACCCCTTTTCAATAGATACCCTCGCATGTCATCTTTGCTTCAAACCTTGTGCTTTTCCTGTTCATGTCATTTTGTACCATGATGTGTCTGGACACTAGCACACCATGTGGACGTCCACTCGCCGTGCTAGCATCTCATGACATTTTAACATTCAAATGATTATTTCTAAGCATGTTTGCCACTTGTCAGCTACTTTTTTGGTGGTAGCAACCCGAGACGCCCTGTAACTGCTCAAAAAGCTTATTTTCCCTCTTTAAAAGCTATCTATTCAACTCATTTCTATGTATGTAGGTTTTCGTTCGTGTGGAGCTTGTGGGAGGCTAGACCTACCGTAAGTTGCATTTCTTTCTCCCTCTACTTGCCATTTTATTTATAGTTAATTCATCTTTCGTTTATAGTATTTTTCTTGTTGTATTAGTTATCTTCTTACACATATTTAGCATTCTGTTACCTTTGTTAAACTATCAGATTCCAACATTTGGGTTGCTAGCAAACCTTGAGTGTTTCATACTGTAGACTCTACTCTTTTTTCGCATGAGATGTCAATGCATCCATGAGATGTCAAGGCATCCATGAGACGTCAATGCATCCATGAGACATCACACCACACCATCATTCATCTCCCACACTACCATCCTTTGGCCAAGAGGCGGTTAGTCTATCACTCGAGACCTTTGTGGTCTATTTATCCGATTCTTGAAGTCTTCCATCTTGAAAACCCAAAAACATAGATTAGCTTTCTCTTTGTTTGTCATCCCTTCTTTTAACCTTTATCATTGAGGTGACCAAGGGAAATTTTCTCCCTTTAGACCCTGTTTGTCTTGGGACTTGGGAGTAGCGAATCCCCTCCTTAACTTCTACATAATTTTTGGTGTTATCTGTGTTTACACGATCATAAATATTTTGATTACTTAGCTACTTTTTATCATTGATTATCCCTCTCCTTTGCTTCTTTTAATACCATGGATGCATCAATTAAAGGATTCCATATATTATCCTAATGCTCTTATTGTTGAGATTTTATGTAGTGACTTGTATCACACAAGGAATCATCACCATATCTAGATAGATCTCATTTATTTGCATGCACACAGTCGAGCATAATTCTATCATATTTTCACATTAGAGTTGCATAGCATGATTGTATCAAGCATTCCATATTGTATTTTCTAAATTGGAGCTAAATTACATGGTCATATTGACCATTCAATCACATTTTCCCACATAGAGCATATTTAGATGGCTATATCAAACATGCCATATCATAATTTTCCACATTGAGTGAGGATGCATGGTTGTGCCAAACATGCCATATCACATTGCTACATCAATTGGAGTATTATTTGTATCACTTTCCATCTAGGTATAATTTTTAACCCTTCTCTCTCTAGTTCTTATTTTTGTAGATAGTTGAAATTATTTATAGTTTGTGCCTATTTCACATTTATGACATAAGTTATTCATTGCATATCTTTTTCTCTTTTGCAAGTTTCTATGAAGCACTCATTTCAAAGAAAGGAATATGTATGTGAATTATCCAAGTGGTCCATTACTTTAAACATGGACTAGATATTCTTTCAGTGTTTGGATATTAACTTTTTATTTTGATTGAGAATGTCCACATACCTTGAAATACATGATCATAATAGATTCATGCATATGTGATCAAAGTAGGGCTACACATAATGGTGAAAGTCACATTCCCATGCCACTCCCCATTTAGTTTTATGTCCACCTTGGTGGCATGCCCTTAAAACAATTACATATTGACAAGTGACATGCACTTGTGTTAAGTTTGGATCAAATGTTGATCCCTATCCATCTCCAATTACTTCTATTTGCATTGATTCCCATAGATTTGACCATATTTCATTATCATTTCCACTAAACCCAATACTTTGTCTTTTTATCCATTTAGATTAGCAATTACCCCTACACATTCACTCCCTATCTTGAGATTACCATTCCATTGACCAAGTTCATTTCTACATCTCTCATGATCGATCCTATGGTGTGTATGAATGAACCTCAAATTCAAACATTCAAATTCAAATTCCAATTTTCCATCTTATTTTCACTACTAGTTGTGAGCTAATTTAGTACATGCTTTTATGGAATGTTACTATGTCTTGGTATTTAAAGACATTCAATGTGCCATTATTTCATATGGTTGAACAAGGAGAAATCATTTGTGCACACTTCAATTTTTACAAGACATAAATAATCAAAATCTACATCATTTATATATAGGCCACTTGCACACTAGCTCATGATGTCTTTATTTTTTTGTCAAATTTGTAAAGATAGTCCATTTAGGTGGTTGGCATAGGAGAACTTAACTTAACAATATGAAAATCTCCCCAAACTATTTGTCAACACCACCTTGATAAGTTCATATACAAAGATGACAAAGGCAAGTATATCTCTACACAAACATTATGTTAGTTCATTTATGTGTGGCCAAGTTCATTCTTGCACATCTGATTAAGGTCATGATGCTTAGGTTCACATTCAAGGAACTTAGATCTAAATTGTAAAAATTATGAGATTGTCTACAGTTTAAGCCATCTTCCAATTTGAAAGCACCAATTTATGTACTCGTGGCAAATGATTCCAATTCAACATGATCAATATTTTTTATTATTGTCCCCAACTAATTTAATTTAAATTAATTGTACTCAATTATCACTATAGATACATGTATTAATAATTTAAATTTATCAATTGAATTCTAATTTTATTTAGACTAATTAAATAAAAGTGTTAATAGATGGGAAGAGAAACCCCTCTTCCAAAAGTTTCCAAACTCAGATATTTTAACATTAAAACATTACTCGACAAATTTGACAGAAATATATACCTATAAACTTTAAGCCCTACTACTAAAGAATATTAAAAATCTAAAAAGACAAATAAAATTATCCATATATTTATCCTATTCATTTAAATCTTTAAAACCTTACTTCAACAGACAAAAAACAGCTGTCAGTGTCAAAATATCCCGGGACCACAAAAGTGTTCAATAAAGCTGCCGGCGGCAGGATCACGGCACCGGCACCTGGCCGTCATGGCCCCACCACTGACAGCAGGCCGCAGTAAAAACAATTAAAAGAACCCCCAAAACAAGGTTTTATTTTCACTTTTTCAGAATCCCCGAATTTACCGCGCGCTCCAGGGTTTTCCTATCTCTTCCTTTGTACCGACACCCCGGGCCCACCACTAAACCCAATACCGTAGTTAAAGCCGCGCTTTTAACTCTATCCAGTGGTTAACCCAAACCAGGGGTTAGCGTTTTTCGTTACCTGGAGCCGTTTAACGGTTATATTAGAGAAGGCAGTATTTTAATTGAAACGGAAATAAATGTGGATTGCTTTTTCTTTAAACAAGTCTGTCATACAACGGCAGATTTTATTTTGCAGACGTTGAAAAGAGGCCGCGTTCTTTGCTGTCATTTACTGGCAAATTGGGTTCACTGGCTCAGTCTGTATAAGACGACAGCGTAGCAGTCACAGACCATGTCAGATTCTGTCAAATTTGACGGCAACTTTTTAGAAAAATATATTCGGGGCACTGTGGAATGTCATGAGTCATGTGTGGAATGAATATAAAGCTTTTTTTGTGGGGCATAAAAATACAAGCTTGTACGGAAAATCAAATAATAGTAATAGTGAATTGTGTCCTTCCATGGCATTTTTACTGTTTTTCTGTTTTGTACTTGGGTACCTATGCACATGAAATTTCTTTCCCCTTCTGATAAGGATTACTTATAATTAGTTCGCACGGGTAGCGGAGATGGTTTGGGCCATGGGTTTGCTTTCCATTGGTTTCAGGTTCCAGGGTCAACTCTGTCACTAGGTTTACCAAGTTGGGACTGGCTTGTGGGTTGTTAGATCTCCCGTAGGGGTCTAGTCTAGCCTCAACTCACCCCCTTGGACACTGGTGGGTCGCGGGAATACCCCTATCCTTAACAAAAAAAAGGATTACCTATAGTTTGTTCTTGTGCATTGCTTTAACAAACATCAAATCCATTCTAAGGGCATGGTATTATCTTATGGAAGGGTTTAGCTTTACTCTCGTTAACAAAAAAAAGGATTACCTATAGTTTGGTCTTGTGCATTGATTTAACAAGCATCAAATCCATTCTAAGGGTATTGTATTATTTTATGGAAGAGTTTAGCTTTATAATTTAAAGTTATAATTGTAAAAAAAAAGAAGGATTTTTTAATATTTTAAGGTTAGAATTGTTTGAGAAAAAATTAGGAATCTTTTTTTGAAGTAATGAGTTTATGAATGAAATTTTCTAGATGGGAAATTATAGTAATTATATATGTTAATAGAAATTAAAGTCGTGCAAGTTGTGACATTGACATTAAAGTTCTTGAATTTGAAGAATTAACTTTCATTTTGAAGAATTAACTTTCATTCTCCTTCCTTGATATCAACTTAAAGTCTGTGGTTATCTATGCATAATTTTTAGTTTATAAGAGAAAACAATTACACTTTTTCAGTTCCATGTGACTAATCTAAAAATATAAATTAAAGCCTAAATCCTTTCTATGGGACGACACCTTAAAAGGGCATGTTTGTGGTATATTCTTGTATTTTATTGAATATGTTAGTATTTATAGATAGTTGAATTTTGGTGGGTCCTTTAAAATTTAGTCTAAAATGAAACTTTAAGTTATACAAATTATTGTCAACAAACAAAAAGACGACTTCTCACCCTAAACCTTATTTAATGTTCTTAAGAATTGCTTTCCATTGAATATGTTGATATTTGTTGTTTATTTAAAATTTAGTTTAAAAAATGAAAGTTTGGGGTTAAGGAAACTAATATCAATAAATAAAAGGATGATTTCTCACTCTAAATCTTATTGAATGTTGATTCTGTAATTTAATTGTTTTTCATTGAATACGTTGATGCTTATAGAGAATTGAAATTTGATGGGTTATTTAAAATCTAATCTAAAATGAAGATTTGAATTAAGACAAACTAATATCAACAAATAGAGGATTTCTCACCCTAAAACTTATTTAATATTTATTTTATAGGTTAAAATTTTAAATGTTTGTAACAATTAATGTGTATATATTATTTTATATATAATGGGTAGTGCTTATCACTCCAAATCTTATTTAAAATTTATTTTATAAAAAATTTAAATATTTGTAACAATAAATGTGCAAATATTATTTCATATAAAATGGGTCTAATGGAAAATTGTAATTTATTAAAATTTATCTATATAAGGAGCTATATTATGCAATTCTAAAATATGAACCAATGCTACTAGGAACACATCATTTTTTAAAACCCTTGTGTTGTAACGTTAATATATTTTTATAAACTACAAGAAAGATGTCACATCTCAACATTAAGACAAATAAATGTTAATGAAAAATTAGTTGTAAGTTTAATTTGGGTTAGCATTATTTACATTTAAGTATTATTGGGATAGGTATGTCATACATGTTACAATAATAGTGATTTTTTTTTAATTAATTGTTGTAGGCTCTCTTCCAAAAGGGTGTCCTCTTTGTTTTGAAATTATGTGTCATGTGTATTGTAATTTAATGAAATGTGTAAGAACTTATGAAAATATTTAATATCGTAAAGATGTGTAAGAGCATCTTATGACATTGTAAGATGTGTATGAGATCTTATGACAATTTTATGGCACACACAAGCATGCAACGATGAAATTACATAGTGGAATTGAAATATTGACCAACTTATAACTTTTAATTATGAAACATCATAATGCATCTTTGAATAAAGATAATGGAGTCAAAATAGAGTGTCTAAATTGTTGAGGCACTTATGATAGAGTCATGTTAGATTATGATAGTGTAAGAGGGTCTTCTAAAAATAGCTTGTTGACTCATTATGATCAAACAATTATGAAACATAAATAAAATATTTAAACACACAAATTGAAAGCTTTATCTCATGCTCAGTTGATACCTTTGACTGAGGTTAAGTGGCAAGTACACCCAAAATAGGAGACTCAAGGTAAGCCTCTCAAAGGCCTCTTGTTGCATACTAAGAGTGTGGTTTTTCTTCAATTTATTTGATTGATTGAGAGATAGATGATATGTTGATGCTCACACTAAAAATGTATCCTTGCATTCATCAAGTATATTAAAATAGCTGACATAAGGGGCTATTTATAAATTGAGGGATTGATCAATATATAAGATTGAATTTGAAGATCAAGGGTGGAGATTTTTTAAGAGGTTTGGAGCCATGAGAGACCTCCAAGTGACACCTTGTAATTGGTGCATAAAAGAAGCTCCATGTTTCAAGAATATTTGATGGATGGAATTTCTTAGAAAAGAATGGATGAGAAGGATAAAAAATAGCCTTTTGGAAGACCAATTTTTGTTTATTTATATGAAGGGTTAATATTTTCTTGATAAAAATGATGGAAGAGATTGCATGAGGATTTTTGGAGAAGTGGGAAGAATGGTTCAATATACATGAAAAGTCTTTTTTTGGATACATGTGCATTCTAGAACTTGGACAGCACTTTCCTTGATTAATTATGATTTGACTTGTACATAGATAATTAAATAATTGATTTTTGTGTACTAATGATGTGAGGAAAAAAATAAATTAATTAAATATTTTTTTTGGGAGTGGACATGATGGGCTTTAAATAAACAAATATTGAATTTGTTTATTTATGGTTGGATAGTAGAAGAATGAATGATTAATTGATAGAAACTCCTAATGTTGGTAGAAAAATTAGGATGATTAATTAACTTAATTTAAAAGTGATGACATGAAGTGAATTGATGGGAATAAAATTATCGATAAATAATCTTAGATGTCTACCCTCATCATTGCTTGGGGTGTTGGAATTTGAGCCCTTAGTTGAGGCACCATATTAGGTCATGGTTTTGGCCCAAAGTTTGTGATTTACCATTTGTGATTTCTTAGTTTTTTTCTCCTACATATTGGTTCATAGGATGGAGATGTAATGTAATTTAGTATGGGTTATAATATCAAAATTTCTTTGGATTTGTGTTGGTTGATCTCTTGTGAAGGCTTGGGGCTTCTTATGTTTTAGAACTGGATTGTTACTATGAATATATTGGTTCAAGATTTGGAGGTTAAATTTTTCTTGGAAGGGCTTCCCAAGGTAAACATTATATCATGGGGTGAATGATATATTATATATTTTAAATGGTTCGATTATATTTTTATGCAATTTTATCCTTGTTGATTAGTGTAATAAGTGCTTCCACTATCAACTTCCTTTCATTTGGCACAAAAGCTTGGGTCAGTGTAGGATCATGGGGCTCCAAGCTAGGCCCCTAAGTGGCAATGAAAATTTAGAAAAATAGAGTTAGGAAGTTTGACATAAAAAATTGAATAGGTTATTAACATAATTTGAAAAATATGTAAGAACATAATTTGTAGCAAATTGAATTTAGTTTCCAGGATACTAGTCCTTTTTTAGAAAAAATTAAATCTATTTTGTAAAAAATTAAAATTTCAATGCAATAGTAGTAAAATTTTCAGGGAAAAGATAAAAAGTAGGTGTAAGTTGACCAACCTAAGTACAAGAAAAAAATAATATTTGTTTCTGAAAATTTCAATATATGTAGAGGACACATGCCCAGATGTGCCACATTTTTTTTGTAATTTTTTTGCATGTAAATAATTAGTTATGATTTTTTTATTAGAACATTTCAAAATTATTAAAATGTGTTTGTCTGACCACCATAACTTGGTCAAAAATTTATGAAATTCAATTTCCTTTTTAATCCTATAGTATGTGAAGAATAGAATGTGACACATCTTTTAGATTCAAAAAATGTGAAATAGTTTGAAAATTATAGAAGATTTTCAATCAGCCTATCAATTAGGACTCTAGTCATAATTATGCACATAAAATCAATAATAATTATTTATTAAATTCAAAATATTGCATATCTTATATTGGTCAAAAGCTAACAATTTTTTCAATAAACCCTTTTTGTTTTATCAAATTTAGATTTAAAAAGTCATCAACCACAAGGGCGAACTTCAGAAAACTAAGGAAATTTTGTAAACACATTTTTTCAGTTGACTTTCCAAGTTTGGAAATCCTCAAGAAAATCCCGAGCCAAATTTGAGGGAAATTCCAAGGCTACAAAATTTTTCAAACAAAACAGATATCCATTTATGTTTCAAACAGATCCGTTTCAAAATGGATATTCGTTTCAAAATAGATATTTGTTTCAAAACAGATATCCATTTTGAAAAATGGGTACCTGTTCTTAGTTCTTTGAAACAAATATCCCTTTTGAAAAATGGGTACCTGTTCTTAGGTCTTTGAAACAAATATCGCTTTTGAAGACCTAACAACCTTGTTTACTAAAATGGGCATAACTTTTGTGTTTCTTAGCAAAATTTTGATTTGTTACAAGTGTTGGAAATGTGATTGAGAGATCTACACAATGGACTAGGTAGTGTTTTTATATTGTACACAAAAAATTAATTATAATAATATGAACTTCATGTTTCATTTTTGAAACATCAAATCCTCACTATTTGCATACAAAGTCCCTTTTTCATGATTTTTTTGTAACACTCATCTCAAAATACTAGAAACATTAGAAAAAGTAATCAATAATGAAATATTTATATTTTTTGTATTAAGGAGATGAACAAATATTCATAAATCATCATATCTCTCAGTCCCTTTTTCTACCTCTCTTTATTTCACTATCTCCCCTTAAGCTTTGGACCTATCCCTCCACTTGTCTCTCCCTCCCTTCCTCACTTCCTCTCTTTTTACCTCTTTAGACTTCTCCCTATCAATCTATTGAACTCTAGACTTAACTATCTACTTCTCCATCCATCCCTCCTTCTTTCTCTCAATGTCCCTCTTTAGACCTATCTTTCTCACTCTCTCTTCTTGAGCTCTAGACCTATCTCTCTACCTCTCTCTCAATCCTTCCCTCTCTCTTTGTCCCTCTTTAGATATCTCTCTTTCTCTCTAGACCTATATGTCTACCTCTTTTTTCCTCCATCCTTCTGTCTCTACTTAGTTACTCTATCTCAACCCTCTCCCTATCTCTCCTTCCCCCCCCTCTCTCTCCCCCCAAGCTCTTGACCTCTCTCCACCTCTCCCTCGAGTTCCTCTCTCTTTGTCCCTCTTTATACCTCTTTTTATTTTAGTAAACCCAATAAATCCTATACAACCTAGTCCTCTTGGGTGATCCCACAATATTGGTTTACAATTTTTGGCCAAGCTAGACATTGAACTAATTTTTTTTAACTAAATCTTCACTTTCAGGCACCTATAGCGGCTAAATCGTGAGGAATTTGAAGATGATGCAAACTAGTGATTTGTGAAATTTTGTCTATAGATTCTAAATATATTTTTTTTCAAAAAATTTCAAATCAGAATTTTTTTTTTCCATTTCCTTCGAAAACTAGTTTTTAATAGTAAACACCATTTTTAAAGAGTGACGCACTGGCTAACACATAACTTTTTTTCTATGAAAGATAAAATTCTATTTTTTTTGAATTTAGATTCGTAACTACAATATCTAGTGCATGGAATTGGTTTTGTAGCATTTTGTTGAATATTCTTTTCTTAATTAAGTTTCAAAGTCAAACCTTTTACAATTTAGACATGATTCACTGGCTAAAGCATAACTTTTTTGTATGCATCGAAATACAATTTTTTTTGTTGGATCAAGGACATCAATATCTAGTGCACTGATATTTTTCAAATTTATTTTTGATAATCTACTATTTTTCCACATGTATAGAATAGAGAGCTTGATTTTTAGTGAAAAACCTATGTTTAATCAGACTAAAAAATAAAATACATAATAAAACCAAAACATATTAAAATTATATTCGATGGATAGCTCGTTCCAAGGACTACCATCATCCAGTTGGGTCTGTGAAGTCTCCTTTGTTTTCATCCTCAACCAGAGCTTCGAAGGGAAAAATTATATAGAAATTTGGTGCAAGAGGGGGAGAAGGGGGAAAAGGGGGGTTCGAATGAACCCAAATTCGAACAAACCCCCCTTGGAGGTTCGCTAGAACCAAGGTTCAAATGAAAAAAAGTGGGTCCCATCATTTAATAGGGTTTGCTCGAACTAGGGTCCATTCAAACAATCCAGTTCGTGTGAACCCCTAAAAAGAAAGAAAAAAATTCATAGGAGCATTTTTGCAATTTTCCTTCCTCACTAGAATTGTAAACCAGTATTGTGGGATCACCCTCTTCTATGGTTTCTTATTTGTATCAGGGTTTCTTGGATCTATACTTTTATAATATTTATATCTCAATTTTATATTTGAAAATCTTTGCATGCCCAATTCTTCATTAACTTTATATTGTTATATCTTTCTCTATTGTGTTGATTGTGAAATCAATTTTACTTACCCTACCCATCCTTGGCAACAAAATTAGGGTTTCATTTTCATATTTAATACATCATTGATATTTCCACTTTTCAATATATATGTGTACCTTTTGAATTTATTTTTCCTCTCTCCCTCTCCACCTCTCTATATATTTATCTATTCTACCTCCCACACTCGCTATCTCCCTCTCCCTCTCCCTTTCTCTTCTCCTCTATCTTTACCAAGTCATATATATCTAGATATATCTTCCTATTTCTATCCCTCTCTCCTTCTCTCTCCCTCTCTCCCTATCAATCCTACATAGAGTAGAGAGGGAATTTGCGAGGAAGATAGAGGGAAGTAAAGAGGGAAGGTAAGAGAGCTAGAGAGGGAGAGAGAAGAGATATATAGATATATAAAGGGATAGAGAGGGGGAATGAAGGAGGGATGGAATGAGGGGTAGGTAAAGAGAGAGATAGAGAATTAAAGAGGGAGGGAGGAAGGGAGATGTAGAGATAGAGAGGTATGGTAGGATGGATGTAGGGAGAGGTAGGTGGATAGAGAGGAAGATGGAGATGGGAGATAAAGAGAAGTAGAGATAGAGAGAGGTAAGGTGGGAGGGATAGAGGGAGAGGTAGGTAGAGAGAGGGAGGGTGAGGGGATATATAGAGAAGTATAGAGGGAAGGGGAGATAGAGGTAATATGGGAGGGATATAGTGAGAGGTAGGTATAGAAGGAGAGGGTGAGGGGAGATAGAGAGAAGTAGAGAGGGAAGGGGAAAGAGCGAGTTATTAAGAGAGGGAGAGGGAGAGGGAGATAGAGATATAGACAAGAATAGAGAGGGAAGGAGGGAGAGAGGGAGGGAGAGGTAGGTAATGAGAGATTAGGGTGGGATGGATAGAGGGATAAGAAGGTAGAGAGAGAGGGTGAGTGGAGATAGATATAAGTAGAGAGGGAAGGTGAGAGAGAGGTAGAGAGGAAAGAGATATATAGAGAGATATCTAAAGGGAGAGGGGGAATGAGGGAGGGATAGAGTGAGAGGTAGGTAGAGAGAAGCAAAGAGGGGAGATAGAGAGAAGTAGAGGAGGGAGGAAGGGAGAGGTAGAGATAGAGAGGTAGTGTGGGAGGGATATAGGTAGAGGTAGGTAGACAAAGAGGAAGATGTAGATAGGAGATAAAGAGAAGTAGAGATAGATATGTTAGGGTTTCTTAGATCTATACTTTTATGATATTTATATCTCAATTTTATATTTGAAACTCTTTGCATACTTAATTCTTCATCAATTTTATATTGTTACATATTTCTCTACTATCTTGATTGTGAAATCAATTTTACTTGCCATACCCATCCTTGGAAAACACTTTAGGGTTTCATTTTCACATTTGATACATCATTTAAATTTCCACTTTTTCAATACATAAGTGTACCTTTTGGATTTATTTTTCTTCTCTCCCTCTCCACCTCTCTCTCTTTATACATTTATTTATTCTCCTCCCCACACTCTCTCTCCCCTTCTCCCTCTCCCTCTCCCTCTCCCTCTCTCTCTACCTATCTCTCTCCCTTTCTCTTCCCCTCTATCTTTTCCAAGTCATATCTATCTATAGATATCTCTCCCTCTTTCTATCCCTCTCTCCTCTCTCCATCTCTCCCTATCACTCCTATAGAGAGTAGAGAGGGAATTTGAGAGGAAGATAGAGGGAAGTAGAGAGGGAAGATAAGAGAGGTAGAGAGGAGAGAGATAAGAGATATAGAGATATCTAAAGGGATAGAGAGAGGGAATGAGGGAGGGATGGAGTGAGGGGTAAGTAAAGAGAGATACATAGAGAAGTAGAGAGGAAGGGAGGAAGGGAAATCTAGAGATATAGAGGTATGATGGGATGGATATAGGGAGAGGTAGGTAGATAGAGAGGAAGATAAAGATGGGAGATAAGAGAAGTAGAGATAGAGAGAGAGGTAAGGTGGGAGGGATAGAAGGACAAGTAGGTAGAGAGAGGGAGGGTGAGGGAATAAATAGAGAAGTATAAATGGAAGGGGAGAGAGAGGTAAGGTGGGAGGGATAGAGTGACAGGTAAGTAGATAGGGAGAGGGTGAGGGGAGATAGAGAGAAGTAGAGAGGGAAGGGGAGAGAGAGATAGATATTGAGAGAGGGAGAGGGAGAGGGAGAGGGAGAGGGAGAGGGAGAGAGATAAGGAGAGAGAGAGAGAGAGGGAAGGAGGGTGGGAGAGGGGAAGGGAGAGGTAGGTAATGAGAGATTAGGGTGGGAGGGATAGAGGGATAAGTAGGTAGAGAGTGAGGGTGAGTGGAGATAAAAAGAACTAGAGAGGGAAGGTGAGAGAGGTAGAGAGGAGATAGAGGGTGAAGAGAGATATAGAGAGATATATAAAGGGAGAGGGGGGAATGAGGGAGGGATAGAGTGAGAGGTAGGTATAGAGAAGCGAAGAGGAGTGATAGAGATAAGTAGAGAGGGAGGGAGGAAGGGAGAGGTAGAGATAGAGAGGTAGGGTGGGAGGGATATAGGGAGAGGTAGGTAGACATAGAGGAAGATATAAATGGGAGACAAAGAGAATTGTGTGTTATGATTTCAATTAATCACATGTTTAGCATTGTTCATATTTGGTGATTTCTTTAATATTAGATGTGTGTTATGATTTCAATTAATTACATGTTTAACATTGTTCATATTGGATTAGATATTGTAATTTATGTAATAATACATAATTTTAATTGATTCTCATGTGTTTTAGATTTAATTATGAATTCAATAACTGGTGCAAATTTTCTATTTCAGATTTTGTTGTGTGTGCAGATCCTATTGTCAGGAAGTGACAGTTCCTATCCCCAATTCTATTTTGGTTTGTTGTAGGTTTATTTCCATGCGTTATAGCTACATTCATCCCCACTTAGCTTGCTATCTTCATCCCTTGAGCAAACAACCACAATACCTTTCATTAGTCTGCAACCCCAGATTGACATTAGGAGAAAGCTGAATTGGCTATTAAATCTTATCAATTATTCTTAATTGGAACCATAGTTTGTCTCTACATTGACCCATTTCAAGTTCACGTCCCTAGGTTGACAAGTTAAATGCACCTTCATGATGATTGAATGGCTATTCAGGTTAGATGTCCTGTCTCTGAATCATGGCTGTAAAGGCCTAGTTATGAAATCATTGTAGGAGGCCGACATGATGTACAAAAATTGGTGTTGTTTTTGTCAGAAAAACATAACATAGCAACTTTTGTACGTCCCTAGCACAATGAACTTTTTTTTAGTATTTTTAAAATTGCTTTGGTGAGAAATTAGCTAACAATATGTAGTTGATGCACAATTTTTCTGATAAGTTTTTTAATGAACATTTGATTTTTTACTAATTTTCTAAGTGGACACTTCCTAAAAAACATAATTTTGGCCATGCCACCCCTACAAATTTTGGAAACTAATTGATTTTTTTTAAAATTGTTTTAAATTTGTAGAATGGAGTCTAGTTTCTAAAAATCTAATTTATTTGAAATTTCAATGAACTGTTAATTTATAACAAAAAAAACATCAAACGTTTCTTTTTTCCAAAAAAGAGACACACAAACAAAATAAATTATAGATGAAAGGCTTAACATTGTAAAAAAAGTGAAAAAAATTACATTGTTGGATAGCTAAGAGAGAACCTAACATTACCTAGGTGTTTGATTTGTTCAACATTGAACCACATGCAATCCTATCAGTGAGCATGAACCCGATTATATGAAATATTGTAGAATTTGTAAAAACACATCTCTGGTCATTGGTAAGGCCCTCCAAGCCTTTGGGTTGGTATTCCAAGGAAAATACCAAGCCTAAGGCTTGGGCATTCCCAAAGTAAGATATAACGCATGCACATTATAATGCGAGCGCGTTATAACACACTCACATTATATCTTAGTTTTGACATGGTTTTTTGAATTTGTGAGGGACATGTCTAGCAAGACATAACACAAGTGCAATAAAAAATGCTCTTGTTATGTCTTGCTTTATGTTAAATGCTACTCTATTGAATGTATGTTTATATATTTGTATGTTTGTATGTACATGTATGCTTGTATGTCATGTATGTATGTATGCCTATATGTATGTATGTATCAATGCATGTATATTGTATGTATGCCTATATGTATGTAAGATTGTATCTACATATGTACATGTATGATTGTATGTATGTAGGATCGTATGTACATATTTATGTATGTAAGTATGTATTTATTTATGTCTTTAGAGGGAGGGAGAATTTTAAGAGAGAGAGAGAGAGATTTGTCTAGGTAGGGTGGGAGGGAGAGAAGGGAGGAGATACTTGAGAGAGAGAGAGTTACCTAGGTATGGTGGCAGAGGGAGAGACCTGAGAGAGAGAGGGGGTGGGAAGGAGAGACTTCAGGGAGAGAGGGGGTGGGAGGGAGAGACCTAAGAGAGAGGGAGAGAGAGGGAGTGGGGGAGAGAGGGAGTGATGGAGAGGTAGTGGGAGGGAGATAGAGAGAGATTGATAGAGGGAGTGAGAGAGGGTGGTAGGGATTGATTGAACAAGAGGTATGCAGAAAGAGGGAGAGGGTAGATAGAGACAATTAGAGAGGGTAGGAGAGAGGGAGGGAGAGAGAGGTGATATGTATAGATAGAGAGAAAGGGATAGGGGTTGAGGGTATAGAGTTGAGGGATTAGGGTGGAGGACCTATAGGGTTGATGGTTTAGAGTATTAGCTTTTAAGGGTTGAGGGTTGAGGGTTGAGGGTTGAGGGATTAGGGTTGAGAGTAGATGGTATTGGGTAGAGGGTAGAGGGTAGAAGGTTTAAGGGTTTAGGGTTAAAGGGTTGAGGGTTGGGGGTTTAGGGTTGATGGTAGAGGGTTTAGGGTGTAGGTTTGAGGGTATATGGTTGAATGATTAGGTTGAGGGATTAAGGGTTGAGGATTGAGAATTGAGGGTTGAGGGTTTAATATATAGGGTAGAGGGTAGAGGGTTTAATGGTTTAGGGTTTAAGGTTGAGGGTTGAGGGTTGAGGGTTTAAGGTTGAGGGTAGAGGATTGAGGGTATATGGTTGAGGGTCCAATGTATAGGGTAGAGGGTATAGGGGTTGAGGGATTAGGGTTTAAGGGTTGAGGGTTTAAGGGTTGAGAGTTGAGGGTAGAGGGTAGAGGGTAGAGGGTTTAAGGGTTGAGGGATTAAGGGTTGAGTGTTTAGGGATTAGTGTAGAGATTTTTCTTGAGTTTAAGGGTTTAAGGGTTGAGGGATTAGGGTTGATGGTAGAGGGTATTGGGTTGAGGGTATAGGGTAGAGGTTTTGAGGGTTGATGGTTGATGGTTTAGAGTTTAGGGTTGAGTGTTTAGGGATTAGTGTAGAGAGTTTTCTTGGGTTTAGATAGTTTTCTTGGGTTTAAGGGTTTAAGGGTTGAGGGATTAGGGTTGAGGGTAGAGGGTATTGGGTTGAGGGTATAGGGTAGAGGTTTTAAGGGTTGATGGTTGATGGTTTAGAGTTTAGGGTTGAGTGTTTAAGGGTTTAAGGGTTGAGGGTTTAGGGTTGATGGATTAGGGTAGAGAGGGATGGATGGATGGATAGAGAGATGGAAGGAGAAGTGAGATAGAGAGGAGAGAAGAGGAGGGAGGGACAAAGATACATGAGGGTTGATGATCCAATGTATAGGGTAGAGGGTTGATAATTGAGAGTATAGGGTTGACAACCTATAGGCTGAGGATTAGGTACAAGTTTGAGGGGTATAGGGTTGGAGGGATTAGGGTTTAGGGCTGATATGGTTGAAGGATTAGGTTGAGAGTCCAAATTACAGAGTAGAGGGTATATGCTGAGGGTTTAGGGTTTGAGGGGTTGAGGATTAAGGGATTAAGGGTTGAGGGGTTGAGAATTGAGGGTTTAATGTATAGGGTAGAGGGTAGAGGGTTTAAGGGTTGAGGGTTGAGGGTGTAAGGTTGAGGGTAGAGGATTGAGGGTATAAAGTTGGGGGATTAGAGTTGAGGGTCCAATGTATAGGGTAGAGGGTATAGGGGTTGAAGGATTATGGTTTAAGAGTTGAGGGTTGAGGGTTGAGGGTTGAGGGTTTAGGGTTGAGTGTTTAAGGGTTGAGGGTTTAGGAATCAGGGATTAGGGTAGAGAGGGAGGGATGGATAGATAGAGAGATGGGGGGAGAAGTGATATAGAGTGAAGGATAAAAGATGAGGGAGGGACAAAGATATATGAGGGTTGAGGATCCAATGTATAGGGTAGAGGGTTAAGAATTAAGGTTATAGGGTTGATGACCTATGGGGTTGAGGGATTAGGGTATTGGGTTGAGGGTATAGGGTTGAGGGATTAGGGTTGAGGGTACATATGGTTGAAGGATTAGGGTTGTAGGTCCAATGTATAGGGTAGAGGGTATCAGGGTTGAGGGTTTAGGGTTTGAGGGTTGAGGTTTGAGGGATTAAGGGTTGAGGGTTGAGGGTTTATTGTATATGGTAGAGGGTAGAGGGTTTAAGGGTTGAGGGTTGAGGGTTTAAGGTTGAGCGTTTAAGGTTGAGGGTAGAGGATTGAGGGTATAGGGTTGGGGGATTATGGATAAGGGTCTAGTGTATAGGGTATAGGGTATAGGGGTTGAGGGATTAGGGTTTAAGGGTTGAGGGTTGAGGGCTTAGGGCTTAGTGTTTAAGGGTTTAAATGTTGAGGGTTTAGGGTTGAGGGATTAAGGTAGAGAGGGAGGGATGGATGGATAGAGAGATGGAGGGAGAATCGAGATAGAGTGAAGGAGAGAAAATGAGGGAGGGACAAAGATATATGAGGGTTAAGGATCCAATGTATAGGGTAGAGGGTTGAGAATTGAGGGTATAGGGCTGACAACCTATAGGGTTGAGGGATTAGGGTATTGGGTTAAGGGTATAGGGTTGATGGATAGGGTTGAGGGTTCAATGTATAGGGTAGAGGGTATCGGGGTTGAGGGTTTAGGGTTTGAGGGTTGAGGATTGAGGGATTAAGGGTTGAGGGCTAAGAATTGAGGGTTGAGGGTTTAATGTATAGGGTAGAGGGTAGAGGGTAGAGAGTTTAAGGGTTGAGGGTTGAGGGTTTAAGGTTGAGGGTAGATGATTGAGGGTATAGGGTTGGGGGATTAGGGTTGAGGGTCCAATGTATAGGGTAGAGGGTATAGGGGTGAGGGATTAGGGTTTAAGGGTTGAGGGTTAAGGGTTTAGGGTTTAGGGTTGAGTGTTTAAGGGCTTAAGGATTGAGGGATTAGGTAGAGAGGGAAGGATGGATGGATAGAGAGATGGAGGGAGAAGTGAGATAGAGTGAAGGAGAGAAGAGGAGGGAGGGACAAATATCTATGAGGGTTGAGGATCCAATGTATAGGGTAGAGGGTTGAGAATTGAGGGAATGGACCATTACTTGTGTCACTATGTTGACACCAAAAAGAAATTGGAGGCCCCAATTATAGATGGAGAAAACATTGAATACTCTACAGGCTCAGTTGTTGTTACTGGAACATGGATTAGAAGGTACCCACATAAGAGTGTTAAATATTGGCCGTTTCAGGACTTTGACACGCATCAAAAGATTCTTCATTACTCAAACATTTTCATGGAATCCAATTTTCATTTGAAAAAATATGGGGGTAGACCTTTGAACAAGACCTTTTGGAAGGTTTGTGAGTTTGAACATGAGGCAATACTTGACACAATAAAAAGTAGAGAAAAAAGATATGGTTCATTGGATTAATTTGTAAGCATGCACATTGGTTCTTATTAATTTATACTTGTATGCACATTAATTTGTATGATGCCAATGCTATCATCTAATGTTTTTATCATCTTCTTTTACTTTTCTTATTTGTAAGTAACCTACTAAAAATTGATTGGTGTCCCCTTGCAGAAAATGCTAATTTATGAGCCATCTAAGAGAATCTTAGCCAAAAAAGCAATGCAACATCCTTATTTTGATGATCTTGAAAAATCTCAATTATGTTTTTAAGCCATTATAAAAGTGTGTGTGAATCTTAGCAAGGGAATTTTAAGTTATTCATTTGAAGTTAACCTTATCATGAGCACCTATGATATAGACATTATAAGAGCATCTCAAATTTCAAGTTATTATATTCATGAGAGGTTTTGTGTGCAATAGGTATCTTGGAACTCCCAATGAAGATGTATGACCAAGAGTGATGAAGTTGAGAGACTAGCATGCCTATACTCAATGGAAGCATCAAGATTTATGCCTTGTTGCTCCCGAATTGGAACCAAATGGTGTGGATTTGTTGTCTATAAGTTCCTTTTGTCTATTTTCATTTCATTTCCATTTTGGATGCTCTTCCTTTTTCTTCTTTTACTTTTCCTATTTGTGAGTAAACTATTAAAAATTGATTGGTGTCTCCTTGCAGGAAATGCTGATTTATGATCCATCCAAGAGAATATCATCCAAACAAGCAATGCAACATCCTTATTTTGATGATCTTGTCAAATCTCAATTCTAATTTGAAGCCATTATAAAAAAGTGTGTGAAGCTTAGCGAGGGAATCTCAAGTTATTTATTTGAAGTTAACCTCATCATGAGCACCTATGATGTAGACATTATAAGAGAATCTTGAATGTATGAGTGACATTGTAAAAGATCTGTGAGAGTGGAGTACCCAAGGCATTGTGCCTACAAGTACAAGCACTTGGGTTACAAAATAGTGTATGAAGCATATTATACAATTGTAGCACAAAAAAAAGAATTAGGACAACCAAATAAATCTCATTTTATTGTATACATCATATTATTAATATAGTGAGTAATAACCATTGATGGTTACTAATAATTATTTTTCTTCTTTTATTCTCTCCCTATTATAAGTAGCACCAATTGACTAACTTGTTATAAAAACTTCATTTATTAAAACAAATCAACCTAATGATTATATATCAATATCAATATAACGTACGATCTATTCAAATAAACATTTTTAATGATATTTTCTCAAATTTTGAAAATTATTGTTGCCCTCAAACATTTTTAATTCATGCAACACAATCCCTTAACAATCCAAATTTTAAAAGGGCAGCAATATTTGACGGCCTGTTACCCAGATACCATGTCAGTGACAGTCATTCCATCTAAGGAATTGAGATCACATAGGGCACCTCTACAATAACCTCTCTCGTTATTTATTTATTTTGGAGTTGTTTTCCCATGGTGTCCAATTTTCACTTGATGGAAAAAGTGTCAAATGCAAGTAGTGTAAAGTTGGAAAGTGGTGCAACTTTTGTTGTGCAAATCGTGTGACCAAACGAACTATTCCAATGTGTTCAGATGGGTAAATTTACACTGGGCATGGTCCTCTTTTGCACCCAAACACACAAAATCACTTTGAGCTACATTCAACCGGCTTAATCCCTTAAGGGTCCAAAGTGCAAAAGGGCAGAAATTCTTAACAGGTTATTACTCAAAAACTATGATGCTTACAAACTCTTCGTCTGAGCCTACAGGATCACGTTGGGCCCCTCTACAATAAATTCTCTTTTTTTTTTGTTATCTGGGAGTTGTTTTCCCATGGTGTCTAGTTTTCACTTGATGGAAAAAGTGTCAAATGCAAGTAGTGTAAAGTTGTAAAGTGGTGCAACTTTCGTTCTGCAACTCGTGTGACCAAACAGACTATTCCAAAATGTCTGGATGGGTATGTTTATGCTAGGAATGGTACTTTTTCACACCAAAACACATGAAATCACTCCAAGCTACATTCAACTGGATCGATCCCTTAAGGGTCCAAAGTGTAAAAGGGTAGCAATCTATGTCAGACTATTACTCAGAAACCATGATGCGTACGGACTCTTCATTTGAGCCTATGGGATTGTGTTCGGCCCCTCTACAATAACCTCTCTCAGTTTTTGTTATCTTAGAGTCGTTTTCCCATGGTGTCTAGTTTTCATTTGATGGAAAAAGTGTCAAATGCAAGTAGTGTAAAGTTGAAAAGTGGTCCAATTTTTTTTATGCAACTTGTGTGACAAAATGAACTATTCCAATGCATCTAGATTGGTACGTTTACACTAGGAATGGTCCTTTTTTGCACCCAAACATGCGGAATCACTCTGAGCTACATTCAATTGACTCGATCCCTTAAGGGTCTAAAGTGCGAAAGGGAAACAATATTTGACATGCTATTGCTCAAAAAACCATGATGCTTATGAACTCTCTATCTGAGCTTATGGATTACATTGGGCCCCTCTACAATAACCTCTCTCAGTTTTTTTATCTCGAAGTTGTTTTCCCATGGTGTCTAGTTTTCACTTGATGGAAAAAGTGTCAAATGAAAGTAGTGTAAAGTTGCAAAGTGGTGCAACTTTCATTCTACAACTTGTGTGACCAAAAAGACTGTTCCAACATGTCCGGATAGGTAAGTTTATGCTAAGCATGCTCCTCTTTCACACCCAAACATGTGGAATCTCTTTGAGCTACCTTCAACCGACTCGATCCCTTAAGGGTCCAAAGTGCAAAAAGGCAACAATATTTGACGGGTTATTACTCAGAAACCGTAACGCTTACGAAATCTCTATTGAGCCTACAAGATAATGTTGGGGCCCTCTACAAAAACCTCTCTCAATTTTTGTTACCTCGGAGTTGTTTTCCCGTGGTGTCTAGTTTTCACTTGATAGAAAAAGTGTAAAATGCAAGCAATGTAAAGTTGCAAAGTGGTGTAACTTTTTTTCTACAACTTGTGTGACCAAAAAAACTACTCCAACGCGTCTCGATAGGTACGTTTACACTAGGAATGGTCCTCTTTTACACCCAAACATGTGGAATCACTCTGAACTACGTTCAATTGACTCGATCCCTTATGATGGCATGCAAAACATTCGAAAAGAGAAACATACAAATGATAGTTGAGAAGTTTGAGTTTTCCACACAAAAAGCATATAGTCATCCTCAAGTCTAGTAAGCGCAAGACATTTCTTAATTATACTCCTTTCCCTTACAACAATAGACAACCAATTGTAAATGTGTACAATGGTGGAACTTGGAAACATTTTATTTTTCCTCAATTAACAACTTTGGTTGTGAAGCATTTTGTTATTTTCATTTGAAATGATTTTCTATGCTTGAAAATTGGAGTCTAAGAGAAACAAGTGATGCTCTCATGTACATTTATTATTTGTTGTGATAAATAAAGTTTCCACACTTGAGTCCATTTCTTATTTGTATTATAAATTATAAAGCTTTCTCCCAAGTCCATTTCCTATACAAGAAATAATATTGTGAAAAGTTGACATATACATCTTTTGAAATGTTTAAATGGTGATGGATCAAGAACATAACAATTCATTTTGTACTGTGAGGATTATGTTGTGAAAATGTTTAAAGACTATTCAAGATAAATGTTTGTATGATAATGTGTCTAGAAGTTAACTACTCATCATCTACTATGAATATTATGTTTTGCAAGTGTTGTGAATATTATGTATCTTTTGCTTAATTGAGTTGTTCCAATCAAAATATTAAATATACTGGAATCTTTTTATGAAACATCTCATGGAATACCAATTGAAAACATGTTTTTTTCTTTTAGATAAAGCATTTCATGGAACTCTTTGGATCAAATTGAATTGAGATATGTAAGAACAATGGAGTATTAGGAATACATTGCTCAAGGATCTTAAATAAGCCTTCTCTCCCATTGCAATTTTGGGTGGATTATTGCTTTCAAAGTATTGGGAATGCTTTGCCTATTTTATAGTTGGAAGTTACCATTCTACAAGGCTCATCTCTTGATATATATTATACTCATTCTTAATCAATGATCAAGTTAATAATCAATGCATTTATTTATAGTTAATATTTTCTTTTCAATTTGTGCAATTTTGGAATTTGTAACTCTACTAGTATTCCTAGAAATATTGAAGTTGTTTAGCATCAACTAATAAAGTTGTTTAGCATCAATCAATTAATATTCAAGACAAACTATGAAGGACAACAATGATCAATGCTAGGGATAACTAATTAATAAGTATACATGTGAATAATTCAAGCATACATGTGAATAAGGCAAGCACAAGTACTTCAAAAACACGTAAGCCTTGAAGTATACCCACGAATACATAGTATACACAAATTAATACAAAGTATATGCATGAATACAAGGTATACACATGAAAACACATAAGTTGCAAAGTATACATTGGAATACACGTAAGTAAAAAAGTATACATGTAAGTCACAAAGTATACACATAAGTTGTAAAGTATACACTTGAATACATGTAACTCATATCTATTGAACCATGTATTTATAATGCAAATATGGACACCATTGATAAAAAAATATTTGTATTAACCAAATAGCCATGTAGGCATACATCAATATATGTCGATATAAGTATAAAATATATACAAAATAGCCATATAGGCTTACGAGAATTCCATATAGGCATACAATGTCAAATATATCCAATACAAAATATGTACAAAAATGCTATATAGGCATACAACAAAGGGCTCTAGAATCAAAAGTCATTGCTCTCCATGCTCTCAAAATAAACTCTTGTCATTTTATTGTTGATTGGATGGCGATACGTCTATCACTCATTTATTTTGAGGTCAAGGAGTGCTCCTAGTGCTCCTCCTAGGGTTTAGTTCTTGGTCAAGTCTTATCTATTACAATAACAAGTATAGACATTAATATATAGAAATTACAATATAAAAAATGATATATTTAACAAAATAATCACTCACCACCATTTGATGATCACTCTCCATGAGGGAAATATTCAAATTCCCATGTTGAGGTGTGCTAAAGCCTTGTATAAACCATCCAAAGAGAAATTAAACTACGAATCAATAATGGTTTGATTTTTCACTAACAGCTATAACAACAAATGTAAATTGAAATTTAGCAATTTTCCTCATACCTCCCTTGCAAGAGCCATCAAGGAGTCTATAGAAGATGAAACACCAAGCTCCATTGCCCCATGAACATTCAGAGGTGTATTTGCTTACAACATCTAAAAAGAAAACAACAAATTATTCAATCACAAAAATAGCGATCCATGTCATGGATTATAATGTATGAGATAATGAATAAAATTTTGAGTACTTATTAAACTATATATTTCTAACTATCTTGCTTACTATTTTCCCTATCCATAGCTTGTTCAAAAGCACCTGTTTTTAAGCTTTTACCCATATCAGCAAGGCAATGAACCATTTGATAAAATGATTTTGTAGACATGTATGATAATTGTGGTGGCATAGAGAAGGCAGTGAACTATTTGAAAAAATGCCTCAAAGAAATGGGGTCTCATGGTGATGGAATGCAATTACAAACAAATGTGTCATGGCATTCCATCACCATAAGACCGCATTTCTTTGAGGCCATTTTTCAAACAATTCATTGCCTTCTCTATGGTATTATGCTAGGATGGGGTGGATGGTATAGTGTGGTCTTGGTTATGAGATAGAGGGCGATTATGACATGGATAGGGAGGGGTGTGAAAATGAACAAGTGGAATAAAAGGTGGAAGGTTCCATGGACTGGTAAATTGAGGATGAGGGCATTGAAAATAATTTGGAGGGGAATTTTGGCTAAAGGATTGGTTTCTATTCTTCAAGTAGTGAGCTATTTGAAAAAATGCCTCAGGGAAATGCGGTCTCATGGTGATGGAATGGCATTCCATCACCATGAGACGACATTTATTCAAGGAATTTTTTCCAACTACTCATTTCCTTGAATATGATATTGCTTACTATTATGCTTTGATAGATTTTTTACGAGCATCCATAGTTTGTTGGAAAGCACCTATTTTAGGCTTTTAGCCATAGCAACAAGGAAGTGAGTAGTTTGATAAAATTCTTTGGTACACATGTATGGAAAGTTTGGTAGCATAGAAAAGGTGGTGAGCTATTTGAAGAAATGCCTCAAAGAAATGTTCTCTCATGGTGATGGATGACATTCCATCACCATGAGACTACATTTCTTCGAGGAATTTTTTCAAACTACTCACTGCCTTGTCTATGCTATTGCTTACTATTATGCTTTGATAGATTTTTTCCAAGCATCCATAGTTTGTTGGAAAGCACCTTTTTTAGGATTTTAGCCATAGCAGCAAGGAAATGAACTATTTGATAAAATTCTTTGGTAGACATGTATGGAAAATGTGGTAGCATAGAAAAGGCGATGAGTTGTTTGAAAAAGCTCCTCAAAGAAATTGGGTCTCATGGTGATGGACATCACCATGAGACCACATTTCTTTGAGGCATTTTTTTAAACAACTCATTGTCTTGTCTATGCTATTGAGCTTACTATTAGTCTTTCATATATTTCTTCCAAGCATAAATCATAGACAAGGTAGTGAACTATTTGAAAAGATGCCTTAGTAAAAAGTGGTCTCATGGAATTCCATGACAAGAAAATGCAATTGGAAGCTACTCCTACTTATTACTTATGCTATGTGAAGTAATTTCATCACTGCTTATGTTGAATTTCTAATCAACTATATTGTAGTTGAAATTTTGTCATCTATCAACATCTAGTTATTAGTTATGGAATGTGAAGTAATGCTTTGAGTTTGAAATATGTGCAATGCAATGTAATCAACGATATGAATATAAAATACATAAATATATTAAGTACAATTTATTAGTTAAACTCTTTATTCTATTACCTGTGTGTAGGTTTGTCTAAATTCATTGGAACTGGGAGGTGTTCCCTCAAAACCTCCAAGATTAGCCTATTCAACATCCAAAATCACATATTAGAATACCATTCATAAAACAATGCTATTAACATGTAATAAATTTATAATTGTTTACTAGCTACATACCTCAATGGTAGATGCAATGGAGTAATAAGCGGGTGTAGGGCCAGTGTATCTAGTATCAACACTGTGACCCTAAAATTTTATTAAAATCATAGAACTAAATTAGTTAATCTTGCATTTCAAAATTGAAATTTAATAAATTAAATTCAATGAATATGCTAACATTTACTTGAGTATCGATGCCATAGGCCTCATTCAAAATGTCAGCTGCCCTCGCCATCTCTAAAGCTATAGATGTATCCTGTGTAGCAGCCTCTTGAGTGTTGGTGGGGTCATATGAACAAGTCACCTCGCAAGCCTAACACAAATGGGATCGAATCCCACCACTCAAAGACTTCCCTAGATGGCGCTGTAGTATAGGGCTAGCATGTTGGATGACACTTTGGGTCAAAGAGCTAATGGCCTACAAAGTTTCTACCTCGACACTCTCCTTCACGATGGAAGGGATAACGATGTGCTCATGAGGCGGCCTAGCGAGAGGTCATCTCGCTTGCTACCTAGGATCCTGTTGTGCACTAGGTCTATCTTGATCCAACCCCCCACCTCTCCCCTGGAAGTCCCTCATATCAAAATAATTCAGGATTTTGTTCAAGATGAACTCACAGTATAGTTTCCTTAAGAAATATTGTGGGAATTCACAATTGTTGCATGGTGGGTAATAAAAAACCATGTACCACCTATGCCAAAAAAAGTTCCTAATCTATTGGTGGTGGCACCAATGGATAGGAAACCTCCTCACATTGAGGATAATATTTGCATTTGTACGTGGGTCAGTGAATAATGAGCACAAATCTATTTTTTTAATTTTTAGATCTTTTACATCTTTATACGATAATTTATCCTGGTAATAATCCCTAGCTGCTTGCCTCCTATTTTTCCAACCAGTTAATTGTTTGTTGATTGAACCTACATGTTTTAACATTTCTTTGAGTGAGTTTGCAAGGGTTTTTATTTCCATGGTTTAACTATTTGGATTGTTCAACCTCGTGATTAACTCAATTTATTTTTTATTGTTTTCAATTTCACTCATTAAATTTTTCTTAGTGCCAGGAGGATGTTGAGGGATTGGTGGAGATTGTTGTTGTGGTTGTTGAACTTGAGGATTTTGTTGATGTGGTTGTTGCTCTACTTGTTGAGGATTTTGTTCCTGTTGTTGTTTCTCTGCTTGTTGAGGATTTTTAGGAGGGTTTGTAGGTTCATAAACATATACAAATTCAACAAATAAATATAAAAAACAACCTAAAAATAACAAATTCACAACAACAAAAAAATCCTTGCCTCTTAGACCTCCTCGTCGATGTGGTGACATATTGGTGTTGAAAAACAACAATTTGATGAAAAAACTTGCAAGATGACTCCTCCCAGAATGCTAGTGTGCAAATGAAGGGCTTTTGGCCATGGGAAGAAAAAAAATAGTCATAATGCAAATGAATTCAATTTCCCCCCCCCTTTTTTTTTCTTTTTCTTTTAATGGCTTATAACATGAGTGCATTATAACAAACTCGCATTATAGGCTTGGTGTGCCCAAGCATTAGGCTTGGAACACCAAGCCATTACACAAGCGTGTTATAACATTGAACCGACAATTTTTGGGGTGCTATATACTTCTTTTGCACTCATAGGATTTTTTACCTAAAAGGAGAGAGATAGGCCCAAAAATTGTGGTGGTTCACTCAAACTAATGTATGAATGATGGAGTTATATGTAAATGCAATGATGTAGATGCAAAAAAATGATAAAATCGATTGATTATGTATGTGAAACTAATGAAATATGAAGTTTTTGAAAACATAGTGACATTTGCAGAAGACTCAAAAATATGAACAAAAATGCAAATAGAACCAAATAGAAAGTTGTAACTCATAATGTCTGCACCTATAAGCCTGATGAAGACTGGAAGCTACTCTGGAAATCAAGAAATGTTGACTTTTTGGTTGACTGGGACTCATTCACAGGACTCATTCGCCACCCTGGGCGAATCAGTCCTAGGTCAGAATTTTTGTCCATAAACTAGTTTCTGACAAATGGGTACTAGAATCCATATTCAGCTTTGACAAGCACTTCTAGTGGGACTCACTCACCATCCATGGTGAATCAGTCCTTTTTCAGTTTTCTACAAATTGAAGTTTCAGACCTATACCTTGACACCTACACAACACTTCTAGACAAAAACCCGGATCTGAATCTCAAAAAATTCCTACAAAACAACTTAATTTTTTTTTGTCTAATGGGGGTTTTCCTTCGTCAAACCCCTAATTGGGTAATTAAACTTTAAATGGACAAAAATCTGCATAAAACCCTAGCCCTAAGTGTGTCTGAGACTAAAAAAATCTGAAGTAAGACAAAACTCTATTCTAATGTGCTAGAATAAGATGAAAAATGTGATTTGTATGATGCGAGACTTCAATCCAAGAAACCATACAACATCTCAAATAATGTAAATGACATGCAAATGTAATGAAAACCTTAAATTTGAAGATAGAGAGAAAATGGAAGATGGAATAACTTTGAAAACAAGTTATAATAAGGTGTGATTTGATGGCTAGTTGCATCTCCTCAACCTATATTTCTTCATGATTCTCCATAGGCATCCATGATCAACTATTTGCAATGTGAGATCTTGAATAAAAAGTGAGCTTGAAGACCTACAAAAACCCTAGTTTGCTGCCCTAAGCTTCAACTTTTCTATAAAAGTGCTAATGAAACTTCTTGTGGAAGACTCTTGATACTTGAATTTTGAATTTTCTTTGTAAAAATGACTAAGAGATGTGAAAAATGACCTAAAATGTGTATTTATAGGCATCAATACCTAATTTTCCTGTTATTTAGACCTAAGAGGTTGACACCCATTGAAAAATTAAATTGAATTAGTGAAATTCAAGCTCAAATTTGAAAATTTCCCCAAAAGGGACTCATTCGCCACCCTTGGTGAATGGGTCCCACTAGAGGGAACTCATTCACCCAAGGTGGCGAATGGGTCCCACTAGAGGTTTTTGGAGATGGGTTTTCGGGATATGAATGAATTAAGTGTTGTTTGTCGGGATTTATATGATTTTAAAGTGAAATGGGCCTCTAGATAAAAAATAACGAGTCTTAGGGGCCTATAAATGTTGTTTTGATGAATGATTAATGCAAGGGTACTTAGAAGTAGGTCTAGATTAAGTGTGAAATTGTCTCTTTTCTCAAGAGTGTCCAATTTTCTATGCCACATTTAGCCCCCACTTTAGTGCCCATATGACTCTACATGCATATGTAAGCTAAAGGACTCTAAACATTACAATTTATTGAGCAAAAGGATACTCATTCAAAAGATGAGAGAATGAAGTCCCCAATGTAGTTATCTACAAAACCACAACATTAGGAACCACATCTTGCAACATAAATTCATTAATTGTCCAAAAATCCTTTTATCTAACTTCTAAAAATCAAATTCAAGGGTAGATGTATGCCCCTTTGATTATGCTTGCTTTACAGAGGTGGAATCAAGGTAGCAATCTAGCTATGTCAAAGAAGGAATAATTATACCATAGGGAATTTCCAAGTACCATGCCACATAACGATAGGTGATTGATGATTTTGGGTGCAAAATCACAATCCCAACGCATCAAACCGTGTCAAAAATGGAGTTCCTTGGCTCCTGTTATGTTGTTTTGAAGAAAAGGTACTTTATTAACTCTTAAGAGAAAATATCCCTATTTTAATGCATAAAGAGTAAAATGAATGAAAATAGGGTAAAAGATGTAAAGGAGAGTAATTTGTCACTTACTATTGCATTTTACCTTCTTGTAATGTGAGAGTGATGAGTGAGATGATAAGATGCAGAGTAGATGGGGTTACATGCCTTCACAACTAGATGAGCTTCGAGAGTAGGTGGTGCGCGGTGAACCGTACCATGAGGTTAGTTGATTCTGCAACTTTCGCTTAGTGATTTTGCAATGATTTAATGATTTTTAATGCATTTATAGGTTAATTTAGGATCTTTGAATATTTTTTTGCAAGTGTCCCCTTTTTTTGCAAAGTGTCCCATTTGTTTGCAAAGTGTCCCATTTGTTTGCAAAGTGTCCCATTTGTTCACAAAGTGTCCCATTTTTTTGTGAAGTGCCCCATTTCTTTGTGAAGTGTCCAAAAAGGGTTCTAAAGTGTCTAGGGCCTTTAGAAAAGCACACTAGATGGACTTTAGCACACTTGCATGATGAATAATGTAAAAATTAAAAATGTTAGATGAATTTTTAGAGCATATTGTTGTGATTATGATAGGTACCTGCCTGGTCATGACAATGGCTAGGGGGGAGATAGATAAGTTTTCTTAGAGATCTAGCTCCAACATTGTCGATAGAGGAGACAAAGCATCTTCAGGCAGTAGGAATCTATTGGGAATACCTAATGCCACCTATGAGATACCATGACACCATGTTGATGGCCCTATGCAAGCACTGGGATGCTAACACATGTACCTTTCACCTCCCAACCAAAGAGATGACCATCACCTTAGAGGATGTACACTAGATTCTTCGAGTTCCTATTAAGGGAGAACTGGTATATTTCTAAGGATATCAGTCATTTCATGAGAAGGTGGACATGTAGTACTGCCTTGATGGAACTGTTCATGATGAGCACGTGAGAGCACAAATCGAGCTATCTATGCTTCTATATTCATGATCCCCCATAGTGAGACAAATTATGATGCACATGGTGGCACTTGTACTTAATCCGCATGGACACGCGACACACTTGGATGGAGGATTGGTTCACTTGATTCATGGGATGGAAGAGTACATGACCTATGCTTGGAGACGCTATATCCTAGAACATCTTTATTATGATCTGAGTCAATTTATTTTTCAAGAGATAGATAGTATGGTGCACTACATGCTTCTGTAGGTGTGGTTCCTTGAGCATATTACGCACTAGGCTTGTTGGTTTCCCATGTGCTATAGCCACAAGATATCCACAAGCCTTCAGTTATCCTCTAGGATGCTTGTGGTAGTACAAAGACCTACAATTTTGGAGGATGGGATTTGACTGGCTAGAGGAGGACGAGATCTTGTGGAGACCTTATCTACTTACACTTCAATGGCTAGATCACACAGGGTAGCCAAGGAGGATGCAGATGGATAGCTTCTTAGAAAGTTGGCATGAATATGTAGTACGTCCTTTCTATTATGGCCGAGTCATGTGATAGTTTGGGGAGGTGCAGACATCACCGAGGACGTGCCCCTTCATCATGAGATCAATGCGGGGTGCCTAGAGGCTAGGTGATACCGTTCGGCTCACTATAGACCATGTTGTCCATAGTGACTCCGATGATTCATATTATGATCGACCACTAGTCTCTGATGCTGATGATGTTGGTAGAAAAAATGAGCATGAGGAGTGGTGGTCAGTGACATGAATAGCTCCTATATTTCCGATGGATGTCCCTATAGGTGATGTAGGACCAACACCAGATGAGGGAGCTGAGGAAGAGGATAGAGCTGAGGATGTATGATACATGGCTGCAGATGTATTTACTGATGTTATCGATGATGAGTATGATTTAGATGTTGATCTTGACTATGAGGGACAAGATGGAGGAGAGGAGGATGAGGAGGAGGAGTATGAGGAGGAGCCAACCCTGAGCGAGGGTGATGAGGTAGCAGTAAAGGATCGACATGAGCAGGGAGAGTTCTCACACACTCATGTGACCAAATCATGTGTAGTAGCTACAACAGACATCAATACCCATGGTTAGAGAGAGGATAGAACATCCTCCATCTCCCCTAGAGAGGATGAGGTTGATATCCCTCAACCGATTGGAGATATAGGTGATGATATGTTATTTTATGCATGTATTTTAGTGTTTATACTTTATATGTATATATCATGATGATGTTTACTAATTGTGGATTGTTTCTACCTTGCAAGAGTGGCAAGAGAATAGTGAGAGTTCTATCATCAATCTTCCATAGAGATAGTACCTACATCCATTGATGAAGAGGAGATGGACCCTGAGTATGTGCCCCCACTGATCGTGGAGGAGGAGCCAGAGTCTCTCAGACCTTTCGTAGGCTACAAGAAAGTTATGAGAGTGTGATGAGATGACTTCATCGAGCTGAGAACGTAGGAAAATCATCCCATACTCTAGTAGAGGTGGAGAGATTACATGCAGAGATATCATAGCTATGGGCAGAGAGGGACTAGATGGCAGAGGAGCATCTTGTGGCTCTCAGGTGAGTATAGGGTCTAGATTTTACACTCAGAGTTGGTGGATCATGATCATGATCACACACGACCATCTCACGATGTCCAGGGACCAGATCACAAGCCCCAGATCTCAAGGGGTCTAATTCTCACAGACCTTGGCGATTTTGTATATTATGATGAGATGTACATAAAAAATTGGATATATATATTTGATGATTTGCAATATGTTTCAATGGAAATGTGATTAATTAAATAACTTGTTGTAAAAGTATTTAATTAATATCTACATGATGTAACATAATTGATGTGATCTAATGCAAAACATATTTTAGTTTCACTTTAGATACAACATTGTTATTTGAAGGAGGGTATGTTAAATTAGATATGTACCTATACTTTATATAAGGATCAAACTTAACATAACACGAGGGTGATTAGTATGAAACCTAAAGTAATTATAAAAATAAGTTAAGTAATTACCCTAGTGTTCAAGAAAAACATATGGTCGGTTGTTAAGAACGAAGCAATGTGAAAGTATTTAGAATGGAACCAAATAACTTTAGACAACACTTATTTTTTTATTCATACTATTCAAAGAGACTAGAGGTAATACCAACGTAGATGCATGACATTAATAGGTTCCTTAAGGGGTGTTCCATCGAAATCAGTTAATACGTAAGCACCAGACCCATAACTGGTATCGATTATGTAAGGTCCCAACCAATTAGGACTAAATTTATCTTTGTCTTCATGGTCAGCATGAGTATTGCATTGATTCTCATAGAGAACAAAATCACCCTTACAAAACATTCGAGGAATGACATGAGTATTGTGTTTTTGTTGTAATTGTTTAATGTAAGCCTGGAGATTCTCAAGAGCATTGATACACTTTTCATTGAGAATTTCAAGCTAATGCAATCATTGGTCTTTATAAGTGGTATCATCAATAAGGTCTTGAAGAGCAATTCACAATGTAGGAATTTCTAACTCCAAGAGCATGATCACATCAGTACCATAATCAAGGGTATAGGGTGTAGTTCCCATGGATAGTCTAACACTCATTCGATAAGCCCAAAGCACATAATGTAACTACATATTCCAATCCTTATGATGTTTGTTAACAATTTTATTTAGGATTTTTTTGAGAATCTTATTAGTGCTTTTAGCTTGTCCATTAGATTGCGGATAGTATGGTGTGGAAAATCGATGTTGAATGTTGAATGTTTCAAGAAATTTCTTTACGTCATTATTCTTAAATGGGGTTCCATTGTTCAAAACTATTGCGGATGGAAGTCCAAAGCGAGCAATTATGTGTTCCAATATGAAATGAAAAACTACTTCAGCATTGGTAGATTGGAGAGGAATAGGTTCCACCCATTTTGTAAAATAGTTTGTTGCTATGATGATAAATGCATGTCTGATAGAGGAAGGTGGTGAAATTTTTCCAATGAGATCCAATCCCCATACTGAAAATAGCCAAATGGGAATTTGGGAACGTAGCTTAGAAGCAGGGGCATGAATCATATTGCTATGTTCTTGACATTTGTGACATCATTTAACATAAGAAAAGTAGTCTTTCCCCATATGCCTCCAATAATATCCCATACGAATAAGTTTTTGCACTAATGTCCATCCTCCAAAATGACCCCCACAGGCACCAACATGAGCTTGGTCAAGGGCTATAGGAATTCTAGAGTCCCAAAGACATCTTAGTAAGAGACCATTGAAGGATCTTCTATACAACACATTGGCTAGGATTACATATTTGGCTACTAGTTTGCATAAACGATTTTGAGTATTTTTTGTTGTGGGCTCGGGAATGGTACCATTAAACAATTGTATATTGTGTCATACCATTCTCGTGAGTCTTCTTGAGTTGTTAAAATGTCTTCTAATCAAGTATCAATCAAAGGTTTCATGATTGGGTAACAAAGGTGAAGTCTGTTGAAGGATCATGTGGGGATATAAGATAGGTTGCACTCGCCATTGCATCCGCATGTCGATTGTCTTTTTGTGGGATGTTATCAATGGTGAATGATTCAAGCTTCTCTAATAGTTGCATCATAATATCCTTGTATTTTGATGATTTGTCATGTTTAGTTTGATATGTGCCATTTATTTGTTTGATCACTAATTTCCAATCACCAAAGATCTTGATATCTTTAGCACCCATGGTTAAAGAAACACACAATCCAACAATTAATGCCTCATACTCAGTTTTGTTATTTGTACATAGGAAATTTAATCGATAGGACAAGGGAATGGGATTTCCTCTGGGTGGAATTAATACTACTCCAACATTGGAACTTTTTCTACACTGAGATCCATCGAAATACAATTCCCATGTTTTAACATCTATGGTCAAGACACTATCATTAGGAAAAGAGTCATGATTAGGTAAAGCAAGAGGAGAAGGAGCAACAACTAAGTGATCGGTTAAGGCTTTTCCTTTGATTGCTTTTTGTGAAAAAAACTTAAGGTCAAACTTAGTTAACAACATCACCCACTTAGCTAAGCATTCAGAGAGATCAGTTTTATTGAAAAGATGTTCAAGGAGATCAAATTTTGTTATGATTCAAGTATTTCAACATTTAGTAAATAATGTCACAACTTACTAGTAGCGAATACAAGATCCAAACATTGTTTCTCAATTGGTAAGTATTGGGTTTCATAATCAATTAAAGTTCGAATAATGTAATAGATAGGATGTTCTTTTCCAGTAACATCTTGTTGAGCCAACAATGCTGTAAGAGCATGGGTTGATGTGGCTATATAAAGGATAAATGGTTTGTTTGGAATAGTGGGTTGTAAAATAGGTGGTGTTGCAAGATATTCCTTTAAAATCTCAAAATCATGTTTACAATCCTCATTCCAATCAAAGTGTACATCATTTTTGAGAAGATGTGTGAAGGGTAAGCTGCGATAAGCTAAAGATGCAACAAAATGACAGATAGATTGAATTCATCCTTGTAATGTGCACAATTGAGAAATGTTCTTAGGAGGTGGAATGTTAATAATGGCATCAATTTTATTTGTGTCCACCTTAATGCCTCTGTGAGATATGACAAACCCCAAAAGTTTCCCACTAGCTACGCCAAAGAAACATTTTTTTGGATTTAATCACATGTTATATTTACATATTCATTCAAATATTTTTTGAAGGACATTTACATTATCTTGTCGTGTTAGAGATTTAGAAAGGATGTCATCAACATAATCTTCCAAGATTTTATGTATGTAATCGTGAAATACCAATGTCATTGCTCATTGATAAGTTGTGTTGACATTCTTTAATCCAAAAGGCATCACAACCCAACAAAACGTTCCCCAAACAGTTGTAAATGTGGTTTTGTATTGATCTTGTGGGTTGATAAAGATTTGATTATAACTAGAAAATCCATCAATGAATGACAACAAAGCATGTACACCAATTGAATCCATGATCATGTCAATATTAGGAAGTGAAAAATCATCTTTTAAAGAGGCTTTATTTAGGTCACAAAAATCCATGCATATCCTAATATGATTATCAGGTTTAGCAATTGCGACAATGTTTGAGATCTAAGGAGAATAATCAATAGGATGAATGAAACCTGCATCAAGGAGTTTTTCAAGCTCTGATTTAACATGCAAGGCTATGTTAGGGTACATTTTTTGTATCTTTTGGTGAATAGGTTTAGCATTTTCAGCAAGAATAATGTTGTGTGTCATAATTTTTGGGTCAATTCCTGGCATATCAGAATATTTCCAAGCAGTTTTTTTAGGAAAATCATGAAGTAAAGTTGTAGTGTCCTCTTGTTCTTCATCGTCAAGGAACTTCTCAATTTTAATAACTTTTTCTTTATCATCTACGTCCATTGGGACATCAATTGTATCTCCTAAAGGGAGTGCAATAGACTTAGGAATTTCAAGATCATACGGTTCTTCAGTGATATCACTATCTTTTTGCTTGGTAATTATCATAGCACAAGTAACCTATTTCATGGGAGTAGTAGAGGATGTGTTAGCATAGACTCCTAACATTTTTTTTAAAGCTTCATCATTTTCAACATACTCTCATGATGTTTGTAAGTTCATATCAAACAATTTGGGATGTTTTATTTTGAGAGCATGTTTTGGTTGACATGTAATAGTGTTGATATTCAAAGATGGTCATTGAGTAGCTTTTGTCATCTTAGAAAAAGAATATCCCAACCTAGTTTTTGTCTCTTGTGTATTAGGTTCTATAGGGATGCGAATACCTTGTTCATTCTTTCCACATCCTTTTCTACTATATCCCAATTGTTTCACAAGTTCATAGCCTTTCCCATAAAGTCTTTCCATTTCCTTCAGATTAGGTGGATGTTGATAATATATCTCATCAAAATTGGTTGTACATACATTGTAGTTTCTTCCAAAGTAGAGGAGATAGATGCTTGAGAAGATTTTTCTGAATTCTAAGTTGACATCATAGTTGGTTGTTCTTGTGTTTCATCCTTTTTTCATGTGATTATATATTCGCCCATAATGGAAGGTATGAATTCTAAGGATCCCCAATCATCACCAAATAATTTAGATACTGATTCCTCATCTTTCTTTTCAATTTCAAGAGGTTCTATATTGGATGTTGGAATTAATGTATTCAGAGGACTTGTGGTTCCTTTTTCAAGGTGTAAGCAACTTTTAGGCTCAGGGTCTATTTCAACTTGATAAATGTTGTTGTTATAGACATATTTCATTATACGATGAAGGGTCAAAGGCATTGCATTCATCTCATGAATCCATGGTCTGCCTAAAAGAAGATTATACGAAAGATCATAAGGCATGACATGAATACGAGTTTGCATAGTAGTCATGCCAATTGTAATAGGCAAAGTGATTACACCGAGCGGTTGCTTTGTTGTTTTTTCAAATCCTCGAATAGATAAGGAATCATGTTTTATTTGTGACTTGTCAACACACAATCTATCAAGGAGATTTACACTACACACATTAAGGGAAGAACCATTATTAATGAGGGCCCTTTTGATACCTATTCGATTGAATTGAGAAATTATCATAAAGGCTTCATTTTTTTTTGCAACTCTAAAGGAGGGAGCTCATGTTGATGGAAAGTAATGTCTAGATTAACTCTATTCATTCCATGTATTAAAGCTACCACATCATTTGGAGTTGTACTAGGAGGAACCGCTATGTGTTGTAATGCCGTCTGAAGGATAGTGTGATAATTTGGTGAATTTTGAAGTAAATCCCAAAGGGAAATATTTGTAGGAGTATTCTTGAGTTTTTCAACAAAATCGTACTCCTTTGTGTGTGAAGAAAAAAGAGGAGCACTAGGTAGGTAGGTAATGGTAAAAAGGGTGGGGTTGGTTGTGGTGGTTGTGGATTGTTTCAGGTATTATATGTATGAGCAATAGTAATATTATTGGATTGCTGCAACACATCAACTTTAGGTGGTTAAAGAGTAAACTTGGGTTTATTGGAAGGATGAAGTTTATGCGAGGGTGGGTAAAGAATCAGTTGAGGTTGAATCACATTAACATCCTTATTTTTAGGTTGTTCACAACAAACGTTAGTGAATGAATTAGGCGAGATGAAGTATTGAAGGGCTTCATCTAACATATCAAAGTCATTACGAAGTTAAAAGGTTTGAGAGGTAAGTTATCATCAATTAGTGTAGGTTTCTCATGGCAATAGTTAGAGACATTAACGTTCTTTGTTGTAGGTTGTTCACAACAAACCTTAGTGGATGACGTAGGTGAGATGAGGTCATACAGGGATTGATCTAACATATCAAAGTCATCTCGATTAAAAGGTTTGGGAGTTAAGTTATCATTAATTGGCTTAGGCTTCTCATGGAAAGCTTTAGAGGATGACGTGAGTGCGAGGAAGTCCTGAAGGAATTCATCTAACTTGTCTACATCATCACTACTAAGGGGCTTGGATGAGATGGTGTTTCTACATTGAATCATTTGTTTGAAGGGTTGGTTTGATGTTTGCGGTTTTTTTCTTTTAGTTACTGAAAAATATAATTTAAAAGAACTAGGAACTAATGCTGAAAATGAAACTTGCAAAAATCTAATACTATCCATAAATTCCATGAAAGGAAATGATGCTTATGCAAATGATTTAGATATAACAAAAAATAATTGAACTGAAACAAAAAAGGAACTGTGGCAAATAGAAAAGTGTAAAATAGGAAACTCTATTATGGAAATAATGATGCAAAAAGTGCACTGGGATTGATTCACCTAGGTTGGCGAATGAGTCCCAAGGAGGGTGTTTTTAAGTTTTTTCTGATTTTTTTTATTTTTTTCTATGTGTTTAGGTCTATACAATGCAGAGAAGTACTAGAAATGCAAAAATTGGTAATGGTTTGATAAAATGAAATGAAATAATGACCTCTAAATTATAGTTTCACTAATGCAATTTTGGTAATCCCTAGGATGCAAAAATAATGCAAAGCCAATGCAATTGAGTCCTAGGATACAAATGTAGATGCAAATCAGAAAGATATGATGTTCAATATGCATGTTCACCAAAATGAACCAATAATTTTTGTTGTGCTATGTAATTATCTTGCACTCTTATGGTTTTTCAACTAAAAGGAAAGAGATAGGCCCAAAAATTATGGTGGTTCACTCAAACTAATGCATGTATGATGGAATTATACCTAAATGCAATGATCTAGATGCAAAAAAGTGATAAAATTGATTGATTATGTATGCAAAACTAATGAATTATGAAGTGTTTGAAAAGACAGTGACGTTTGTAAAAGACTTAAAAATATGAACAAAAATGCAAATAGAACCAAATAGAAAGTTGTAACTCAGAATGTATGCACCTATAAGCCTAATGAAGACTGGAAGCTACTCTAGAAATCAGGAAATGTTGAATTTTTGGCTGACTGGGACTCATTCGCCACCTTGGGCGAATCAGTCCTAGGTTAGAGTTTCTGCCTAGAAACTGGTTTATGTAAAATGGGTACTAGAATTTGCATTCAGCTTTGACAGGCACCTCTAGTGGGACTCATTAGCCATCCATGGTGAATTAGTCCTTTTCCATTTTTTTGCAAATTCAAGTTTCAGACATGTACCTAGACACTTGCACAACACTTCTAGATGGAAACCCGGATCTGAATCTTAGAAAATTCCTACAAAACAACTTAAAATTTGTTGTCTAATGGGGGGTTTTCCTTGGTCAAACCCCTAATTGGGTAATTAAACCTTAAATGGAAAAAATCTGCATAAAACCCTAGCCCTAAGTGTGTCTAAGACTAGGAAAATTTGAAGTAAGACAAAACCCTATTCTAATGTGCTAGAATAAGATGAAAAAATGTGATTTGTATGATGCAAGACTTCAATCCAAGAAACCCTACAACATCCCAAATGAATGTAAATGACATGAAAATGTAATGCAAACCTTAAATCTAAAGATAGAGAGAAAATGGAAGATGGAATCACTTTGAAAACAAGTCATAAGGTGTGATTTGATGGCTAGTTGCATCTCCTCAACCTAAATTTCTTCATGATTCTCCATAGGCATCCATGATTAACTCTTTTCTATGTGAGATCATGAATAAAAAGTGAGCTTGAAGACTTGGAAAAACCCTATTTTGCTTCCCTAAAGCTTCAACTTTGCTATAAAGTGCTAATGAAACTTCTTGTGGAAGACTCTTGATACTTGAATTTGGAATTTTCTTTGTAAAAGTGACTAAGAGATGTGAAAAATGACCTAAAATGTGTATTTATAGGCATCAATACCTAATTTTCCCATTATTTAGACCTAAGAGGCCAACATCCACTGAAAAATTAAATTGAATCGGTGAAATTCCTGCTCAAATTTGAAATTTTCCCCAAAAGGGACTCATTCACCACCCTTGGCGAATGGGTCCCACCAGAGGGGACTCATTCACCCAAGGTGGCGAATGGGTCCCACTAGTGGTTTTTGGAGATGGGTTTTCAGGATATGAATGAATTAAGTGTTGTTTATCAGGATTTATATGATTTTAAAGTGAAATGGACCTCTGGATAAAAAATAATGAGTCTTAGGGGCCTATAAATGTTGTTTTGAAGAGTGATTAATGCAAGGGTACTTAAAAGTAGGTCTAAATTAAGCGTGAAATTGTCTCTTTTCTCAAGAGTGTCCAATTTTCTACACCACAAATGCGCTTGTGTTATGAGCTATCAAAACTTTTTTTTAAATTTGGCCACAAATTGGCCCCCCATCTTTTTGCACCCACCCATCATGTTGTTTCTTATTTACTAAAAGTGGTTATACTCCGCTTCTTTCGATTCTAATTCTTTAGTAATTTCTTTAATATCTCTTTTATGTCTTCTAGTATGTGTTCCCTATATAATTATTATTGTAGCTTTATTCTTCTTTGTTTCAAATTTCTTCTTTTTGCTTATTTATAGTGGTTGTTCTTCTATGGAATAATCTTCATTTAATGTGTGTGATGACTAGTTCTCTATTATTTGATAGATTTTGACTCCTTGTGGTATTCTTCTAATCACTTTGGCTCCTTTATTGGCTTGTAAATAATCACTTCTAGAATGTGTTGTATTTTGATAGGACTAATGTGCCTTGTCATATGTGAATATATCATGGGAATATTCCTTACAAAATGACATTTTCTCCTCTTTTCTGTCCAAAATTTCGTGGCATAATGACCTTTTTTCTATAGTTATAGCATGTTGCGTCACTTCTTTGGTAGTTATTTTTACCACATCCTCTTCCTCCTCTATAATTTGATTGTTTTTTATCTTCTATATAGTCTTGTGAAGGGTTATTTCAAGTAATGCATATGAATTTTTTGTATCCCTCCATGATGGCTATCTATATCTTGCATCATATAGAGGTCTTTCCACTAGTCCCTTAACATATGCCATGCCCATATCTATGTTTGTGTTATAGTTGTGGTTCATAGGACATCTAGGATCATGTGTTCTAGATTTGAAATTGGTTTGCAGGATAGTCCTCAGTGATATGACTATCTTATTCTTAACAAGTTCCATAATAGATTGAGTTTTTCTTGGCTAGAACTGTCTTTAATTCAACATGTAGTGTGACAAAGGTTCTTTCTCTATGTTATTTAGGACAATAATTATGGATGTGTCCTTCCCTTGAGTAATATACAACACTAGATTTATTTAGTTTCTTTATTTCTTCTCTTACTAAAACTGAATTTTATATTGCTATTCTACCACAAGTTGTAACTTCTCAATATTCTCCTTCATGTCACCCTTTTGAGGTTTGTGCCATGTTTGGGATTCAACACAGTATGTCATGGTAATTAGGTCTATATAAGTATTGAATATTCTACCATACAAAGTTGCTCTTATGTCTTTTTGAAGTCCATAAATGAACTATTCTATCTTTTGTCTCGCTGTCAATGGTTCTTCTAGCTTGTGATATACTTCTTTGAATCATTTTCCACATACTTTTATTGATTCTTCTTCCCTCTATAGAAAATCTCTCATTTTACTCACACTCTTTGTTGGAATGTTCAGAGTGTCAAAATTAGCTAGGAATTCTTATTTTACCTCGTTCCAACTTTTTCCATGTTTAGGGTAGGTCTTTTTATACCAATCTAACACATCTTTTTTGAGTGAAGATACAAAATCAAGTAATTTGATTTATCTTCATCTATATCCTACCTCTCCCATAGGGATTCCAGTAAGAACATGTGTTTTGTGACTTCTTTTGTATCTTTTCCAAATATTGGGATCTTGATTGAATATTCCATCTTGTCTTTTCTCTCTCCAATTCCAACTTTTTGGATTTGCGGACTAGGTTTATCTTCTTTCTCCTTCTTTGTCTTTCTAATAGTATAGGGTTTCTACTCTCTACCCTTTCCTCTTGCTAATTTTTTATTAGAATATTCTTTTCCAAGTATTTCTTCCCATGCTACTTCTTGTCCTTCTTCTCTTATTTCCTTTCCTTACAATATCTCTTCTTTTAATTTTTTTCTCTTGTATGGCCGAGGGGACATATTTTAGTCAGGGGGTTGGGGTTGTGACTCTTCAAAATATCTTTTCACTTTCTTATTTTTAATGATATTTTATTTATTTGTAAACACAACTCTTTGTCCAAGTTCAATCTATTCTTTTATTTTTTCTTATTTCTTTTTCTTTTAATTTCCTTATGCTTCTATTGACTAATTATTCTAAATATTCCACCTGAATTGATGGAGTCTTCTCTAATGTTCTTAGAAATTTTATAAATCTATCATCCAAGTTAATGGTGAGATCTTAGATAGGTCCAATTTAATTATTTGACTATTGAGAGGTTGTGGTAGTAATGGAATCTATGTAGTGTTGCAAGGCCCTAATAGTAATCTTCTCAACTCCCCTTAATTATTAATTTTCTTCTTTATAATGGTTATCAATTGTCCTACTTTTTCCGAAAATATTTCTATTTTTTTTGGAGTTTTCCATTCTTCTTCTCTATTCTATTTTCCTTTTTCTTTATTAACACCCCATTTGGTGCACTCAACAACACCCTCATCAACACACTCACTTCTCATTTTTCCATAATTTTCACCGTTTTGTGGTGTATTTCTTCTCTTTCAATCCTCTATTATTGTATTCTTTCTTCTCCATTTGGCTAGCCATGTTTAATTTTCTTACAACTTTAATTTTTTCTCTAATCTTTCTTGTGGTTGTCTTATTTCCATTTGCCATGGTGCAAGTGCAAAGAGATGGGGGGTCAAAAGGGGGTCTTAAGTGGCCACTTTTTTTTTCTTTTGAAATAAGGAATATTTACTGACCTTGGATGAGAAATTGAGGATAGTTACACTCAAAATTTTAAGATGCAACTGAAACAATGTAGCAAGTGCTCTGATTCATCTTTCTAAACTACTATTTAAAAAAAAATGGTATAGATTAAAAGGGGTTCAAAAGATGAAGCCACATCAATTGGTGTTGTTTTTGTCAAAAAACATAACATAGCATCTTTTGTGGCTCCCTCAAAAGGTTAACCTTTTTTTTGGTATTTTTAAAATCACTCTAGTGAGAAATTAGCTAACAAAATGTAGTTTATGCCCAATTTTTTTGATCATTTTTTAATGAATATTTTATTTTTTACCAATTTTCAAAGTGGATGCATCTTGAAAAATATAATTTTGGCCATGCTAACCCTATAAATTTTGAAAACTAATTGAAAATCAATTTCTTTAATGTGTCGAATGGTGTCTAGTTTCTAAAAATGTAATTTATTTGAAATTTTAATGAACAATTAATTTATAAAGAAAAAATACCAAACACTAGATTTTTGCCAAAAAAAAGACACACAAACAAAATAAATTAAAGATGAAAGGCTTAACATTGCCAAAATATGAAAAAATTACATCGTTAAATAGCTAAGAGAGAGCCTAACATTACCCAGGTGTTCGATTTGTTTGGCCTTGAAACACATGCAAATATGATAGTTAGTACGAACATGATTATGTGAAATCTTGTAGAATATGCAAAAACACATCTTTGGATGTTGGGAAGGCACTCCAAGGCTTTGATTTGGTAATCCAAAGAAAATACCAAGCCTAAGGCTTGGGGATTTACAAAGCAAGAAATAACATGAGTGCGTTATAATGCGCTCACATTATTTCATAGTTTTGACATAATTTTTTACGTTTGTGCTTGAATTTCCTAAGCAAGACATAACACAAGCATGTTAAAACATGCTCACATTATGTCTTGATTTGTGTTAAATGCTAGTCTATTAAATGTATGTATATATATTTGTATGTATGTATGCTTGTATGGCATGTATGTATGTATCAAGGTGTGTATGTATGTATGTCAGATTGTATGTATGCTTGTATGTATGTATGCATGTATGTTTGCTTATATGTATGTATTTAGAGAGAGAGAGAGAGTTGTCTAGGTAGGGTGGGAGGGAGAGAGGGGGGTGTAGAGACTTGAGAGAGAGAGAGGGGGGGTTGGAGGGAGAAACTTGAGAGAGAAATAGAGAGAGGGAGGAAGTGGGAGAGAAGGGGTTGAAAGGAGAGGGGCTTATCTAGGTAGGGTGGGAGGGATAGAGAGAGAGAGAGGGTGGGAGAGAGAGAGAGAG
>VDFB02026320.1:46689412-46768394 GCA_007258455.2 Sequoia sempervirens | reverse complement strand
ATGTTATAACATGCTCGCATTATGTCTTGATTAGTGTTAAATGCTAGTCTATTAAATGTATGCATATATATTTGTATGTATGTATGCTTGTATGGCATGTATGTATGTATCAAGGTGTGTATGTATGTATGTAAGATTGTATGTATGCTTGTATGTATGTATGTATGTATGTATGTATGTATGTATGTATGTATGCTTATATGTATGTATTTAGAGAGAGAGAGAGAGTTTTCTAGGTAGGGTGGGAGGGAGAGAGGGGGGGTGGGAGGGAGAAACCTGAGAGAGAAATAGAGAGAGAGAGGAAGTGGGAGAGAAGGGGTTGAAGTGAGAGGGGCTTATCTAGGTAGGGTGGGAGGGATAGAGAGAGAGAGAAGGTGGGAGGGAGGGAGGGAGAGAGAGAGAGAGAGAGAGAGAGAGAGTTATCTAGGTAGGACGCTAGAGCGAGAGACCTGAGAGAGCCCGAGGTGGTAGGGAGATACCTGAGAGACACACAGAGAGAGGGAGTGGTCTAAGAGAGAGAGAGGGAGAGAGGGAGGGAGAGAGAGAGATAGAGAGAGAGAGAGGGTGTGGGAGGAAGAAACCTGAGAGAGAGGGAGAGAGAGAGGGAGTGGGAGAGAGGGGCATGGAGTGAGAAGGACTTATTGAGGTAGGGTGGGGGAGAGAGAGAGAGTAGGGTTGAAGGGTTAAGGGTCCAATGTATAGGGTAGAGATTTGATAATTGAGGTTTGACATAGTTTAATGTATAGGTTAGAGGGTTTAGGGATTAAGGGTTTAAGGGTTGAGGGTTTAAGGGTCGAGGGATTAAGAGTTTAAGGGTTGAGTTTTCAGTTGATGGAAAACAGGTCAGTTCCATGTTAAAGTTGCAAAGTGGTGTAAGTTTTGTTTTGTTCGTCATACAACCAAACCGATTGTTCCAACATGTTTGAATGGGTGGTTTTATACTAGGAAAGGTCTTATTTCACACCCAAACATGCCGAAACTATTTGAGCTACATTGTATCGACGAAGTCTCTTAAGAGACCAAAGTGAAAAAGGGCAAAAAACTTTGACAAGCGATTACTCAGAAACTATGGAACTTAGAAGAATTTCATCTAAGGCGATGAGATCACATAGGGTCCCTCTACAATAACCTCTCTCAGTTGTTGATAGATCCAAGTTGTTTTCTTGTGGTGAAATTTTTTCTAATGCCCCAAAAACTGTTAGATGCATGTAGTGTAAAGTTGCCAGGTAGGCTACTTCTTTTTCTTTGTGGTGCCAAATAGTTAGTCCCAACACATCTAGGTGGGTACATCTACATTAGGCACACCACCCTTTGTTATAAAAGGGTCATAGTATTTCCTATTCGAAGGTTCACAACTTTTCACCTTTGAAAAGTCACAATCAAATTCATATCATCACTATTCGTGAGAACCTAAATTAATTTATTTGCAATAGTTCCTTTGGTTATATTCTTGATTGAATTCTTCAATGACGTAATACATGAAGTATACACAGGAAGCATGACGCATACACATGAACACATCAAGTATACATAAGAAGCATGAATCATACATGTGAATAATGGTAAATAGTGAAGTATACTTAGAAAACCTGAAGCATACATGTGAATACACATAATACATGAAGTATGCATAGTAAGCATGAAACATACATGTGAATACATGGTGTATACACCATAAGCATGAATCATACACATGAATACACATAATACGTGAAGTATACATAAGAAGCATGAAGCATACATGTGAATACACATAATACATGAAGTATACATAGGAAGCATGCACAACATACACATGAACACATGAAGTAGTCACATGAAGCATGAATCATACATGTGAACACATGAAGTATACACAAGAAGCATGAAGCATACAAGTGAATAGTAGCATGAAGCATACTCGTGGAATGGTAGATGTCTTCCTCAATGATATAAAGAATGAAGCATACACATGAAGCATGAAGCATGTAAACATGAATTTCCTCCATGAAGCACATGAAGCATGAAGCATTACTATATTCATATGATTGATTTAATGTTCAATAATCTTACAGGAGAATAATGTTCAAACTTTATTATATATTTATAATTATAGAAAATAAGAGTGCATGGAAAACACTTGGATTTTAAATATTTGAAGTAAACCATCTACAAATATCTATTGAAGCATAGATTTATAATGCAAATATGGACACCATCAATAAAAAAGATGTGTATTAACCAAATAGCCATGTAGGCATACACCAATATATGCTGATCATATAAGTATAAAATATATACAAAATAGCCATATAGGCTTACAAGAATGCCATATAGGCATACAATGTCAAGTATATACAATACAAAATATGTCCAAAAATGCCATATAGGCATACAAAAAAAGACCCCACTCAAAATTCATTGCCCTCCAGATGAAAAAAATAGATGGGCGACCTTTGTTCATTAGGGGGATGAAGATGTATATGGCACTCATCTACTTTGAACTCAAGGGTTGCTCCTCCTACTTAGTTCTTAATCAAGCTTCAACTGTTACAATAAAAAGTAAAGACATGTTAATATATAGAAATTACATTATAAAAAATGATATATTTAACAAAATAATCACTTACCGTTGCCAAATCATGATCTCCCTCCTCAATTAGAAGATCCGCATGCTCAAGCTCTAGCATCCCAAAGTCCTATAGAAACCATCCAAATAGAAATTAAACTACAAATCAATAATTATTTGATTTTTCAATAATTAACAACTATAACAATGAATGTAATTTGAAATTTACTAATTTTCCTCATACCCCCGTGAGAGCCATCGAGTTGTCTATTTTGGAAGATACACCACACTCCATTTCCCTATCAACATTGAGAAGTGTTTTTTCTTGCATCATCTAAAAATAAAACATCAAATTATTCAACTACGAAAACTAGAATGGTGATGCAAGTAATGACTTATAATGTATGAGATAATCAACAAAATTTTGAGTACTTATTGAACTATATATATTTCTTACTATTATGCTGGCTTACTATTTTCCCTATCCATAGCTTGTTCAAAAGAACCTATTTTAGGCTTTTATCCATAGTAGCAAGGCAGTGAACTGTTCGATAAAATGCTTTGGTAGACATGTATGAAAAATGTGGTAGCATAGAGAAGGTAATGAACTGTTTGAAAAAATGATTCAAAGAAATGTGGTCTCATGGTGATGGAATGCCATGAATTTTTTTTTTTTCATGGCATTCCATCACCATGAGATCACATTTCTTTGAGGAATTTTTCCAAACAGTTCATTGCCTTGACTATGCTATTATGTTGGGATGGGGTGGATGGTATAGTGTGGTCTTGGTTATGAGATGGAGGGGGATCATGGCATGAAGAGGGAGGGGTGTTTTGATCATGAGGGGTAGAGGATCATTAGATGGGGTGGAAGGTGTAATTTGAGACCAAATTTTGAGAGTAATCATACAATGGAGTGGAAGAGGTTCTTTGATCTAGACATAGAAGAATGTCATTAGATGAAGTGGGGGAGAGGGGATTGCAAGAGTGGAATGAAGGGATATCTTTCTCTTGAGATGGAAAGATATCATTAGATGAGATAGAAGGGATATGTTGTTCTTGATTGGAAATGGGATCATGAGATGGAAAGGGATCATATGATGGAGAAGGGTTTCCTTGGTCTTTTTATGGAGGGGAATCTATGTTAGCATGCTTTGGATTAGGAGATGGGCATAGTTCATTTGGTATAGATGGTGTGATGAGGGAGGGAGGTTTTATAGACTCTTCAACTTGGATAGATGGATTGATAAGGGATTCATAAGATTTATGGTATTAGGGTTTATCTTGATGTGGGGGTGATGAAGGTGGATGTATGATATGGGAAGATTGCACCACTCTGTTTTTGCATGGGGAAACAACCACCTTTGCAAATAGTCCTTGGAGGAAGTTATTATGAGAGACATGGGATGAATTTTCTTGGTATTATTGGGGTGATGTGGATTTTAAGGATGTGGTATATGAACAAGTGGGATAAGAGGTGGAAGCTTCCATGGATTGGTAAATTGAGGATGAGGATGAGGACCTTGAAAAGGATTTGGATGGGAATTTTGGATAAAGGCTTGGTTTTTGTTGTCAAAGGAAGGGGAAGGATAAGCAAGAGGAGATGGATTGGGATTGGATGAAGGTAGGGAGGATGGAAGCTTAGCACCAATGCCAAGGAGACATCTAAGCATGAAATCATTATAATTATGGAATTAATAGGTGAGGATAAAATTAGTGGTGGTGGATGGGGATGATATGGATGGGACTTGAGGGGAGCTTTGGATGGGGGATTGGTGGAAAAATGGAGAATTTTGTCTATTGAAAATGGATTCAAGGTGATCCACAATGCTCTCATTATCATCATTGGGATTATATTCAAGTTGGTCAAAAAGGCTATCCTCATCATCATGGATATGGTTGGTGTTGGTTGGAATGGATGAAAGTGGATTATAATAGATCAGGTTGGATGGAGGATAGATTAGATGGTTAGACATGGTGGAGGATTGATTGGAAGAAAGATTGGTATTGGTTTTACATGAGGATGGAAATTAGGATGATGGATTAGAAGTGAACTTGGGGATTGGAAGAATAGGATCTAAGGATGAAGATGGAGGATGGGATTAGATTTGGGGATCAAATCCAAGACCTTAAAATGATTTGATTTGATTAAAGAGGATTATCTATTCTTAAGGAAGTGAGTTGTTTGAAAAAATGCCTCAAAAAAGTGTGGTCTCATGGTGATGGAATACCATGAAAAAGAAATGTGGTCTCAAAAAAATGCGAGCATAGACAGTGTTGAAATACAGCTTGTCTTTGGATTGTTCCAATGGAACAAGTAGAATACATTTTTATCCTTACAATCTCCATTGTACTCATATTGGTTGCATTGGCCAGCCGCCTCAATACTACTCCTGAATTTTCGCAACACTTAATCTCTGCGAAGGCAAAACACCATGGAATTTTCAAATGATTTAATATATCCCAAGCCTTTGTAGTAAAAACTGACTATGAAAGATCCACAACTTGAGTAGCATTTAATTCTCCACAATTGGTTTCCATTGCGGGAATCTAACCTAGGCTTGGATATATCTTTTTTGCCATGATAGCTTCACACCCTGTCTGTCTAGTCTATGCTGCATTTATTATATGTATGTTAACTTTTTCTATGCCATTGAAGCTCATCATCATATGGATCCACGTCTATCATGTAAGCTTCCATCATGAAATCACGAATTGTATAAGATTTTGGTTTTCTTCAAGCAGTGCATCAATAATTTGATCAGAGTATTTGAATTTCCTGCCATGCAGATGAGGTCAGCACTACCATCGTTTCCTTAATAAGCTTTTGTGATATTCACATTCTGGAACTGAACTTATGATCCAGATGTTTCCAATAACCTCCAATACTTCTACAATTTTTATTTCTTGTGGGCTTCACCCAATATCGAAGAGAATGTTTTAAAGTAAAATTTAGAATTTGGGAGGAATAATGTTGCACGTCTGTGTCACGGCTGGGCTTAACCAACACCCATTTCTTATAAATATATGTTGACGCTCCATGGGATCGGAAAGTACGTGGGTGTGATGTGTTGATTTTGTGTTTATACCTACACCCATTTCTTATAAATATATGTGTTTATTGAAAGAAAATATGATTAGTTCTGATTTAATTTGAATAGAAAAACAATGCCAATAAACTACATCTAAAACAATTTCAATAGAGTAATGCCAATAAACGAGATATTTCCTTGGGAACCCTCATTCAAGCCTCCAAAGCATACGCAATTATATTACTTTTCAAACTAGTTACAATATATTCTTTGAGTTGTAGTGCTTCAACAGATATCAACACTATGTATCTAGAGGAAATTTGACTTCGTAATCCTACTAATTTCAAGATTAATCCCACTTTAATTTTCAAACCATCTGGTAATATCAATTGTATCATTTAAGTGCAAAGGTGGGTGGGAATATCCTTAGTTCAAAGATTGAAATTGTACGTAGTATTGGCTAATGTTTGGGATGTTTATTATGTGGAATTAAAATTTGACCATTCTCAATCACTTGTGTTAATCTTTGAATTATCATAATCAAAGTAAGAATTAGGATAGCGTTCAAATGAGGATAAAGGGTTTTTTTTGTTTGTGGGTGTTAGTAAAGATGAGCGTCGATCGTAGAATACACCTCATTTCACCACAAAAATTTTCATATTCCTTTTTTGTAAGCACACAACTAATAAATCCTTAATTATAAATGAATTTTGTCAAATAAAATCATAAAAAACTAATGATGTAAGAAATATTATCTCGTGTCTTATAAAATTTAAAAATTTAAAACATGAGGATGCATTCTTTCTAATTATGAAATTGAAATTAATGCCAAAAAAATCAATCTCACTACATTCAAAAGCTTTAGACATTCCACCATTATTATTAAATTTTATACAAGATACACAAAAATATGCCTCTAATACCTAATCAATAAATTTATACCACTTTGTAGTTTCTCATCTATATGTAGTCCCTTATAGCTCCTTTTCAAGTAAAAACTTGCTACTCATTTTTCCATTCCCACACACAAAGTATGATATATCCAATTTAATACATGACATGTCAACATAATTTACCTATTCACCTATCACTTAGGGGTCTAATGTTGATGACTCATCAACTTTTGAACAAGAATTTGGGTATAAACTATTACCTTGAATTCTAAACATACACACACCTAAGGTTTAAACAAATTACCTAGAAAATTTTCCTATATATATTTCAAGATAATCTAAGAAATTAGCTTGCTACATATTGTCATCCCCTAGGTCATCTAAAGTCTGATAAAATTTATTTTCTTACTGAAATAATTTTAATTCTTCATTTTTTTTTCAAAACCCAAATCAAGATTAGAGGATTAATCACCCCACTGGTAATATATTTTGGATTCCAAATTATAAATAAGGTGATTAGGAATAGGAGAGAATTTATAGGGATGATTAGTTTTATTGAATATATATATATATATATATATATATTATCTTTGTTAACTAATTATTAAAATTTATATAGATTATCATTAGTTATCATCACATGTATATTTCGAGGAATAAACTTGATTTTACAATAAAAAAAATGGATGGGAAAACACTTGTTGCAAGAATCAAATAGATACCAAAAAAGGGCATTATACTCTAAAAATCCAAGCATCACATATAAATTATTCTCAAGTTTAACATGCCCTAAAGTGGTGTAGAGTGACATAACTAGGGTTGTGCAATTTTGACTTAAATTTTTTATTCTACATCAATAATAGTATATAAGGATTTGGTGTCATCATCCTCAACTTTTGATATTATAAATAGGGTTTTTAGTCTTAACACTCCACTTTGAAATGAGTGTTATTCTTGTGTAAAAAATAAAAATGAAAGGAAATATAGAAGACATCTTACATTTTATGAACTAAACATGTGTAAGTTGAAATACACATTATATTTTTTAACCTAAAATTTTCCTCACCAACACTTAGTTACCTAGTATTCATTTTTCTAATATATGAATCCTAAAATTTCAAACACAACAAATTATGAATAAACTAAAAAAAATAGAAATTTGAAGTACATCTTTGAAATGATAAACTAAACATGCATAGGTTGAAATACATAATGTGTTTCAACCTACAATTTTATTCACAACTAGATTTATTTACATAATATTTATTTTCCTAATGTTTGAATCCTAATAATATCAAACACATCAAATTATGAATCGACTATGAAGTCATGAAATTTGAAACACATACTAGCAAGGATAACTTTAAGAAACCCTCCCCTCAATGAAGGTGTAAAATCCAGGCAAATCTTTTCTTTTGTTTGAAAAAAATAATTAATTTTCTTGGAAAATCTATGCACACTGTTAAAAAAAATTGTAAAATCTTGGCGAATCTTAATAAATAATTGGTAAAAATAATAATCGCAGTGGCGAATCCAAGCGAATAATCACTAAAAATATTAATTACAATGGTGAATCTCCCCTTTAAAAATTTGCATAGTTGGTCGGCGCAGTTCCCCCATATATTTTTTATTTTTTGTAATATTGAAGTAGGGTCCCGGGGGTGGCAGTCACCGGTGGGGTCAAGGGGGTAGAGCCCCCTTGTGGGGGTCGAGGGAGCAACGCCCCCTTGCGGGGTTCAGGGACAGTGGTACCGACACGCTCTTGTCGGGATACAGGTAGGATCAAGGGGTAGAGCCCCTCACCACCAAGCATAAATTCACTATCGAAATCGCATTGGAGCACATATGGATTAAGTATTTTTTAAAAATATCACTCTAAAATTAAGACTAAATAAAAATTTAAATTTTTACCATTGATTAGCTTTTTAATCAAACGACTGCAGGTTGATTCCATGCCCTAATATGCACGTTCCTTTTAAAAGGCTTATTGACTCCCGAAATTTGTTTTGGTCTAATTTCGCGCCCTAATATGTGTGTGCCTTTTAAAAGGCTTGTTGAGGCCGAAAATTTGTTTTGGTCCACACGATTAAACCAACCTAATCATGTGGACCAAAACAATTTTCGAGCCTCAACAAGCCTTTTAAAAGGCACGTGTGTATTAGGGCACGAAATCAACTCACAACCATTTGATTAAAATGATAATCGATGATTTGATGTCAATAAATTAAAGCCCTATTCAAGACTAAAATATCCCTAAAATTAAATGGTAATTTATTATTGTGGCGATATTTCCCCAAAATTAATGGTAGTAATATAATATTATTGGTGAATTTAATTAATATTTGTAATTATAGTATAAACTACTGGTGAATCGGTTCCAATGACACATTGTTTACATAGGTGAATTAATCGAGACGAAATTAATTTTTTGTAAAAACTTGGCGATTCTACATCGTTTTTAGCTTGTACTATTTGCCATTTTTGGAGGTCTTGATTTTAATTATTTTCCAATTTGCGAAGATTTTCCACTAATTTTTTCCCTACATATTAGAAATCATAGGCTAAACATGTGCAAATTGAAAAGATTATTGTGTTTTTAAGACATAATTTTCTGTATAAATTAAACTGTAATATAGCAAATCAATTCTAATAATTTATATACTATCTTACAAAACTTACATTTAAACACCCACTTTAGTTGGTGATATACGAATAATGGACATTAAAATATAATATTCTTATCCAACCTACTATTCAAGATACAAATTATATTAAATTATTACTTATCTCATTTAAAGTTTAAACTACATGCTTTATAGCTTGTTAATGATGCTCAATACAAATAGAGATGGAAAAATAAGAAAGTTATGTGATGAAATAACATAGCATATGCACATATATATCTCATGTTAACAAAATAATAAATATAAATATAAATTAAAACAAGTTTGATTTGAAAATAAAATGAAACCTATAAACATCCATTATTTTCAAGCGACTCACATGATGGATAATATATTTACCTAATTGTTTTTACCTACAAGGGCATCTGAAAGAATGGATATTCTAGAAATAGACATCCCTTAGATCCTTTGTGGCATTACCTAATAAAATTTACACAAACAACAAAAAAATTAGCTTACATTATCTACAACAAATGAAAATGTAGTCATGTCCCTATTACTACCCTATGAAATTGCTAGAATTATTACATGAAAGCCATATTTGCATTTTAAAACTTTCATCTTGTGTAAAATACCACTCATTATTAATTTCATAAGGTTCCCTCTTAAGAAAAAATAAATGACCACAATCATATTTCCTCCACATGTGACCCACTACATAAAAAACTACTTATTTATATAGTTATTAAGTATATTTGCTATTTGTGGATTTTTGACACCTTAATTTGAGTTGTGCAATAGAAATGGTGACCCAAAATTTTATTTGTACAATCTTTTACCATAATATGTTTGTATATTTTTTTTGAAGATAATGTCTTGGAAAAGTTATTTCCATAAACCATAGAGGATCATGCCATCTAATGGTTTTATTCTTTGCCACTAATTTTTATTCATTATTTTGATGAGTTAGTGTCAACTTTCCTAAAAGTTTCTACATGAACATGGGACTAAAATTAGCCATCAATATATTAAAAAATATACCCAACAAAGTGATGATCTAGCTAATGATTATGTTATTTTCTTCCAAAATTTATGTGGAAAACTAAAACATCAATTTGATGATGATGAACTTCAAATCATGTTCTTTGAATTACTTCTTCCCAATATCAATAACAATGTACACGATTGAGTAGTTTTCCATCCTTTAGGTATGTACACCAACTTAAAAAATATTAGCAAAGTTGGCTTGAGTCTTGGATTTTCTCCCTAAGATCTTGGGTTTGGCTCTAAGGCCCAATCTTTACCCGATGCATCTAGCTTGACATGCGGTTTGATGCATCCCAAGGGATTAGTCTTGCCTCAGCTCGCCATGTTCCAGAGGTGGAGAGAAAGATTAAAGTCAACTGACACCACCATTAAGGGCTCGTCGGGCTGAGACGTGGAGACAACCTAGGTTATCAAAAATAACACACACACACACACACACACTTAAATATTAGCTATGATAATATACATTCTATTACCCTTCCAAGTTTCAAAATTATAAATTTTTAAATGGTAACGAGACTAGGAAAGAAAGAGAATGTGCATCAATTTTCCAAAGCTTATAATTTTCCATCCTTAAAATAATGCACCTCAATTAAATTTACTAAGTTACAAGAAATAATGATAAATCTCTTCAATATTTTTTGAGATCAAATTTGATTACTCTTCATCTAATTCATCCATTGTTTCCCATCAAGTTTATTTTGAGGAATCACGATGATTAAGAATTTTTCCACCATCATAGAGCCATGGGACATCACATTCAATATTACATGGATATTAAGAATAAGATACAATTTCTAATTGATAAAGCTCTTCAATATTCCAAAGCTTATGATTTTCCATCCTTAAAATAATGCACCTCAATTAAATTTACTAAGTTACAAGAAATAATGATAAAGCTCTTCAATATTTTTTGAGATCAAATTTGATTACTCTTCATCTAATTCATCCATTGTTTCCCATCAAGTTTATTTTGAGGAATCACAATGATTAAGAATTTTTCCACCATCATAGAGCCATGGGACATCACATTCAATATTACATGGATATTAAGAATAAGATACAATTTCTAATTGATACTAACAATAACATGATGCACATTGAGGGTGTTAATGATAATATAAATCACATAATTGGAACTCCTAACCAAATTTTACATATCTACACAAAATGGTTTCTTAGCCATGCTAATAATATAGAAGCACATGATTATATTTTTATAAAAGTGATGTTGTACAAGATAATTAATTGACTTCAATGACACATCACATATGGTCACCTTTGTGTGAACTATACAATCTAAAGACATAACTTACACTTCACATTTTACTCTACTAATTACATTTTTAATGAGTAAGTCACATAGGATAATCATCATGGTTCATTATATGTTACCAATAATGTTATGACACAAATTCATTTATGACAATCTTATTGATCTTATTAATAAAATTACAACATATGTATGATACTATCACATGTGTAACTCATGTTTAAGCCCAAGGATTAACAAGGTGGATTGAGAGAGGTCTAAACAATCCTAGGATCAATTCTTGGAATCCTTCAAGGATGAGTATTATCCTAAATATGTTTATATTTCAGCACTACATTTAGTGTTCACAATTTTGGAAGGGTTATGTCCAAGCCTATGTCGATGCAAAAGGATTATTATGTAATATAATATTGATGATGAAAAATGTAGGTTGAAATGCACAACTATGTGCACTTCAACCTATCAGATTGACCCATTTCTTATAAGTGTTGGTGACCATTTTAATTGAAAATTAATTGCGTTCCCTACTATAAGTAACTCATTTTAAAATCATTCAAAAATCTAATATATAAATTGATTTCCAAATTCAACTATTAATAACACTTATAATAAATTTTTATGATGTCCTTAAAATTTTATACCTTCCTAGTGCATTCATTTTTTCTCTATCTCACATCTTAATATTTGTACATTGTCAAAATTAATATTGTGTAACTTAATATTTATGAAGAAATTTATAGGTTCAAATACATCCAGTGTGTATTTGAACTGGAGATTACACCCATTTCTTGCAAGTGTTAGTGACACTTTAAATTGTGAATTAATTATTATAGACACTATAAGGTTACAATGTGATGAGATTTTATGGTACATGAGAGCTATGGGGATTTATTTTCTCAGTAAGTTTAATTTTGTGTATGTTAAGCCCCATAAATAATGTATACAAGAAGTGGGATATTTTTAGGAAAGATGTGTTGTACACCAAGATCATAAAATATTTATACATGTTGTGAGTTTTGTTCCACTCAGAGTAGGATTCCAAACTTGGTATTAGATTAGTTTTATCCTAGATAATGTTACATGTAATATTAGAATTTTAAATGTATTGACGTCACATAAGACTGTTAAGAAATGAAAAAGGAGAGCACATGGGATAACCTTGGAAGTTGGAATAACTCTTGGGAAAGGTGGAGATTCACAATTAGGAACCTTAGGAGATGACACTTGGTTCATATTTTTGAACTTGTAGTCTTAGGAAGCAATTGTTGGTCTCTAGTTTCTCTCTTTGACATACAAAGAATACTTATTTTAAGAGGTTTGTGTGTAATTTTGGTAATAAGGAAGTACTATTATAATTCCTCCAAAATTAAGTTTTGATAGAATCATAAGGAATAACAATGGATGTGTAGTTACATGGTGTTGTGACCAATTCTCATGTAGTTTTGAGTTTATCATAGCATTGAGAGAAATGTAGTGAGTGCATTGAGAAGATGTTCTTTGAGACTGTGGGTTGTATTAACGACATGTTCTCTAGAGTTACACACTAAATTGGAATTTGACAAAGTAAAGAAATTATTTGCTCAGCTCAAGTCAAATTCTCTATAATATTTTATGTTTTCTATTTGTGTATGCTCAATTATTTTTATTAGCTTTATTGCCTATCTTATTGTCTAACTTGCATATATTTTATTCAACAATTTTCTTCTCTTGTTGATTAGTGAGAATGCAATTTTTATTACAATACCAAGTCATTGGTGTCATCATTTTTTCATAAATGTGATATTTTAATATTTTTTTGGTTTTGTGGCTTTCTCAAAAAATACTTACATTATTAAAATTTTGGTTTTGGCTAGAAGGTCTTTTCCCCTTTTTTTTTGGAAGAAATATTCAAGTTTCTTTGGAATTGTTGTCATTTTCTCACTGTACTTCTTATTATTGAAGTAAACCAACAAGTTCTTGATAGGTAACTTGAAGACTTCAAATCATAAAGAAATTATAAATATTTTGAGCATAAAAGGTAGATATTGGAATAGAATCATCACTAGTTTATCTTCAACTTCTTTCTCCAACTCAAATAATTGGGTTTTGATATCTATAAGTTGCATAAAATTTTTTTTGACCTTCTCTCAACCAAAATTTTGAGCACTTAGCTTCTCCATTATATAACACAAATTCCTTATTTACCTTGAACATTCGTCAACATTTTTCAAGCTTTGTGAAAAATTTACATGTATTAAATGTGTCTAGCTAACTTGTTTTTATTAATAGTACAATGAGCATGAGAGCCATTCAAAATTCATGTTTAACTCATTTCTTGTCTTTTGCATAGCTCAAGTCATCAAACTATTAAGCACAACAATATCCCATATTTTCTAAACATTAAGAGTGTAGTGTTCATCTACAAATTGTAGCATCGCAAGTTGTCACCCTTGACAATTTCACATTATGATTTTCTCTCCCGTAATTTATTGGACCTAATTGTACACCTAATTACCTAAGCTATGCATTCCATGGCCCATTTAAACATTTATCGACAAATTTCAAGTAGAAAAACAATGCTTTCATTTAATATTTTTCCCATGATCCTTAATTCTCAAAAAATAGGGTTAGGACACTAACAACTAAGGTGCATATGTCCCCCTATTTCTCCTCCAAAATTGAATATGTCAAAGGTGGCATTTTATTATTTGAATTTCAAGTGTCCAATGTTGGCTATCAAGATTTAATTTGCAAGAAATTAGAATAATTGCATATAAATACCTAGTTATTGCATCATTTGAAATATATCTAGCAACAAGTGAAAATTATTGGAGAACTTATTATCAAGAGAATATCATTTTAGAGATTTATTGTGACAATTCAACATCAAAACATTATGTTAATTTTATTCATGTTAATTTTATCATTATTTTTGTGAGATCTAACCCTTTAAGGTCTTTAAGCAAATCAAGCAAGCATCATTCAAGCCTTGAGGATATGTGTATGACTTTAGTCCTTCAAGGAAGCCATTGATGAGTGGTGATTTGCAATCCATTGTTGATTCATTATTCATTTTATTATTTAGCCCTATCCCTCAAAAGGATAGGCTCTCTTTCATTTACATTACCGTTGTGGAAGTGTAAACACTAACATGGGGTTTGACTAAGACAAGCCCCTATATGGCATAACCCTTCCTCTCTCTTTAAATGTGCAGGTTTCAAGTCTGAATGAGATTGGGAAAAGTTTGAAGATCAATTATTAATTGTTGCAATCAAACCCTACATCTTGACAACTCACAGAAACTCAATTATCTTAGAATTTGATAATGATCCGACAGTGTGATACATGGAAACAAATGGCTCTGATCTAGCTCTAGCTCTCAAGGATTGTGAAATAAAATTTGAAATTCATCTACAGGAACATAAGCATCTTGCATGACTTGGTCCTCTATTTTTAGCCTAAAATTTATATCATAGGTGCATAGTACTCTGCTCAATCCATTCCTTTAGTCTGAATACATTTGTGACTTTATAGATCTTTTTTTTTTGCATTGGAATAGTTATTTGTATACTTAGCCTAGTCAAATCATTACATTTCATTCCCAAATCCATTCTAATTTTGGTCAATGGAAAGTTGACTCACCTTCTAGGTTGTATGTCAGTCCTATATCTTGTCCAAATTCATCAAACCCTCGCTACCTCAAATCTTAAATGAAATTTTGTGAAAAAGCACCTTTAAATCCTCAAGTGAAGATCTCTAGGGTTTCACTTTTTTTACATTTTACAAATAATAATTTGAATCTAGTCACATTTTCTTGCCTCTTCATTCTCAGTTGCTTTTGACTCTATACATTGGTTTAATATGGAAAGCACTTCAATTTGGAAAGATAGGTAGAGAACCCAACATACATACTTTCTTGAAAAAGTATTATTGGAATATGAAGGGTATCTTCATGAGGGATTTTAGTCTATAAATTTCCCATACTTCTTGAGTCAAAACAACTCAATCCTACACTTCTCATGAAGAGATTCTATCATGACCACAACCAAAATGAGTGCCTCTTGACCACATGGGGGTATTATTCCAATCTTTTTAAAGAAAATATTTGTATTTTGCAATGTGGGATGTTCCTCTTGTTGCATGACTGCAATCTCACTTAAGTGAAGCATAAAACAAAATTGCATGCCGTTTTGGTTCCTAGAACTCTATACCTTGTAGGAAGTAGTGAAGACATCTTTGTGTAAGCATGAGAATATTTTCTAAGAGTTGTGGAAATTAATCGAAGGAGCCAAAATGGTAGAATCTAGCACAAGATCTCATGGCACTTCCAATTGAAAATAGTTGCATCCATCAACTTGTCATTACATTTTGTACCAAGTCATCTAAAAGTGACCATAAAAATTTATGAGAAGAGTATGGATAAATCATTTATAGTTTTATCAATGATTCTACACTTTCTAAATTTATGACAATTTAACTTCCAATAATAAAGATGATAATAGATGGTGTCAATAAATACAACTTTAAGATCATATTTTAAGATGAAAGTATTTGTTACAACTACAAACACACAAATAGATTATAACGATCAATTTAATATTTTTTTTTTTAAAATTGTCAAAGATCTATTAATACTTTTAGTAGATTTTAACTTTTCTAGAACACCATTCAACCTTTCCACAATTTGTTATAGACTTTCTTTGGTTGTAGTCGTGATGCAATCTCTTCATGAGAGGTATAGGTACAAATGCAAGAATCTTCTTGTTTTACTGACGTTAGTTTTAGTAAGGAGGAGATGTGTATTGAGGCTGGATGTGGGTGCAGGAATTTTTTTGTTTATGCTACTCAAGCTTGTAGTTCTCCTCTGAAGTTGTACTATCCATCATGTTGACTCTCCTAACTTGTATCGTCAAAAAATATTATCTGCAATATTGTTTCTTTCACATCAAGTCTAACAATAACATTATTTCTCATCAAATTCTCCCTCGTTAATACTAACCGCAATATTGCTTCTATCAGTCCCTCCCACATTATTACAAAGCTGGAAAACTAAAATATACTAGAGGAGGAAATCACCTACTTTGACCACTCAATCAAGAGCAGTAATGGCCAAAAATGTCGGCACAAAAAACAATTCTGCTGCATGGTACTTCCACTTGAGTCTTGATTGTGTTTACCACATCAAATCCTCTCAATGAATTTGTGTTGGGCCCGACTATTTTTTCTTGTGATGGTTGTCAAGTCGTCCAACAGAATCAACCCATCACACCCACGTGCTTGCCGATCTCATGGAGCATCAACTCCTACAACAAAAACTCAAAGAGAGCTATGATGAATTTGGGCCTGTGATTTGTCAATGATTTCTCTCACTGTCGTGAACTTTCTCATATGTTTCAGACAGTTTAGCCCAATCTTGCATAGACACAAGCACAAAAGGAATATGGTGAGTGCACGAAATCCTCTTATCACTGTTTTTAGTGAATTGGGTGGGAGACAGCTTCGAAACTGAAATTCAAACTTAACCATGGTTTTATTATCAATGAGTGTGAAGACATAATTTTCTTTTAAATTTGAAGTCTTAACCATGCAGTGACCATTACTGCATAATGGAAAATAGAATGGAAAACGGAAGACGAAAGTAAAGCAAGAAACAACGAATGGAAAGTAGGACAGGTTAAGTGGGGGCCACACCAGCCACTAAACAGTCAACGCTTAGAGTGTAGTTAAGTCCAGTCCCGTCACACCATCACATTTCTCTAAGTGCTCTTATGTGGGGATTTTCCATTGCAAAAACTTCGCTCTCATGAGATTTTTATCCTCTTTTCCAACCATCAGAAATTCTGCAATTCGAATTACTCTCGCATTTCCACAATATGTTTAAATTCGCAAAGTGATGTGATGAAAAGCTTGATAGGATTTTAAGTACCATGGCCCATGAGGGATATTTACGTACCAGTAGTTTCATACCTTTTGGCACCACCTTGTGGAACTTTGCATTTGATCGAGATATATTCTCGACAAATATTAAACCTCCATAATTTTATACATTACAGGACCCTTTTATTCATCCGGATACATAACATATCTCCACACCATCCTATTCTCCCACTAAGTTCCGCAACTCTTGATTTTTGACCTATCCACCACCCTTTGATGTATCTGCAAAGTGTATTAAGTGCGGAACTTTTGCACCCTTCATGACTTGCCTCGATTTTCTGCAATTTTATACATTTTGGGAAGGTACCTTATATCTAGATACATTCACAATCATCACATTCACGACCTTATTGCTATTTCACAATAGCTTAGTTTATGAGCTCTTTCATATCTCAATGTAGCTCGTAACTCTACAATAGCCTGATCTCTTGCATTTCTTTATAGTGCTTCCATATTCTAAGCCCTTTTATTTCTTTGCACTACTAATATATCCACATATGCTATCAAGTCCTCACCATATATCTGGCACTCCCAAAGTTATCGTTGATGCTCATTATGAAGGAATTATAGTGGGTTTGTGGGACTCTTCTATCTATCGCTATGTCTCTACATACACCTAGCAGATTTGTTCCAATATTCACCTAGTGGAGATCTCCCAGTCCTTTTTGGTGCACTGCTAGCTAGGAAATCCTTTGATTTTACTGAAGGAGAATTTGACGAAATTAAAGCTCACCAATACATGAACTCTATGGGGAAGCAATAAAATTTGCCCAGGAGTATATATAAATATTATATAGGATTTGCTCCTGTGACTGGACAGAGAATTGGCACACATGAAGGTATTGCATATATGAAGTTGTCAAGCGTAAACATTGCCACCAATCTTCCAAAGGCATGAACAAAACAATGATCTTCATTAAAGATAGAAAAATAAGACTGGTTGAATCGGGGGTTTAAATTAGGGATAATAAAGTGTTGTTTAATACTGGGAAAAATGTTTTGTGAGGGTTAGAATTAGCATATACTTTTTGTTTGATACAAATTATCTCTTCAAATGGTTTTAATGAAAATATTTGGTATGAATTGAAAGGTTTATATGAATAATTGATTTTAAATTCACTTAGTGACATGAACAATCTATATTTTCGCAAGTCATATGAAAGCTTGTATTAATGGGGAAGTCAAATGAAGTATTGAATTATGAAGCTCACTACTGTCATAAATAATTTGTGATCGTAATTTGTGCACTAATCTTCATAGTGGATGGTAAAAGAATAAGTGGAAAGATTTTAATGTGTTTTAAATTGATTTTTGTGCACTAATCTTCATAGTGGATGGTAAAAGAATAAGTGGAAAGATTTTAATGTGTTTTAAATTGATTTTTCATAAGTACTATCTTATGCAAAATTGACTTTAAAAGTTTCTTTATGAATACTAATTATGGTCTTGATGTAGGAACTATGTTGATATGAACTAGACTAGCATAGTGGTTTTGAGTTCACACATGAAGATATATTGTAACTCTTATTGGGAATTGTGCTAAACTTTATTAATTGTTGTTCTAGATGTATTATAGTGTGTCATATTTCCAAGGAGTTGTAGCAAAAAGTGTAAGTGAAGTGGGATAAAGATCAACCAAAATTAAAATATGTTCTCAAGAAGTTAATATCTATTATGCCTACATAATAAATTGTGCCCAAAATTACATAAGGTTGGTAATTTGTTTCAAAATTTCTAAGGGAGAATGTTTTGACTAAAGTGTTTACATGTGGAGTTATGCCTAGCCATTAATCAATTATTGCCATAGATATGATCAAGATGTCTTATATTCCCAAGGATATAGAGGGTGATGCTTTATCTTTTGAAGATGGGGGGCTAATAATAAAAGTTACAATAGAAAGATAACAAAGAATTAAATGTAGTCCCAAGAATCTAATGCTAGGATTATGCAAGTTGTCTACTAGCTATGTGCCAGTTTTGTGCCAATTGAGAAAATTTATTTGAAGGATCAAGGGGGATATTTTGTGTAATTCCTACAAAAAATTGTGGCTGAATTCAGTTAGAGATGGATGATGAATATGTGGCGAATATTTAATCCACTCAAATATTAAATGCTAATATAATTTTGGGTCTTGGTGTTGAGATGATCTCCACCATTGATTTTTCCCTAGGTTTTGTTGGACTTGCCTATAAATGAAGTATTTTCTCATTGTAAAGGTTGTGGGAATCAAAATTCTTCTAACTAGACATTTTGAAATCAACACAAGCAAAGAATTGAGTATTGATGTAACGCCCCGCTATGAAACTCTAATTTATTTTAGGTTGTCACTAATTAAGAAACTCTCAATGAGTTACCTTGGACCTGCCACTTTGTATGTCAGACCCCCATTGAGAGCCACTCCCCCTACTAACAACTAGGAGATCCAATGAAATCAAAAGAGAAAAGCCAACTTGCACAATCACAAAATCTCATTAACATATACAACAAGGCGAGGAAAAAACCTTCCCGCACTCAAGTTCTAGCCACATTGGTGAATATACTATGCAAGGCTAACAACCATCATATACTCATTTAACACAAAATATTCATCTCAAAGGATCATCAAAGAATTCCATCAAGAAGACAATTTTCCCATAGCCTCTGGAAGACTCCTAACATTTACTTCACAGGATGACTTAAACACTGGTGCAAAACCCACAATTCATCCCCATATCAACAATCATTCGCACGTTTCACATAAACAATTCAAAACAATAATAGAAAAATAGAATCATGTTTCAAAATATTCATAATAACCAAATTAATAATCTTTATTTCAAATAAACTAATCTTTCATTTATACAATACACCAATCTTTACATATTCAAATTTTACTCTAATTCACTTGCTTCTCTTACATGATCGTTTTATAATTAAAGCAGCGACGTTCACTTATTGATCTTATCAAATATATACACATACATATAAATACTTGCACTTATAATACTTATATGGAAATCTCTATAAACATATATATATATATATATATATATATATATATATATATATATATATATATATATAATCAAGACAAGGTTTAGTTTAAATATAGAAGACAAACTTTTATACTAATATAAAAATGAATGAAAGTGGATAGATTTACACACACCTACATATATATGTATGTATGTAAATATATATATATATATAGAGGTGTGTTATGTTTCTACAAAATTCGAATATCAAGTAACTGTGAGGCTCGTGCATGCTACGCCCTTAACTAATGCATGCATATAATATACAAAAACTTGCAATAGGACATACGTTTATTGAAAACCATCAACACTAAATACACATATAACTATATATATCGATATCACGGATTGATAACTAGGTAAATCGAATGAAGACCATGGCTTACAATAGGTTGAATGATGAGAAATGAAATGTCCATTACATATATGCCAATTTGTATAATATATCAAATAAACAAAAAGCAGATTCTAATGGTTTAAAAGTAAGCGGTTAAGGCAATGGAAAGGCAGAGGAAATACATTGTATAGGCTCGACTAGTTAACACAATCTCAACTTCCCACTAAGCTCCGCACGACTAAAGTAAGAGGAAGAGTTAAATGTTTATATAGAGGATATGAGGCTTCTGCGCAAAAGGGAGATTGCTCCAACGTTTCCTTCCAAGGTATAAAATCTAAACTGGAAAAAGATGAAGATTCAAAAGATAAATGGGTGTAGGGAACCTGAATCACATCTACAAGGAATCTTCCTATGAAAATAACAAGTATAACGAATAGAGGGAATTCGATTTTCATTCTAATAGTATTACTAATCACAAGATACAGTGAAAAAAAATAACTGCAGATACATACAAAGTGAAGATTTCAAATGTAAACAAAATACGTCGATCATGAGATAATAATTGTGTTGCTCAAGTTTAAGAATGGACATACAAAAAGAAACACTGCCTATACAATTCCATTCATAAACGTTATATTATATATCAAGCATATAAAAAGGTGAGCCAAAAATGATATTCACTAAAAGACTTTAGAACATTTATGTGAATGCATAAAAAGGATATAAATAGAGTTTTTTTGTGTAAAACCAGCGACGCCAAAGCATGGGAATTTATAAATAGGAATTAAATCACTGAAATCGAACCACTTTTATTTACTAATAGAACAATGGCATAGGACAGAACATGAACTTAGTCAACAGAGGCCTAACAGGAAACAAATGTCAAAAAACTTTGTTATGTCAGGAAAGAATGAAAACATGCACAATGAAAGTGTATCAACAGAAGGAGACAGACATAAATGGAGGCAGAAATATTTGCAACATTCTATTTACTCAGAAAAAAAAGATTACAATCATAAACTGTTTACATATAAAATTTTCAGAGCAAAAGCTCTGTACACATATACTACAGAAGTTGTGCGTTTTCCAGTGCACTGGCGCTTCTGCGCTGCTGCTCCGTGTGGGATAGCTTCTGGCGCATGGGCGCAAGGCTTACTGACTTTCTTCTGCTGCAGCAGATGCTCCTGAACTTCACTGTTTAGATGCTCCTGAACATTCCTTCTGTTCTTTATGTTCTGCTGAACTTTTTCTTTCTGTTTTCCCCCAGAAAAAACTTCTATCTGTCTCTTGCACAGAATAATTTGCATTCAATTCTACTTTTGGCTTTTCAGCCAATACCCAGAAAAAACTGGCGCTCAAAATTTGAACTTACCTACCAAAAATAAATTACTGCCAGAAAGTAATTACTGGACAGCAAAAATGTCAGACACAGCAGGGGGAAAGAAATCTGAGTGATTTCATCTGACAGTGCATTTAATGCATTTGTCCGTTGGCTGCTCAAGATTAATATTTCTAACACTCCCCCTTAATCTTGAGTCTTTTTGCTCTTCATCATTATTTGGAAACTTCCGGCACAATACTTCCGGAGCAACTTCCGGAGCAAAGTTTCTGGCGCAAAAGTTCCTGCTCTTCAACACTCTGCGAAACTTCCAGCGCATCGCCATAAAAGTTCCAGAGCACCGGTGAAAAATTTTCGGTGCAAACATGTTCTTCAACATTCTGCGAAACTTCCGGCGCATCGCCATAAAAGTTCCGGAGCACCGGTGCAAAGTTTTCGGCGCAAAACTGTTTTCCTTTGATCTGCATTCTCGAACTGTCTGCTGAAGTTCCGGTGCACCTGCGCTTCTCTGTGTTTTCCAGAACTGAAGTTCTGACGCATTCCTGCACACCCAACCTATATCTTAGGCGCTCAAAAGGTTCTTTTGACAAAGCGTTTATAAAAATATCTGAGAGCTGCTGCTCTGACCTGCAAAATGTCATTTTAATTTCATTATTCTCAACCAATTCTCTGATAAAATGATACCTGATTTCAATATGTTTGCTTCTTCCATGAAACACATGATTTTTGGTTAAGGCTATTGATGAAACATTGTCATAGAAAATTACTGTTCCATTCTCTTGTTCTTCTCTCAAATCTGCTAAGATCCTTCTTAGCCACACAGCTTGGCATGCTGCTGCATTCGCTACTATGTATTCTGCTTCTGCTGTGGATAAAGCAACAATTGGTTGTTTCTTGGAAGCCCATGAAACTGCTCCTAAACCCAAGTGAAAAACATACCCGGATGTGCTCTTTCTATCATCCACATTTCCTGTCCAATCACTGTCAGTGTACCCAACCAACTGAAACTCATTAGAGGCAGTATACATTATGCCATAATTTTTTGTGTCATTGACATACTTGAGAATCCTTTTACCTGCTTGCCAGTGTGTGTCCTTAGGTTGCTCAATGAACCTAGAAATCAGGTTTATCGCATACATTAAATCTGTTCTCGTAGCTGTCAAGTACATGAGGCTTCCAACCATACTCTTATAGAGGGTTGGGTTAACATTATTGCTGCTGTCCTCTTTACTCAATTTCAGACCTGTAGTTGTTGGGGTTGGGGTTGCTTTGTTGTCCAACATCCTAAATCTTTTCAAGATTTGTTTGGCATAACTTGATTGTAAAATAAAGATGCCATTATCCAGTTGTTGGACCTCTATGCCTAGAAAATATCTTAAGAGTCCTAAATCTGTCATTTCAAACTCTCTTTTCATGACATCTTTAAAATCAGCAATGAGGAAATCATCATCCCCAGTAAATACTAAATCATCTACATACAAGACAACAATTAAAACCTTACCATTTGTTGTCTTGATGTAAAGAGTGGGCTCACCATCGCTTTTGCTAGAGCCATTGCTTATCAAGTATGAGTCAATCCTGCTGTACCATGCCCGTGGAGCTTGTTTCAGCCCATAAAGAGCTTTTTTCAACCTATATACCTTGTGTTCTTTACCTGGAACTTCATATTCAAAAGGCTGCTCCACATATACTTCTTCTTTTAAGACTCCATTGAGGAAGGCGGACTTCACATCCATTTGATAAACCTTCCACATGTGCTGGGCTGCAATTGCAATGACTGCCCGCACGGTCTCCATCCTTGCAACAGGGGAAAAAGTCTCATCATAATCTCTCCCAAACTGCTGTTTGTACCTTTTGACAACTAATCTTTTCTTATGCCTTTCTATTCTTCCTTCAGCATTACATTTGGTCTTGTAGACCCATTTGACACCAATAACTGATTTCCCTTTAGGTAAATCAGTGATCTCCCATGTCTTGTTTCTTTCTATTGCATCTATCTCCTCATCCATGGCCTCACACCATTTTTGTTCTTTCACAGCCTCTTCAAAATAAATAGGATCACTATGAGAAAATAATGCAAAATTTACACTCTCATTAAAAGCTTCATCATACCTTTCACCTTGGTAGATCTCCCTTAGACTCTTAGTCTTTCTTGGCACTAGGGAGGCGAGAGTGGGGTCTGAATTTTCGGAGCTACTTGGCTGCTGGCCTGATGAAGTTTGCTGCTGTAAGTTTTCGGAGCAACTTTCCTGTTGAAAGTTTCCAGAGCATCTTCCTTGCTGGAAGTTTCCGGAGCTCCTTCCCTGCTGGAAGTTTCTGGAGCTCCTTCTCTGCTGAGAATTTCTGGAGCTATTGCTGCTGTTTTCTGAACTGTCAGCTTCCTGTAGGTTTCCGGCGCATCTGCGCTCTGCAGCTTCTTCATCCTTAAGGAGTATGGAGACAGAAATATCAGTATTGCTGTCAACTTTTCCATCCCACGACTCATTTTTTAGGAACTCCGCGTCCCTATTGATAATTACCTTCTTAGTGACCAGATTATATAGCCAAGAGGCTTTGGACTCTGTACAATAGCCCAAGAAAATACACTTTTCACCCTTGTCATCCAATTTCTGCCTATTTTCTTTAGGCACATGTGCATAGGCTACACACCCAAACACTCTCAAGTGTTCAACTGACCACTTTTGTTTTGTCCATGCCTCTTAAGGGATTTTATCACGGACTGCCTTCATTGGACTTCTATTTATCAAATAAACAGCTGTTGCTACAGCCTCTCCCCAATATTCGATAGGAAGTCTCTTTGCTTTCATCATGCTCCTTGCCATCTCCACAATGGTCCTGTTTTTCCTTTCAGCCACTCCATTTTGCTGCGGAGTATAACTAGCTGTGAGCTCCTTCTTGATGCCATTTTTCTTACAGAAATTTATAAATTGATTGGAGGTATACTTTCCTCCACGATCTGACCTTAGGACCTTAATAAAGTGTCCACTCTCCTTTTCAGCTTGGGCCTTAAATAACAAAAACTTGTCAAATACTTCAAACTTATGCTGCAAAAAATAGACCCATGTTCTACAGCTGTAATCATCTATAAAGGTCATAAAAAATTTATTTTTTCCAAAAGACAGATTTTGCATAGGGCCTACCAAGTCAGTATGCACCAACTCCAATGGTGCTCTAGCCCTTGTAGAGTTGCCTGAATTAAAAGGCTGCCTATGTTGCTTGCCCAAAATGCAAGCTTCACATCTAACATTAGGCTCTACGATTTTTGGCAAACCATATATCATATTTTTCTTGGACAAGAGACTCAAACCAGAGTAACCTAAGTGTCCATACCTGGGGTGCCATAGCTTGGAGATATCTTGAATGGCTGCTTTGAAGGCTGATTGCTGCAGGCCTTTTGACTGTGCTGAGATTTGCATCTTGAGAGGAAACATTCGGTTCTGTGTCATTTGAACCGCTGCCATAACTCTTTTGCTTCCATCTTTATCATAGATAATGCATTCCCCTTTCTCTATCAGCACTCTATACCCGTTTTGGACCATCTGTCTAATGCTCAAGAGATTATGTTTCAATCCTGGGGCATAGAAGACATCATATATTTGTCTTTCATCACCATGCTTGGTTTGTAGGCATACCATGCCTTTTCCCATGACTGGAACCATCTCATTGTTCCCCATTTTATTTCAGACTTCACGCTGCTATCAATGGAGGCAAACAAGTCTTTGTTACCACTCATGTAGTTGCTGCAGCCGCTGTCTAAATACCAAACTTCAGCACTGGTCTGTTCTGCAAGGTTACATGCAATGAATAGTTATGACTGTCTTTCATTTCCAGCCACATTTGAGTCAACAACATGTGCATTCTGACTCCCTTGGTCACGTTTTTGCCTGCAATCACTTGCATAGTGACCATACCTTTGACAGTTGTAGCACTGCACATTTCTTTTATCCTTTTTCTGATAAGAACTGCTGTTCTTTTTTTCTTCTTAGGAGCTGGTCGCCCCCTCATGACTACTTGCTCGGGCTGAGCTTTCATCACCATCATTTCTACGTCTAGAGTTTCCTCTACCACGTCTGAAGCCTTTTCTACCTCTCCCCCTTCCTCTTGCATTCGACTGAGCATTAAAAGCTTGCTCTTGGGAGGAGGTTGCAGACCTATTTAGGCGCTGCTTATGGGTTTGAAGAGAACCCATTAGCTCATCAACTAACAAAGTTGTAAGATCTTTTGCCTCTTCAATGGTAATCACCACCGGATAAAACTTTGTGGGAAGGCTTCTCAATATCTTCTCCACAATCTTCTGTTCTTCCAAAGTTTCACCACTTATCCTCAGCTGGTTAATAAAAGTGGCTGCCCTTGTGTGAAAATCTATAATGGACTCGCTGTTCTTCATCTGCATGGTCTCAAACTCTCTTCGTTGCAGCTGGAGTTTGATTGATCTGAATTTCTCAGATCCTTTGCAGGTGGTTTGAAGTGTTTCCCACGCTTCTTTTGTATAAGTGGCTGCTGCTATTCGAGGAAAAATAGCCTCTGTCAAGGCTGCCTCAATCAGACTGAGGGATTTTGCATCATTCTTCTGTGTCTCCTTCAACTGGTTCTTTTGAGCATTGCTCAATGCTGTAAATGCAGTTGGGTCAGTTACATCTATAAACCCATTTGCAACAAGTTCCCATAAATCATTTGCAATAAAAATGGTTTTCATTTTCTTTGCCCAAACATCATAATTTCTACCATCAAAAATAGGTGGCTGCTGCCAACTCCTATTGTCTCCTCCAGCCATTTTTACTAAATGGGGGAAACTAAAAATACCCAGATAAGATCTAAGGCTTTTACAAATACCCAAAAACAAAGATTCTATTTCTGCACGCCTAGGACAAAGCTAAGGCTTTAAAAACTGACTGCCCAATAAACCTATGAGTTCTGATACCATGTCAAAAAAAATTGTTATGCCAGGCAAAGAATGAAAACATGCACAACGGAAGTGTATCAACAGAAGGAGACAGCATAAATGGAGACAGAAATATTTGCAACATTCTATTTACTCATAAAAAAAATTACAATCATAAACTGTTTACATATAAAATTTTCAGAGCAAAAGCTCTGTACACATATACTACAGAAGCTATGCATTTTCCAGCTCACTGGCACTTCTGCGCTGCTGCTCCATGTGAGATAGCTTCCGGTGCACGGGTGCAAGGCTTACTAACTTTCTTCTGCTGTGGCAGATGCTCCTGAACATTCCTTCTGTTCTTTATGTTCTGCTGAACTTTTTCTTTCTGTTTTCCCCCAGAAAAAACTTCTATCTGTCTCTTGCACAGAATAATTTGCATTCAATTCTACTTTTGGCTTTTTAGCCAATACCCAGAAAAAACTGGCGCTCAAAATTTGAACTTACCTACCAAAAATAAATTACTGCCAGAAAGTAATTACTAGACAGCAAAAATGTCAGACACGGCAGGGGGAAAGAAATCTGAGTGATTTCATCTGACAGTGCATTTAATGCATTTGTCCGTTGGCTGCTCAAGATTAATATTTCCAACAACAAAAACATAGCGCCTAGTTAGCACATCATGGCAACAAGGCAATGATATACCTTATCATAATCTACGGTTTACAACTCATTCTCATCTAGAAAGCAACAAATTCTATGGGACGAGCCGGTAACTTAAAGTGAATTGGCTTTCGATTAAGACAAGACCACTGGTTAATACATGAATTTCTTTTGCTAGCTCAAAATTATGCCATGGTGGACTTCGAATATATCACAAATTGCATGCAAATCCTACGCCAACACAATACATATACAACCATAGCACAAATAAGGCCGTTATTCCCAAGATTCATCAGAGGAGAATTGACATGGCTAAAGGCTTAATTCCTACCATAGTTCAACAAGAATATCATGCACCCTTCATAACACAAAAGAACATTTAGAATAGGGCAATGTCGAACATAAGGGACTCCATAATTCATATAGTGTAGAGGAAAAGATAATTGGACCAATGTTTTGAGTAGAGGATCTCAAAGGACTCACTAAAAGAAAGCAATGGTTACCAAGTAAACATGTAATAGTTTTATTTAAAACTTCAAGAAAGAAATCAAATGCTAATTTACAGAATACCCATAAAACGATTTATAGAAAGAAGCCAATATCTTCTAGAAATTTTTATCTATTAATTATTTCACTCCAAGATTAAGCAGTGGTAAGGAATAATGGAACTTGGTATTAATCGTTTAGCCGACCTAAAAATTGATGCAGAGCTCACTACATTCAATATGCGGCTTCAATATCTTGAGAAATTCCACAACACTACAAACCCCAATTCCCCAAAGCTTCCAAATCCCCAAGAAAAGATTTTAAGAATCAGAGAATGTTCACGGCCAAGCAACAAAATTCATTTTCATAAAATAACCAAAAAGCCCCCTTTCAACAAAAATAACTAATTAATTCATTTACTACTCCATCATGTCCGTTACTAGATTCCCTTTCTTGATTTAATTATTTTCTTTTAAATTTCCCCACTATCGTCAACTACCACTTATTATTATTATTTTATAATTCAACCATTCTTTATAATTTGCACACCATTAAATCAACAGTTAAAATATTTAATTTGTTAATTTAACCCTTTCGTTTTAGTTTGCCTGCACAATACAATAATTAACATATTTACTTAAATATTTCTTTATTAAACCATAAATTTTAATTTATTTAAATCAAATAAATACTTAATAATATTTTTATTTATTGAAACCACAACATATTAAAGCATTTATTTAATTATCAAAATACTTTTAAATTAATAACTTTATTTTAATATAATAATCAATTAAAGCACAAATCACCCCAATTTAATTCAAATAAACCAAATACCAGACAGTACTGACAATACTGACCAGCTAGACTGGCATATAGACAGGGTGAGTCATGGAGGGGCACTACATCCTCCCCCCTAAGGTTCAACTTACTCTTGGAAGTCACAAGATAAGAATAAAACATACATAAATACAATCAACATCAATCATCAAGTAAATCAAATGTTAAACAATTACCTGACCACCAACCAGAGTAAAAGCAAAACTTCAAACGACATGGGGTGACTATAGAACTAAAAAAGTATCGACCTGGATGCTCATCCTCTTTGAGGATGATGGTTAGGGTAGGGGATCTTATGTTATCTCCAAATCAACTATTCCATTGGGTTTAAGACACGCTCAGACCTACTAATTCAGGTGGAGTTGATGCTTAGTACCTGCAACCTGCAACAAATCACACGGTCGAACATGTACATAGACAAATAGCTAAACACACCATGAAGGAAAAATCGTAGCGTCCTAGGGAACTCACAAGCAAGAGATGCGACATTGTTCCCCTTCACCAAAATAAGTCAATGCACAATAATCAGATACCAAATCATGATAAGAACATACATCCAACAATCACATAATACTCATATCAATAATAACCCATATAATCAATTAAATTGATCTACTAAGCATGGTATAAGCATAAACATCAGAGATAAAAGTGCCATCAAGTATCATCTTAACTAAGCATCAAGGTATCATAATATATATCCTAGCATGATGAAAATCAGTCTAATGAAGACAACGTGATAAGCACTACACTGTCTCCCAAAGAATTCCCATGGGATCTTGAGTAAGCTATCCATCCATTACTTGTAGTCTCCACATCTGTGCCTTGACACTTTGCCTAGTAGTTATCACCTGCTATAATCACTCTATGGTACCTACCTGCATCATCCCCTGTTGGCTCTGTGGTTGTCAGCCTCTAACTAAATTCAGGTGTGCTCCTCTGCCTCAGACATTGTCTAGTTATGTGGCCCTGCTGGCTGTAAGAGAAACATCCTATACCTGTGCCACTTCCTCTGCCTCATTGGGGTGCACTGAGCTGTCGAAATCTACCTCTACTAGGTACAGTCTATATGTTCCAAGCTGACTGGTCAAGATGATAAAGTTAGAATCGCAACCAACTCTATATTCTCCTAGATGAAAAATGACCACCCTAGAACCCAAATCCTGCTAGGGGCACTCTACCAATCCAAACACCAATCATCCAAGTCTCATCCTCCAAACCACCACTAAGACTATGGAAGGTAGGAGTACGCTCACTCAAGAGGTCGATCATAAGTCCCGCTAGATAGTTGAAACATTTATCCTCCTAGTAGACCTTCCTCTTTCCCTAACCACCTCTTGATTATCCTCCCGCCTGGGGCCTGGCTAGGCAAGAATCTCCTCAAGCAAGGGATGCAACTGAGGGCCTAGGTGTTCCTCATGATCATTCTCATGGGAACTCAAAGAAAGGGTGTTATGACATGATTAACCCCACAACCACCTCTTTAACCTCTACCATGACCTCTATCTTGATCATGACCTCTAGGCATCATCCTACACAACACCGCCAAAGGATAAGTCTTAAATACTAGGAAAGAACAACAAAAGGGGAGGAAACAAAAGCTCAAGAATCAAAGTACTATATTCATGGTTTCACATGCATTCTCCACCTATGAACACCAATTCACATCACCGGATAACACATCGCAAGGCTATACAAGGGTTCATAATACATCCCCTGTAGCTAAGATATCAGTGCATTAAGCACTACACTGAGGGTCCTATCTTTTCCACTGGTTTTCTGCACAATTAGAAAAACACCACCTATGGACAAATCTCTGTTGGAAATAGGATGCCATTTAATTCCAATCCTAAACATTATTTATTTCATGTGTCTCCTAAGTCCTTCGAAAGTGTTCTCAAATACTAGGATTAGAGAGAGATTAATATTTGATGAACTAAGATCATGTTAATTGAAATTTGTAATTAATTCCAAATGTTAGCAGCATGTGAGGGTGTCTAATATGAATTCCTAAATAATAGAGGCACATGAGGTGCCCACATGGTAGGTGACTCTCACCTTGAGTTCAGCTAACTATTTGGAGTAAGAGATAACACTTTTGAATGCATGTAAAGATCCTAAGAGTTAGGGCTTGATGTTTACATGCATGAAGTTTAGTTCAGTTCAATTCATAATTAGTTTAGTTTAGTTTAGTTTAGTTTAGTTCAGTTATGGTTTAGTTATCTTCAGTTAGTTTTAGTTGAATGCTAGTTGACCTCGGTTAACTTGGAATGCATGACTAATGACTTGAGTTGCATGACAGATAACAGGGACTACCTTTAGTTAACAAGGGATGACCATTCTTGCACGAATGGTGTTGAGAAATGTTTCAGTTAACATGAAATGACTTGGACCCAACTTGGGTGCCCAAATTGGCTTCTTGGAATTAACTCCTTTGCATGTTGAGATATTTCAGAAGGCTAAGATAAGTGGGCCCTCTTTTGGGAACCTACTTTGAGTATGAAGCCTTGAAGATATTTGCAAAATAAAGGTTGATTTTCTACATCAGTTTGGGATGCCCAAATGCATGAAGATGAGGATTTGACACTGTTCTTCACAAAATAACTCTACTTGCAAGAGATAGGCATACCTTTTAGGGATAGGGCTTGAGCATTGTAATTGTAACTCATATTGAGTTTACAAAGTTGTTTAATGCCTATTTATCTCAAGCAAGTTGAAGAGAGTTATTATCAGTTTTATTGTAGGTTGTGAAGAAGATTTGGTGAAGGCAAAAGAAGCATTCTCAAGCAAGAATTGGAGTTATTGTAATCCACTTCAGAGATTGAATAATACATTGATTCTTGGTGGAGTTTTTTCCCAAAAGAGTTTCTCCACGGTATATATGCTTGTGTAATCTTTCTAATATCCTGTCTAATTCCTCTACAACTTTTGTCTTCATTCTACAAATGATAAAATGAATTAATTAGATAATCACCCAGAAATAATTTGTAACAAAGGAAAGCATATTTAGATCAGCAATCTTAAATTTTTACAAAGTATTAAGCTAAGAAAACACCTCAATTTTCAACATTTGGTATCAGAGTTGAGGTTGGGTAGAGTATTGGGATGCTTTTCTCTTAAAATATTGGAGGGTTTTTTGGGTGTAGTGGGAGCTTTTATTATTTTTATTATCTGCTGATTTTGGAAAATAAATTTGTTACAAGAGGTATATATTATTTCTTTAGAGGATGCTTATCATGTGTCATTAAGAGCTTGGATTCATAGGTTTGGTGTGAGCTTATGAAAAAAATGTGGTTTTGATTATGTGCATCATGATGCCATGGGATTGATCAGTATCACAATTCAGTGGGAGAATTTGGCAATGAAGTGGATTCTTGGTTGTAGGATGGTTTTGTTATTTTGTCATGATATACTTGTTGATGGTGTTTTCTGCACAGCAACAACTCAGACATAATGTGATATTCTATCTCTCTTGAAAGGTTATTCTCAACAATAAATTACTAAAAATCACCCCAAGGTCTCTTGGGTGTCAAGTCATAACAATGCATAAACAACTCAGATAATATGTGAAATGCTGGTAATCACAGTCGGACCTTACTACAAGCAAACTGTATCTTTCCAATTTATCAGATTGTGTAATATGATGATCTCAAATCCTAAATCTAACTAGATGATAAAGAAATAGCAAAAGATAAGGATGCAAGGATATGATAAGATCTAAACTATTCCTAGAATGAACAATGCAAATGATAGATATCTGGAATGGACCAATCTCAAGTAACCAATTCTTGATCAACCCACAATGCAATATCACAAGAACGGTGCAATCTTCTAAGGTATATAAAATTTCAAATCATAGATATTCATCCACAATCGAACTACGCACATATAAATATATGGTCCAGGTTGACTTCATCAGCCTACTACAATCAGGTAGTTACTGGGAGTATAGACCAGAGATTGCTACAAACATTCCAAATATGAGATCATGAACATCATCCACCAAACTTAATTCAGTTCTAAACACTAAACCCTAGATCTTTAAGCAATTTGAAAGATGAAACAACAGGAACCATGCAAGATAAACTAACACAAGAGGTTTCACCAGGAAAAACCACAATATCTTCAATTATATTAGATTATCAAAATCCTGCAACAATTCCACTATCCTATTACAATATTTGCTTCAATAACTAAATTCTGCAAAAGCTCTAATTCAACTATACCAAACTCTGACTGTTACTCTTCTATTATCTTCTATCTATATTTTCTGCAATGAGGCAGGAATGCCCTTTTATAGAAAATTTATAAGACATGTCAGCCCAGCCAAACATTTACAAAATATATTTTATCCAAAACAAGTCGGCCTATGGAATTGCAAAATTAGGCACATATTAAATGCCGATACATCATCAAGGTCAGCCTAGACACATTCCCCAATGTAGCCCGGATCAATACATGCCCCATAATAATAGGGAAGCACAAATCTTCAAAATGGGCATTAAGTACCGCCTCCCTTATCCTTACTCTGGGCCAATGATCCCTGAACCTTCAAAAATACATTATCCAGCTTGGTGATAGATGGCAAAGGCAAGATCTTAAGCCGACATTCAATGGAGCCAATCTCCTCTTTTGACTATTTAACAATTTTATTCCAATCATCCTTGTGAGCCTGATACTTATCCATCACCGCCAAGTAGGTTGCTGCATCATCCAGCTGGTGTCCTGTTATGACATTTTCAGAGTCAGGAGCATAAACATCATGCCACCATTCCCTTAACTATTCTAGGCTCAGGTACTTAGGAGCAATTTTCCTCTTGCCAGTCATAATCTCAAAAAATGCAATACATCCCTCATAAACTCCAGTTAAATCACCATCTATTAGCTTCTTTTGTTTCTGAATCTTCCTTATGGCCTTCTGTCGAATCTACGAAGCCTCAAACCATTCCCAAGGCTCATTAAGTCTAGAGGAAGGAAGAATCCCATCTACAGCCAACTGATCCTTACCATACCCCATAATCACTTTGGATTTCTGCAGCAGAAGATCAATATCCTCCTTGTCTTGAGATAGCACATGTTCAAGTAGGTCTTTGGCTCTAACTACATCCTTCCCAACTGAAAGGACCTCCTTAATTGCATTATCTCCTTTCACTTACACATCCTTTAACCAATCCATTGCAATCTGGGTAGAGGCCTTTATCTTTTCAATCTCGGAAATGGTTTCCTTGGGCAAGAAACCCGGAGTAGCAGAGGAAGATGGATGAAGAGATTGCAGAGGCTTCATTACATCCTCCAAGCACTTCCTAAGCCTCTCATTTTCCTTTCTAAGCTCATGCTTAGTCTGAGTTTCTTTCCTTAGTCTCCCAATTATTACTGCACTAGACCCTTCATAGTCTTCAATATCCTGCTCTACAAAAGCTGGTCCAAGGTTGATAGTTTGCACATTGTAATCCTTACTAGTGACCTCTTCTCTAGTTTTATCCGCAATAGGGGTGGCAATGTGAATGACCCTGTTTCTTGCTTCATCTCTTTCTATCCTTGAAACTACTTTGGCCGCCTTCTTCTGTGCTTCCCCGGTGATATCAAAGTTTGCCCTCTTGGAGTGGAAGGAAAAACCATGAGCTGCCAGTTCATACCCCGCCGCATGTGCCGATTGGATGGAAGGGCACACCTCTGCTACGCCAATCCCAAGAGGGAAATCTCCACCAAAACCTGTTTTATGCTTTGCCTTTTTGGCAATTGCATCAAATTCAGATATCTGTCTTACAACCTCCAATAACACAATATGATCAGTAGGGTACTTGGGTAACCTATATGGAGCAGCTTGGCATCCGTCAATTCTGATGTAGGAGAAGGTGGGAAATTGAATGAACCAGGCTCCATATTTCTTTATCAACTCCTTCACTCCATCTGACAATCTCACATGCTCCGCATTTTGAAGCATCCTAGTGATATGCATTGTGAATGCATCATTGGCTCTTCTATAGTTCTGATGTCCTAAGTGTAATTCCGGGTATATCTCATAGACTATATCATGTCCAAATGTTCCCCGTGAACTCAGACCCCTGTACGGGTAGAATCTAGCTAACACATACACCACATAGGAAGACATGGTGAACTTCTTTGATTCCAGGATAATTGCTTATCAATCACAACACTAATAAGTCTTGCCCAATGGTAATTAGTACCCTGCTCAATCTTGTTAATCACATGGACCATCTTGTTTTCTAACACACCAGCACTCTTCAATCCTACTACTCTGCTCAAGAATGTGATTGCATCATATATATCTGACCTGAATTTAACCCTGTGTAATTGCTTAGGTAGTTTGGAGAAGTGAGACTTTGGTTTCTCCAACCAGGAATTAATCATTTGTTGGGCTTTAGTGGGCTCATTCTCATAATATGTCCTAGCCAGATCCATATTTAAGGCACACACAGAAGGAAAATCTGGCATGTCAAAGGCTTGGGCAATAGAAACGGGGTTGAAGTTTGCCAAGACTCTCCCCTCTGTGCTAACAACCCTCTGTGTGTCAAAATCATATTGTCGGGCACACTCAAGTATTAACTCATAGCATTGAATTGCAGGAGGGAACCCTGCCACATGAACTAGTCCAGACTTCATCATTCCCTGTCTCAGGACCGACAGATCCTTCTGAGCTGTTCTTTCTTTGAATTCCTCATATCGCCATGCTCCAAGGTTAGTGTCCGAGACCTCAGACCACATAGAAGATATCTTGCTTTCGGGTAGCTAACTCTTGGTATCCAATCTTAGTCTTTCTGCCTCTGAAATGGAGGACCCTTCCGTATCTCCCTTAGATTTTCTTGCAGTAGACTTACTTGATTTGGCCTGCATTTACAAAAGAATGCCATGAGTATCCAATTATCATACATATTCCAACCCAAAGGTTAGCATAAAATCATATAGAGCAATAAAGATCCATCACTAATCATCAATCTTAGAAAACCCGAAAAATGAAGCAATCCAGGAAAATGAGGTAACCCGGGAAAATCCAGTCGGGGTAGAATTTCAGAGAAATCTGACCCAGACGGATTCTTGCTACCAAAACACCATGTGCCAAATGGATCATTAGTACGGACAAAAGATTATAAGATTATCATGAAATTCATCCATTAGCAACAAGAAATCAACATTTAGCCTTTACTCCATTACCCCTAACTTCGGAAATCGAAAATGAAACCAGGCAGGAAAACTGGAAAAGTCCAAACAAAATGGATTTCTACGGACAGTTTGAGACTCTGGAATTTTCCATACTCCGCGAAATTGGCTGAAACCAGGAAAATTTGGGTGCGCAGGAATTTCGCGGACACCTCGGAAACCTGACGAAATGTTAACACGCGAACCACTAATCAAACGATCATGCAAACTTCACTACCTGGATTCTAATGGTCTCAAAATTGATGCCAATAAGCAAGACCTCAAATGCACATGAATTCAAATTTCAAAGCCTTCAAATGACTAATCTTCATAGCGAAACAATGATGCCCTAATTTTGACGACTAAACTTTCCGCCATGAAAACCAGAGTAAGCTTAATATTTCAAAGAACACTATCATTGAGACAATCCATCGAAGCACATAGGGATTTCCTTAAGGTATGAGCAAGTTGGGCTGAATCATAAACCATAAAATCGTGATAAACCCACTAAACCTTGGAAAATTCAGACAAATGAACCGAAACCCTAATCTTCACAAAATATAGCAAATGGCACACCTAGGAGGCAAAGTCTTATCCAGACGTAACTACAAAGATGCATCCAACGCTCAATTGATAAACAAAAACATGCACAGTGGGAGTGATGAAACTGTGAAAAGATGAGTCAAACCCTAGCTTTATAAATACAAAGTCATAATCCAAGCAAAGGCCAACCCAAAAAACGGCTACCAATCGACCTAGAAAGATTCAATTATCACACAAACAGAGGGAGAGGCTAGCCGCAACTTACCATGGATCAATATGGATGAGGCTCGAGCTCGAAGAGGTGACTGCAAAACAAGTGTTCCCTAGCAATGAGAATCCTGACACTAGTGCCCAAACAATTCACACGTAAACAACTCAAACCCAATGATCGAAGCTTGAATGAAATCTCTCAACGCCAAAGCAGCAAACAAGTGAACAATGATATCAAAATGATGCCCAAAAGACCTTAAATCCACCCATAATCGTGCCTGAGCCAAGGTACTTCGAGCATTAATGAGCGACAAGACATGTATGAAAAATCCAGAAACCCGAGCCCAAGATGAAATTTCAGAAAAAACCATGACACACAGAAAAACCGGATGAATGCAAATTCCGTGGATACAACAGAAACCAGGATTTTAATGAAGTTCAGGGTTTTGGCACAGTCCGGTAAAATCCGTCAAAACCGAAAAATCCCAGATTCAAGTAGAAACCTAGATTCAGAAAATTCAGCAGTAAGTGGACAATGAACCAACATCTGGGAAAATCCACCAGAGCCGGAAAATCCCAGATTCAAGCAAAAACCCAAATTTTCATTAAAAACCAATTTTAACCAATTCAAGCCTCCAAGCAAAACCAAAGCTAATAAGACCCACATCCCAAAACCTCAAAAGGATGAATCTCATAAAACCAAAGGTCCAAAACCTCATTAAAAGAGGGTCCCTACTCCAAGTGGGGCGTGTGTGCAAAACTGCACAACAAATGGCGACTCTGCTGGGGAAATGCTCCTGAGCGTTTCGATGAAAAACTGGAATCAAGAACCCAAAAATTATGGTTCAACTCATCCATCCAACCATTACCCATGGTCAAAACAAAGGACCCCCTCAGTCATCTAAACTTTCCTACACCAAGGTCAAAGTGTGTGCATATGCATTCATTATCCTCCTTTAGTTGCAACAGGAACCAAACTTGGTATGAACAAGCTACATAAAGATTCATACTCTAAAAGTAACCTGGATAGAGCCTCACTGCCAGTCAGGCATCCATAGCCCCGACGAGGTTATCACTGTGATCCTCCTGAACATAGCTCTACTGCCAGCCAGGCATCCATAGCCCTGGTAGAGATATCCAGATTCCCCTGATGAGTTGAATTTAAACCCTTTTATTTTCAATATGTATTTCCCTCTTCTTTTTTTATACTGCTTATCTTTTCACTGCTTTCACTTCAACCTGTGAACAATGAAGTTCACACTCAAGGATGAGAACCACAGTGGCACTAGAGCAGAAAAAGGATTTTTCACTTGTTCAAACTTCATAAGGACCTTACGCAACTTCAGGTATCTTTAATATTTTAAAATATGAGACCCTAATGTAATCTTGTTCAATCTGACTAGAAAACCCTTTGCCTCAACACAAGGATAAGTGACATTGGGTAGGGAATTCATACCATAATGCCCTGAAAGGATGATTAGAGTTTGTAAAAGAAACACCAAGAACATCAGACCTACTTTGTCACCACTGTCATACAAATGCAACCAGGGATCTCCAAAAGAGAAGGAACCGAGAGTAAGAGCAGCGCAAACCAAAACAAACAAACCAAAGCAAACCTATTCTAACCAAAGTAGAACAAGCAAAGCAAAAGGAAATCTACCCTAACAAAACAACCAAAGAGCAAGCTAAACTAACTATATACAAAGCCGAGAGCTGAAAACAGCTCAGGACTGGAAATAATGTTTCAAATACTGCCCATTGACAGGCACTGGAATATCTTCTCCCATGAGAGTCTTCAGACGGAAGGCATTGTCTCCAAGTATTTCAGCAATCTGATATGGGCCAAGCCACAGTTTATCAAACTTCCCATGGTCCCCTTTTCGATCATGAGGTTTATCCCAGTATAGGACTAGGTCAGAAATCCTAAAAGTTTTAATCTTAGCCCTCTTGTCAAACCACCTCTTGACTACCCCCTGATGTTTGGAAAAATTCTCAAGGGCATTGTCTCATTTCTCTTCAAGGTGTAATATTTCTGTTAACCTCGCCTCCCTTTTGTCCCCTTTATCATAAAACTCATTGATAAACTGTAAAGTTGGGATCTTGAGTTGAATAGGGAATACTGGCTCTAGACCATATAATAAGTGATAAGGAGATGTTCCAATGGACGACTTAAGCCTTGTACGATCTTCCCAGAGGGAAAACCAAAGCTGGGTGTGCCAGTCCTTTGGGTTCCTCTCTAACAGCTTGCAGATGACAGTCAATAATTTTTTATTAGAGAACTCTACTAAGCCATTACCCTAAGGATAATAATTGGACGCAAATTTCACAATAATGCCATGATTAAAAGCCCAATTTGAAAATTTTAAAGATGCGAAAGTAGGACCATTATCATAGACAACAACAATAGGGCATACAAATCGATTAAGAATAGCAGACTCTAAGAAATCAATCACTACCTCAGATGTACATTTCCTACAAGTAAAATCCTCAGTCCATCTTGTGAAATAATCAGTAATAGTGAGAATGTGCCTGTGTCCTGCAGAAGATGGTGGGTTGATGGGGCCTATGAAATCCATACCCCACTGAGCAAAAGGTCTTACCTCAGTGACTGGTTGGAGTGGAAGTGCTGCATACCTCTCCTTTGTTGCTGTGGTCTGGCATGTATGGTAAGTCCTGACATGATGGTGAACATCTTTGAACAATGTGGGCCAATAGTACCCTACCCTCAAAATCTGATTTGCTGTGGCAATCGCAGAGCCATGGCCAGTGCCATACTTTTCGTGAAATTCATTTATCACCCTTTCAACTTCCTGTTTCCCAAGACACCTCAAATAAATGCCTTCATAATTTTTCTTGTACAAAACAACTCCCTTTAGCATGAAACTGTCACTCTTCAATCATAGGGCTCTCCTCTGAACAACATTAAGATGACCTGGAGATCATTGGTTCAGCAAATAATAAACTATGTCATCATACCAGCCATCTGGGAAAACCTGCTCAATGTTATAATTCTGAATAGTTAGTTAGGGCCTATTTCAGCCATGGTTTGAGTAATTCCTTGTCCTCTTACTAACTTCATGGGATGGATCTCAATATCGTACTCTTGTAGCATTGTCACCCACTTAGCTCTACGCTCTCCTAACTCATTTTGCATCATAAGTAACTTGATTGCGGGGTCTGGGACAACTGTATAAACCTTATTCCTGAGGATATAATATCTGAATTTCTTTACCGCTCTAACCAGAGCATATGCCTACTTTTCTACACTTGGGTATCTCAACTTAGCATCTTTTAATGGGGCACTCATAAAGGCAATGGGGTGCTCATTTCCCTCATCAGACTTTTGAGTTAGCATTCTTGCACATGAATGGTCTGAAACAAATGAATAGATGTGAAAGGGTTTACTGTAATTAGGGCTTACCAATACTGGAGCATCAGCAATGGCTCTTTTGATTTCTGCAAATGCTTCCTTTGCTTCCGTAGTCCATTCGATCTTAGCATCCTGTTTCAGCATTGCATTTAGTGGTTTGACAATTTCAGCAAATCTAGTAATGAATTTTCTGACGAAGTTGATCTTGCCAAAGAAGGACTTCATCTCCTTTTTGCTAGCAGGTGGTTGAATCTTCAGTATAGCTTCCACTCTTTCTGGATCAATAGCAATTCCCTTTTCTGATATCACATGTCCTAGTAGTTTTCCCTCTGTTACTCTGAAAATACACTTTTTAGGATTCAAGGATATGCCAAATTCTCTGCACCTTTGAAACACTTTGCGCAAATATGAGATATGATCCCCTCTATTTTTTGAAAAAATAGTCAGGTCGTCGATGTAAATAATGATGCATTTGCCTATGATATCTTTAAAGGCAATATCCATAGCCCTTTGAAATGTAGCCCCTGCATTAATGAGTCCAAAAGGCATTCTCCTATAGGCGAAGGTACCCCATTTCGTTGTGAAAGCAGTCTTGTGTTTGTCCTCATATTGAACCATTACTTGATTGTACCCTGAATAACCGTCCAGAAAAGACATCATCTAAGATCCATTAACTACTTGAAGTACTTCATCCAGTGAAGGAACTGGATAGTTGTCCTTTTCTGATGATCTGTTTAAATTCCTAAAATCAACACAGAGCCTAATTTCACCATTCTTTTTCCTTACTGGGACTAAGTTTTCCACCCATGTTGAATGCCTAACGGGAAATATGATTCTGACAGATAGTAATTTCTGAACCTCTTTCTGTATGACTAGTTCCAATAATGCATTAATTGGTCTCTACCTTTGCCTAAAAGGCTCGACACCTGGCTTCAGAGGGATAGTATGAGTTATGATTGATGTATCATAAGTTTTCAAGTCCTCATAACTCCAGGCTACTATATCGGGAAAGCTACGCAATGCTACAATTATTCCTTGTCTTTCTTCTGGAGTGCATACTTTGCCAATAAAAATATTCTTGGCATTATCTTCAGTTCCCATATTGTAAGTATCACACTGTCCATTGATAGACTCCTTCTTTGACTCTTGTTCCTGATCCTTGATCTTATCCATATCAAAAATTCATTCCAACTGTACCATTCCCCTTGGAATAGTATTTGATTTTAGATTCATCACTCCTTCTAAATCTAGTTCTACTTCTTGAAGCTCTGTTTCATCAATGATTTGAGAGGCAAAAATGTTTGTATTTGTGATAAAATCTAGAATATGCTTGTCATCTTCAAATACCTAGAAGTTAGTAACATTATCTAGGACTGATGGCACAGGAGTCAATTTTACAGTGAATTTCTTCAAACTTGACAAATATAAAGGCTGCAGGGTGCTTGCCGCCTGAGCCAGAGAATTCGCAGTTTGATTCTTCTGTCGTGGTATTAGTTGAATATTGAAGGCATCGAATCCCTCAATGAGGTCCCACACTCTATTCCTATAATTAGTCATTCTTCTATCGTGGCATGAATATTATCTCCTTACTTGCTTAATTACTAACTCAGAATCACCGAAAACTTGTAGAATCTTGACCTTTTTCTTAAGTGCCATAAGAAGTCCATGAATTAATGCCTCATATTCCGCTACATTGTTAGTACAGTGAAATTGAAGCCTATGGGCTGCAAAGAAATTCTTACCTTTTGGACTGATCAGTTCAAACCTTGCCCCAGCTCCATGCTTAGATTTGGATCCATCAAATCTAAGTGTCCAACACTCAGCAGCTGTAATCTTCTTCATCACATCCTTCAGCTTAATATTGTTGGATGGTTTTTCAGATGACACAGACTTCTTTTCTTGATATTCTTCCTGAGGGTTTTGTATATCTATTTTAACCGCCAGGGTTGGATTCATGCATTTCTATACTTGTTCTACTGCTGTTTGGCATAAACAACACTCCAACTCTAAATGGGAAGCATTATGAACTCTACACCAATTAGGTAAGAGTAACTCTTCAAAGCTTGTCCTCCTACCAAGGTGAATTTGATTTTCAACACACTGCTTGATGAATTCCTAGAAACTGTCTAATAGGCTAATCTGGTTACCTTCGGTTTCCTCTTTTTCCTCCATTGATTTTGTCAAAACAGTAACATGGCTAGATCCTGTTTCTGCGTCAATAGGCATCATGTGTAGCATCAATACCTCCTCTGAGTCTGACTCCTCATACTGTGTCGACAACATATAATTTTCCATGCCAACTTTTGATATCAGAACTTCTATTGAAGTCTTTTGGTATTCTGTAATCATGTATTTCATTCTTGGCTCTCTCTCAATTCTGATATGATTGGGCACTCCTTTCCAGAGAAGCCACATGTGAGAGTGATTAGTAGACACATAATCATTCAAAGCCTTAGTAAAATATCTTCCTAGAATCAAACCATACGCATCCGAGATATCAGCTACTTGAATATTGATAACCTGTTGAATCCTTGGGTCTGAAGCTATCTGCATGTGAATCATGTTTAATTCTCCCACCACATTTACTTCAGTTCTATCCAATTGAGTCACCTTCTTCTGAGAGTCACCAAGTGTAATCCCTAAAGCTCTACAAACTCCAAATGGCATCACATTGGTGGAAGCACCAAAATCTAGTAAACAATTATGTAGATTCTTACCGAATATGTGCACAGAGATCAGAAATGGTGGGGTTTCTATCTTCCCTTAGAACAAAGTTGGCTGAGTATCTACTTGAGCTACTTGAGTCTTGTCATTTTCCTTTCCTTTGTCTCCAAGGGGAAATTCAGTCCAAGTGTGTGCCTGATCTTGTGTTTTCATAGGCTGAGAACTAGAAATCTTGCTGTTATGCTCATTAGAAGGTTTATCCAAAGACACAGGATGCGCATCATAAGTACCTAAAACTGCCTTCCTAATGGGAGGGAACCTTAATAATTCAAATGCTAAAAGATTTACCTTCAATTTTTTGAACTCCTCCGTGACATACAAATCCATTTTCTCTTCGCTCATATTAGTGGAGACTTCCCTAAAAGGTTCCTCCACCTTGTTTATACCTGCTTGAACAGCCTTTTCCTTCTGTGGGTCAGTTTGAACTTGTCTTTCCTTCGAAAGGTACTGCCTTGACACGTACGGATAGGATAGATTATTACTAGCATTAGGATCTGGAGGGGTATTGAAATTATTTGGAGGAATAGAAGTAGTGAAAGGTCCCCCAGCCTGTGGGCACCTATGAGGCATATCTCTCAAACCTTGCCTCTGGAACATCTGTACCTCTTCAACACAAGCTTCTTCCTAATCGAGGGGGCCATTATCATTCATTGTTTCTTCATTGAATAACTGAGCCACTTCATCCCCATTACAAATTTGATCTGTTTTCCCCTCCTAAGAATTAAATTCCTCCTCTGGTACATTTTTCTTACTTGCTGGGAAGGGAGCATGATTTAATACCAGCACAGGAGAATCATAAGGGCTGGAGGGAACAATCTCCTACCCATTTGCATTATTCTCCACCTCATACTGGAAAATGGAAGCTATGGTTTGGAACTCTGGACATTCTAATTCTGAATGCTGGCTTGTCTTATAAAGCCTGCACCACCCTGACAGGGCTGCTTCAGCCAGATATACACCACTGGGAGGCTTGTCTTGACTGAATGGCTGATTTGCAGATTGGTTGACAAGTTGATTAACTGGTTGATCTAATGGGGTGGGGACTCCTCCATTATTAGGTTCGGTATTCCACATTCTGCTCTATCCTTGTAATTGCCTTTTATCAAATCCTGATCCACTACTTTGTCCTCTATCAAAATTTTGTCTCCTATCATTATTGTAGCCTCTGTCACTATTGTAACCCCTATCCTGATTATATCCTCTGTCATTGTGGAATCCTCTCTCATTACGATGTCCTCTATCAAAATTTTTCCCTTGTAGAAATTCCCTATTCTAACTGGATTGCATATTCTTCTGAGTAGCTTGTAATTGGCTGTTTTGATTCCTTAAGTAGGTCACCTCTAGGTTCAACTTCTTTATCTGTTCAGCCATTTCATCAATCCTTTCTTTATTTGGATCTACATAAGAGGGCTGGCTCGGGTTACTTTGGGGAGGAACAGGCATTGTGGCAGATCCTATAGACTGATGCAACACTTCAAAATTCTGCAAATAGGCAGGGAAGCTTGTTGGCTACGATTGATACAGGGGCTGGTTAACCTGCTGCTGGGGAAAATTCATCATAGGAGAAACTTGGCTCATGGGGAGACCAGGATGTGGCACCAAGGGTAATTGAGGTACTGGATTCATGATTGGAGTATGATTGGTAAATGCCTGATTTATTGTCTGAACTTGATTGGGATGTGCAACTAGTCCTAAAGAAGGCAACGGTCTAGTAACATGTTGTCTCAGATCTATGCTAAGCTTAACATCTTCTGTATAGGCATCAGTTAGGTTAGCCGGAGGGTTGGGTCTCCACTTCAGAAAGGTTGATGTAAGGCTGTCCAATGCTTCGTACTAGACTCCCAGGGCTGTATTGTTATCCAAAATATAAGGATCTTGAAGTTTGGTGTACGAACGGTGAAACCTATTATTGAAACTAGATATTGGTTCATTGACTTCTCTCTTGACTCTAGTGAATTATAGATACAATTCATTGGCACTGATGGGTATTATGAACTTCTGTAAAAAAGCAGTTTCAAGATCATTCCAATTAAGAATTGAGCCAGATGGGAGGTGATTGTACCAGTAAAAGGCCTCTTCTCCTAGTGAATAAGGGAACAACCTATAGGCAACATCTTCATGAACAATCCCTCTATCCTTGAGACAGGTTTGGAAGATCCTTATATGTTCTTCTGAGGTCCTGTTTGGGTCATTGAAATAGAATTTTGAATAGAAGTGCTCAGGGTTTTTGGGAATAACATTGTAAGTGTTGAAAAACAAAGGAGATGAATTATTAGCAAGGAAGGCCATTGGTAAAAGTGGGGGTGGTGATTGTGGTTGGTCAATGATAGGCTGAGGTTGTTGAATGGGAACTGCCTCGGGGATGGATATGGTTTCAACTTCCGGATGCGAAGATATGGATGATGCTGGTGAAGGGATGGGTGATGATGATTCTCCCCTTTCTCAAGTCCTTCTTGACCTAGTGGGGAACTATAATTCCTATAAATATTCCTCTTCTGGGGTAGATCTGGTATTTCTCCTATATCTCTCTAGAGAGATGGCATTCAAGAAATGATCCAATGTGCTCATTTAGGCCATCCTTCTAGCACCAATCTATTGATGGTGTTTTCTGCACAGCAACAACTCAGACAAAATGTGATATTCTCTCTCTTGAAAGGTTATTCTCAACAATAAATTACTGAAAATCACCCCAAGGTCTCTCGGGTGTCAGGTCATGACAATGCATAAACAACTCAGATAATATGTGAAATGTTGGTAATCACAATCGGACCTTACTACAAGCAAACTGTATCTTTCCAATTTATCAGATTGTGCAATATGATGATCTCAAATCCTAAATCTAACCAGATGATAAAGAAATAGCAAAAGATAAGGATGCAAGGATATGATAAGATCTAAACTATTCCTAGAATGAACAATGCAAATGATAGATATCTAGAATGGACCAATCTCAAGTAACCAATTCTTGATCAACTCACAATGCAATATCATAAGAACAGTGCAATCTTCTAAGGTATATAAATTTTCAAAACATAGATATTCATCCACAATCGAACTAAATGCATATAAATATATGGTCTAGGTTGACTTCACCAGCCTACTACAATCAGATAGTTATTGGGAGTATAGACCAGAGATTGCTACAAACATTCCAAATATGAGATCATGAACATCATCCACCAAACTTAATTCAGTTCTAAACACTAAACCCTAGATCTTTAAGCAATTTGAAAGATGAAACAATAGGAACCATGCAAGATAAACTAACACAAGAGGTTTCACCAGGAAAAACCACAATGTCTTCAATTGTATTAGATTATCAAAATGCTGCAACAATTCCACTGTCTTGTTACAATATTTGCTTCAAGAACTAAATTCTGCAAAAGCTCTAATTCAACTATACCAAACTCTGACTGTTACTCTTCTATTCTCTTCTATCTATATTTTCTGCAATGAGGCAGGAATGCCCTTTTATAGAAAATTCATAAGACATGTCAGCTTAGCCAAACATTTACAAAATATATTTTACCCAAAACAAGTCGGCCTATGGAATTTCAAAATTAGGCACATATTAAATGTCGATACATCATCAAGGTTGGCCTAGACACATTCCCCAATGTAGCCCGGATCAATACATGCCCCATAATAATAGGGAAGCACAAATCTTCAAAATGGGAATTAACTACCGCCTCCCTTATCCTTACTCTGGGCCAATGATCCCTGAACCTTCAAAAATACATTATCCAGCTCGATGACAGGTGGCAAAGGCAAGATCTTAAGCCGACATTCAATGGAGCCAATCTCCTCTTTTGACTGTTTAACAGTTTTATTCCAATCATCCTTGTGAGCCTGATACTTATCCATCACTGCCAAGTAGGTTGCTGCATCATCCAGCTGGTATCCTGTTATGACATTTTCAGAGTCAAGAGCATAAACATCATGCCACCATTCCCTTAACTATTCCAGGCTCAGGTACTTAGGAGCAATTTTCCTCCTGCCAGTCATAATCTCAAAAAATGCAATACATCCCTCATAAACTCTAGTTAAATCACCATCTATTAGCTTCTTTTGTTTTTGAATCTTCCTTATGGCCTTCTGTCAAATCTGCGAAGCCTCAAACCATTCCCAAGGCTCATTAAGTCTGGAGGAAGGAAGAATCCCATCTACAACCAACTGATCCTTACCATACCCCATAATCACTTTGGATTTCTGCAGCAGAAGATCAATATCCTCCTTGTCTTGAGATAGCACATGTTCAAGTAGGTCTTTGGCTCTAACTGCATCCTTCCCAACTGAAAGGACCTCCTTAATTGCATTATCTCTTTTCACTTGCACATCCTTTAACCAATCCATTGCAGTCTGGGTAGAGGCCTTTATCTTTTCAATCTCGAAAATGGTTTCCTTGGGCAAGAAACCCGGAGTAGCAGAGGAAGATGGATGAAGAGATTGCAGAGGCCTCATTACATCCTCCAAGCACTTCCTAAGCCTCTCATTTTCCTTTCTAAGCTCATGCTTAGTATGAGTTTCTTTTCTTAGTCTCCCAATTATTACCGCACTAGACCCTTCATAGTCTTCAATATCCTGCTCTACAGAAGCTGGTCCAAGGTTGATAGTTTACACATTGTAATCCTTACCAGTGACCTCTTCTCTAGTTTTATCTGCAGCAGGGGTGGCAATTTGAATGACTCTGTTTCTTGCTTCATCTCTTTCTATCCTTGAAACTACTTTGGCTGCCTTCTTCTGTGCTTCCCCGGTGATATCAAAGTTTTCCCTCTTGGAGTGGAAGGAAAAACCATGAGCTACCAGTTCATCCCCTGTCGCATGTGCCGATTGGATGGAAGGGAACACCTCTGCTATGCCAATCCCAAGAGGGAAATCTCCACCAAAACCCATTTTATGCTTTTCCTTTTTGACAATTGCATCAAATTCACATATCTGTCTTACAACCTCCAATAACACAATATGATCAGTAGGGTACCTGGGTAACCTATGGAGCAGCTTGGCATCCATCAATTTTGATGTAGGAGAAGGTGGGAAACTAAATGAACCAGGCTCCATATTTCTTTATCAACTCCTTCGCTCCATCTGACAATCTCACATGCTCCGCATTTTGAAGCATCCTTGTGATATGCATTGTTGAAATCACATATTTTTAGAAAATATAATTATTTAAGCCTTAAAAGGTTTCATTTAAAGAATTCCAATCGAAGAAGGTTTCATCCAACTACCTTAAATCAAACCCCCTTGGATAGAACCCCGCTAGTTTTAAACCATACCTATAATAGAGTCTCCTTTACACCTATCAAAATGCTGATAAAAAAGCTACTTTTGATTTACCTTTTGGGGGATCAAATGAATTCATTTAAAATTTATTCTTTTCAAGTATGTAGTCTTTATTATAAGCTTCCCAAAAAGTATAATTTTAAATAAATTTAATTTTATTATTATATTTATTTTTATTTCTCGTTAATATAGATTTTTCACCGAAAATCAAGCTCTTTGTTCTACACATGTGGAAAAATAGCAGATTATTAAAAAAAATAAAAATATATATTAGTGCACCAAATACTGAAATCCTTGATCCAACAAAGAAAAATAAAATTGAATTTTGATACATACAAAAAGAGTTATGCATTATACGGTCGCGCTATGTCTGAATTATAATTGGTTTGAATTCAGAAAAAATATTCAATAAACAATTATCTAACCAAGTGGAAGCACTAGATATTAGAGTTATGAATCTAAATTTGAAAGAATTAGAATTTTATCCTTCATGGAAAAAAAGTTGTGTTATACGGTCAGCATCACTTTTTAAAACTGTTGTTTTTATGAAAAGAACTAGTTTTTGAGGGAGATGGAAAAAGAAGTGCAATCTGATTCCAAAAATTTTGAAAAAAATATATTTAGAATCTACAGACAAAATTTCATGAAAATCTAGTTTGCATCATCTTCAAATTCCTCACGGTTTAGCTGCTATAGGAGCCCGAAAGTGAAGATTTAGTTATAAAAATTTATTTCAGTGTCCAGTTTGGCCAAAAATTGTAAACCACTATTGTAGGGTCACTTTACATGTTATGATGCTTTTGATCTTGATCATGAGGAAATTTTTGAAATTCCATATTCTTTTGACAGTGATGGTTTGATGTTTATCTTGTTGCCATGTATAGCTCGGTATCACAGTTTAGTGGGAGCTTTGGTAGGATATAGTGATATTCATGAAGAGGATGGTAGTCACGATGCCATGTGTGACTTGGTACCATGGTTCAATGGGAGTTTTTGGCAGTGACGTGGATGCATCATTGGTAAGGTTATCCTCATGTGATTGGAGATATGGTTTTTTCTTGGCTTAGAGTGGTTGTTATTAAGTCATGGTTTACTCTTGTTATAGTTAGAGTTTGGCATGGTTCTCTTGAGACTAGGATGTTTAAGTGTGTTATGGTGCATGTGATCTCCTATGAGGAGATGGTTAGATCATGGATGTCATGTTTATGTTCAAGATTGGAGCTTTGACATTGATCTTGTGTAGTTCTCTTAAGTATTGGGTACATTAATTATTTGCTTGATTACTTCATGTGATAGTGCTATGTTACATTTGGCATTTGGCATAGATTGGCTGTTTACAGGTCCTCATGGATACTTGGAGAAATAGGCGAGGCTTGAGTTTTCTTATGGTAAGAGATATATGTTGGAATACTTACTAGCAAGAAAATATATTTTCAACAGAAAAGACCAAGGAGCCTACACCTTGGTTGAACATGTGTTCAACACACTCGGCGGTTTCACATGCCTTCAAAGAGGTAGTTTGGATATAGAGACTTGGGAAAGGTATTGGTTTTAATTTCAAGTAAGTTAAACTTGAATGTGATAGTCAGAGTGCTATGTGTTTAGCCAAAAATCCTATGTATCATGCTTGTACTAAGCATGTTGATTGTAAGTATCATTTTGTGCGAGAAATGATTGAGAGTGGGAAGGTATTAATTGAGAAAGTCAACACTTTAATTAATGTTACAAATTATCTTATGAAACCATTTCCTTAAGATAAGTTCTCTTGGCTTTAATCATTTGCTTGGAGCTTCATGATTATGTAGGTTGCATTTGAAGTTGGCATGGATTGATTAGTTGGTGCAGGAAGGCCATTGGCCTTAAATTTCTTTACTTGATTTATAATTATTCCTTGTTTAGAATAATTGCAATGTATAATGTCAAGTGGGAGAATGTTGGAAATAGGATGCCATTTAATTGCAATCCTAAACATTATTTATTTCATGTATCTCCTAAGTCCTTGGAAAGTGTTCACAAACACTAGGATTAGAGATAAATTAATATTTGATGAAATAATCATGTTAATTGACATTTGTAATTAATTTTAAATGTTAGGAGCATGTGAAGGTGTCCAATATGAGTTCCTAAATAATAGGGGCACATGGGGGCACCCACATGGTAGGTGACACTCACCTTGAATTCAACTAACTATTTGGAGTAAGAGATAACACTTCTGAATGCATGTAAAGATCCTAGGAGTTAGGGTTTGATGTTTACATGCATGAAGTTCAGTTTAGTTTAGTTCATAATTAGTTTAGTTTAGTTTAGTTCAGTTATGGTTTAGTTATCTTTAGTTAGTTTTAGTTGAATGCTAGTTGACCTCAGTTCACTTGGAATGCATGACTAATGACTTGAGTTGCATGACAAATAATAAGGACTACCTTCAGTTAATAGGGGATGACCATTCTTGTATGAATGGTGTTGAGAAATGTTTAAGTTAACAAGAAATGACTTGGACCCAACTTGGGCACCCAAGTTGGATTCTTGGAATTAAATCCTTTGCATGTTGAGATATTTCAGAAGCCTAAGTTAAGTGGGCCCTCTTTTGGGTGCCTACTTTGAGGATGAAGCCTTGAAGATATTTATAGAATAAAGGTTGAGTTGCTACTTCAATTTGGGATGCCCAAATGCATTAAGATGAGGATTTGACATTGTTCTTCACAGCATAACTCTACTTGCAAGAGATAGGCATAACTTTTAGGGATAGGGATTGAGAATTTTAATTGTAACTCATGTTGAGTTTAAAAAGTTGTTTAATGCCTATTTATCTCAAGCAAGTTGAAGAGAGTTATTATCAGTTTTATTGTAGGTTGTGAAGAAGATTTGGTGAAGGAAAAAGAAGCATTCTTGAGCAAGAATTGAAGTTATTGTACAATCTACTTCATAGATTGACTAATACATTGATTCTTGGTGGATTTTTTTTCTGAAAGGGTTTCTCTGCGATATATGCTTGTGTAATCTTTCTAATATCCTGTCTAATTCTTCTACAACTTCTATCTTCATTCTACAAATGATAAAATGAATTAATCAGATAATCACCCACAAAGAATTTGTAACAAATGAAAGCATATTTAGATCAACAATCTTAAAGTTTTACAAAGTATTAAGCTAAGAAAACACCTCAATTTTCAACAATCTCGGGTTACTAAGTGAGGATGACCAAAAAGGGAAAACATAAACTTAAGTGTACAACCATCTAGATCAACATAATGGGCTCATATATATCCAGAGTACTTAGTGTATGAACCCAGGCTCTGATACCATATGTAACGCCCCACCACAAAACCCTAATTTATTTTAGGTTATCATTAATTAAGAAACTCTCCATGAGTTACCTTGGACTTGCCACTTTGTGTGTTAAACCCCCATTGAGAGCCACTCCCCCTACTAACAACTAGGAGACCAAATGAAATCAAAAGAGCAAAGCCAACTTGCACAATCATGAAATCTCATTAACATATACAACAAGGCAAGGCAAAACCCTTCCCGCACTCAAGTTCCAACCACATTGGTGAATATACTATGCAAGGCTAACAATCATCATATACTCATTTAACATAAAACATTCATCTCAAAGGATCATCAAAGAATTCCATCAAGAAGAAAATTTTCCCATATCCTTTGGAAGACTCCTAACATTCACTTCACAAAATGACTTAAAAATTGGTGCAAAACCTACAATTCATCCCCATATCAACAATCATTTGCACATTTCACATAAATAATTCAAAAAAATAATAGAAAAATAGAATCATGTTTCAGAATATTCATCGTAACCAAATTAATAATATTTATTTCAAATAAACTAATCTTTCATTTATACAATATACCAATCCTTTCATATTCAAATTTTACTCTAATTCACTTGCTTCTCTTACCTGATCATTTTATAATTAAAGCAACAACATTCACTTATTGATATCATCAAATATATACACATACATATACATACTTGCTTATAACACTTATACAAAAGTCTCTATAAACATAAACATATATAAGTATATATATATATATATTTAGATATATTTTATATTATTAAGACAAGGTTCAGTTTAAATACAAAAGACATATTTTTATACTAATATAAATACGAATGAAAGTGGATAGATTTACACACACCTGCATATATATATATATATATATATATATATATATAGGCGTGTTATGTTTCTATGAAATTCGAATATCAAGTAACTATGAGGCTCACACATGCTACACCCTTAACTAGTGCATCCAACATAATATAAAATAACTTGCAATAGGACATAAGTTTATTGAAAACCATCAACACTAAATACACATATAACTATATATATTGATATCACAGATTGATAACTAGGTAAATCAAATGAAGATGGCGGCTTACAATAGGTTGAATGATGAGAAGTGAAATGTCTGTTACATATATGCCAATTTGTATAATATATCAAATAAACAAAAAGAATACTCTAATGGTTTAAAAGTAAGCAGTTAAGGCAACAAAAAGGCATAGGAAATACATTGTATAGGCTTAACTAGTTAACACATCTCAACTTCCCACTAAGCTCCACACAACTAAAGTAAGAGGAAGAGTTAAATGTTTATATAGAGTAAATGAGGCTTCTTTGCAAAAGAGAGATTGCTCCAACGTTTCCTTCCAAGGTATAAAATCTGAATTGGAAAAAGATGAAGATTCAAAAGATAAATGGGCACAGGGAACCTGAATTGCATCTACAAGGAATCCGCCTATGAAAATAACAAGCATAATGAATAGAGGGAATTTGATTTTCATTCCAATAGTATTACTAATCACAAGATATGGTGAAAAAAATAATTGTCGATACATACAAAGTGAATATTTCAAATGTAAACAAAATACGTTGATCAAAAGATACTGTAGACACTAAAAAATGTCCTAAGTTTGTGAGCATCATTTTTCTTGGTCGTTGTCCTTCGATAATTGAATAATTTTAATTATTCAATTAAGTTTGATCGCATTCCTCTATTAATTAAATAATTTTTAATTATTTAATTAATTCACCTTCTCATCTTTATTCTATCCCAATCAATTAAAATTATTTAATTGCGTCGCTAATATATCCCTTTCTTCAATAATTAAATAAATTATTTTTTATTTAATTATTTATCTTTCATCTATAGTCAGATAATAATAATAATCATTATTTGACCTTTTGTTCTTCTATAATTAAATAATTGTCAAAATTATTTAATTGTGTTTCATTCCTCTATTTTGGATAAATAATTCAAATTAATTATCCATGCCTAATTTCCACCTCCACATTTAATTAAATTGATTAATTTAATTTAATTCTCCTTTTGTCATTTTCTCTAAATAAATAATTTGGATAAATTATTTATTTTCCACTTGTCATTTTCCTCCATTTTGAATAAATATGCACCTCCACTTGGTCAAAGATACCCTGTCATTATTTCATGTCATAGCCTACATGTCCCTGCATGCCTGTCATAGCCTGCATGTCCCTACATGTCTGTATGTCATGATTCCTCCAAGAATAGCATATTCTTGGTGCATCAATTCTGGACCATTGATCTTGGAATCCTTCTAGAGGTTTAATCTTAGCCGTCCATTCGAAGGGTTGTCTATAAAAGCAACCTTCCTTCTCCATTTTTCACCTTAATAGCTAATTATCTCCAACTTTCTTGCTACCATTTGTAGGTTTTGCACAAGTATTTCAAGTATTTCAACAAATTTGAGGGAAAAGTTGCATAACAAGAAGGAGAGCAAGAGAAGGAATCAACTACAATATGGGGAGTGCTTTATTTTGTTTGCTTTCATTTTGATATCTCCATTTTTTTGTATTCTCTTGTTTAGATGATGTTAATAACTTAGAAGTGTTGGTTGTCACTTTATCTATGCTATTTGATTTTTAACCCCATTCTCACATTGGTGAACTCGACATGAATCTTAAATTTTGTAGACAAATTTGTGTGTTTTCTTATTTATTTTCACTGTTTTGTAGGTTACAGCCAAGAATTCATATGAAATCCTGTCATCTTCTTTTGAGCACATAAAAATGGGCACATCAAATATTTTTAAATGATTATCTAGATTTTGTAGGTCTCGTTCTCAGCTTTTCAGAACTTTAAATGGTTTAAAATTTCGTTAAGATTTGAAAAAGATATGGCCGTTTTAGTGATAGCAACTTTTTAAGATTTAGTTGTTAAGACCCGAATTTTCTTTTGTTTATAGCACTTTTGTCTTGCAGGATTTTGCAAAACTTTTTTCGGGTTTTGAAGGCCCGTGTCTTAGCTTTCCATAGATATCTACAGTTTATTAGTTTTGAGAAAGTTATCACTATTTTAGTTTGTTGTTTTCATTCAAGTTTTTTTAACTAATCTTTTGTTTGTAGTGTGTGGCTTTGGAGTGGGGCTCCCAAAAATTGCTTCTTTTGGAGCAACAAAAAAATTGAGCTCTTAATTTTTAGTTTTCTTTGATTTCATTTTCTTAGTTTAGTTTAATCTCTTCATTTTCTAGTTTAGTTATTTATTGACTTTTAAGTTTTAGTTTGGTTTTTAACCTCTTGTCCTAACTTAATTTTTTGCAGCTTTCTCGTTGGTCCAAGACATTTATGAAACTACTAACTTGTGGTTTTGTAGCTCCGTTAGTCGAAGACTCATTTCTCAAACAATGTGTTTGCAATTTCTAGTTTAGAAAACACTTCCATTGGTGCATTAAAATGAACATGTGCTTGATTTTATCTCACTATGCTTGAAGGTGGTAGGTGATTATGCTCTCACCTTGTGAAAACTAGGTGATCAGATTTAACTAGACCCACCTTATTTTGTGTAACCCTTAAGACTTAATAATCGAAGTATCCTCTCCCCTTGCACTTTTAGGTGATCCTGAGTGTAAGAGAAATGGTTATTATTTCTAGAAATGGGCTTTCCTTAAGGGAAAAAGTACTCACCTTAAGGGATGACCCGACTGTTAATAAGCTAAAGCCAAGCCACTTCCAGCTGGGATATAAAATGGGTGCTTGAGGAAAGTTCAAGCACCATGAGTGCAGATGTGTCACACAGACAAAGTAGTACTCCCATAAACCTTGTTGAGGATAACCTCTTTAGGCTGGAGTGCCACCTAATCGGTGATTAATCTCTCATCCCATGTGTGGCCACTTGAACAGATTCCCTTACTAAACACCTATTGTTTTAGAAGCCAACCATTTTCAGCCATTGCTTGGTATAGTGTAGGGTATAGTATCATGCCCGAAGATACTCACTACTAACTCCCTTGAGTAGAGATAGAAGTTCCTAGGAAGTGACTACCTAGGAATCCAAATTTGGTGTGCCTGTAGAAGTGCATGCAAAGAAGGGAGCCTGTGCCACCAAACTTCTAACCTATCTACTCTTGAGAAGGAGAGGTGTTCAACACCAATCCAGGGTATATTGGTGGGCTATACCAAGTATAAAAACCCTTGGCCTATTAGGATCATGCTTTTCTTACGTGTGTTTGCTTACACTAAAACATTGTGCTTGTCAAGTATCTTTTGGAGTCTCAAATAGTATTCATAACATTCATAAATATGGACACACACATTCAACCTTTGACAAATCAGATTTTTTTTCCTCAAAACATCATAAAACTAAAAATTTTGCAACCTGTGACACAACTATTGAACCACATTTGATTAAACTGAAACACATTTTCCATACTATGATGCATTCGTTTGACAGCAACAAAACCCTCATGCAAACCAGAATCTAAGTCTAAACACTATCAGCCTATTGTCAAACACTTTTTCCAAGAGGACTCTATCAGAAACCAACTTTGAAATTGCTCAAAATATTTATCATTCAACCATTAGTTTGTATTTTTTACCCTAGGATTAAAATTTCAAATTTTTGATTTCATCCATTTGGTTTCATAATCATCATTTTCAACATTAGCTTGACCATAGCTTTTCATTTTTGCATACTTTAGGTTAGGCCAACCTTATCACAATTTGCAAAATCATTGCTTTCAAAACTAGGCTATCTTGTACTTCATCATTCTTTTCTATTTTCGGTCATTGTCCTTTTTGTGAGGATTTCCAACTCAACAGTCTAGTTAGGAAAACTCACTAGTCATCTTGACCTTGTCACTTTGTCATTTTCAACAAGTCCTTTGGTAACTAAAATTGAAAACAAAGATTAAGCTTAGAGTGCTTAGGTACTCCTCTCTCCAAATTGCATTCATTTTAGTTCCTACCTTGCATATTTTATTTCTACAAAAAATCCAAAAATATCGTTCATCCTAGTTGTCATTTTGAACCTAGACCTTGCATTAGTTCCCTCATTAGTCCTCATTTTTCACTTTTCCATTTTCTTAATTGACATTATCATTGTCCTAGTCAACATCGACATCCTAATTGTCACTTTGGATTTTGGCATATTTATCTCTTCGCATCGTCAGCCTTTATCACACAAAAAGACAAAAACATAGACTAGTGTCATACTTGCATTGTCATCATTTTCATTTGAGCAATTTCCTTGATGGTGGAAACAAGACTTCAAAGAAAAGACAAATGATAGACTTTGGACAAGATTTTGACAACAACACCAACACCAACACCAATCCCAATGACTGGATTTATGACAATCCATTTGGAAATTTGAACGTACAATCATCCATGAGCATGTCAACTTCCTTTCAAAATCCACTTTTTGAACAATTCATATAGAGAGACCACAATGGACAAGTACTAGTTGAGGATTTAGATGTTGCCACTCAAAACCCTGACATAGCTTCATTTGTAGAAGAATTGGTTTAGAATGATCCCGACAGATACCTTGCTATGCTTTTGGACCAAGGGGAAAAATTACCAAAAGGCTTAGACATTAATACCATAAGACCTTCTCCGGACAACGCGACACAAACCATGACATCTCAATAAAACACAAACAATGCCTCCAATAGAAATAACATTGTGGTCACCACACAAGTTGCTACTAACACCATTAATGTGACATCTAGTGGCACCACAAGTCAAAACTTCTCCACCTCAACTAATACAACATCTATTGGAGGAACATTTGCTATGTCCATGCCTACAATGTCCACATCATCATCCCAAATTGGGTCCACATCAACGGGAGAAAATCCCACAAACCCTATGTTTGGATTTTCATCTATGACAATGGGGGCATCTTCATCACAACCTTATGGTGGAATCTCATTTAATCCCTTTGGAGGAAACTCGCGAAGTGTCTTCATTCAAGGCCCTCGACACAACATTAATACATCATCGCAATTAAACATCCCACATGGACAAGCACAAAATATGAACATCCCACATGGACAAGGACAAAATATGAACATCCCACATAAACAAGGACAAAATATGAACATCCCACATGGAAAAGTTTTGGATCCCAGTTGTGTTTATGGTTTGTCCTTGATGACAAAATCTCTTTCAGTTGGTTCTCTTTGTTGATCAGTCTCAGTTTGAATCCTTATGATTTATAATGGCACTTCTTTGATGTCCCTTGGCTATTACATAAAGTTATTTGTTATGTTTCAATTTCATGATGATGATGAGAATTCTGGTTCAAGTTATGAATGCTATCTCTTTGACTAACAGAGTTTGAAAGATGCTTTCTTTGTCAGGATGGTTCTTTTTGCATATCACAGGTATTAGTTGTTTCTCATTCAGGCTTACACATATCGGCATGAGTATGACAGGGTCTCCCCAATCCTTTTTGAAAATGTCTGTGTTGCCTATCGACAAGACATCTCTAATGTCATATAGATTGATTTTAACATTCTGGCAGCTGTCGGAAAGACCTCTTTTTGTTATGGCAACAGCAGAAAGGTCTTTCGGCATAAGCTTTTTCCGTCGGTATATGGTCACAGCGAAATTACCTTGTCTCACCGATTGGAGGTTGAATGGGAAATTTTCAGTAAGTGCTGGGCAGTTTCGGTGAAGGGTTATAGCGAAAAGGTTGTGTATCACCAACCGTGCACCAAAAGGTCTTATCGGTAGAGGTTGTGGCTTCGCTGAAATGTCACAGCAAATGTTCAATGTCACACCGACCGCTGTTGGACAATTTCCTTTGGAAGGACTTTCTAGAAGTCTCGGCGAACAGGTCTGAATTCAGGGTGTTTTGGTATGACTGAAACAATCTACAAGATATCTCCCTGATAGGTTGAAGTTACATCGACAATTATAGGATGGATGGACTTGTTGGCAAGAAAAATGATATGTTACGGCGATAATGTGTATCAAGTGACCTTCGGTGAAACAAATTCTATTCTATGAGAGGTCTCTCTGATTACGTATGGTCACAGTGATAGTGAATGAATCTAAAGGGCATCTCGGCAAGAGATTAGCATTGTCTCAGCAACTCAGTGAATAAAGTTTCCTTTCGGTATAACAAAGTTGTTCTATATGATGTATCTCCGATATCAAAAGCTATAGCGATATCGAATGATGGTTTCATTTCGGTGAGAGAACCTTTTTGTCTCATCAACCAGAAGGATGTTATGAGTTCACAGCATGACATTATGTATTCGATATGACTTCTCCTGGCTCTGATGGATCTTGGAAAAAATGACAACCATAAGGTTGTCTGGAAACGTTAAAGTTGCCTTCGACATAACGTGTCATCGATGGAAATAAAAAGGATTAGGGTAAACTTTTTGAGTTTATTCTTTTTTTTGGGTATCAAACCCTAGCCTGGCCGCCATCATGAATGTTTACGTTTCTATTGTGGCTGACCGTAATGGTTTCCACAGAGGTTTATGGAAGGTTTATTTGGTGCATTTCTGACTGGAAGCTCGACAGTGGATAATGGAGCCATGGGAGTTACAGATCTGTTTGGTATTTTATTTTATGTGTTTCATACTACGCATATTAATTTATTATCACCATTTTTTTAACTGCTCTCTGCATCTCAGTCATTATGATGCCTTGACTGAGTATTGTCTTTCATGCATTAGAGGTTATGATTTTCTATGGTGGACAGTTGTGCTTTTTAAGAAGAAAAATGAACTCATTCATTACAGATTTGTTGAGAATGACTCTTAGCTGGGTGAATCAATTCTTGTCTTGTTTGGTTGTTTAGCCATTACTCCTGAAGACAGTTACCTATCTAGAATTTAAATCTAGATGTATATATAGTAGCGGAAAACCTGGTTTTCTATTCGACTGTTGATGTAATTATGAGATTATCAATTCCTTGGCTGTATGAAATTGTATGGATAAACTCTACAATAAAAGAGGTAGAGACTTTGTAAATTTCTTCTCTATGTAGTATTTTGGGGATTCAGTTATTGAATCTTTAAGGTACTCTGGAGATGATAAAACAGAGAGATATGTGCTTAACTGAAAATAGAGAAATCCTCTAAATCATTATTATTGTTCAAAACATAATTTGAGGGGTTGGTACTCCTTGAGATAGATATCTCTAAATGAGGGGTTGGTGCTCCTTGAGTGGGTGCTAAAAAATCAGCCTATAAGGCATTGTGAACAGTTGATTATAAGATTAAGCCTGGAAGGCATTTAGGGAGTGGTTTTTATACCCCAGGAGGGTTTTCCACTCGGCAAAATATTTTGCCTCTTTGTTCTTCTGTGTTCTCTCTGGTTTACTATGCTGTTGTTGTTTCAGTTCACTGTTAAGTCATTATTTTTCTCAAGACGGTGCCTCTGTAACCAGAGCTCCATTATTTGATGGAATAGATTATGTGTTCTGGAAAATCAGAATGGAAGCTTTTCTTATTTCTTTTGATGTTGATGTTTGGAGCATGGTTATAACTGCTTACAATGTACCAACCTTTATTCCCACTGATCTTGCTGAAAAAAAGAGGTATGAAACAAATGCCAGAGCTAAGCATGCCATCTTGTGTGGGTTAACTAAAGATGTGTTCATTAAAGTCATGCATTGCAAATTTGCTCATGATATCTGGGAAAAACTTGAAACTATATATTAAGGGAATGAGAAAGTCAAATTGTCAAAAATCATTACTCTCAAACATCAATTTGAGGAGTTGAAAATGAAGGATGATGAAAAAGTGGCTGAATATTTCCTAAGAGTTGATGAAGTTGTCAATGCAATGAAAGGTCTAGGTCAAACTGTTAATGAATTTGATGTAGTCACAAAGGTTGTTAGAACCTTACCACCTAAATTTGAATCTAAGGTTTCAGCCCTAGAAGAAAAGAAACACTTTGATCAACTTACCTTAGATAGCCTGCAAGGAATACTTACTGCCTATGAAATGAGAACTAACAAAAACAATTCAACAGGAAAAGAAACTGCCTTTAACACTGAAAAGAAAGAAAAAGTTGAAGTTAGTGAATCAAAGTTGTCTGATTCTAAAGAATCCCATTTTGTTAGAAGATTTAAAAAGGGATCAGGAAAATATAAGGAAAACTTCCCTTTAAATGTTTTAACTGTGGAAAAATAGGTCACTTTGCTGCAAAGTGTCCCTATGATGATCAAATCTGTGACAACAAGACAACTGAAAAACTTCCTAAGAAGAAGGCCTTCAAACCTAAACGAAACTTCAATTTCAAAAAGAAGAAAAGTCTATTTAGTAAGGATGATTTTGATATTGAGTCTGAAGATTCATCTGCAGAAGAAGATGAAAATTTGTTCATGGCTGAAATTACTCACAAAATGATTCAAACACTATTGATGTTGAAGAAGGTGAAGTAGATCTTGAAAGTGAACTAAAATGTGCTTTACAAGAGGTTAGAAAACTCAAAAAAAAAGTTCTTGCTCAAGAACGTAAACCTGATCAAGAAATGGTCTCTCTGAAAACTTAGCTTGAAGAAGCTAAAAGAGTTGAAGACTGTCTTCGAGAGACTGTAAGCTGCAAGGATCAAGAAATTCAAAAACTGGGACAAGAAGTAGTCCTTCTTAGGAAGGAAATTGAAAAATATGAAAGCACTCTAAAATTGAATGAGATGCTCAGCAAACAAAAAATGCATAAAGATAAATCTAGTGTAGATTTTGAAAAGGGTGAATGCTCAACTGACAAAGCAAAACAAAACCCCTCTACTAAAGTCAAAGGCTCAGGTTCAAATCACTTAGAATCTGGTAAGGATCATGTTAAGTTTTTTAAAATTAATAGACCTTCATACAAAGACAAATTTTTTTTCTATGGTTATTGCTTTTTCTGCAACAAATTTGGTCATAAGGTGAGCACTTGTAGGCTTATGAATTCTAGAATACCTAGGTTTGGTCTTAGGCAACACTATGGTTTTGTTAGACAGATCAGATGTTTTAAATGCAATACTTTGGGACATTCTGTCAAACAATGCAGAGCTGATCTGCAATTGAAACAACAGAAAATTAAAAAGGTTTGGAAACCTAAGACTGTTAACAACATTGAACAAACTATGTTGGTTCAAACTGCTTTTCATTCCAAGAAAAAGGACTTATGGGTCTTGGACAGTGGATGTTCTAACCATATGACTAGCGAAAAGGATAAGTTTATAAATCTTGAAGATTATGTAGGTGGATATGTTAAGTTTGGTGATAACTCTGGTATTCAAATTAAAGGTAGAGGTTCACTTCTTTTGAATGAAGACACTCCTATCTATAATGTGTACTATGTGGAAGGTCTTAAGCACAATCTTCTAAGTGTTAGTCAAATATGTGATAGTGGTTATCATTTTCTTTTCACTTCGCAGGGATGTGAGATTAAGAACAAGCTTGGAAAGGTTGTTGCCGCTGGAAGGAGGACAAAAGGAAATGTGTACAATCTTCTTGACTCATCATGCAATGACAATAATCAAGGTATGTGTCTAATGGGCCAAATTGAAGAGAATTGGTTATGGCATAAAATATTAGGACACATAAACTTTGAAAATCTGGTTAGAATCAGTAAAAATCAGAATGTTAGAGTTCTACCAATTCTTAGCAAACCAGAAAAATCTATGTGCAAAGAATAATTAAGTGGTAAACAAACTAAAATCAGCTTCAAGTCAAAAGAATATTCTTCTTCAAAACCTTTACAGCTTGTGCATACTGATTTATGTGGACCAACCAGAACAAGGTCTATTAATGGTGAAAGGTACTTTATGTTGTTTGTGGATGATTATACTAGAATGATATGGGTTACATTTCTTAAGCACAAATCAGAAGCCTTTGGAAGGTTCAAATTTTTTTGAAAAATGGTTGAAAAGGAATCTGATCTGAAACTTAAATGCCTTCGATTAGACAAAGGAGGTGAGTTCACCTCTCAAGAATTTATTGATTACTGTGAACAACACGGTATTAAAAGATAGTATGCTGCAACTAAAACACCTCAACAAAATGGGGTAGTTGAACGTAAGAATATAACTGTAAAAGAAATGGCTAGAACCATGCTAGATGAAGCTAAGTTGTCTAATATGTATTGGAAAGAAGCTGTTCATACAGTTATATACATTTTGAATAGAGTGCAGCTTAGGGTGAAATCTAAACACACTCCTTATGAACTTTGGTATGGAAAAACTGCTTCTGTCAAACACTTTAAAATTTTTGGAAGTAAGTGTTTTATCAAGAAAGATGATGATAACCTTGGGAGCTTTCAATCAAAGAGTGATGAGGGTATCTTCTTGGGATACTCAACTCACAGCAAAGCTTATAAATTCCTTAGCAAAAGGCTTAACAAGATTGTTGAAGTTGTTAATGTAAAATTTGATGAAAGACCACATTTGATTGCTAAATCTTTGCAGGATAATGAGGAAGAAGAACTTGAATTTGAAATAATTTCAGAAGGAGCTGAAACAACAAAATCTGTTGCTGAATCAGCAAGCCCTAAAAATGAAAAAGCAAGTCATGAAAAGGTTGCATCAAAAGCTCCTTCAAAAACTCTAGCTATATATCACCCCAAAGATTAGATTATTGGGGATAAATATGCAGGAGTTCAAACTAGAAGAAAGGCTGCAAAATCTGATGAAAAGGCACAAATTGCTTTTTGTTTAGTTACTCAGTTTAAGCCTAAAATTTTTAATGAAGCTCTCACAAATTCATGTTGGATTAATTCTATGTAGGAAGAAATTGATCAGATTGAGAAAAATCATACTTGGGAGTTAGTCCCAAGACCAGATGACAAGAATGTCATTGGAGGCAAATGGATATACATAAACAAGGTTGATGAAAATGGTAATGTTATTTGCAACAAAGCAAGGTTTGTTTGCAAAGGCTATGCTCAACAAGAAGGTATTGATTTTGGTGAAACCTTTGCACCTGTTGCTAGACTAGAATCTATCAGAATATTCTTGGCTTATTATGTTTACAAAAACTTTACTATTTATCAAATGGATGTCAAAACTGCCTTTTTAAATGGCTATTTAGATGAAGAGGTCTATGTTGAATAGCCTAAAGGATTTATTTGCAAAGATAATCCTAACCATGTTTACAGGTTGAAAAAGGCTCTCTATGGCTTAAAACAAGCACCTAGAGCTTGGTACTCTAGGTTGGACAGTCATTTAATTTCTAATGGCTTTGTTAGAGGAGGTGTAGACAGTAATCTTTATGTTAAAACTGAAGGTTCTGATATTTTGGTTGTTGAAATTTACGTTGATGATACTATCTTTGGCTGAAATAATGTCACTTTGAGTAAAAAATTCTCTCAGATAATGGAATCTGAGTTTGAAATGTCAATGTTAGGAGAATTAAATTTCTTTCTGGGTCTTCAAATTTCTCAATGTGAGAATGGAATATTTCTTTCTCAAACCAAGTATGCTAAAGAGATGCTTAAGAAATTTCAGATGGATGAATGCCACCCAATTAGCACTCCAATGATTACTAGATGCAAACTTACTAAGTTGATGATTCTCTTGATACAAATCAAATGGAATATAGATCAATGATCGATAGTATCTTATATTTAACTACCTCTAGAACTGACATTATGTAGGCGGTTTGCACTGTTGTACGTTTTCAGGAATCACCTAAAGAATCTCATGTTACTATTGTCAAATGAATCTTTAGATACATTCAGGGCACTCTTGATTATGGTCTTTGGTATCCTATGAGTAATGATTTCTCTTTGATTGCTTATACTGATGCTGACTAGTCTGGTTGTTTGGATGATAGGAAAAGCACTAGTGGTGCTGCATTCTTTCTTGGTGATCATTTAGTGGCATGGCACAACAAGAAACAATATATGTCTCTCTTTCTACTGCTGAAGTAGAATACATTGCTGCCACTTCATGCTGTACTCAAGTTCTCTGGATGAGTCAGACTCTTTCAGATATGGGTATTGATGTTTCTAAACCTATTTCTATTCTCTGTGATAACACTAGTGTGATAAATATTTCAAAAAATCATGTTATGCACTCTCGCACTAAACATATTGCTATCAAGTTTCACTTTCTTCGAGAAAAGGTTTTGGCTAATGAATTCTGCTTACAGTTTGTTGGATCTCAAGATCAGGTGGCTGATATTTTTACAAAGCCCTTAGCAAAAAAGTTATTTGAAAGGCTGAGATTTTGATTGGGAGTTATCTCTCAATTTTTACTTCACTAAATCTCCAAGCTATAGCTTAGGGGGAGCATGTTATATGTTTTGATTCACTTACAGCTCTCCTACAATCTTGGTTGCTGCACTACTACTATTTTTTTTGCAGCTGTTTCTCATGATATTTTTGGTTGGCTTCTCAGTTTGTTTCATGGCAATGCACGATCTTCTCTTCTACTCTTTGTCATTGAGGCAAAAAGGGGGAGAGTCATTTGTGTTTTTCCATCAAGGACAAAGGGGGAGTTTGTTGGATCCCAGTTGTGTTTATGGTTTGTCCTTAATGACAAAATCTCTTTCAGTTGGTTCTCTTTGCTAATCAGTCTCAGTTTGGATCCTTATGATTTATAATGGCACTTCTTTGATGTCCCTTGGCTATTACAGAAACTTATTTGTTATGTTTCAATTTTGTGATGATGATGAGAATTTTGGTTCAAGTTATGAATGCTATCTCTTTGACTAACAGATTTTGAAAGATGGTTTCTTTGTCAAGATGGTTCTTTTTGCATATCACAGGTATTAGTTGTTTCTCATTCAGGCTTACACATATCGGCATGAGTATGACAGGGTCTCCCCAATCCTTTTTTGAAATGTCTGTGTTGCCTATTGGAAAGACATTTCTAATGTCATATCGATTGATTTTAACATTTTGGCAGCTGTCGACAAGACCTCTTTTTGTTATGGTGACAACAGAAAGGTCTTTCGGCATAAGATTTTTCCGTCGGTATATGGTCACAACAAAATTACCTTGTCTCATCGATCAGAGGTTGAATGGGAACTTTTCGGCAAGTGTTGGGCGGTTTCGGTGAAGGGTCATAGCAAAAAGGTTGTGTCTCACCGACCGTGCACCAAAAGGTCTTATCGGCAGAGATTGTGGCTTCGTTGAAATTTCACAGCAAATGTTCAATGTCACATCGACCATTGTTGGACAATTACCTTTGGTAGGACTTTCTGGAAGTCTCAGCGAACAGGTGTGAATTTAGGGTGTTTCGGTATGACTGAAATGATCTACAAGATATCTCCCCGATAGGTTGAAGTTACAGCGACAATTATAGGATGGATGAACTTGTCGGCAAGAAAAATGATATGTTACGGTGACAATGTGTATCAAGTGACCTTCGGTGAAAAAAATTCTATTCTATGAGAGGTCTCTCTGATTACGTATGGCCACAGCGATAGTGAATGAATCTAAAGGGCATCTTGATGAGAGATTAGCATTATCTCAGTGACTCAGTGAATAAAGTTTCCTTTCAGTATAACAAAGTTGTTCTATATGATGTCTCTCCGATATCAAAAGCTATAGCAATAGCGAATGATGGTTTCATTTCAGTGAGAGAACCTTTTTGTCTCATTGACCAGAAAGATGTTATGAGCTCACAGCGTGACATTATGTATTCGATATGACTTCTCCCGGCTCTGATGGATCTTGGTGAAAACGACAACCATAAGGTTGTCTGGCAACATTAAAGTTGCCTTTGGCATAACGTGTCATCGATGGAAATAAAAAGGATTAGGGTAAAATTTTTGAGTTTATTCTTTTTTTTGGGTATCGAACCCTAGCCTGGCCACCATCATGAATGTTTACGTTTCTATTGTTGCTAACTGTAACAATTTCTACAGAGGTTTATGGAAGGTTTATTTGGTACATTTCTGACTGGAAGCTCGACAATGGATAATGGAGCCATGGGAGTTACATATCTATCTGGTATTTTATTTTATGTGTTTCATACTGCGCATTTTTATTTATTATCACCATTTTTTTAACTGCTCTCTACATCTCAGTCATTATGATTCCCTGACTAAGTATTGTCTTTCATGCATTAGAGGTTATGATTTTCTTTGGTGGACAGTTGTGCTTTTTATGCAGAAAAATGAACTCATTCGTTACAGATTTGTTGAGAATGGCTCTTAGCTGGGTGAATTGGTTCTTGTCTTGTTCGGTTGTTCAGCCGTTACTCCTGAAGATAGTTACCTATCTAGAATTTAAATCTAGATGTATATATAGTAGCGAAAAACCTGGTTTTCTATTCGACTGTTGATGTAATTATGAGATTATCAATTCCTTGGCTGTATGAAATTGTATGGATAAACTCTACAATAAAAGAGGCAGAGACTTTGTAAATTTCTTCTCTATGTAGTATTTTGGGGATTCAGTTATTGAATCTTTAAGGTACTCTATAGATGAGAAAACAGAGAGATATGTGCTTAACTGAAAATAGAGAAATCCTCTGAATCATTATTATTGTTCAAAACATAATTTGAGGGGTTGGTACTCCTTGAGATAGATATCTCTAAATGAGGGGTTGGTGCTCCTTGAGTGGGTGCTAAAAAATCAGCCTATAAGGCATTGTGAACAGTTGATTATAAGATTAAGCCTGGAAGGCATTTAGGGAGTGGTTTTTATACCCCAGGAGGGTTTTCCACTTGGAAAAATATTGTGCCTCTTTGTTCTTCTGTGTTCTCTCTGGTTTACTATGCTATTGTTGTTTCAGTTCACTGTTAAGTCATTATTTTTCTCAATTCTGTTTATGAATGATTACATTCAATTCATGAATGCTTTAATCAGAGTGATATTGAGATCAAATCTGAGCTGTGTGTTTGAATATTTGAAAAATTGGTCAAATAGTTAAGTCACTGATTCACCCCCCCTCTCAGTGTCATTTTAACTCCAACAAAAAGGACAAAATATGAACATCCCACAAGGGAAAGGACAAAATATGAATATCTCACATGGACAAGGACAAAATATGCACATACCATATGGACACTTCCAAGGAAAAAACACCAACATGCTACATGGAAAATTATTTCAAGAAGGACAAGGAACTCAAATGACGCAACAAATGTGTAACTTTGGCAATCAAATGAGTAAGGGATTTCAAATACCTCAAATACAAACAAACATGGATGGGTCACATATTCCCACATACTCATCCTAGATTCATACTCAACAAAAAATTCCCACTCACAACTAGCAATATCAGCAAACACCTAATCAAAACATACCGTACTTTCAAGCAACCAATGATCCCATTGTACCCGCCTTGCTAGAAAGAGTGGATGACCTTCAAAAACAGATAGAAAATATGAAAACCTCTAACAAGAAGAAACAAATTCCATACAACTTATGTCCATATCCTTTTGATACAACTTTGTACATGCCACCATTTCCACATGGTTATGTGGCTCCAAACTTCAACAAATACAAGGGTTAAAAAAATCCACTTGACCACAGCAGAGAGTTTGTAACAAGTTATGTGGATATTGCTCATGAGCACACATATCTAATGTGATTGTTTCCTAAAAGCCTTGTAGGACCAGCCTTAGAATGGTTCTATACACTGCAACCCAGAATACAGTAATGGAAAGAACTTGCTGAAAAATTCATGAAAAATTACAGATACAACATTAACACAGACACCTCCATTACCAACTTATGTCAGCTCACACAAGAAGATTCAGGTGAAACCTTTTTACCATTCTTTCAAAAATGGAGGAGCCTAGCGAGTCATTGTCATATAGACATATCTGAAAAGGAAAAAGTTGACATGTTCGTACAAACGTTATTAGGCCCATTGAAAAATGGCTTGCATGTTCATTGTTGTACAACTTTTGCAGACCTAGTTGAATGGGGTGTCCAAGTTGAGAAAGTCTTCATAGCTGAAGGAAAACTAAAATATGGTCCCAAAAACACAAATGCAAACCCTCCTTCTAACAAAAATAAATTTTGGGTTAAGAACAAACATGTCACCAACGATGGTGTAGTCGATGCTAAGGTTGTCAACGCTATGGGTCCTATGATTACTCTAAAAGGGACACAACCACAAAACACATTGATGATGACAAAAACCTATGCTGCTAATGTTATCCAAACAAATCAGAATAACCAAGGCAATCAAAACAATCAAATTCAAAGGCAGCCTAGACAACCCAAACAATTCCCTAGAGGATGTACATACACTCCCTTGGGTTAGCCTATTGAAGAAGTTCTCAGGAAATGCCTTTAGAATGGTGTCATCACACTTGAGGACCCCAAACCATACGACCCTGGGTATTTTAAACCATCTTGGTGGGATGATAATGCATTTTGTGACTATCACCAAATAAAAGGACACAAAACCTCTTCCTGTAGACAATTGAAAAATCTGGTACAAGACCTTATTGAAAAGCGTATCATTAAAGTTGGTGGACCACAGTTTGCTTCTAATGTGGATCATACAATACACAAGAACCCACTGCAGGATCATGGTTCTGGAAACCCTTCTACGTCAAATACAAATAACAATAGTCGAGCCAACTATGCTCGTATTGGATATGACTATTCTGGGGGACCTATCGTACATCACATTAGAACAACTAATGAACATGTCTACATAATCACCATTAGAAAGGCCCCTGAATGCAATGCCACCACCCGTGGTGAAAAGGTCACCATAGCCGACCCTCCTCCCCCTAGACAACCAAAGGTAACAATAGCTAGCTTGTCCACTTTGCAGTCGCAATCACATCCACAAAACAAGCAGTCCCAACCTAAAGGAAACTTCAATCTTATTGACCATCTTGGAAAAACATTGGCACAAATATCTATCCTTGAGTTGGTATGCATCTCACCTGCCCATAAGGCCATCCTAGATAAAACATTGCAAGAATCCTCTGTTCCCTAAGATATTGATGTCAGCCAATTCAAAGCCATGGTAGGATATCTCATGATTCCCCACCATATCACCTTTTCTGACCAAGACTATTCATCATCCAAATACAACCATAATGATGCCCTTCATATCAAAGTTTTTGTTCATAAGCATAAGGTTAGACGAGTCTGATGCTTGTGTAGATGCCACAAGAAGCATTGTTATCAAGGCATATGATGATGAAGAATGTTCCTCTCAGGGCATAATAACACTTCCAATTCGAATCGGGCCAGTCATTATCTACACCACTTGTCAAGTTTTGGATTTGGACCTGCCATACAACATTTTACTTGGTCGACCTTGGATCCATGCATTGAAAGCCATCCCTTCCATGTATCACCAATTCCTGAAATTTCCTTTTGAAGATACCAAAATTACTATATACAGAGACTTCGATCCATTCCAATATTGTACCAACTTACGAGGTGTCTCAGAATGTCAAGTTCCTATCAACCATGAAGCCTCGATGTATTCATCTTTCAAATTCATCAACCCATCAAGACTTGCAAAGCCTTCCACGTCCACATCCATCGCCACATCATTTCACTACATTGATCCATCTTCATTGACCAAGTCATACACTCCATTTACTCTGTCATCAAACCCCAAGGTCCAAATTCATGACATGGGATATGGAGAATATCGTATGGATAATTTACCAGCAAACAACAATGCTAATGTCGCTGATAGAGGTCAAAATTCCAACGTTGATGTCAAGATAGTTACAGAAGGAACACAAAAGGATGGTCGTGCTTGGATTGAAACCTTTCAGGACCCTGATGACACATAAGCCTTTGACATATCTACTTCCTCTCAAGCTTTTCATATCTATTATAACCCCTTGTTTGACCAAAAAATTTAAAATAACCCATTCTTTAAGCATGACCTTGTTGAGGATATCCAATCATCATCCTTCCATACCACCTACCCTAGGCTAGGATATGAATCTCCTATTGTCATCTCTACTAAGTCATCTTGCCAAGTCATTAAGGATGTGCACGCCTCCTTTGATGTTAACAGTACAGAAAAGGATAGTCCAAAAAATTCCATTAATGGCATCGCCACTCCCATTCATCCACTAAACATCCCTTTCACCTCACCTACTTCCCCCATTTCACACATTTCCACTTGCCTCATAGACATGGATCAATAGATCATAACTCAAGAAAAGAATAAAGGAAAATCTCCAATGAATGAGATATCTTTAAAAGGAGATCAAAAATCAAAAGAATGAAAAGAAGATCAAGACAAGTCCCATAGCCAAAATAAAAAGCGGTTAGACAAAATAGAAATAAAATTCAAAAGTGAAAATGAGAAAAAGTCGATCTCAAAGTATGCCTCTCCATTAAAAATCATTGGGGGCATCTATCAAGGAAAAAAGTCAAACAAAGCGCTTGTTGATCCAAGGTCTATATCCATGTCACTCTCACTCATAGCATATACTCTGTTCCATCCATTCATGTTCACATATCCATCATATCCCTCCATTGGCGATTTCTTTCAATGTATCTTTGATGAAAAATCCTTCTTGTACTCTAACTCGTCGGTTGCCCAAGCTCCTTTTCAGCTGAGGCTTGATGGACCACATAGTGTGCACATTAGGGACCCTACCATAGCCTCTTTCATTCATCACATCTAGCATCCTTGATATCTTCCACTCGTACTCCTCATCCTGATTAGGTTCTTTCATCCATCACGATCATCCACACAAGATCAGGGCATCATCAAGGCAATCCATGGATTTGGAATTTATCAATTTTATACCTAGCTTCAGAGAGCTAGGGAAAAAGTCCTAAAAAAAAAAATTGAAAAATACAAAAATCGTCACCTTGATGAAAACCTGGGAAATAGGCATCCTGGTGACATCAGAAAAAAGAAAAAAAAGAAAAAAATGATGAATAAAATGACAAAAATAAAGAGAAATAATTTGTCCAATAGTGAAAACCTAGTAAACAGGCACTTTGGATAAGTACCATGGTAAAAACCTAGCAAACAGGCGTCATGTGTAGTCAGTCATTGTTGTGCCATCTATTGTCGCTCTATCTACCTTTGTCCCTAATAAACATACTCTTTTTTGACATTCATCATAACACTTCACCCTGACATCATGACATTTCTGTCCATGGCTGACAATGGTTGAAATCAAGTCTTGCATACTGTCCATTGTCCATGCTAGTCATACCTTTTCTTTCCATTCCATTTAGCCTGGTTCATACTCAACTTGATTAGGGAAAAAAATTTATCATGAGACTGTAGTGGGTACTACACGTGATCCTGAAAATCATAAAATGTCCTGAAAAAAGACCTAAAAATAGAAAAATGTCTTGAAAAAAAGACCTAAAAATCAAAAAATGTCCTGGAAAAAGACCTAAAAATAAAAAAATGTCCCTAAAAAAGACCTAAAAATCAAAAAAATGTCTTGAATAAAATATAAAAATTCTAAAAAACAAAGTCATGTCAGTCAACAAAGTCACGTTAATTCAAGTCTTGCTTAATCTTTGTCATTGTTGAACTACGTTGTCTCTGCGCACTTGCTACATAGGCAAGGCTCATCTTTGAGCCCCTGAGACATTGGGTCAATCCTATTAGGTTTGTCAAAATAAATCATGACTCAATCTTTGGTCAATAAGACAAAGTCATTGGTCATGTCAAACTACGAGGTCTCTGAGTGTACGATGTAGGCAAGGCCATCTGTTGATGAGCCCTCGAGGCCACACTAGGTCAGTCCGTTAGGGTTCATTGCATGATTTTCTCACACAAATGAAATAGTATTAAAATTTATCATGCTCTTTGTCCAAATTCAAACAAACAATTTACCCAAGCGAACTTCTGCAGTCTTTCAATCCAGTACGACAATCATCTTGGCATATCAGAATTGGTCAAACTAGTCAAATCTTGCTTACTCTATAGATGTGTCCTTCTGAATGGTAGCACATCATTTAATCATGCCCTAGGATGTGTTTTTCTTAGGTATCGTCACAGTCATCTGGAAATTTGAGGATTCTCATGACATTTGAGATACATTCCTCTTAATATCGACATCATTCAGGATGTGTCCTTCCTGAATTCAACAATCTTGACATTGACATCATTTAGGATGTGTCCTTCCTGAATTCAACAATCTTGACATTGACATTGTTTAGGATGTGTCCTTCCCAAAATTGACATAAATTTGACATCTCGACATCGACATTGTTCAGGATGTGTCCTTCCTGAACTTGACATCAATTCAACATCTTGACATCGACCTCGTTCAAGATGTGTCCTTCCCGAATTTGGTATCACTCTGGCATCAATGTCATTCAGAATGTGTCCTTTCTGAATCTGACATCTCGACATCATTTAGGATGTGTCCTTCCTAAACTTGACACCAATTTGGCATCTTCATATCATCAACCCTAGCATTTTGACACCAAGACATCCAACATTCCACCACACTTGACAAACTTGACATTTTGACATTTAGACACTTGGCAAACACTTGGCATTTAATTTTATGATGCTTGTTTTGTCTTTTGGAAATCATGATGCTAGTTCCTCAAGGATGTCTTGACAACAGAATTTAGAGGAGCAATGACGTTTCATGATTTTTCTTTCCTGTATTTACTATTTGTGGTTGATTATAACAAAAAGACTGGGGCAATCACTCTCTTAGTATGATTCATGATCATCCTTGTCTGGGATTGCTTTTCTCACGTGATGTTACAACCTTGCACACCTTGGTCTATGTCATATCATGGTGTTTGTTGGCCATTACAATAATTTTCCCAATGATGATAAATATTAAAATGTAAGCATGAAAGTTGGTTCCCCTATCATTTCTCATCTAGCTTTCCATCTTCATCCTCCTTTCTCTTCCACGCTAATATCCATCTCGTTCTAAGCTAACATTTCTTCTATCCTTCATCCTCTAGTCTTATCATCCATTTCGAGAGCACATTCATGTTTTCTGAACTCACCTGTCCTCTCGAGGGGGCATACACAACCCTCCTTGTCATTCTTCTTTCACTGGGGCATATTTCAAAAGTAAATTTCTTTGACACAATGCGATGAACTGCATTATGTCATAGAGGGGCAAAATGTAGACACTGAAAAATATCCTAAGTCCATGAGCATCATTTTTCTAGGTCGTTGTCCTTCGATAATTGAATAATTTTAATTATTCAATTAAGTTTGATTGCATTCCTCTATCAAAAATATTTAATTATTTAATTAATTCACCTTCTCATCTTTATTCTATCCTAATCAATTTAAATTATTTAATTGTGTCGCTAATATATCCCTTTCTTCAATAATTAAATAAATCATTTTTTATTTAATTATTTATCTTTCATCTATAGTTAGATAATAATAATAATCATTATTTGACCTTTTGTTCTTCTATAATTAAATAATTGTTGAAATTATTTAATTGTGTTTCATTCCTCTCCTTTGGATAAATAATTCAAATTAATTATCCATGTCTAATTTCCACCTCCCCATTTAGTTAAATTGATTAATTTAATTTAATGCTCATTTTTTCTTTTGCCGGTATTGGCATGGTGTGATGGTTTATAGGTGGAATTGTTGTTCTTGCCACCAAGGTTCAAACCCCATTGGGGTGGTATTGTTGAATGGTTGTATCTGGTTCATAGCTCCCATCAAAAGTGTTTACCCCTTGAATAAAATGCTCATTTTTTATTTTTCTCTAAATAAATAATTTGGATAAATTATTTATTTGCCACTTGCCATTTTCCTCCAATTTGAATAAATTATTTAAAATAAATTATTTATGCACCTCCACTTGATCAAAGATACCTTGTCATTATTTCATGTCATAGCCTGCATGTCCCTGCATGTCTGTCTGTCATGATTCCTCCAAGAATAACATATTCTTGGTTTATCAATTCTGGACCATTGATCTTGGAATCCTTCTAGAGGATTAATCTTAGCCGTCCATTTGAAGGGTTGTCTATAAAAGTTGTTAGTGTAAATAAAGTCTTGTACCTAGTTAATTCATTACTAGGGGACTTATTTACACATGTTAAGTTTACTTAGGTCATAGGAAGGAATCTTTCTAGAAGATGTTAGTTGTCATTAGTTGTTATCTTATCTTTGACAACTACTACATGTGAACCTAGGTAAGTGTGACTAGTTGTCTCATGTCATATGATTAAGACACTTGTCATAATCCTATGACATCTTGCATCTCACTTTGGCTATATAACCAAGGGGTCTCTCATTTGTAAATCAATCAATCATATCATTGACATTGAATATAGTTTATTCTTGTCATATTCATCTCTCTCTTTTTGTGCTTTCCATTTGGTCCATAGATCTTGGCATCCATAGCAAATTCTAACATGGTATTAGAGCAGGTTGGGTGCCATTGGAGAGTCTTTTTCTAAAGAGAGATCTCAATTTTGGGGGAGTTCCATTTTTGGCTCTTTGTTTCAGGTTCATATTAGAGCTTGTTGGTGCAAATCTAATCTCACCATTGCATCTAGAAGGTTCGAGAAAGTTGATTTTTCCTTTTGTTTCATCCAAATTGGACATAGAAGGCCAAATCTATGAGGGTTTGAAGCTGAAGAGTGGTTGCTAGATCCAGAAGGTAGCTGCATTTTTGGAGCATTTTGGGTCAAATCCAACCCTGCCATCGCGTCTAGAAGGGCCAAAAACCCTAAGATTGACTGTCAAATCATCCAAATCGGAGCAGTTGTTTGGTGAGGAAATTTTTTTTTGCTCAAGGAGTCGTACAGCTCCCAAGTCGTCATAAATATAGTCGGTACAATTTTTTTCAAAAATTATTTTATTCATCGGAAAATTTTTGAAATTTTTTTATGAAAAAATCATTTTTTGTACTGATCAAATATTTTTCATTGTAAAAGTTGATTTTTTAAAAAATCAAATAAAAAAAAAGGGTAAAAGTTTTTCTGCGGAGATTTGTACACATTACAAAGTACTGCATAGGCAAAGGTATTGCGGACCCAGCGCCATGCACGTGGCGGTACATTCTCTCTAGCGATCCCACCATTCCCACGTGGGCTTCATCTACCTGTGGGCTACTTCTACCACCAGCGACCAGCAGTCCAAATCCTGACTGTCTTTATTCAAATCAGCTGGTGGTATATTCAATATTTAGGAAAAAATAGAACTCGACAACTCCAAAGAAACCTGACGAACAAGTCATCATTTTCATAGAGGCTCCAGAAGGTATGGGGATTGAAGAATATTCCACGACATTTTCTAATATGGAGGACCCATGACGACGGTGACGGCTGGAAGGCCGTCAAATTTAAGATCATATTTTTCCTGCATCAGAAACACATCAGCGCTGACATCAACATGCATTTAAAATCTTTTTTACCCCTCTCCATTTGCATTTTCATTTTCATAGGAGAAATTCAAAGCATCATATCTCAGTCATAAGAGCTCCTTTTCCAGTGCAATTTTTTTTATTTGGGCTAATTTTTCATGATCTACACTATGGTGCAATTATTTTTTGATTTTGGTCTCTAGTTTTTCTAGAAATTGCAAATTCTCATAGGTGTTGTTGCTTCGTCCTCAAATTGGGAACTTTGGGAACTCATATCTTACTCCTACGGTAACATTTTTGGGTGCAACCTTTTTTGAATACTTTTCAATGGTATGATCAAAGTGATCTCATTTTGTACCAAAAATTGTACTTGATTATGTGGCCAAATTTGGCATTTGCATGTACCAAGATCAAAGAACACTTTGTTGTTTTTGGCAAGTGGCAACTGTAAACACACTAAGTATAAAGTGCCAAATCAGATATTGCTTGGGGGGGTTTCTTGATTGAGTGATTTGGGGGGGTAATCTTGCAGTGATTGCTTGCAATATTTTTCTTGGTTTGTGTTCTTGCAAATGGGGAAATCTCAAATTGAACCCCTAAATCCACATAATTATGCTATATGGAGAAAATCAGTAAGGAACTATCTCATGATGAAAGGTTTAATAGGTCATCTAAAGGACACCATTCAAAAACCTACTGATGCTAAAGAATTGGCAAGGTGGGAGATTGATCGTGAGAAAACACTTGGATGCATATGTTCATTAGTCTCATTTGATTTGCAATTGCATATTGAATCATGTAATACACCTAAAGAGGCATGGGAGACTTTTGAAAAATTGTATGGTAAAATAGATAAGATTAGAGGTTATCAGATTGATAATGATTTGATGAATCTTGATCCTAAATTTTTTGACCACATCCAAGACTACATCTCCAAAATCAAGCAACTAAGAACATAGTTGAAAGAATGCAGTATTGAAAAAGAGGATTTACAATTGATTCTGAATTTTTTATCCAAGCTTGGTCCTGAGTATTCAGTTTTTGTTTTTGGATTTCACTTGGTCCTGAGTATTCATTTTTTGTTTTTGGATTTCACACCCATCGAATTTATATGGGAGCATCATATGTTGATCCTAAGTTTGATGACTTTGCAAATATCCTAATCCAAGAGGAAGCTAAGTTAATGAACATGGGTCTAATCAAGTCTTCCAAGTCACATGCATTGGTAGCAAGTGAGTCTAAGGGACATAAAGAATTAGGGAATCTTGATAAGAAGCAAAAGAAGAAAAAGAACAAGCCACATAAAGAATCAGAATCCTCATCCTCAAAAGGAGAATCATCTAAGAAGGAGAGACATTTTTGTGCATATTGAAAGAAAGATGGACATGAAGAACACTATTGTTATAAGAAGGATATTGATGAGTTGAAAAATCTTCTCAAAAAGAATCACAATTATTTTCCTTCTAGAATGTCTGAATCTTCTTCTCCTTCTACTTCCAAACAGTCTAAAAAGGAAAAAGGTCAAGCATCTACATCAGGATATAAAGGACAAGCTCTTTGTGCTCTTTTAGGTCCAAGATTAGGGAGATGGCTTCTAGATTCAGGAGCATCTCATCAAATGGCATCTTCACAGACTATCTTCTCTTCATTTCAGCCTTGTACTATGTCTCCTATCTTGATGGGAAATAATGCATACATGAGTGTAATAGGGAAGGGATCTATTAGTTTTGGGGATAACACTTTTCAGGATGTCTTGTGTGTTCCTAATTTGACGAACAATCTTCTTTCCATGTATCAAATTACACATGCTGGAGATGGGAGAACTGTGGAGTTCACACCTAATTTTGGCATCATTCGAGACTTGGAGACTAAAGAGATCATTGCTACTAGGGTGGTTGATCATTCATCTTGGTTGTATATCTTTGCACAATTTGCTTCTGATGATGACCTTGTTCCTACGACTATTGATCATATGAACCATGATTCAGAGGAGACATTTGGCTTCTTGAACTTGGGAATTCTCACATCAGATCCAGTTCTTGAGCCATGCATTTCATCTCCTCCATATACTGTTGCAGTTGATGATACTTGTGATTCAACAGTTTTGGCTCCTTGTGATTATGTGCAATAGGACATTCATAGTCTTCCAGAGATGGCTACTTGTGATGACTTCTTGATAGGTATTTCAGACTTGTTTGTGGAGTCTCATCTTGCAAATTTGGAGGACATCATCGATAGCATTCATCTTCTCTTTGATGAAGATGCACCTTCTTCAGTTGTTGTGAGGGGACACCTTGACCCTCTTGTTCATTCTCTACATGATCATTCTTTGCAATTTGGCGTGAGTGTGGATAGTTTTGGACAACATTTGGAGGAGGCTTCTTTGTCTTCAGAGGGGATATCTTTGTCTTTGGATAGTGCTCTACATTCATCTCTACTAGATGTTGGATTGTCCTCTTCAACAATGTGGCCTAGAAAACATGTTTGGAGTGTGTCAGCTTTCAGCATCAACATGGAGACACTTGAGCATCATTTAAAGACACTATCACACATCATCCATCATCCTAATATCCTGCATACATCCATGGTTTTGTTTCTTCCTAATGGGAGGAACATTGTTCGGAGAGATTGGATCATCTTTAGCATTCAATGTCGAGCTTCTACCATCATTGCAGGAGACTCAACATTGAGGGGGGGCTACCTTGTCTCTCTTCTACTTCTCTCTTATGGGGGGTCTTTTTCCTCACATGGGGTTTTTACCTTCTCATTCATCATTGATTGCATTTCTTTTTTGTATTTCATCTCTCTTCTGGGGAGGAGTTTTGTCCCACTAGGTTTTCTCCTTTTCTCTGTTTGTGAGAGATTGCATTGCATTGTACATGGGTACCTAACATGGCTTAGTAGCCAGGACCCATCATCATCTTTGTGTCATTTGCATAATAATTTGTTACTCCCTAAGTTGCACTTAAGGGGGGGTGTTGGTGTAAATAAAGTCTTGTACCTAGTTAATTCATTACTAGGGGACTTATTTACACATGTTAAGTTTACTTAGGTCATAGGAAGGAATCTTTCTAGAAGATGTTAGTTGTCATTAGTTGTTATCTTATCTTTGAAAACTACTACATGTGAACCTAGGTAAGTGTGATTAGTTGTCTCATGTCATATGATTAAGACACTTGTCATAATCCTATGACATCTTGCATCTCACCTTGGCTATACACTACAGGATTTGACACCATTTTCCGACGGTCGTTCGTCGGTCGTTCGACAAATCTCTGTCGGAAGAGCGACGCAATGGCCAAAAATTTTCCGTCGCTGTTTT
>VDFB02026320.1:46580189-46689312 GCA_007258455.2 Sequoia sempervirens | reverse complement strand
TTTTTCTTGCTCATTGTCCTTCGATAATTGAATAATTTTAATTATTCAATTAAGTTTGATTGCATTCCTCTATTAATTAAATAATTTTTAATTATTTAATTAATTCACCTTCTCATCTTTATTCTATCTTGATCAATTAAAATTATTTAATTGTGTCACTAATATATCCCTTTCTTCAATAATTAAATAAATCATTTTTTATTTAATTATTTATCTTTCATCTATAGTCAGATAATAATAATAATCATTATTTGACCTTTTATAATTCTATAATTAAATAATTGTCAAAAGTATTTAATTGTATTTCATTCCTCTCTTTTGGATAAATAATTCAAATTAATTATCCATGTCTAATTTCCACCTCCCCATTTAATTAAATTGATTAATTTAATTTAATGCTCCTTTTGTCATTTTCTCTAAATAAATAATTTGGATAAATTATTTATTTGCCACTTGTCATTTTCCTCTATTTTTAATAAATTCTTTAAAATAAATTATTTATGCACCTCCACTTGGTCAAAGATACTCTGTCATTATTTCATGTCATAGCTTGCACGTCCCTGCATGTTTGTCTGTCATGATTCCTCCAATAATAGCATATTCTTGGTGCATCAATTTTGGACCATTGATCTTGGAATCCTTCTAGAGGATTAATCTTAGCCGTCCATTTGAAGGGTTGTCTATAAAAGCAACCTTACTTCTCCATTTTTCACCTTAACAGCTAATTGTCTCCAACTTTCTTGCTACCATTTGCAGGTTTTGCACAAGTATTTAAAGTATTTCAACAAATATGAGGGAAAAGTTGCATAACAAGAAGAAGGAGAGCAAGAGAGGAAACCAACTACAATATTGGGAGTGCTTTATTTTGTTTTCTTTCATTTTGATATCTCCATTTTTTTGTATTCTTTTGTTTAGATGAGGTTAATAGCTTAGAAGTGTTGGATGTCACTTTATCTATGTTATTTGATTTTTAACCCCCATCTCACAGATACTAATTGCATTGCTCAATTTTATGAATGGACATACAGAAAGAAACATTTCCTATACAATTCCATTCATAAACGTTATATTATATATCAAGCACATAAAAAGGTGCGCCAAAAATGATATTCACTAAAAGACTTTAGAACATTTATGTGAATGCATAAAGAGGATATAAATCAAGTTTTACTGTGTAAAAGCAGTGATGCCAAAGCATGGGAATTTATAAATAGGAATTAAATCACTGAAAGCGAACCACTTTTATTTACTAACAGAATAATGGCACAAGAGAGAACATGTACTTGATCAACAGAGGCCCAACAAGAAACAAAAACATAGCGCCTAGTTAGCACATCATGGCAATAGGGAAATGATATACCCTATACTAATATACAGTTTACAACTCATTCTCATCTAAAACACAATGAATTCTATGGGACGAACTGGTAACTTAAAGTGAATGGGGTTTCGATTAAAACAAGACCACTAGTTAATACATGAATTTCTTTTGCCAACTCAAAGTTATGCCATGGTGGACTTCGAATATATCATATATTGCATGCAAATCCTATGCCAACACAATACATATACAACCATAGCACAAATAAAGGCCTTTATTCCCAAGATTCATCAAAGGAGAATTGACATGGCTAAAGGCTTAATTCCTACCACAATTCAACAAGAATATCATGTGCCCTTCATAACACAAAAGAACATTGAGAATAGGGTGACGTCAACATAAGGGACTCCATAATTTGTATGGGGCAAAGGAAAAGATAATTGGATCAACATTTTGAGTAGAAGATCTCAAAGGACTCACTAAAAGAAAGCAATGGTTACCAAGTAAACACATAATAGTTTTATTTAAAGCTTCAAGAAAGCAATCAAATGCTAATTTATAGAATACCCACAAAAATTTTTATAGAAAGAAGCCAATATCTTCCAAAAAATTTTATCTATTAGTTATTTCACTCTAAGATTAAGTAGTGGTAAGAAATAATGGAACCTGGTATTAATCATTTAGCCAGCCTAAAAATTGATACAAAGCTCGCTACATTCAATATGCAGCTTCAATAGGGCGGGGGCCCTAGCTCGGTTGGCTAAGTAATTCCGTTGCGGCTCTACTGGTCATGAGTTCTAGTCTCCCCCGTCCCGTGGTACCGGAGGGCGTGTCGCGCTAGCGCCGCCGGTCACGTTAAAAAGTTTACCAGGCGTACTGCAGTTTATAGGGTCGCTTACCCTTTATTCCCCTCGCGAGTCTAAAAAAAAAAAAAAAAAAAATAAAAAAAAAAAAAAATATGCGTACCACCTTAAATTCCACAACACTACAAACCCCAATTCCCCAAAGCTTCCAACTCTCCAAGAAAATATTTTAAAAGAACCAAAAAATGTTCACGGCAAAGCAACAAAATTCATTTTTAGAAAATAACCAAAAAGCTCCCTTTCAACAAAAATAACCAATTAATTAATTTACTACTCCATCATGTCCGTTATTGCATGCCCTCTCTTGATTTAATTACTTTCTTTTAAATTTCCCCACTACCATCAACGAACACTTATTATTATTATTTTATAATTCAACCATTCCTTATAATTTGTACACCATTAAATCAACAGTTAAAACATTTAATTTATTAATTTAATCCTTTCATTTTAGTTTTCCAGCACAATACAATAATTAACGTATTTACTTAAATATTTCTTTATTAAACCATAAATTTTAATTTATTTAAATCAAATTAATCCTAAATAATATTTTTATTTATTGAAACCACAACATATTAAAGCATTTATTTTAATTATCAAAATACTTTTAACTTAATAACTTTATTTTAATATAATAATCAATTAAAGCACAAATCATCCCAATTTAAATCAAATAAACCAAATACTAGACAGTACTGGCAATACTGACCAACCAAATTGGCATACAGATAGGGTGAGTCATGGATGGGCACTACAAATGGTGTTTCACTTGTGGTTTCTCATGTTAGCATGATTCCTTTTCTTCGATATTAGATAAATTTGAATCATGCTAATGAAGAAGTGTGAAAATATTTGATAGAAATTTAGTTCATACCATTTGTAGCTTGTTGATTGTTAGTTTCTTTGTATGGTTAGTCTAAACCCTATTTGATATTAGTTCAATTGTGAATATTTATTTAAGCTATGCTAGAATTGGGTATTTATATGAATACTCATGATTTGAAAAACTTCCATTACTTTTGAAGATTACACTGATCTTGTGATATTGTGAATTAATCTTTGATTAAATAAGAATTGGTTTTAGTAAGGGATCGATCTATTTGAAGCTATAGTGACGAAAAATGTATCCCTTTACATTTCCTCAATTGTTTGGGACCTCCTAGTTAATTTGGACTTAATTGTGCCTTAATTTAGTGTTGTAAAGTGTATCCCTTTACACCTTCACAGTGTCTCCCTTAATTAATTGAGCTTAATTATGCCTTAATTGTCCCTTTAATTCATTTTCCAAGCCTATTTTTTACATTTTACGAAGGGGAAACCTGACATTAATTAATTCCTTCACATAACACTTTACGTTGAGAAATGTGTGTCCTAGGTTTAGAGACCTAGGACCTATTCGCCCATGGGCGAATGGGTCCTCCCTTAACCTTAGGACCTAAATTTAAATTATTTTTTTGGTGGTTTTTTAAAGATTTCAAATCTATAATTCAATCTTGGCTTGTGATATTTGAATTTCAAGAAATTGAGGATACATACCTATAAATATAAGGTTATTTCACTATGTTTCACCTAGAGAGTTTTCAAGCTAGATTTTCAAGTGTTTGATTACAAGAGCTAAAGTGGTGATCAAAGGCATTCAAGAGAAGATTTATTAGAGTTTTATTCTAGCAATTTCAAGATCCAATTGTCATATCAAAGTCTTCTTGCATTATGCATGTTTTTGGAGCTAATATGGTGATGTAGGTTTCATGATCCCATAAAGCATTCAAAGCACTATTTCAAGAAAGATTCAAAGTTCAAGATCCACATCCATTGAATCCATTTCATGCAAGTTGCATAATTTCATTCTAAGATTTATTCAAGGGTTTTTTGAGTAGTTACATAGATTTGTTCCTTCTTCATTCCCTCTTTCATGTTTTCATTTCATTTCAAGGTTTGATTACCAAAATGGGGTTTGACCAAGGCAAACCCTCATTCACCAAAAACAAACAATTATTTTCCTTCATGTTGTGTTTGCAAATATAGGTGGAAGAAAGCTTAAAGACCTCTTCAAGAGAAAATTTGAAGTTGTCATCTCATGAAAACTCACCTATACAATTTATTTTTGACATTATGACACTGCCACTTGGACAAAGTGGAAGCTTCAGATCTATAGCAAAAGCTCCCAAAAGTTGCAGAAAATCCCTGATAGTGGACCTATTCACCCATGGGAAAATGAGTCCCAGTTAACCTTTAAAAACTCACTTTTGCTAAAAGGTACACTTAGGTCTACCCTTCTCTGATCTGTAATTTGTTTGTAGGTTCTATTAGTATTGAGTTTAATCTTGCTATTTCAAGTGTTAAATTGCATTTTGGTGTTAGTTAACTATTTTTAGTTTTTCTCCCCAAAGTGTTGTTTGGCCTTGACCCCCATCCTTCAATCATAAGGAAATCGATAGATTCACACTTTGCCTTGATTCACCTAACGGTTAATAATCATTTCATTGTGTGGATCTCATTTCCTATTGAAATATAGGAGAATAGGTTTTTATCTATTATCATTTTGGTGAACCCCCTTTTCCCCAACCTATTTTTCTTTGTTTCATGCTGGTGAACCTAACATTTGAGCATCACACCTTGTTGATCATTTGGACTCCACTTTTAGCCCTAGATCTAGGTTTTACATTCATTTGCATTGCATTACATTGATTTGCATCTCATTTAGGGTTTTAGGATTGCATTTTTGCATCTCTTAAAATCTGAAAAATACAAAAAAGTCAATCATTTTGCAAAGCATTTAGGGTGATCCCACAATATTGGTTTACCATTTTTGGCCAAACTAGACACTGAACTGATTTTTTTAACTAAATCTTTACTTTCATGCACCTATAGCAGCTACACTGTGAGGAATTTGAAGATGATGCAAAATAGTGATTTGTGACATTTTGTCTATAGATTCTAAATATACATTTTTCAAAAATTTTGGAATCAAATTGCACTTCTTTTCCAACTCCTTTGCAAACTAATTTTTATCAGTAAACACCATTTTTAAGGAGTGATGCTCAACGTATACAACATAAAAAAATTTCTATGAAGGATAAATTTTATTTTTTTTTGAATTTAGATTTGTAACTACAATATCTAACCAGTTCATTTGGTTTCATAGTGTTTTATTGAATATTTTGTATGTATCGAAATTCAATTTTTTTTACTGAATCAAGGACACCAATACCTACCCTACACATTTTTTAGAATTTTATTTCGATAATCTACTATTTTCCATATGTGCAAAACAAAGAGCTTGATTTTTGGTGAAAAACTTATGTTTAATCAAAGTAAAACAAATACATAATAAAACCATAACATATTAAAATTATATTCAATGGATAGCTCATTCCGAGGACTACCATCATCCAGTTGGGTCTATGAAGTCACCTCTATTTCCATTCTCAACTCAAGCTTCTAAGGGGAAATTTTTGTAGAAATCTAGTGCAAGAGGGGGAGAAGGAGGAAAAAGGGGGGTTTGGTCAAACCCCCCTTTGAGCAAACCCCACTTGACCTTTCAAGTGAAGGAGGGTTCGATCAAACTCGCCTTTTTTCCAAAATTTTCTTTTGTTTCCATTTTGGAAACGTGAAAAATGTGTATCCTATAGTTGATTATGGTTTATTCAAATGGGGATTTGAGCAAACCCCCTTTGGGTTCACTCGAACCATTAGTTTGTTCAAACCCCCAAAAAACTAAAATTTTCTCCATGGGGGTGTTCTTTGCAATTTTCCTTCCTCAACGGAATTGTAAACCAATTTTGTGGGATCACCCTTTACATAGTATTACATCATCATTTGTCTTCATTACAAAATTGAACATCAAATTAGGTCTCTTAGTTTGTCATTGATCACTATTTTGTATTTGCATTTAGACTTAATTTACAGAAGACTGAAATTATAATCATTTGTCTCAGTCTAGAATATGAAATCCATAGGAATCAACTTATAAATCTATAACTTCATTAAATTTCAAAACCCTCAGCTAGGACCCATTCGCCCATGGGAAAATGAGTCCCTGATTAGGGATTTTTCCTACATTTCTGGGCATTAAAATCTTTGTTTCTATATTCTACTTTACTATTTTTAGTTTTCTATTATAGTTTGTAGATTTTCTGTGAACCACATGTGATTGAGTCCTCCATCCATGCATCATTTTTGTTTTCTTTTCTCTCTTTTGGAGAGGGGTTTTTTCCCACTGGATTTTTCTCCTTTTCTCTGGTTGCGAGAGATTTCCTTTTTTTGCATTGTAAATGGGTACCTAACTTGGTTGTGTAGCCAAGACCCATATTGCATCTCCATTTTTTGCATAATAATTCCCCCTAAGTTGCACTTAAGGGGGGGTGTTAGGGTAAATATATTGTACCTTAGGCTTAAGTTAACTTAGGCATAATAATTTTATTAATTAGGGTAGTTGTGTTTCATGTATCAGAAAGTTTCATACCTGTCACTGATTTTTCATGCCTTTAAAAGCATGTACCATATGTAGATTATTTATCTCATTTAATTCATTCCTTATTTGGTGAAATGGAAATATTGTCTCTCTCTTTCCCTCTTATGGGGGGGTTGTTGATTGTATATAGATGATGTAAGTAGTCCTTGGGGAGTGTGATTGAGTCCTCCATCCATGCATCATTTTTGTTTTGTTTTCTCTCTTTTGGAGAGGGGTTTTTTCCCATAGGGTTTTTCTCCTTTTGTCTAGTTGAGAGAGATTTCTTTTTTTGCATTATAAATGGGTACCTAACATGGTTGAGTAGTTGGGACCCATATCGCATCTTCATTTTTTGCATAATAATTCTCCTTAAGTTGCACTTAAGGGGGGTGTTAGGGTAAATAGATTTTACCTTAGGCTTAAGTTAATTTAGGCATAATAATTTTATTAATTAGGGTAGTTGTGTCTCCTAGGAGTTATTACAATGCATATTGATGATGCCACTTTGAATGCTATTGAACATTTTGAGTGTCCATATATTATTTGGATTAAAATATGGGAAATACATGTATATCTTGATACTCAACCATTCCTAGATGATCTTGTTTCAAATTGTCTTGTGCCTCTTCATTTTTCAGACATGATACCCTATGATCATGCTACTATGCAAGAGTTTTCAGAAGTGTTGGAATACTTTGAATCTTTAGATGAGGATGATGAGGGTTCTTCAGATGCTCCTTATTCTCCATCATAGAAAGATGATGTACCTTCACCTTCAATGATTCATTGTACAGATTCATTGAATGAGGCTCCTATCATTCATGTTCTGCAGGACCATTCATTTTTTGTCGATGATTCATTGAGCACATCCAATGATTCGTCACAACCTGTGTTTCATTTTCTTCCTGATTGGGATTAGTATTTGTCAAAAATTGGTTCATTGTTCATAGAATCTCATATTTCTAACTTGGAGGACACATTTGAGGGGTTATCTATCCTATTTGATGATATTTGTGGTACAACTATTCTCACCTCGTCTCAATATCTAGAGAGTGTTCAAGATCAGTTTCCAGTGGTACCTTGTTTGTCACCTTTTGTTGTGATTGGGCATGTTCCTGATTGGTTCATGGCATCATTTTCCAAGGTCTTGGCGACACAAGAAAAAATTTCAAAGACATCAACATACATCTTCATGATTCTTTCCTTTAATTCCTATCTGGAATGGGAAGCATACCTGCATTTTTATTTGGTTTTGTTTCTTCTAAAAGGGAGACAAGTTGTTTGTCAACATTGAATCATGTTTTGTCTTCAAGAACTTACCTTTTTTGTAAGTGATTACACATGGTGGGGGGGCTATACAGTCTCTCACTTTCCCTCTCATGGGGGGTTGTTGATTGTATGTACATGATGTATGTAGTCCTTGTGGGGTGTGATTGAGTCCTCCATCCATGCATCATTTTTGTTTTCTTTTCTCTTTTGGAGAGTGGTTTTTTCCCACAAGATTTTTCTCCTTTTATTTGGTTGCGAGAGATTTCTTTTTTTGCATTGTAAATGGGTACCTAACATGATTGTGTAGCCAAGACCTATATTTCATCTTCATTTTTTGCATAATAATTCTCCCTAATTTTCACTTAAGGGGGGTGTTAGGTGTTAGTGTAATTAATTAATTATTACACTAGCATAAGTTAACTTAGGTCTTGCATTTAATTAATTAAGTCCTAGGTTGCATTATTAGATAAATCATTTAATAAATAGGGAAATATTCCCTTGTTTGGTGGGATAAGATTCCTTCTAGAACTTATCTCAATATTTAATAATCATGTAGATAGGGTTCACATGTTGTCACATGTTGTTAGATCATGACACATGGCAACATCTCATGTATCTTAGGTTTTCATTCTTGCCTATATAATCAGGCATCTTGTTCATTTGTAACATATCAATATCATATCATCAATATAGAATCTCTATTGTGCATGCCTAGTTGCAACACTTTTCTTTGTGGTTGATTATCTTTCCTGGCTCAAAGGTCCTCCTGAAGACTACAGCTTCAAGGACTATGCATCCATAATCTCAACATGGTATCAGAGCTTGTCCAGTGAAACATCAACCCTTGATCAAGAAAGTTGGTGTGTGAGATTCTGTAGGCTTGAAGGTTTCCATTGAAGGCTACTTGTTTCCACCCGGGGACCAAGCTGATTTCTAAAGTAGATAGAGTCAGATCTGAGCTTGCCATTGTCTTCAGAAGGCCTCGAAACCATAGGATCGCCTGCCCATTCATCAAAATCAGATTCATCAACCCGAGAGCTTCAGAGGTATTTAGCTTTGCAAAATCAACTAGTACGATCCGTACAAATTTGCAGTAAAAAAAATCAATCCTCTCAATTGTCCTCTGAGGAATTTTTTTTTTATAGTAGACCACTTTTCGTTTCAGAAAAAATGGGCTAATATTTCTATTTGTTTGGCAAAAAAAATCATATTTTATATAGTTTTGTAGAAAAAATATTTACAGCGATTGCCATTTTATTAAATGGTCAGCATCATATTTTTTAACCGGCAGCATTTAGAATTATTTCTATCGGCATTTGATTTAAACATTATCATTTGATTTTTTTAAATCATCGGCATATGGTATTCATCCGTCGACATAGGGGTCTGATAATTTTTTCCCAAAGACTATATAGTCTCTTGCAAAATTATTCTTTTGTCGGCATTCGTTGGAAATTTTTTCATTAAATCATTGAATATTTTTTGATTTTTTAATTGCAATTTGTAATATTAAAAAATATTTGGTTTGTCGGCATTCATAAAATCTGTGGATGAATTTGTTTTTTCATTGGATTTGATTGGAGTACTTATGCGTCGGCCGCATTAAGTTTTTGCAGGGCCTGCCGACCGGCTGTCACATCCGGTCGTGCCTTATCCACCGCCAGCTCTGTCAACTGCCCACTGATCACCCACCTTCGCCAGAGTTTATTTCTCGACTGAGCTCCCACCGACCATTGGTTCATCACCGACTGCCATTGTACGTGCCCACCGATGAAGTCTTACTGCTGGCCGATCTAGGCTCCCATCGATGACCAAGGGTTTCGTTCATCTAGTGGCGCTGCCCTGACATAGCCCAGCTCTACCTGGTGGCCCCTCTTTTTTGCCAAAGCCCGCTCCCTAGTCATATCAGTGACCGGGGGCTGATTTTTTTTAGCTCCAGGTGCTTAATTTATGCACCTAGTTAGCCTGCAGGTTGCCTAATATAGGCATTTTTTTCGTTTTATCACAACTTTCACCCAGTATATCAAAATTTGGCAAACGATATACCGTCGGAAAGGGAATTTCACATAATTTCTAGTGATGACATCAATTTTGCAAAATTTTGCTTGCAGAAAATTCTATAGTAAACTAAAGTCCAAGCCCTAATTTGGACATAAAGGCTCATAACTTTGCAACCACTCATCAGATTTCAATGATTCTAGTGACATCAGGAAGGTGATTCAGAGTTTTTTTCATTAGTCCAGCCCCTTGATTAGTTTCAGCTCCAGGTACTCTTGCATGAGATTTTTTTCAATTTGGTTCCTTTGATCAATAACCTAGTTATTTTGAAGCTTGGGAAAAGATTTTTTGATTTGGTTAGCATCACTTCAGTTGTACATCATATTTGGAAGCTTTTATTTTCTATTGAAGGTCGGTGTCTTTGTTTTTTGTGGAGAAATTTCATTATGGGGCTTGTATATTATTCTCTTTTGACTATGTTGCACAAGGGTAACTATCAACAATGGTGAGATGGGATCTACCACCATCTTCAATCACTTGATCTATTACCTCATCGGTTTGGTATAGTTCCCCATCCAAGTGAAGGTATTCATGAATTTGCTTGGAGTTGTAGCAGGTACACTATTTTGGAGATCATTGAGATGCAAGTTGATTGTGATGTTTTGAGAAATTTTGATCATTGTGATTGTCCTCACATTCTTTGGACTAAGCTTTGGGAGATCTATGGAGATTCAGATACTCCACCATTCCCCGTTGGTCAAGATTCAGAATGTCATTCTTCAGATCAAGTTCCCTATGATGATATTGTTGTATAGGAGGTTGATTTCCTTGATCTTTCTAAAGAGGTTGACAAGGTTCCTTCAGGTGCTTCTTCATCATCAAAGATAGTTGGTATCCCTTCACAATCAATGATTCTTTGTCCAGAGTCATTGATTAAGGCTTCCACCATCATCATCCATCAGGACACATTCAGTTTTTCAGACTTGGAATCATAGGATGGCTTTTTTTCAAGCATCATTGACTTGGCTACTTCTACAGGTTTGGAGAACATTCTTGAGGGGGTATCACTCCTCTATTCAGAGATTTCATATTTGACACTTCTTCCCTGTCATTTCATTCAGGACTTGAATTTTTTTCAGCATCTACCATTGGATTTTCTTCAGACTTCCTTCAATGGTTTTGAGGCCACTTCATTCAGGGGGGGCTATCAAGTCTCCATCATATTCATTCCATCTCCGTTTTTGCATCGTCCTGGTTTGTCACTCTCTTCATTGATTGTGGCCTCTTCATCATCAGGCAAGGAGACATTTGAGCAAAGTTCAGAGACACCATCATCCACCTTCATCCTTCCTTCCTTCAATTCCTATCTGGAATGGGAAGCATCTCTCCACTTGCAGTTGGTTTTGTTTCTTCTGAAAGGGAGACAAGTTGTTTGTCGACATTGGATCTTGTTCTGTCTTCAGACACTTACCATTTTTGTAGGGGATTTCATCTTTTGGGGGGGCTATTTAGTCTCTCTATTGTATCCATGTGATAGATGGTGTACTTGGGGGGTATTTGGGAGTCCCCCATCCTTCCCATCCTATCTTAGATCTTTTTACATTTTCATCTCCTTTTTGGAGAGGGGTTTTGTTCCCATCAGGTTTTCCCCTTTTCTCCAGTTGTGGGAGATTTTCTGCATCTTCATGTACATGGGTACCCAACATGGCCTTGTAGCTGGGACCCATCATTGATCATTGCTGCATAATCATTGCATTCTCCTCCCTAAGTTGAACTTATGGGGGGGTGTTAGTGTAATTAATTAATTATTACACTAGCATAAGTTAACTTAGGTCTTGCATTTAATTAATTAAGTCCTAGGTTGCATTATTAGATAAATCATTTAATAAATAGGGAAATATTCCCTTCCTTGTTTGGTGGGATAAGATTCCTTCTAGAAGATGAGTTGTCCTAGAACTTAACTCAATATTTAATAATCATCTAGATAGGGTTCACATGTTGTCACATGTTGTTAGATCATGACACATGGCAACATCTCATGCATCTTAGGTTTTCATTCTTGCCTATATAATCAGACATCTTGTTCATTTGTAACATATCAATATCAAATATCAATATCATATCATCAATATAGAATCTCTATTGTGCATGCCTAGTTGCAACACTTTTCTTTGTGGTTGATTATCTTTCCTGGCTCAAAGGTCCTCCATTGAATACTGCAGCTTCAAGGACTGTGCATCCATAATCTCAACATTAGGGTAAATATATTTTACCTTAGGCTTAAGTTAACATAGGCATAATAATTTTATTAGTTAGGGTAGTTGTGTTTCCCATATCGGGAAGTTTCATACCTGTTAAACCTATTTTTCACGGCTTTAAAATCTTGTACCATATATAGATTATTTATCTCATTTAGTTCACTCCTTATTTGGTGAAATGGTAGTATTGTCTCTCTCATTTGTTGTGAAGGTGATTTTCTACAGTTGGTGATATTGGGCTCACACCAACACCACAGAAAAATGGGGTTCACCCAAATGAATTAACAAGATGATGAACCTTTTATTTTCCTATGTGTCATTCAATTATGGGGGTAATAATGTATAAATGAGTATAAAAAATCAAACCTAACTAATATAGAAATCAAAATGAATGTTTTAAGTGGGTCAAATGTTGTGTACCTATTGTAAAAAATGTTTTTTTGGGCCTGACTGATGACTCATTCACCTAGTGGCGAATGGGTCCAGGCTAGGGTTCTAGAAAATCAATTTATGGGTTATGTTCTTCAATGTTTGCACTCCTAGATCCTAGGTGTTTAGCTCTCAATAGTTCGAAATGAATTTTGTAGAATACTTTCCATGATATTGCAAGAAAGATGACAACTTTACAACTTTGACAAATTTTCTTTCCATTTGATCTTCAACCTAAAACTTACAATCACACATCAAAGGAGAATAAAAATATTGTTTTGTTAGGGAATAAGGGTTTTCCTTGTTCGAACCCCATTTTGGCAATTAAACCTTGAAATGAAACAATGAATAAAAAGAAAGATGAATGAACAATGTAATGTCACAACTCACTAATCCTCAATTGAACCTTGGATTGCAAATCTAAAACTTAGCATGAAATGGCCTCAATCAGTGTAGATTTTGACCATGAACTTGAAATAAGATAATGGCTTTGAATACTTGAACTTGATCACCAATGCTACATCATCACATTAGTTCAACAACATGCATGCCTTTGACATGATGAAATAGATCCTTGATTGTTGCAATAAACTTTAGTAATATTACTTTGAATGCCTTCTTGAATGCTCTTGAGTGCTTATAATGCTCTTGTGAAAATTTCTTGATCTCATGAAAGTCTTAGGTGCTCTCTTAAAAATCTTAGGTGAGAACATAGTGAAATAACCTTAAATTTATACATAACTTAAGATTAAATCCTGAAATTCAAATAACATAAGCCACCATCAAATCATTAAAATACCACCAAAAAAAATTCCAAGGGGGGTCCTAGGGTTAAGTGAGGACCCATTCTCCATAGGGCGAATGGGTGGTGTGAATCCTTGAGTTTTCCTATTTTAAAGATGAAAAAAAAAAAATGTAATGTAAAACACAAGGAACACCTCAAAAGATTAGCCTAAGGAATTATTAACACAAAGAAAATAAGATGAAATTGTGCTAGTTCTTATACCTTCTCCATGTTGATGAATCCCTTGGTTGGCCCTTAATGTTTTAAAATCTTGTATGCTCCTTGAATGGCTATGCAAGATGGACAATTTATGATAGAATGCAATGCTAATGGCTAAAATGGTTTAACTAAATTAGAGAAAATGCTTGTGAATTAAGTGCTCAAAGTGACAACATGTGGGTGTAAAAATGACTAAGTGTTGTAAAATGTAGTAGAAGAGGGGGGTATTTATAGAGAAATTTGAATTCTCTAGAGAATTCAATGGTTAAGATTAAGCCACCAAGGTCAAGATGTAGGGCTATGGTGAGTTGAGGCCTCACAAACCCTCACATCTTGACATATGGAATGTGAGATGGCCTAGGATAAGATGATGTGGAAGTGAGGTGGAAGGGAGGTACATGATGTGTAAGGACATGTATCTTGGAAGTACATTGAGGGATAAGAAGAATCTTGGGTGAATAAATGTGAATTAATTAAAAATTCACATGCTTGGAAGAATCCCATGGACAAGACAAGGTTCCAAAAAGGGAAGCACTTGTCCACATGTGACTTGATGTGACAAGTCAAATATTCTAGAAGATGCATGGGAAAAGGGGATTCTAGGAGGAATAAAAGTGAATTAAAAATTCACATGGGGAAGAGAAGAGCCTTGGATGAATAAAAAGGAATTAAAAATTCCTTGGGGGATGGGGAGAGTTGACCAAGGTACTAATTAGGCTTAACTAATAAGTAATTAGAAGATAATTATAGGGTAATGAGGATTATAATCCAACCTGCAAGAGTTGGAGGATGTAACACATCCTAATCAAGGATTAGGCATGTGCACATCCCTAATGATGAGATTAGAGGGTTGATTAAGATTAAGAAAAAGTGATGTGACATGTGAGGAATTAAATAAATGTCATATTTATTTAATTCATTTGATGAAAGAGGGATTGAAGAGATAAAATATTTAATTATTAATTAAATACCTTAGGGATTTGGTAGAATTAAGGGTATTAATTAAATAATAGTAATATTAGTTAATTAATGCAAATAAAAGGATATTTAGACGAAAGGGGATAAATTTGGATAAATTAATTGTCCAAATTTAGGTGTCTACCATTTTTCCCTCTTTGAGATGGTGTTACAATGTAGCATCATTTTAAAGAATATTAGGACATAGAACCCGAAAGAAGATGGTTAGATTGGAAAAGATGCCCTAGTCATTCAAAAGATGGGGGTGAAGATGAATATTAGGGATGAAGGATACCCCCTCGATAGGACATGCGGGTTCAAGAGAACACGGGTGTGCTCTCAAAATGGATGAGATGATGCAAGGGGAGATGAAGAAGATGATGCAAAGGAGTGGAATGATAAGCAGTAGGAGATGGATGAAGCACAAATGGATTTAAGTTGATGTTGCCCTAGTCAAGCTACAAGCCAAAAGGGGTTGATGATTGATGGAGTGTTGTCAATGAGGGAATGAGAGATCTCAAAACAACACGAGGATAGGGAATGATACATCCTAAGGATGATGATAAAAGATCGAATGCATAGGGGAGGGAGATTGATGAAGGATGAATGCATGGGTGGGGAAGATGAAATACAATCCTAATGCAATTTTCCATTTTTCGAGCACTGATTTTTGCTATAGCATAAGACACCAAGTGCCAAGGTATGTGGAATCAAGGAGGATTAGTGTCTAATACATGAAAAAAACACAACAGACAAGAAGGTTATCCCAACACCCCAAAGTTTCCATGACTTTGGTCAGGCCAGGTATTGGAATAACCACAAGCACACGAGGATGCCCCAGCTTAAAACAAGACCACAAGGATCTTGATGGGTACTACGTGGGACAACCAAGAAGACACAAACAAACAAAAGATGAAGATATGCCTCTATTTGTACCAATCAAAGCACACCATGATATGATGGATCAAGGTGACCATGACAAGTGATGATAGGGGGATCAAATGATAAAAAAAAGCCAAAAGTATCAAAAGATCACAATCAATTTCAAATGTCCTTTCCCATAGGATCAAGGGGGTGGATGGGATTGACGAGGTCTGTTAGGAAGGATGCATCCTGTTGAGACCAATGATGGATACTAAACTAAAAGATCAACATGACACATGATATTCAAAACCAATTGGATCTCATGATAAGAGTGGATCTCGTTTGTTAAGAACTAGCTAGATAAGGGCATAGCTTGATGACACGACACAAGAAAAGACATGAGACTGACACACCCTAAAGACCTAGGGGCTCGGGGGCTGATCAAAGATTAGCCTTGCCTACGTGAAAGCGCAAAGCCCTTGTAGTTCGATAAAAGATTGATGACTAACCATGGATAAAAGGGGGAAGAGGAAAATGGAGACCTCGATGATGGATGACAAAGATCAGATGGAAAAAAGCAAAAAGACCGATGATAGATGATAAAGGAGCCCTAGGGGCAGATCAAGTGATCAACCTTGCCTACGTGAAAGCGCAAGGGCAATGTAGTTCAACAAGATACCAAAGACAAACGATGGATAAAGGATGATGAGATGATTAGGATAAGTGGATAAAAAAGATGAAACTGATACGATGAGACATGATATACCTTGTGGATAAGATAGGATTGATGATAATGACACAAAGCTCAAGGATGGGATAGTTATCCAAATTAGCAAAAGATGAATTAGGAGAATGACATGATGGAGAGATGAATGATAGAGAATGATAACAAATTGGAAAGATGACAAAGGATAGGGAAGGATACATCTCGATTAAAGGGTTGTTGATGGGGGAAGGATACATCTCGAAACAACACCAAAGGATCAGAGAAGGATATATCCCAATGATGATGACGACGATGATGATTCGATCAAGGCATTAGTTTGCATGATGAAGGAGCCTATAGCCAGATACCAATGACAAGGGATTACAAGATGGGATGAGGATAGGGATAAATGGATAAGAAGAGAAAGATGGGTGAGATGGGAGCTGAAAAGGATGCTATGATGGATGAACAGAGGGATAAGGATGAGGAGATGAAAGGGATGCTATGATGGATAGGAAGATAAGGATGGGGAGATGAAAGGGATGCTATGATGGATAGGAAGATAAGAATGGGGAGATGAAAGGGATTGGATGGATAGGAAGATAAGGATGGGGAGATGAAATGGATTGTTTGGATAGATAGGAAGATAAAGATGGGGAGACGAAAGGGATTGCAAGGATAGATGGATAGGAAGATAAGGATGGGGAGCTGGAAGGTATGCTATGATAGATGGATAGGAAGATGAAGGGATGTTATGATAGATTATTTCTCCAAGGACTATGTCACAAAGGAAGATAGATGCCCCCACTCTAAATATGTCATGTATAATGAAGCATGAGGGATGGAAGGGGAGTGGATGGGAAGAGAAAGGAGATAACCAAAGGAGGATAGGATGGGTGACTAAGGAATATGATAGAGCATGGATGAAGGGAATGTATACCGAGAGGTGTCTAAAGCATGCATAGAGAGGTTCCCCTATTTTGATCAAGATCACAGTATGTAGAAGATAGGTGGGATGGAGGGGATGAATGAGGATGATGTATAGCAGGAAGCATAACGGATGGAGGAAATGCATATTAGGAAGCTGCCCCCAAGTGTAGAAAAGGACATATGGGGATTTATGCATGATGCTTGTTTGCCAAGTTTTCATCATGATACTTATCCAAGGCGCTTGTTTGCCAGGTTTTCACCATTGGACGAATTATTTCTCTTTACTTTTTTTGTTTTTGAATATTAGATTTTCTTTTCTTTTTTTTTTTTGACTTTTTGACTTTTTTTGGATTTTTTTACTTTTGTGATAGTATAGGAAGATAGATAAGGATAGGGATATGGATAAGTGGATACGCGAGAAGGATATGGATGAAGGACTCAAGCATCAAGTTCCATACGAGGTATTAAGAGCCCATGTGTGAGGCGACTCTTGGAGGTTGGTACAACCCTATTACGATAAATGGATTATGCAAGAGAATGGATTAAAGGGATTGGGTGGGGGAGATATGGGGGATAATGGATGGGATGCTAGAAAGTGTATGGATGGAATGATGGGATAGGTGTGTGATGGGGCAATGATTTTAGGACCAAAATCGGCATATAGAGTGGTGGATGTGAAATGATAGGAGGATTAATGGATGGAGAATGTGGGGCTAATGGAGGCGATGGGATAGTGAATTTTGGGACATAAGGACCCAAAACAAATTGAGGAGATGACAAGAGTGTATGATTAGCTTTTGGATTAGCAACTTTGGATGTTACAATTTTTTCATTTGAAAGTATTGTATCTTTTTTCTTTGGGATCCACATGGTTTTGATCTTTTCTTTGGTGGTCCTTTGTGGCCGATGGATATGATTCTGCTTTTGGATTCGATTTTTCTTTTTGTCAACATGTATTTTAGAGGGGACATGAGGAGATTTTGATTCATGTGAATGTTTAGATTTATGCATTTTTACTTTAACATCCAAAGTGATTTTAATAGCAATGAGATGGGTGTGAGGAGATGGATGATGTGGAGTGATGGAGCTAGGATTATGGGAATTATGTGTAGAGGGAGGATATGCGGGTATATCCCTTTTTTAGGGGACATGAGAGTGGGATGTTTATGATGGGAAACATGGATAGGTGGTGGATGGATGAAAGGATGAATAGGACGAGATGGAGGAGGTGATTTCGGGATATAAGGGCCCAAAACAGATGTAGTGGGTGGAGAGACATAAGGACCCAAGATGGATGGAGTAGATAAAGGATGGGAGATGGTGGATGGAGGGATGTAAGGACCCAAAAATAGATGGAGAAGATGAAGGAGGAATATGGACAATTGTTTTCAGGTGATATGATGGAGGAGGAGGGATGGCAGCATATGATTTGGAGGAGAAATGGGAAGAGCTTATATTTCTTTTGGAAGAAGGGACTCGTTGAGGATGTATAGAGGTTGTACCAACATTGTTAGATTGTGAGTCTTGGGAACTAGGTCCAATACCTTGCATACAAAGTTGTTCTTTGACCTAGATGGGCTCTAAAATACCTTGCTCATGAAGGCCTAAACCTTTTCCTTGATAGTTCATGTTCTTGAGCATTTGATCCATGATAGGATTCTTGTTATTCTGGAAGAATGATGCAAGTCCATTATTAGGAGGATGATGGGTGGTACATATGCTTTGTTTTTCTTCAACAAGGAGACCACCATCGAACGTGAGAGTACCAAGGGGATATACAAGTGGTGAGGGGATAGTAGGTTTAGGCGACGATGTAGGATCATGAGATGGAGGTGATGGGGTAGTAGCATCCTGATCTGGAGGAGTGAGTGGTGAGGGATCAAGAGAGGGATTAGGTGACATGATAGGATTTGGATATGTGGTAGCGGGTGATAAGGGCTCATGTGATAGAGATGGAGATAAGGGATCATGAGATGGAGTGGTGGAATTAAGGATATCATGGGATGGAATGGATGGGGGACTATGATCTTGAGATGGGATAGATGGGATGATAGGATCTTGATGTGGAGGAGGGGATATGGCATGCTTTGGATCAAGTTGTTGGCATGACTCATTGTGTGCGGGAGGCATGATAATGGAAGAATATTAGATGGACTCCTGAAGTAGGTTAGAGGGAAGGATGGAGGATTCATGAAGTTCAAGAGAGGGGATTTCAATGGATCTAAGAGGAGGACTGGATTGGATTTGGTTATCTTTGATGGGATTGGAAAATATTAGAGGGGGATCAGTGGATTCAGAGGATGTGATGGCTTCGATGGTTTGAGTGGTGCTAGGGGTGGTAGCATCAATGATAGGTGTGGGATGGAATGGTTCCACAATTTCAAGTGGTGGAGTTGGGGATGTCTTCTTTTTCATAAGTCCTTGGAGAACTTCTGGAGTGAGGAACTTGCATACTCGAGGCTGAGATGGCGTGATAGGAATAGATGAAGGATTAGAGATGGGTGGATGACTAGCTTTATGGATTGGTGAGCTAGGGTTAGATGGAGGAATGGGATTGGATATAGGACTAGGAGTAGATGGAGGATTAGGATTGGATTGGGGGTTAAGGTAGGGATATTGGAATGGTGAATTAGGATATGAGGACGTGGATGGTAGATTAAGACAATAGGATGCAGCTAGTGAATTGTAGTAAGGATATTGGGATGGAGAGTTAGGATAAGAAGATTGAGATGGTGGATTAAGATAGACATGGATGGTGGATTTGGATAGGGAGATGTGGATGTTGGATTAGGGTAAGTTGATGGGGGTGTAGGATTAATATAAAAAGGTGTGGACGTAGGATTAGGATAATGGGACATGGATGAGGGAGTGTAAGAGGAGTATTGGGTTGGAAAATTAGGATAAGAGGATGCAGGTGTTGGATAAGGAGATGATGTAGATGAAGGATATGACAAATATGTGGATAGGGAAGATATTGGACATCCCTTGTCAAAGGTAGCATAAGGAGCATGATTAGGCATGGGTGAAGACATAATGGGATAGTTTGAAGGGGTGACTGGATTGTGGAAAGTGGGTGGAGAAAGCTTACTAGCAATGATAGCATCAAGGGGATCTATGCTGTGTACTTCTTGATCGACAAGACTTTTGTTATCGTGGCGAAGTAATTAGGGTTTCTCTTGACTAATATTGATGGAGGATAAGGAGCCATGATGATGAAAGGATAAATAGGATGGATCAAAGATTTTGAATGGAAACAGACTAAAGCTCAAATTGGGATTGGATTAAAGCTTAGATTAGGATGATTGGATGATGCAATGGGATTGATTCTGATGATAGGATCGATTATCAAAGGATTATTACGACACCAAATCTACCTCAAGATGGAAGTAGATTGATTGGGTTGAAGGTGATTGGATGAGGATGTGATTGGATTGGATTCGATAAGATTGATCGATGATTGATAAGATCGAATGATGGATCAGATAGGATGATGAAAGGGATTGGAAAACATCATTCGGAGATTACCCTAGGTGACTAAGGATACTGATTGATCAAATTAAAGGATGAATGGATGATTTTACACCGAATCCACCTTGAGATTGAAAGCGGATTGATTGGTTCAATGATGATTGACTTAGGACGGATGAAAATCCTAAGAAGATGTTGATGATGATGATCAGATTTAGACACCTAGGTCAATTTGGATAATATCTTCAAACAAATTTTAGAAGATTTGGATTGAGAAAATGATAAGGGATGTGTAGCCTAGAGATGCTTGAGGATGATGTATCGATACGATTCAGATGATGAACGAATGATTTCAACAGAATGTGGATGGACCAAATCTTAGATTAGGATTATATTAAAGCTTAGATTAGGATTGGATTGAAGGATATGATGGGATTGGTTATGTCGGCTGGATCTATTTATTGTCTATTTGCCAACTTTTGTTGTAGAGAGGCAAATTTTCCCTTCCAAGGCAGATTTTCCCTCACAGAGGGGCAGATTTTCCCTTATGCAAGGAAAATTCACCCCACTCCAGGGAAAATTCACCCTACTACAGGGAAAATCTGCCCCACTACAGGGAAAGTTCACCCCACTACTTTTGCACTCTCTGAGTAGGTAAACAAGCTATTAGAATGAAGAAACGGGTGATTGGAATTGGGTGTTAGATAATCATATTGGGAAAATGAATGATAGGAGTGGATGAACAAGCACTCAAAACTGGTAAACGATTGCTTGAAATGGATGAACGACTCTTAGGTTGCAGAGACGAAGGCTTGACATGAGTAAATGATTGATCAGAAAGTATGAACAACTCTCAAAATGAGGAGATGGATTTTGTTGTGCAGTTTTCACACACACACCCCGCTAAAAGTAGGGACCCTCTTTTGCTTTCATTTTGGTGTTTTGGCCCTTAGTTTTTTTGAGGTTTTGTTGCCTTAATGCGTGCTTGAAAGATTATCTTATTTGCATAAATGCCCCCCTTCTAGGAAGCACTTTGAGAATCTAATGTTCTAAACTCCTTTTGGGTTTTTGGCTCTTTTCGGGAAAATCCACTCCTGGTAGAATTCCCTAAATACTCTGAAAATCTTGTGGTAGTTGCTTTTACACTATGACTTGGAAATGTCGATGTCTTGTAGAATTTCATGTTGGTCAGATTTCTCTGAACTTCTGTTGCCCTATCGGATTCCTAGGTTTTGGTTTGGCCTGTCTTGTCGACTACATTAATGCTCGTTTGTACGATTTCTACGGAGGGTATTTATTTGATTTTGGAGATTTTTTTTTCCATTAAGTTGTATCTTATTCTTTCTATGGATCTAGAGTGCTTGGCTAGATTTGGTGTGTTGGATTTGTAAATTCCTAGACTTGGTAGTGATTTTCTTAGGTGTGATATTTTTTTTGTTGGGGTGCTAAACATTGTTACCTGTCATTGCTATAATCTTCATCAATGGTATGTGCACATTTCCTTGTTGTTGATTGTTGAATTTGAATGCATCTTTAGTGTTTTGGGTGTGCTTGGAGTTCGAATTCCTACATGTTCAGGCATTGAACATCTTGAAGCTACGATTATTCGATTCTATTAGAGTGACGACCCCAAGTGAGTTATTGAGCTTGTTTTCGATTTCATTATAGGGTAGCTTGCTTGTGTAGGCCATAATGAACCTTTTGTAAACCTAGAAAATGAGTAAGTTGCAACCAAGCTTCTCATGTGCATTCATGGCAAAATTTTAGAGTTTCAGACTTAAGGCATCACCAATTCCTCTTGATTTACTTTAGGATGATTTTTGAATTCAAAGATCATCTGTAGGAGGTTTAAATCGAGCTAGTTGCAAGCCCAGGATCCTCAAATTTGTGATCATTCAATCAATTTGAGTGAAGTCGCAAGAAAACGATGGCATTCAGTATTTCAAAGTCTTCGCAAAATTCCCTGATCTTTTGTTTTCTCTTCGTGTTCCCAAAATGTGCAGTAATCCAGAGTTATGCTTGCTTCATGGATTTTCGTTCCCTTTGGATTTTACCGAAGTTTCCTCTGTTCCTTCATTTTCCTAGAATTTGTAGATTATTGTTGTTTTTGTGGATTTTCATCCTAAGCAGAATTCTCTAAAACTTTGTTGAAAATGAAGAACTGAGAGATAGCACGATTTGTTAGCTAGTAATTATGCATTGTATGATTAATTTGAAATATTAAGGATGTATAATGTTGTTTCTTTCTTAGTCAATGATAGTTGATTAGATGATTATTGGAATCTTTTATGTTTATTTTGCTAAAATTCGCTTGGCTGGGAATTTTTTGAAATTCCTCTCTGGCCTGGATTCTGCGAGAGGACTGAAAACCCGAACTTTGCGATGATTAATTTTTATGAGGTTTTAGAGTATTTTGCTTATCTTGGGACTTATATTGAGGATGAATATGAAATTTGTGATTAATTAACTTGGGTTCCATGTGATCTTTATTATGGTTTCTTTGTCAAATGTAGGCTGAGTCAAGTAAGGCAGTGATAAGTGGAACCAAGAGTAGTGTGATGGATCCAAGTGTAGAGGGGTCTTCTAGTTCTGAGTCATAAAGAATCAAATTGGATATAAAGAGCAATGTTCTAGATTCCAAGCTTTCCTCCATCTGGACTAAGGTGGGTGACACTAATGTGGGCAGATGGGATTATGAGGAATTCAAGGCAAGAATGGCACAACCGAACCCTCCATTATTGGCCAGAAGATTGATAGAATCAGGGTTGGATCATGTAGCCATTTTTCCTCCTACAATTCAATGTTATAAGTTAGTGCTCAAGTGTGCTAGGCATTATGACAGAGGTACACAAAGGGTGATCAGTCCTCAAGGCAGGGTGTTAGCTAACTTTTCTCATGTATCTATGGCACAAAATTTTGACATGCTTGACAGATCTCATCTGGTGGCCTTGGATTAGGAGGTTGTTAAAAATTATTTCAAAGATGATTCAAGCAAGGCTTTGTAGGTGGTCAACTCCTGGTTGGAGAAACCTAAGCCCCATATCTCAAAGCTGCCAAAACAATTATTCAAGGAAAAATTCAAACTAGAATACTATGATGCCATCACATTACTTAGTAGGGTAATAGGTTTGAAGAGTGTGGGAGTCTTTGAAAATTGGATGTTCCTTATCATAGTAAGGATGGAACAGAAAACTGATTATCATTGGGCATGCATCATAAGTGCCATGATACATGATCAGTTGTGCAATGTGTTGTAGACTAAGAGCTTCATAATGACTTCTTACATGTTCTATGCCTTGGCTAGGTTTCATCCATATAAGGGATTGAGTACATGAGGAACCTTTGGGCGGGATGTAATATATGAAGTTTATCCACAACTACATCTAGGAAGCTCAAGCTATAGAAGGGTGAATGATGCATTCACCATTTACTTCACTAGATTGCTCTAAGGTGCAGAGCATGTAAGAATATCTAACAATGCCAAGGAATTGATCAAAAGGTATGGGGCTTGGTTCATACAGTTTCCCATCAAGATAGATGGTTGTCAGAGGGCCCCTTACAGGCTTCCTAGGTATCCTACTGATCACCTCATACTCCTGGAGGTTACAAGACAAATATGCGATTGTGATTTTGATGCCATAGTGAAGAAGGAGAAGCATAAAACCGGATTTGGAAATGACTTTCCTCTAAGGGTAGGCAGTAATGAGGCCTGTCCTTCCATACATACAACACACTTTTATGAAGAAGAGATTAGTACTCTAGGCCTTTCTTTTCATTCTAAGAGGTCCAGATTTGATAAAACTGGTGAAGCCTAGAAGAAAGAAAGTAGAGAATATAGTCACAAGGATGACTTAGAGGATTATTGGGCTAACTGTAAAGATGAGTTTGAAGTTCGAAAGAAGAATCTCTCTAGGCTACCAGTTAACTTGATTAGATTGTACAATGTTAAGGTCATCCCAAATCAAATAGAAGATGATGGAGATTTAATTCAGAGTCATGATTATGAGGCTATAAAAGATAAATCAGTTGGTGAAATAGATTGGCTAGAGGAGGAGAAAACAAAGTTAGAGTGGATAATGACTCCAATAATTAAATATACAAAATTATGGCTTAAGAACAAGATTTGGGAACTAGAAAGTGAGGGTGTGCAGTACACTTATGATTTGATGGGAGACTTGGAGTCTCATTCCACTTCTGAGGAATCAGCAGAACAAGATCCCAAAGGTAAGACCAAGGTGAGTTATCCCTTTAAGATAAAGATTAAGGATGCTCAAGTAGAGGGAATTGAGGAGGAAGAGAAACAAAGAAATCCCATTGCTAAAAAGAGGAAACACGTTTCAAGGACAAAGAGAGCTATAGAGGATGAAGTTGAAAAGAAGGGAAAAGAGGTTGGTGTTTCTATGACCAAAAGAAGAAGAGTAGTAAGGTTGTCACATAAAGAAAAGGAGACTTCCAAGGAAGGAGGCAAAGTTCACCCACCGGTTGTTAATGTGGAAAGCTCAGGTGAGAAAACACAAGTGTACATGAGAAGATCAAGGACTCCATCCCCTAAAGATGGTATGTTAAAGAAAGGTGCTCCCACAACTATTCCTACCACCAAGCATGATAGTGTTCCTCCCTCTCATGAAGCTCATAATGTACCAGATGAACCCAAAGATACTGAAGGTCATCAAGATGAGGAAGGAGAAAAATTATAAGAGGGTGAACTCTACAGTGTTGAGGTAGACATGAAAAAGGTGTTGCAGTCCCCTCTGGTGACTTATGAAGACTTACTTGTGAGAAGTGAACAGGATAGACCTCCTCAAAGGGAAGCACCAAGAAAAATTCCTTCACCAATGCATGAGGAAGAAGAACATGATAAGAGAGAAGAGAGTAAAGTTGAAGAGACCCCTAGGAGGAAATATTTGCATGAAGAAGCATCCAAGGATCATCAAGATACAGTTGGACAGAGCAGTGTGTAGTCAGATCCATAGTGCCTGCTTAGTTAGATAGAGAATTGAAGAGTAAGTAGGTTGTAGTGGATGACACTCTTCCTAATTAGGATGACCTATTGGCTCAGATTGGGAAAGGAAAAATGAAGAAGAAGGCCAGGGTTATTTCAAGGATCGAGAGAGATGCAACAAATAACAGGGTAGTTCACATTGCTACTCCCGCTCCTGATAAGAATAGGGATGATGTGGCTGGTAGTGATTACACTATGCAAACTATCAACTTAGGGCCTACTTCCATGGAACAAGAAATTGAAGAGTATGAAGGCTCCAGTGCTGCAATCTTGGGGAGATTGAGGAAGGAGGTATAAACTAAGTAAGAGTTAAAGAGGGAAAATGAAAATTTAAAGAAGTACTTGCAGGATTTAAAGAATCCTTTGCAATCCATCAGCTCCTCATCATCTGTTGCAAGCTTCCTACCACAAGAAACAATAAATAATTTGGAAATAATGAAAGCTACTACCCATGCCACAACGAGTTGTTTGCAAGGAGTGCAAGTTAGAGGAGATAATTCTATCAAGGACCTTCTTTTGACAGGTGGAGATGCTATGAGGTCCATAGATTGGTTAAAGAATGTAGTAGCTCAGGATAAGGAGGATGTGGATCTCTTGTTGCAGAAGACCAAAACCATCATGGAATATACTGAAGATAAATTGGTGAGTGATGGTATTCTTCCTTCCTCCAGAGCTGCAAAACCTTGGGAATGGTTTGAAGTTTTGCAAATAAGGTAGAGGGTTTTGAAGAAGGTGTATAAGCAAAGGAGACAAATTGAGGATACCTTGAGTGAGATCTATAACAAATGAATTTCCTTCTTTAAGGTCATGATAGGAAGGAAAAGGTTTGCACTGAAACATCTGATTTTGGAGCAGTTAAGAAAATGGTGGCAAGATGCATATTATCCAAATAATGAGGATCCAGTCACTGAACACTAGTTGGATGATGCATCCACATACATTGTAGTAATGGACAAGTATCAAAATGGTAAAGGGGAATGGGATAAAATAGTGGAGCAGTCAAGAGAGGACATAAAGTCCATTGAAAGGAGAATCAAGGTTTTAGCTATGCCACCTACAGCCGACTTGGATAGGATATTTTTGATGGTGCAGGATAGGATGGGGCACGCTAAGGATAAAGGGGTAAGTAGTTAATGCAATGCTACATCATAATTTGTGCTTCCCCATTATTTCCCTTCTCCTTCACCTGCATTGGTCCAAATCATTGGTCCAGATTATGTTGGAAATCCCAAGCCGTCTTGGATGGCGTACATGCATTTAATGCATATGTTATTTTATTTTGAATTCTTCTTGGCCGACTTGTTTTATGGCCATTTTATATTGTAAACCCTAATTAGGCCAACATATCGTGGGGGGTTTCTATAAATATGGCATTTTTCCTCATTTGTAAGGGCTAAATAGTTTTACTTTGGAGTGAATTAAGCAATATAGAAAGAGTTAGAGTTAGAAGTTAGTTAATTTTGAGCAAGTGTTGTAACATAGAACACTAGAATTGTTGCTATTATTGGGTGATTCAATACAATTGAAGACATTGTGCTCTTGGTGAATTCTCTTGTGTTGGTTTATCTTGCATAGTTCTTGCTATTCAATCTTTTGAGATTGCTTGAGAAATATTAGATATGTGTTAGATTTAGAATTAGATATGATTCAATGGTGTTTATGGTTTGATGCTTGAAGTGTTTGTAGCAATCCCTAGTCCATACTTTTTTCTGCTAGCTAATTGCTGGTTGCTTTGCAAAGTTAGCCTGGACTTTAATATTCATTGTGCTTAGTTCAATTGTGAAGGTTTATTCATTTCAACTGCAATAAGCTTGTTTTGGATGAATGTTCAATATCTAAAAATATTTAATGCCTTAGAAGATTGCACTATTTTTGTAAGATTGCAGATCCATCTGGGTCAAGCAGGAATTAGTTTATGAGGGATTGGTCCATTTCAAGTGTTTATCATTTGCATTGTCAATCTTAGAATTAGTGTTAAATTTAAGAATCTCTCTAAAACCTTATCTCTTTTGCTCTTTCTTTTATCATTCAAGTTAGATTTAGGATTGAAAGTATCACCATATTGCTAGATCTGATAAATCTAAGGATTCAGTATTTGCTTGTAGTAAGGTCCCTTTGTTATTACCAACATTTTCACATTTATCACTGAGTTGTTTATGCATTGTCAAGACCTAATATTAGAGACCTTGGGGTTATCTCTTGAGGCTTGCTGATAGAGATTTACCTTTCAAGAGAGATAGGATTTCCATATTCTATCTAAGTTGTCGCTATGCAGAAAACACCATCAACATATTCTTGGAATAGATGAAAGATTACTCAAAACGAGTGAACGGGGGATCGAAAGGGATGAAAGACTACTTGGTCAAACAGATGCTTGGAATGGTCAAACAAAGGCTTGGAATGACTAAACATATGTTTGGAATGGTCAAAAGGAAGCTTGAAATGATCAAATGGAAGCTCAAAATGGTTAAACAGATGTCTAGAATGATCAAACGGAGGCTTGGAATGGTCAAACAAAGGCTCAAAATGGTTAAACAGATGTCTAGAATGATCAAATGGAAGCTTGGAATGGTTAAACGGATGTTTGGAGGCTTGGAATGGTTAAATGAATGTTTGGAGGCTTGGAATGGTCAAAAGGAGGCTTGAAATAACTAAACGGGGGTTTAGAATGATTAAATAGATGTTTGGAATGATTAAACAGAGGTTTGGAGGCTAAACGGAGCTAAACAGGGTGAATTTTACTATTCAGGAGGGTAAATTCGCCCCACTGTAGTAAACAGGAGAGAAAATTCACCCCACTGTAGCAAATAGGAGGGAAAATTTGCCCCACTGCAGTAAACAGAAGGGAAAATTCACCCCACTGTAGTAAAAAGAAGGGAAAATTCACCCCAATATAGGGAATAGGGACTTGGTTTAGATGGAAATGACTATGAAAATGACTTAAAATGACAACAATAAGGCCAATTTGTCAAAATATTTACTAGTTTTTCACAAGGAAACACTTTCAAACAAGCACAATCCTATAATTAGTGTTAAGGGTATGGCCAATAAAGGTCTTAATCTGGGATGCACAAGGTGTCTAGGGAGTCCTCGATATACTCTTAGTACATGAGGCACAATCGTGAACACCAGCCCATCACAAGTGTGAGTCAGGAACCCCAGCGAGATACTGAAGGGCTCATACCAACTCTTCACATTTATCTAGGTATCACCCTAACTTCGACGCTCTACCAATTACAATGCGACTGGATTGAGGTACAACTTTCACTCTCCCCCCTTTATATACCCTATCGGTACACGTGGTTGGAATCATCCATTGGGGTGATGAAATCCCCAAGCAGGTCCCACTAGAAAGAAGGCACTAATCATTTCCAACTACTCCCCAGGCTCACACAAAGTGCAAGGGGAAAATGAAAACAAACTAATGCCCCCTTTGGGTAACACAAAAAGATAGACACAAAAAACAACAGATATTACCTCCCCTAGTTTAGCAAAACCACAAACATCCTTGCAAAAAAAAATGCACGAAGTGCAAGGGGAATGTGAAAACAAACTAATGCCCCCTTCGGGTAACACAAAAATACAGACATAGAAAACAATGAATATTACCTCCCCTAATTAAACTATGTAACACAAATATCCTTGCAAAAAAATGCTAGGAGGTTAGAATATGAAAACGGCAAAAAATTGGAGCAAAAGCGAAGCTAAAATGGTCATTTTACCTCTTAAAATGTGTTGTTTTGGGGCATATCTGCCCCACTGTAGTAAATAAGGGGGAAAATCCACCCCACTGTAGTAAATAGGAGGGAAAATGTTAGAAAAAACACAAATATCCTTGCAAAAAGCAATGTTAGGAGGTTAGAATCCAAAAATGGCAAAAAACTAGAGCAAAAATGAAGCTAAAACGGTCGTTTTACATCTCAAAATGTGTTGTTTTGGGGCATATCCACCTCGCTGCAATAAACAGGGGGAAAATCTGCCCCACTACAATAAATAGGAGGTAAAATTCTAGCAAAAACACAAACATCCTTGCAAAAAACAATGTTAGGAGGTTAGAATCTGAAAAACGGCAAAAAACTAGAGCAAAAACGAAGCTAAAACGACCGTTTTACCTCTCAAAATGTGTTGTTTTGGGGCGTATCTGCCCCATTGCAGTAAATTGGAGGGAAAATTTGCCCCCTCTATGACAATTTGTGAGAGAACAAAGTTAGGATAAGGGCATATCCTCCCCTCTGTAGTCAAATGTTAGAAATAGTATTCAAATTGGGGCATAGTCGCCCTTCTACAGTAAAATGTTAGAAAACAAAGTTCAATCTACGATGTAGTCACCCTTCTATAGTAAAATGTTAGAAAATAGAGTTCAATTTGAGGCATAGTCACCCTTCAGTAGTAAAATATTAGAAAACAGAGTTCAATCTGGGGTGTAGTTGCACTTTTCCAGTGAACAGGAGGGTGTAATCGCACTTTTGCAGTGAATAGGAGGGCGTAATCACACTTATGCAGTGAATAGGAGGGTGTAATTGCACTTCTACAGTGAACAGGAGGGTGCAGTCACCCCTCTAGAGTGAATAGGAGGGTGTAGTCGCCCCTCTGTAGTGAACAGGAGGGCATAGTCACCCCTTTGCAGTGAATAGGAGGGCGTAGTCGCCCCTTTGCGACCTATACCTGCAAATAATCTCAACAACAAAATGTGAAGTACAAGAACCCATTTGTGAGTCCCACCGAGCATGCCAGAAATGTGAAGCCTTGAGTTTTATATATCCTAGAGATGCAAGAACAACTATAATGCAATGCGAGAAAAACACAAAGGGACACCTCAAGATTAGCCTAAGAAATTTATAACACAAAGAAAGAAGATAAAATAAATATTGCAAATGGTTATACCTTCTTTGTTGTTGAGATTCCTTGGTTGGCCCTTGTGATTGTGAGCTTGTATGCTCCTTGGATGGCTATGCAAGATGAACAATGTATGATAGAATGCAATGCTAATGGCTAAATGGCTTAACTAAATGAGAGAAAATGCTTGTGAATTAAGTGCTCAAAGTGATAGCATGTGGGTGTAAAAATGACTAAGTGTTGTAAAATGTAGTAGAAGAGGGGGGTATTTATAGAGAAATTTGAATTCTCTAGAAAATTCAATGGTTGAGATTAAGCCACCAAGGTCAAGATGTAGGGCTATGGTGAGTTGAGGCCTCACAATCCCTCACATCTTGACATGTGGAATGTGAGATGGCCTAGGATAAGATGATGTGGAAGTGAGGTGGAAGGGAGGTACATGATGTGTAAGAAGGACATGTATCTTGGAAGTACATTGGGGGATGAGAAGAATCTTGGGTGAATAAATGTGAATCAAAAATTCACATGCTTGGAAGAATCCCATGGACAAGACAAGGTTCCAAAAAGGGAAGCACTTGTCCACATGTGACTTGATGTGACAAGTCAAATATTCTAGAAGATGCATAGGAAAAGAGGATTCTAGGAGGAATAAAAGTGAATTAAAAATTCACATGGGGAAGAGAAGAGCCTTGGATGAATAAAAATGAATTAAAAATTTCTTGGGGGATGGAAAGAGTTGACCAAGGTACTAATTAGGCTTAACTAATCAGTAATCAGAAGATAATTAGAGGGTAATGAGGATTAGAAGCCAACTTGCAAGAGTTGGAGGATGTGACACATCCTAATAAAGGATTAGGCATGTACACATCCCTAATGATGATATTAGAGGGTTGATTAATATTAAGAAAAAGTGATGTGACATGTGAGGAATTAAATAAATGTCATATTTATTTAATTCATTTGATGAAAGGGGGATTGAAGAGATAAGGTATTTAATTATTAATTAAATACCTTAGGGATTTGGTAGAATTAAGAGTATTAATTAAATAATAGTAATATTACTTAATTAATGCAAATAAAAGGATGTTTAGACAAAAGGGGATAAATTTGGATAAATTAATTGTCCAAATTTAGGTGTCTATAGGTCATAACACACTTAACTAGGACACACTTTAGGAAATATGAAATATTATGTAAAAATAGGATCCTATGACCTAATGAGGACCCATTCACCAAGTGGTGAATGGGTCCTAGGTCACTAACCTCTAGGACACATTCCTTGTAAAATTAAGTGTTGTGTAATATCATTAATGAATGTCAGGCTTTATCCCTCAAAATCTGCAATTAATTAGGCTTGAATTCGAATTAAAGGGGCCAATTAAGGCAAATTTAACCTCAATTAATTAAGAAAACCCTAGACTAATGTGAAAGTGTAAAGATGCACTTTACAACACCCTAAATAAGGAACCATTAAGTCCATTTAGTTAAGAAAGGTCCTAAACTTAATGTGAATGTGTAAAACACATTACAACACTAAATCAAGGCATAATTAAATTCATTTTAATATTAATTATTCCCAAATTAAGTATGAAAAAGGGTTACTTTTTTCTACACTACATTTCAAGTTATCTCAAATTGATCATATTAAGCTTCATTTGATCAATTTAGTGTATTGTGTGAATTCAAAATTGCATCTAAAAAAACATCATTTTAGGTTTTTGCATAACATAATCAGAAAATTATCTCATTTAGAATCTAAAAATTGCTTTTACATATTTGCATTGCACTTTACATTCTAGGTTATTTCATTGCATTTTACCTTATATCCATTTTGGGTGCATTCCAAGCATGTGAAACTTGTATTAGCTTCACAACTTGGTGTCCTATTGCCAAAACTATCGTGAGATGTGGTTTGAGACTTATGTCATCTCGCAATACACCATTCGTCATGGATCTTGGGTTTTCTAACTCTTTCACTCATAGTGTTGACACTAGTCAACCCTCTATGGATCATACCCTTAACACTTCATTTCCCATGACTTCTCTACCCACAACTCATGTGCATGATGTCGAAACAATGGTTGATAATGCCTCTCAAGAGAACATAAGGAAGATCAATTAAGAATTGAAATGTTTGCAAGACTTTGTGAGAACCGAGAATATTGCTTGTAATGCCATTCTTGTCATAGGGAACATGAGACATCTACTTAAGCATGAACAAGGAATAGAGTTTATGTGTAGCTTGATCCATATCATTATTAACAATTACCCCTATCCCAAACCAACCTTCAATACCTTTCCTATGTGATGGAAACTTTTAAAAAACTGCTTTGGTTCCATTTCAAGTCCAGCAAAATTTGTATTTGATTCATCTCTCTGGGCTTAGGGTTTTGTTCACCATCAATATTTTTGGGTTTGTGTTGATAAATCCCTTCTTGAATAATCCCTAAAGCTTGCGCCCTTGCTAGCATTCTATTTCATTGTTGACCTTTTATAGCAGGTTCTCAGTTGCATAAGTTGTGACTTATGTTACCAGGTTCATTCCTTTACCGGCCCCTTGATCCTAGTGGTTCTAGTCTACGCCTATGGTCGTATTAAAATTATTGGCTTATTCTAATCAGGATCGATGTCTTTCAGAATATTCTCCCTAAGTCTAAGATTGGGTTTTAAAAATATTCGCCTAGGTTTTAACCTTAATTGTTATATCCCTAACCACCATCTGCCTAGTAGTGGCCCCTTCTTAAAACTAACATTTTTGCATGTGTAGATATTAAATTTTATGATGACCATTCGATCATCGCGAGCAAATCACCTATGTTCCCCACATGCCTATTCTATTTCATTTTCCATTATTTTATTCTCATAGGCTGGCGGGTGTAAGCCACATGTCATGTCCAACAATGGGCCCTGTATTTCCAAAGGGGTAGAAACCAGTGCATTCAAGAGAATCAACGACCAATATTGTGTGTCGTGTTTTCATCATAGTTGCTTCTTGCTACGTTGTTTGTTCCAAATTTGCAATAAATTATTGTCATAGGCTAGTGGGTGCAAGCCATGTGTCTTCTACATTGGCAGGCCCAAGTAACTTTGAATGATCTATGAATAGTATTAACATGACATCAATGGTTGATGGTAGGTGACGTGGGTCAATCTTGACCACTCCCCGCCACCCTGTGAGAGGCCCGCTCGTACCCTTTGTTTCTCAGCAGGGAAGCGGGAAATTTCCATGTGGAAAAATATGGAGGGCTGAAGGGACATTAATAGGGGCAAAGATGGAATGCTAATAAAGTTAGCCAAGAATACATCATGACTAAAATCGTGCCACATTTGAATTGATTTCTTTTGGTACGTGTTCCAGATTTAAGGGTTGTTTTCGATTAAGGTTTCTAGTTTTGTCAGCCGAGGATACATGTGAGAAGGTAATACTAAGTCGAGGTAAGGTATGGGTTGATGGTTTGAGATTGAATCTTGGCCATTCTTTTTCATCTTTTTCATCAAAGGCACAAGTGGGTTATTTCCCACGGGCAAGCAGGAAAACATGACATGATAGGCTTTCTTAATTGCTAAGTGGGTAATTAAGTATGTTGATAGGGTGGATGACTATCCATATGGGATTTTCTAATTTGATAAAGGCGAAAGGCACATGTAGTCTTATTTTTCATAGTCAATTACTTTGATTGTAATTATCTGTCAATCCATCTCAATGGATGATCAATGACATAGATTCAAAATCAAGCGATTGATTATATGCCTATTCACACAAGCATTCTTCAAGTATTAATGGAAATCATGCTCAAGCTGGTCAATATAGTGAGGATCGATGGCCATATTTTTCTTCATAGTTTGCAATCAGAAAGTTGAGAAATTAAGTATAAAATTTGTGAAGAAGATGGTGTAAGAAGTTACAGAGGTATTGAGGTAGCCTTTTCCCAGGTGAGTAAGTACTTATACTTGCTTGTTTTCAATTATGTATAAGTAAGTGTGTCAGCTCTAAAGTCTTAGGGTGGTGAGGGTTTTGTATTTTGCAATCTCCTTTTAGGTTGATAAGAATTGTTGGGGTTTAAGTGTTTTGTTCTACAAAAATCCTTTTAAATAACAAACTAGTGAAAAGTCTTCCTACAATCTATGAGATGGGTGAGCTAAGTGAGTTTTTCAAGACAGTTAGAAGGTCTAGGAGACTTAGTCTACAAGAATCTCAAGATGATATTCTTGAAATTGAACTTGGCATACTGAGAGCTCTCGCAACACCAAAGGGCAAGAAGATTGTGTTGGTTCCCAAATCAACAGATGCAATGAGTCCTAAAGAGTAGCCACTCTCATATTCAGACTCAATAGGTTGATATGGCCAATTGATGGGAGAGTGAATAAACTACCCCTTTCTCCCTTGCACTTTAGCCTCTGTTAAACTATGGGAGGGTGATCCCAACCATATATTTATGGATACCTGTGTGCTGAAGTACCAAATACACTATGAACAGAAGTTTCTCCTTTAGTTGATTAATAGACACAATACTATAAAGGCTTGGTTGACCTCTATAGTAATGCCTAATTTAAACATGAGAAATGTAATATAATGAGCTCAACACACAATAAAAATGAGAATGACATTTGATTTGATTTAAATTTTTGATCTGCTATTGAATTAACCACCAAACTAAAATAGGAATAACACACTTAGATCAATGCTTTATCCATTGGGATGGAATCAATTTCAATATCTATGCAATCTGATAACAATTTAATTCATAGCATCATCCAAGCTTTGAAGATACTGCATTATAGTATTTCAACATAATATCTCAACCATAACTTCTTATCAGAATCCTAGCACTCAGCCTAACATAAACCAATAGCTTCACTCAAGCATTTACATACATTCTTTGAATGGAAAAGAAAGAATAAAAATAAACATCCACTAAAATTCAATGGAGACAAATAAAATAATTATTGATTATGTTATTGTTGATGGGTTTTTTTCACATTTTCTCAACATAGGCAGTACACGAGTGCACTACCTCTCTTGAAAGGAAATCTCTGACGATAAGTTGCTGAAAATCTCCCAAGGTCTCTTGGGTGTCAAGTCATGACTTGCATGGAACTCCCCAGTTGATTTTGATGTGATTTTTCTGGTAATAACAAGGCGGACTTATGTAGCTAGATGTGAGGTAGATCTTCAAATCTGAAGTTTCTAAGATGGAGGTCAAGTTTCACTTTGCTGTATGTTCAAACAGCAGTCCAAAAACTTTGATGTTTCTCCAAGTTTGGCTTTACAATGTGCAATGAACCTTAGGATAAACTATTTCTGAAAAAAAAAGGGAAAAGAACAGAGAAGATGGAAGGTTCCTGGACCTGCAACTAACTGTGAATAGTAATCATGGAGTTCCTGCAATGGACAACTTCCTCAAAACAAAATTTCACTTAACCAGAAATCTCACAGTCTCATGAAATTTGTGCTATCTTCTAAGGTTTGTAGATATTTCACCTCCCATTCACCATATACATGCATGAACAAAGATAAAAGTGTGGAGAAGCTTTGAATTTAAGCCCAGACTAACTTTACACAGCTATCTACCAGTAGAAAACAACAAAAAGTATGGACTAAGAAGGCATCTACACAGCAAGAATTTTCACAACTACAGAACAACATTACTAAATCTATCAAAGCAAGAGTATAGCTAACTAGAACAACAATGTAAATCTAAGTAAAGAATCTAACAATGGAGATTGAACTATGAAACATGTGAAGAAATCAGAAAATGCACCAAGTCAATGTATTTTCATTAAGAATTTCAGCAACATGTCTTTACAACAATTCAACTCCCTTTGCAAATGAGAGGAGACCCCTATTTATAGTGCCCAGGAAGCTAAATAAATGGCCAAGATTAATTATCATTGTGTGGTGAAGATTCATTACAAAATAGGGTTTCACCTACCCCCAATATATTATAATTTAAAATTACATTTTTGTCTCTTTCCCTATTTTGTCCTTTAGTGATGGCACTATAGCATTTTTGTCTTTTGTTGATTTCTCTTTTACTATAGCTACTCCTCTGGGGGCTCTTCATTGATAACAGGGTTTTCCTCTTGCTTCTTTGAAGTTGTATATTCCATGAATTTTAGAATAACCGGCTGGAGCTTGTCTACCTCAATGATCTCGTATCGCAGCATCTGGTAGCTCCATTCTTTTGCATTATCTTCAAGCTTCTTCCTGTCCTCATCATACTTTATGCCCTGATCTCTAAACAACTTTGATTGGTTGAAGGAATGAGCAACAAAACTCATGAACTCCACCGTTATTTCACTGGGCATCCCATCCTCCATATTCTTCTGAAAGTAAGGTTTTATTTTCTCTAGATCCATCTGCACTGCGGGCATGCCATACTCTGTCATGAGCTTGAGATATCGAGCGCATTCCACCCTAATTTCCTTGATCCATTCGATGTCTAGATCCACCTTACTCATTATTTGCTCCAACCTTTCCTTCTTGTTGTCAAAATCCCGCCTCCACACATCCATCAGCCAGTGATCGTCCCTTTTGAATGCAAGCCCCTTTTCCCATGTGGCTTTTGGTAACTAGAGGATGGCCTCAATCTTTGGATAGGTGGAGTCATACGTTGCACGGAAGTTGGTGCAAAGCTTCCTTGTGCTCTTGAGAGATTGTTGTAGGTCCAAGAACTTGTTGGTTGTTTGAACAACCCGGCTAATACCCATGTTCCTTACGTATAGAACCTATTGGAACCAACTCTCTATAGTCTTGTCCAAGTTCTTTCTTCACTCCAACTTGTCAATTTGTTCTTTGGATAGTAGTTGGGGTGGAGCCACAGATGTGGTAGGCAGGTCATCTACTGAGGACCATTGTTGGATGTAATCCATCAAGGTAGCTACTTGTACCTTAAGCTCATCCTTTGAAACCTTGTCTTGTTTTATCAGGTGCACCGTTGTGGCCACTGATTCCTCAAGATGCCCCACTTTTTGCTCTCTAGTAACAATTTCTAAATCAATGGTGGAGATGTTGTAGCTTACACCAGCTTGGCCTACCACAGGTGTTGCTATCTGCACAGCTCGAGACCCAGAAGCATCCATTGTTACCTTGGATCTGATCTTAGGCTTCTCTTTTCTAGTTGTGATTTGTGCTCGGGCTAAGATAGCCTCTAGCCTTGCTCTCAGGTCCTTTGGTGTGGGAGTTTCTTTTTAAGTTGTCTTTCCATCCATTCAGGCATAGTAGACTTTTCCTTAGGTGATTCACGATCACCCTCCCCCTCCTCGGCCAAGACCTCTATTTTCTTATCTCTAGGGGCCCTTTCTTCCATTTTAGTAGCATCTCCTTCTTCTTCATCAAAGTCCTGGATGAACACGCGGTGCTTGATGGGAGGCTTGGTAGGTAATTGCTGCCAAGGACTTTCTTCTTTCTCTATTTCCTTCCCCCTCTTTTCTCCAGTTTGCTCAACCTCGTGCACGTGCTCCTTGGGATGCTCAATTTCAAGGCTCTTGATAGTTTGAGCCTCACCCTCAAGCTTATCTTCTCTTGGATTGTCCTCTTGTTGCTATCCTTCTTCTCTAAGAGGTGACCTTTTTGCCTCTTCTTCAGTCGGGCCATCTCTTCTTCAAGATCATCGTCAAAGGTTTACATGATGACCCTACCACCGACATCCTCCTCCTCATCTCTGCTCTTTGAAGAGCCTGCTCCTTCCTCTTCATAGGCCACCCTATCAATTGTCTGGTGTTCATACTTTGGTTGTTCGTGGTATTCACCAGCCTCCTCTTCAAATGGCTTCAAGGCCTCTTTCTCTCGCCTCTCCCACTCCTCAAAAATCAGCATGGTGGCCTCAATAGCCAGTGGTCCTACCAAAGGCTGTGAAGGTTTAGCAGTAGCCAGGATCTATGCCAGGGTCGCTTGAAGAGTAGGGTCCATAAGGATCTGGGAGAGCTCAGAAGGGAGATTCTGCATATGTTTCGAGAAGGCCTCAGGCAAGGCGGAAGTGGGTATCGGTGCCACTACTGTAGCTAATGGGAGTGATGTGGTAGGTGACATTGCAGCGGAGGAAGGAGGAGTAGTCACAGCAGAGGAAGAGTCAATTACTATTACAAGCTCAGCCGGAGGTGAAGGGGAAAGATGGATAGAGATGTCCATTGCCGGCGGGGATGTGGCAACCATGGCTAGGGAGGCAGATGATGGGGTAGTTAAAATAGGGAGAGCCAAAAGAGGTTTTAACTGATCTATACCTTTTGCTTCTTCCTCTTGGATTACGGGCTGCTCCGTGGTGCCTCCTGTTTGCTTGAGTCTTTTAGAAGGTGAGCCTCCTAGATCTTTCCTTATGTATACTTTGGGGTCCGGAGACTGCTCTGTTTTTTTTTCTTTCCTCTTCTTAGACCTAGTGATTGGAGGAGACTTGGATGTCATGCCCGTTGAAGTAGTGGCAGTGTCCTCCTCTGTGGCACTTGGCTCACTTTTCAGCCCTTCATATGTCAGGACCACCCCTTGCTATTTTAATCGGGCCACTTGTCCATCAACCCATTCTTTGGTATAGGTCAAGATCGGCTTGGTTATAATATCGAGGTCATCGACCTCCTACTCATTCCAATCTATTGTTGGTATCAACAAGTTGGCGACTGTGGGGTACCTGGGGTCCATTACGATGCTTTCGTCCTCTTCAACTTGATTGATTATGGGAAATGGTTGCACCCTTCTTATGAAGTATGCAGTGATCCGCATGTAGTTCCTTGCACACACTTCCTTGTTGTCCTGACAATCTCCCCAAAAGTCCTCAATGTGGTGCAGATGAGTGAAGCCCGGTCCTAGTGCTTTCCTTATATTCCCATATGGGTCCATTCGCAGACGAGTAGTGTGTAAGTGAAAATGATAATCATTCAATTCTTTCTCAGAATTCCCAACGCACTGGGAAGTTTGTAATCTATACATTCCTTGGCCGAAAGTTAAGGGATAGGAGACCCCTGCCAAATGTTTGTTGCTGAAGACTAATTGTATGTGTTGGAGCTGTCGGGAAAGCTCCAATAGGATGATCCAGTCGTTGGGGTATCGAGGCAACTTATTTGGCCTTTCTGTGAAGCCCTAGGCGCGAATGTATGTGAACTTTGGGTACTAAATGAAAAGGAAGGCATATTGCTTCAAGAATGCCCGAGCACTGTGAGAGACCCTTCTCTCAAAATCTCTTGCAATCACCCTGATGATATGGCCAATGAAGGCATCGTTTACCCTACAATACTCCTTGAAATTCTAGAATTAGAGCTGGGGGTACTTTTCATAGACCTTCAATTTTTGACCCTGCTCCTCATTAGGTGCCACAAACAACCCATTGTAATGCCTTTGGTCTGCCAAGGAGTAGACCAGGTAGGAGGTCATGTAGAACTTGGAGATTTTTTCACATTGATGAACTACTCATGGAAGCAGTCGCTTATTATGCCTCCCCAGTAGAACGAGGATTTTGTGGTGCTGTCCTCATTCCTGTAGAGGACCTTTTCAATGAAGTATACCATCCACTCCTGAAAGAAGGCAGCAGTAGGGAGACCCATCACCCTACTCAGCATAGTGACCAAGTCATGGTAATCTTCATGGAAATCACTGCAAAAGAGTTCCTGAGGAACCTTCGTAGCGCTGCCTCATTTTTCTTTGAGCCAATGTTGATTTATCAACTTCTTACAGCCTGCCAGGTTGTCATCCCATGCTGCCTTGCATTCCTCTATGGTAGGCATCTCCATCTCGACAAAGGTGGGAATGTGGAAGGTCCTTGTGATTCCCTCAGCTGACATGTCAGCAAGAATGTTACCATCTCTATCAATGATGGTCCTTGTATCAGGTTGATAGGCCTGTCGACAAGCCATGACCAACTCAGGGGCCACGAGGGATGGAGGGAAGCCTGCAGCTTTTTCAATTCCGCTTTGCCTGATCAACCTATCATTTTTAGTTGTCAGGTTGACTCTGACCCTTTGCTTAAATTCATCAATATCGACATGGCTGATATTGGTGTCGGTGATTTCTTTCCAGTCTGTGACAACCTTCGAGTGCAAAGGCTCACCCTAGAACTGGTACTTCATTTGGTCCTTGTCCTCTTTTCCATGAGGAGTCTTGCCTGACTTCTTTCCTTTGTCCTTTTCCGTAGCTGCCCCTGAGGGTCCTGCACCTGATTCCATATATCCTGTGAGCAAAGGCATAGTTAGTGCAACTGATCATGAAAGCTTTGATGTTAGTTAAAATCTCATGGACGAAATCAAATTTGGACATTTTATCATTCATAAAATCATACTTCTACTTCCAAATGTCATTAGTCCTTCAATTGAGGGCTTTCGGACAATCCAAGCCTGGAGGCCTGGGCTTCCCTAGTAGGAATATTGTTTTGAAAGGGAAAATGGGGTAACACAATCCAAGGGATTTCTCCCGACTGCATTTTGATGTTTCGAAAGGCTCGTATCGAGGAGGGATAAATTTGAGCACGTGGGTCGAAATAAGATTTCAAATTTGGGGTCGTTTGGGTCGATTTGAGAGCATCCAGAGGTACAGGGCCAAAAAGTCATCTAGGATTGGCTGTTTGAAATGGCCAAAAATAAAGGGAATTCTGGGGATGGAATTCTGGGGTCCGGGACCTAGTGGGTCCAAGGGCGACCAATATTTTGTAGTTTAAAGTGTTCAAGCTTGAGGAACTGGGAAGCCGTCATGCTTTCGCCGTTCAGAACGGCGATCGTTGAACGAAAGCTTGGAGGGGGTGGCCCGGTGGACTAGACCCAACACTTAGGTTGGGCGTCAAATTTTCATATTAAGTTTTTGCGGCGAACGGGAGGCTGGAGCCTAGAGGTTGGAAAGGCGGGTGCGATTTTCTCTTTTGAACCGCCGAGGATGGGGTGGAGTTCCGGATGGCAGAGCCCAGAAAGGGCGAGGATATCAAAAGTGAGCGTTTACCAGTCTCGCGGTGAAAGGAAGCTCGAGGTCCAAGAGGTGGAAATACGCCAATGGATTGTTGTTCGAAACGACAAAGTGCCCGCAGAAGTCCACGGACGAAAGTCTACAAATTAGGACCCAACGAGGTGCCAGAAGGTGGGTTTGTGCAAGACCGGATAGCTAAAGGTAGGGCAAGCTCTGAGGCTCGGGCAGACGGGTCGACTCCACCGTTTAGGAATGGTGAAAACCCCACAGAGTTCTGGACACGGAAGTCTGCGGATTGGGACCCGGGTTCATGACAGGCAGCCAGTATTTTGTCAACGCCAGATGGCGAATTGCAAGGCGGGCTCCGAGGCTCGGGCGGACGGGGTCCTTCCGCCGTTCAAGAATGGCGAGAGCTTGGCAGAATCCCAGATGTGGAAGTCCGGAGGCACGGGCCTAGGAGGCCAAAATTTTGAGGTTTAAGTTTGTGATGCCTGACGGCGAACCTTCAACAGAAACCCGAGGAGCCGGGCCCAGGAGAGGGTGCAGTCGTTCTGCAAAAGATGTTTTAATTTTACAAAGCCCTGACGGCAATGGAGGGGCCTGGGCCCAGACGATGTGAATGCCCGTGGGCAAAGAACAGCCGTGCGCAAGCCAAATTCTGGATCGATCTTGAGGGTGCTTTGGACATTTTTTGAAGGTTCCAGGACATGGGTTTTGTGAGTTTCATCATGTTTTTAACCCATGTTGTTCATCATTTTAGGAATTAAAAGCATAAAAACTTCTCGAGAAGGCAAACGACAAACCTACCTCGAGAATCCGATGAGAGAAGGTGTGAAATCTACTAAGGATCGGCAAGTGATGGCAACGGGTGCGAAGGCGGTGATCAACGAAGGCGGTGAACTTCTCCGACAAGCACTCTAATCTCCTTCTGCAATCCTAACAAGTGAAAATGACAGGTTGGGAAAGATATTTACAACCCAAAATGTATTTAATGCCCCAATTTAATGCAGGTACGACTGGCCATTAGGTTGGTGGATTTCAATTCACGGACAGTGGCGGGAAGTCCGGGGGCTGGAAAGACGCGAGGCGGCGGCCGTTTAAGATTCATTTTGCATACCGACAGTCGAGGGGATCTTGGGGCCCGAAGGACGGAGTTCCATTGCAAGTTCACCGTTTTGCAAATTTAGTTCAGAAACCACCGGCGGTGAAGGGGAACTCAGGGGCCAGAGGGTGGAGTTCCATCAATGATTTTTCGTAGGGAACGACGAAGTCTGCATGGAATTCCGGGAGTGAAAGTCCAGAGGTTCGGGCCTAGAGGGGGCGAAAGCAGCCAAGAAATTTTGCAATTTTCACCGGATGGAGAAAAGGGAGCTGGGTCCCAGGCCCCGGGAGGCGGAAGCCTTCCGCCGTTTGGAACGGCGAAGTCAAGGGGGAAACCCAGCGGCACGGGCCTAGCAGGCTCCAAGGCCGCTGGCATAGGCAAACTGCCAAGGAGACTCCGCAAGGCACCAGGAGTTGACAAAATTGAAGGGGTGAAACACGATCAACCTACGATGAGACTTTGGAGCTATGTTGACCACCCAGGACACCAAAATGGGGGCACACAAAATGAGGCAGCAACAAAAATGACCCAGCAAGATGAAAGAAAAAGAGGGTCCCCATTCCAAACAGAGCATGTGTGCTGAGGGCACAACAGTTATTCATAATTTATAAAACCAGTACATAGGAGAGAAAATGGCCTTGAAATTGCACTATTCAATATTATATTGCTAATATTGCAATCAAAATTACATGAGTATCAATAGACTCCAACCTAAAACAAAAACTCTTAAATGTTCTTTATGTAAGAAAGCTTAGGTGCAGAACAAACTCTCCTAATGTCAAAACCTCAAGGAAGAATGTAGATATGAGTTTAAATTTTACAACTACAGTTCAATAAGATACACATGAAAGGAATAACAGAACAAAGAAATGAACATACACAATTGGACACTAGATTCACGTGGGAAAACCCTTACGGGAGAAAAACCCACCACACCAAGAAAGGCCTCTTTGTATTACAATAAAGAAAATTACATACAAAGTACAGACTTCACTTTCTGATGTCAATTTACAGCAGCAACATTCACTAATCAATCTTGTACAGAATAGCTCTCAGAAACATCCAATGAATTCACTCAGATCAATCCATGTTCAATCGAGCAACACTTCATTATCTCACACTGTCTTTTGTCATCCGCCATTGCCAAAGAGTAATCCATTCTCTCACAGTCTATTCATATTCCACACAGGAATGGTCACAATAGTCCAACTACTAACGGTTCACATTTTGCTTCTTTGATTGGTTCAGAACACACCACATAGGACAACCGTTTAGTCAAAGAAGTTCAAACGCAATCGCATGTTGGTGAGACACTAGACCGTGTCTCCCTAATGCCAAAATTCCTGATCACAGAACCATCAGCATGATCATCGCTATCAGCAACACCCTGAGAAGTCATATTGAATTCACCAGCCTATCGGCGAGAGCACATCCATTGGCAAGAGTTCTTACTAAATGCAAACCTGACCAAGTATCATCGGCCAAAGTTACACTGATGTCATCGACAGTTCATGTCACCCTGACCAAACTATCAGAAAGAGCAACGCCATCAGCAAGAGGTTTCACCGAAGTTCATCACGTGGAGATCCATCGGTAGTTCATAAACAAATCTGTCGGCGAGACTAGCACTCTTGGCAAGAGTTCATACTGACTGCAAACCTATCAGCCAAGAGTCTCCCCGATGATCACCAGGAGCCAACCCATCGATGAGACTAGCACTATCGAAATGAGTCACTTTGAAGGTTCATACCGTCTCCCCAATGACATCTGTAGCCAATGTGTAAAACCTCAGCGAGACATACTCTATCGGAATGAGTCATTCAGAATGTTCATGCCTCTCCCCGATGCCACTCGTTGCCACGAGTCTCCCCGATAACCACTAGGAACCAACCCGTCAGCAAGAGGTCTGTCTAGGCGGAATGAGATGGAAAACTCACAGCGATAGACACGTCTTGCCGATAACTCCTATCGGCAAGAAAAAATCAAAGTCTTGGTGACTTTTAATCTTTGAACATAGTTGCTAGCCAGTAAGACTTCTAGAGGGTCTCACTAATTTTTCTCTTTCAGGAGTTTCATGTCAGTAAGCTTGAGGCACATTTTCCAACACTTTATTCCTATTACAGTATTCTCTGTGACTAATTACAATAACAACCTCTCTTAGAATGAGGCAGAAAGACAACATTTAAGGAAACACAAAAACCCTAAATGTTCATATGAAGAAGACACTTGGCACATTTAGGTTCACTGATCTTCAACTTCCTTTGCTTGCAGAACAATTTTCAACCTGCTCTCTCTCTTCTTGCTCCTCACTCCACTACCCTTCAACAGAAAAATATTCCCTTTCTGAAAGACTCATCATTCTCATCATTTTCTCTTTATCCACGTTGAAAAATTCCTTGCTGTAGAGAATATTCTGTTGTTACTTGCAGCTGAAAAACATCTTAAGTAAAAACCTTCATTCTTCATTTGCTATAGAAAACCCTTGGATGCAATAAATCTCCATTTTACCTGTGCATCTTTCACCCAGCTGTGTGAAAATGGTCCTCTTTGTAAAACTTATTTCTAGCAAAACACTTTGCACGGTGAATAAAATATCCACATTACAAAATCATTTCCTGTGCCTTCTTTATCTTTTGCATTTTACATATTAAAATATTTTCCAGCACAAAAGTTTTTAATTTTCACACAAATTCATCTCCCTTGGTTAAAAATATTGTCAAATGATAATATTTAAACACAAGCTATAGGGGTCCCACCTTCATGTTGCACAAATCTCTACCCAACATCTCATATCTCCACTTTGGTGTAAGAAGTGAGAACTTATTAGTGATGGGAGAGATTTAATCCAAGGCAATAAAATAATTTATTGGGGTCTTTATTTCTTTCATCCCCAACAATGAAATATTATTGTTTTAATTTTAATATACAAAGGTTTTTAATATTTTAATCAAGAAAAGCAATTTACCTGTGCACCTTATACTTACCGTGCATTTCACCTTTGCATAGTTAAAAATTTATGAAACTTTCGGGCCCACCAAGCTTTACAAAATTTCAAACCATCGTACATCGCCCATATATTTAGAAAATAAAAAATAATTAGCGATGCTCGAGTAAAGCACACCATCGCTAATCGCTAATGCATTCAAGAAGAGTTGACTTCCATTAGCGATGAGCTATGGAGAAAAAGAAGCCTCGCCCATCATTGATCCAAAGTGGAAGAGTAGACATTAAATGGCGATAAGTGATGGAAATAAAAATAGCTTTGTTCATCGATGATACACGAGGAGAAAATGATTGAAACCACGATGGGCAATGCGTTTTCCCGTGCAGTTGTGAATATGGTCTCCTGTGAACTTTAGCCAATGGCAACCTAGAATTAAACTTGCCTTTTGTACAATGAACATTTGAAAATGTCCAATGAAGGATTACTGCTCAAACTTGGGCATCGCTACTTTCATTTTGATTCCCCCATTCACAATGGAGATGAGAGATAAACTGTCGTGAATGGAGAACTCGTTGTCGAGCGCATTTGAAAATTTATCAAATCCCATCCTCTGCCTCAAAGCTTTAATTCAATCTACCCCAATGAAGACTCGTCTCTCAAACCAAGGCATCGCTGATTGCCTCCTTCAATCTCATTCAAAACTCACGATGGACGATGAGTTTTGTCGTGGTGTTGTGATTTCAACCAATAGAAAGCAAGAATTAAACTTGCTTTTCCTTACAAACATTTGAAATGCACTTTATTCTTGCCCTAAATGCATATTTTCATTTTCCCAATATTTAAAATACTCATAATATTTTAAATATTAACATTTGAAAACATTAGAAAATAGGCAAATTTTAATTACGCTTACAGCCCAAACAGAGAAATTTCACTGCACACAAACAGTGACCCCTGGAGCCAAGATTTTTTGCATGCAGCCATAATCAATTATTTAGAGAAATCCCATTTTCTCAAAAAAAATTCAGCCATAAAAAATCAGGTACCTGCTTTGTAAACTGGCCCCCGGAACGTGTTCGCCGCAACAAAAGTACATTAAAATAATGTATCAAATGACCTCTGATCTTGATGAAAATGGAGCTGTAGATATTTTAGACAAAAGAAAGAAATGGGTTGTCCCTATATTTTGAAAATTTGAAATTTTTTGGGACACCATTTTTTGCCATGTCGCAGTCAAAAAAGGATTAGTTAACCCATCAGAACTTATCCTAAGACCCTAAAAATGAGCATACATGTTACCATTTAACCCAAGAATTCATTGCAACAAATATCATGGAAAAATTCTTCCTGAGGTGAAATATATTAAATACCAAAGTTGTCTACTTGGACTTTTTTGCAATTTCACCTATCAGAAACCAATTAGGGCTCTCAAAGTCACTACTTTGAAAAAATATCAAAACAAATTTTGGGGGGCTTCCACTCGAAACATAAGCTCATCTAGGTACACTAAGTATGTTTGCAAGAGGGATTTCCTTGAATCATTATTCATCACAAGATATTAAAGGTCAAACTTGACCTCCTTGAAACATTCTGAAAATGTAGGTGCAAAACGTAGCAAAATGTATTTTCTTTTGGCCTAGTAAAAATAACAAATCTAACCATGGGGCTTTGAAATAAGACAGGAGAGTACATAAATATAAGGAGAATGGAGAGAAACAATCCATTTGGCATGAAAATCAACAGGCTTCAAATTGTGACCCTCCAAAGTAGGTCACTTGGGCAGATTTTGCATGTGCACTTCTAAATGTGCAAAGACAAATTTTTCAACATGGGCCTTCAAAATTTAAAATTTTTGAAGGTGCCATCAGTGGATCTTTTTGGGGATGTATGCCCCCTGTGGGCATAGCAAGGGTTCATATATCTGAGTAGACCAAGTGCCAGAAACATTGGGTGACAGAGTCTTTATTTTTTCAACTTTTTAACCTCATTTGGCAACCCTAGGCCACCAAATGGAAAAGGGAAGCCAGTTCTTACCCCTATTAAATACCAATTTGTTAAAAGAGTTGATCTCTTTTAATCCATTCTTGCCTTTGTCACACCACATCAACAAGAGTGACTTCATTCTTGCAAACACAAATGTCAAGCTTCCCTTGAATTTAACTTTACTGTCACATGGCAACCAAGTGACATAGGCTAAATCATTGCCACTCATTCCATTCTCTGATTCTATGGAAAGTGACACAATGTGAGGATAGTGATCAAGACCATCTGAAAACACAACCTCGTCCCATTTACCAATTCCCTCACAATGATTAAGGTCAGAAAAGAAATCATCCTTCAAAAATAGTGTGCGGTCCTTTTGTGTGTCAAGCAAAGAGTGCTCACACATTTGAAATTATTTTGACTGATTTGCATCACTGCCAAGTGTATCATCATCCCAACAACACATCTTAGTCACATTATTACATGCCTCGATGTTTTAAAAAAAAGATTCACCAACACTCATAATACTTTTATCCACATTCAAATCATAGCATTCAAACAATGCATCAACATCCCAAACAGTGTTTCCCACTTCAAGCTTATAGACAAGACTATCAACATTAGTAATGTTATCACACATAAAAGTTTCAAGAGTAGGCTTAGAAGACTTAGAATTTACTTCTGCAACAAACTCCTCATAATGGTTGTTTAAAACACATTCACTACTGCAAGTAGAAACATATTCACCACTACCTCCTGCTGCATCAACATGACAATCTGAAACATACTTCTCAAGAGGAAAACTATGAGTTGTAGATCCAAAAAAGAGATCCTCATATGCATCCATGTGATTGACATAATCACATTCTTCAAGTGAAAACTCATCATAAAGTGCATCATTAGTTGTACTAACATTTATCTCTACATTTTTACTTTCAATGTTCAACTACATCAATGCTATCCTCATGCAAACATTCAATGATAACTTCAAAGTCAGCAAAAGAAGTAGAAGGTAAAACATCAAACAAAAGAGGAGTTCCTTGTTCATTTTGACCAACATATGCATGCTCTTCATAACCAACTACTTGAACCGATTCATCCACAGAATCTCTTGCACACATATCTCCTCCATTCACACTATTGCAAAAATCAACAAAGCTACCTTCTTCATTGTCAAACTAAAAACCATCAATGGTTTCTTCATTGCAGTTGCTTGTAGTTGGTCCTTCCAATTGAAATTCATTGCACTCCTTGTCATCTACATCTGATACACTAATGCTCTCAAAAGCATTCTTCAAATCTGCAGGCTCCTTTGTCTCATCATGACTTTCATCAATGCTATACTCACTTGTAGAATGGGTGTGACTATATGCATCATAACATTGTTGATCACACATATCTTCTTCAAACAAGATATTCACTTCATACCCATCATCTTATTTTTGTAAGCCTTCAAAAGTATTGTCATCATTTTCCTTGTTGGAGCACTTTCCACTTGAAGAGATTAATTCTACCTCTTCCTCATGAGAGGAATCATAGTCACTAGGGCTGCAAATAGAATTGAAGTCATCATGATCACCTAGACAAGAATACTTTTTAGTTGGTTGTTGTGCGAACCCTTTTCCTAGTACCTGCAAAACAACATGAATAAACAAGTTAGATAAGGAAATGCAAGCTAAAAGAAGGATTCCCCATGAAATCCATTTGCAAACTCAAAATAAGAAATAAATTGATGAAGAACACAATACAAAAGATAAAACTAGATTTAATCCTAATTAAAGAAGCAAACACTTGATCCCATGGGGGAATTGGTGCCAATTTGATGTGAAAATTGACCCTTTCCCAATTCCTATGATAAAATCTTGATATGTTGAAGATAATATTGATCCACTTTTGATGAAAGATGAGAATTCCAAGCCAAATCTACAAAAATCCTAGCTAAGAATTCAAATGATGGATGAGAATGGCTAAGTATTTTAGCATGGTAACTTTGCAATGTTTGTGGATGATGAAATGAGGATATGAGCCTTTCATTTATAGATTTTCAAGATGGATGAAAGTCCAAATTTAAGCAATGTGGGACTAACATTCATCCAATTATATGGTGCCACTTGTCAAGCTATGAATGGATGATGGATGTGCAAGATTTGGGGTTTGTGCCAATAAATGCCAATATTTGAAATTCAAATTTGTTGAAATGATATGTAAGAGGGAAGGGAAAATGCAATAAATGCCACTTGGCTCAAGGAAAAGGACATGTAAGAGGTTTTAAATGCCTTGTTGGATGTACATGTTGACTTGGAATTTTTGAATTCAAATTGAGAGAATATTCCAAAAGATGCCATGTAAGGAAAATAGAGATTTAATAAATGAATTAAATCTATTTTCATGTGCAACTTGCATTATCTAGAGGATGTGACATGAGATGAGGTTAAATTAATCAAGGGTTAATTAATTTAATAGGAGATTAGATGATGTGACTTATTTTGACTTAGATTTATGGATTTATTTAAATCAAATAAGAGAAGAATATTAATCAAATAAAGATTTTGAATTATTTAATTAAAAGGGATGATGTTAGATTAAATCAAATAAGGTTTTAATTTATTTAATTTAATGGATAGACTTTAGAGATTTAATCAAATAAATTGATTACTTAATTAAATAGGGATAATTAGATCAGATGGATTGATTTAATTAACAAAAGAGATTGACATAATTAGATACAATGATTTATTTAATTAAGAGACGAATATTGATGAATTTAATCAAATAGGGGAATTTGATTAAATGGTTAGACTAAGAGATGATTCAGGAAGAAACGATGTTAGTAAGTCAGGATCAGATGCACGATGTCAATCAGTATATTTTACGTGTCTACAGTTGCAAACTTTCATCTACAACATCATTGTTTTCATCATGAATACATGAAATTTCATAATCAACATGATCTTCAACTATGTATTCAAAGTCCATAGAAGAGAAAATACTTTTAGTTTCATTTGCATCATTGCATCTTTTATCTGATACATAAAATCTTCTTTCCATTTCTGTATTTTCAGAGCAAATAGAAAAAACTTCAGATATTTCATCTATCTCTTCATGACCATCATGGTTGCAATCTTCATCTGCGTACATTTTTTTTGTAGGTTGTTCAAAAGAAACTTCCTCATAACCTAATGATGCATCATTCTTGTCTTCTACTATACCATCTGCATTTATTTCCAGACTAAGTCTTGAAAAAGTACCATCACATAATTGAGTTAGGAGATTACTTCCATATTTATCTAGCATTTCCTCAATTACTAAAAGCCATTGATATATGCATTTAAGATTAGGAGGCTTCAAATGAGTTGGTATAGTACTTAGACCTGACTCAATTCTTTCACCAAAAACATCAATACACACTAATTCATCAGGTCTATTTAATGCTGGTATAGCAAACAAAATCTTCATGAATCTATCATGAAAATAATAGGAGGATTCACCCTTAAATATTTTTACATCATATAATGCATCAATAAGTAACATAAGTTCAACCTCATTTTCAGATTTCTCTTCAAATACTTCTTGGGTATGCAGATTTCTTTCTTCAATTAAACATTCATTGTCTATTGATTCTTCTTCAAATAATCAATGAAATGCATCCTGAGCTCATTCCATGAATCTATGGAATGCATTGGTAAACTAGAGAACCAATATTCAGCAGTATCTTCTAAAGTTCTTACAAAAAATTTCATGACATCTTCCTCTACTCTTTGACAATCTTCCATTACATCAAGAAAAACTTGTGCATATTGTGATGCTGATTCTTCAAAACCTCCTTTAAACATAGGCAAATATTCATTAATTCTTCTTGGGATAGAATGTGGGTAACCCTGGATTTGACTGAAATCTAGAGGGTTGTATCTTTCACTAGTGAACACCTTCCTTTGAAGACATGGTTGTGTTCTAGGCATGACATTACAACTTGTAGAGGGAAAACTAGGAAAGTAATACATTTTTGTAAATAATAAATTTATTCTCTCTACAACTAATTTCTTCTCAATATCCTTTTCAGAATATCCTACTTTCTCATTTCCCTTTCTACTAGTATCTTGAAATATTGAATAAGGGACAATATTAACTAGAAATTTTTGTTAAAAACCTTCATATAGAGATATTACAATAGAAAAATACCTGAGAACTGCTACAACTAACTCTTCTGATGATGTAGAAACTTATCTAGAATTGCCACCTCTTTGAAAGAGGAAAAGATCTTCAAGCAACAGAAAGCTTCTTCCAAGATCTATGTATTTTTGAGTTCTCTCCAACAGTAGAGCACAAGAGTTCAAGAATATATTAGAAACATAGCAACAATCTCCTTCAAGTATGTAGGTCCTTGGATCATTATGAACCAAAACTACAGATCAACAAATAATATGACTTTGTAATAAGACAGTCTACAACTATAGATTCCAAGTTGTCCCTAGTGGAGTCGCCAATCTGTTGGTTCCCAAATCCACAAATGCAATGAGTCCTAAAGAGTAGCCACTCTCTCATATTTAGACTCAACGAGTTAATATGGCCAATGAACGAGAAAGTGAATAAAATACCCCTTTCTCCCTTTATAGATACTTGTGTGCTAAAGTACCAAATACACTGTGAACAGATGTTTATCCTTTAGTTTCTTAATAGACACAATACTATAAAGGCTTGGCTTACCTTTATAGTAATGCCTAATTAAATATGATAAATTTAATATAATGAGCTCAACACACAAACAAATTGAGAATGACATTTGATTTGATTTAAATTTTTTATCAGTTGGGTATGTGCAGGATCATGATGGGCCAAAAAGTGACAATATGATGGGTATGTGGCTAACGACTTTTTTTTACCCAAAATTGATGAAAAGAAAAGGGTTTTTAAAAGAGATTCTCAACTTTCTACCAATATAAATTATGCTTTACTTTGAATTTAATAAGTAATTATTATTCATTTTCTATTTGAATTGACTAAAGTTTTGATTGATAGGTTGATTGAAAAACATCTATAGCTTTCAAACGGTATCACATTTTTTGAATCTAAAACATGCATCACATTCTATGCTTCATTGCTATAGGATTAAAAAGAAAAATTGAGTTTCATGAAGTTTTGACCAAGTTAAGGTCGACATACAAGTTTTTATATTTTTAAAAGTTGTAATAAAAATTCATAATTAATTATTTACTTGGAAAAAAATAACAAAAAAAATGCATCACATCGAAACATGAGTCCTCTACTTATATCTAAAATCTTATAAAAATTGTTATCATTTTATTATGGTTAGGGTGGTTAGAAAAACACCTACTTCTTATTTTTTCTCTGAAATTTAAGTATTACTGTATTGAAATTTCAAATTTTCACCAAATATATATATATATATATATATATATATATATATTTAAAAAAACCTAGTAGTTTAGAAACTACATTCAATTTTCTATAAATTATACTTTTACATATTTTTGAAATAATATAGATAACTTATTCAAATTTTTACGTCAAGTTGCCTAACTCTGATTTTTCTGAATTTTTTGCCACTTAAGAGCCTATTTTTTCCATGATGATCCTGCACATACCCAGTTGTTGAATTAGCCACTAGACTGAAATAGGAATAACACACTTAGATCAGTGCTTTATCCATTGGGACAAAGTCAATTTCAATATCTATACAATCTGATAACAATTTAATAGATAGCATCATCCAAGCTTTGAAGATACTGCATTACACTATTTCAACATAATATCTCAACCATAACTTCTTATCAAAATCCTAACACTCAGCCTAACATAAACCAATAGCTTCACTCAAGCATTTACATACATTCTTTGAATGGACAAGCAAGAATAAAACTAAACATCCACTGGAATTATTTGAAGACAAATAAAATAATTTTTGATTATATTATTCATAATTTATAAACTAGTACATAGGAGAGAAAATGGCCATGAAATTTCACTATTCAATATTATCTTGTGAGTATTGCAATCAAAATTACATGAGTATCAACAGACTCCAACCTAAAACCAAACCTCTGAAAGGTTCTCTATTCATATTACAGTATTCTCTATGACTAATTACAAAAACAACCTCTCTCAGAATGAGGCAGAAAGACAACATTTAAGTAAACACAAAAACTCTAAATATTCATTTGAAGAAGACACTTAGCACATTTAGGTTCATTGATCTTCAACTGCCTTTGCTTGCAGAACAATCTTCAACATGCTCTCTCTTTTCTTGCTCCTCACTCCACTGCCCTTCAATATAAAAATATTCCCTTTTTGGAAGACTCATCATTCTCATCATTTGTTCTTTATCCACATTGAAAAATGCCTTGTTGTAGAGAATATTCTATTGTTACTTGCAGCTAAAAAATATCTTAAGTAAAAACCTCCATTCTTCATTTGCTATAGAAAACCCTTGGCTACAAGAAATCTCCATTTTACCTGTGCATCTTTCACCCAGCTGTGTGAAAATGGTCCTCTTTGTAAAACTTATTTCCAATAAAACACTTTGCATGATGAATAAAATATTCACATTACAAAATCATTTCTTGTGCCTTCTTTATCTTTTTCATTTTACATATTAAAATATTTTCCAACACAAAAGCTTTTAATTTTCACACAAATTCATCTCCCTTGGTTAAAAATATTATCAAATGATAATATTTAAACACAAGCTACGGGGGTCCCACCCTCATGTTGCGCAAATCTCTACCCAACATCGCATATCTCCACTCTGGTGTAAGAAGTGAGAACTTATTAGCGATGGGAGAGATTTAGTCCACGACAATTAAATAATTTACTGGGGCCTTTATTTCTTTCATCCCCAGCAAAGAAAGATTATTGTTTTAATTTTAATATACAAAGACTTTTAATATATTTTAATCGAGAAAAGCAATTTACCTGTGCATGTGCACCTTATACTTACCGTGCATTTCACCTTTGCATAGTTAAAACTTTATGAAAATTTTGGGCCCACCAAGCTTTACAAAATTTCAAACCATTGTACATCACTCATATATTTAGAAAATGAAAAAGAAATTAGGGATGCCCAAGTAAAGCACACCATCGCTAATCACTAATGCATTCAGGAATAGGCAACTTCAATTAACAATGAACGATGGAGAAAAAGAAGCCTCGCCCATCGTTGATCCAAAGTGGAAGAGTAGACATTAAATGGTGATAAGCGATGGAAATAAAAATAGCTTCGTTCATCGCTGATACACAAAGAGAAAATGACTAAAACCGCGATGAGCGATGGGTTTTCCCATGTAGCTATGAATATGGTCTCCTGTGAACTTCAACCAATGGCAACCAAGAATTAAACCTGCCTTTTGTACAATGAAAATTTGAAAATGTCCAATAAAGTATTATTGCTCAAACTCCGGCATCACTACTTTGATTTTGATTCCCCCATTCACAATGGAGATGAGCGATAAACTGCCTTGCTGTTGAGCGCATTTGAAAAATTATTAAATCCCATCATCTACCTCAAAGCTTTAATTCAATCTACCCCAATGATGACTCATTGCTCAAACCAAGGCATCACTGATTGCCTCCTTCAATCTCATTCAAAACTCGCAATGAGCAATGAGTTTTGCCATGCGTCGTGATTTCAACCAATAAAAAGCAAGAATTAAACTTGTTTTTCCTTACAAATATTTGAAATGCAATTTATTCTTGCCCTAAATGCATATTTGCATTTTCCCAATATTTAAAATACTCAAAATATTTTAAATATTAATATTTGAAAACATTAGAAAATAGGCAAATTTTAATTACTCCTGCGGCCCAAACGAAGAAATTTCACTATGCACAAACGGTGACCCCTAAAGCCAAAATTTTTTGCATGCAGCCATAATCAATTATTTAGAGAAAACCCATTTTCTCAAATTTTTCCCAGCCATCAAAAATCAGGTACCTCCTTTGTAAACTGGCCCTAGGACATGTTCGCTGCAACATAAATACATTAAAATAATGTATCAAATGACCTCCTATCTTGATTAAATTGGAGCTATAGAGGTTTTAGACAAAAAAAAAAGAAATGGGTTGTCCTTAGATTTTGAAAATTTGAAACTTTTCAGGACACCATTTTTTGCCATGTCACAGTCAGAAAAGGATTAGTTAACCCATTAGAACTTATCCTAAGAGTTTGAAACTGAGCATACATGTTACCATTTGACCCAAGAATTTATTGCAATAAATATCATATAAAAATTCTTCCCGAGGTGAAAGATATTAAATACCAAAGTAACCTACTTGGACTTTTCTGCAATTTAACCTGTCAGAAACCAATCAAGGCTCTCAAAGTCACCACTTTGAAAAAATATCAAAACAACTTTTAGGGGACTGCTACTCGAAACATAAGCTCATCTAGGTACACTGAGTATGTGTGCAAGATATATTTCCTTGAATAATCATTCATCACAAGATATTAAAGGTCAAACTTGACCTTCTTGAAACATTCTGAAAATGTAGGTGCAAAATAGAGCAAAATGCATTTGCTTTTGGCCTGGTAAAAATAACAAATCTGTCAATGGGCCTTTGAAATTAGATAGGGGAGTACATAAATTTAAGGAGAATGGAGAGCAACAATCCATTTGACATGAAAATCAACATGCTTCAAATTGTGACCCTCCAAAGTAGGTCACTTGGGCAAATTTTGCACGTGCACTTATGTGTGTGCAAAGGCAAATTTTTCAACATGGGCCTTCAAAATTTAAAATTTTTGAAGGTGCCATCAGAGTGCTCGTGGAAAAAATAAGAAGGGTTGTGTCAAAAGCACCTATAATTTGAGTAGCATGATTGTTTCATAAGAATTGGTCAAGTTTGGAAAGAAGGAATTAGCCAAACCTATCAGGGAAGTGAAGAAAAGGAACAAATATCACAAGGCTTATCTGGGGAGGCACAACTCTCCCATAGAGGTTTTAGACAGCCCTTTGGATGATGAAGGAGATACCGAACCAGAGTATGGCCAATACCTGCTCACTTCGGTGTTACATGAGGATTCTGATAAGGGAGGAATAGTAGCTTCTCCAATTTCAGCATGAACTTGGAGTGGGCGAGCATACTCTAATGTTGACGAATCAGAGTAGCATCCCAAACCTGTTTTTGTTTTTGATGACACCATTCCACTGCAAAAAAATTGCCCTCTTCAGCAAGCATATGGTTTTGTTTTTAATGTTGGCATGGAAAATCTTTTGGCTGGTGTGAAGGAGAGGTGTTGGACTCCTTTAATTTGATGACAAATATGCCTTTTCTGGTTAATATATGTGATTTTTTTCCTTGGGTGTTGATGGAGAATCTTCTCTGATCGATGTGGATGAGGAGTTTTGGAGCTATTGCAACAACAATTGATTCCTTTTGATAGGTGGGTCAGTCTTCTTCAACAAACTACAAGATATTTTCTCTTTGGTTTTCCCCTTATTTTGCATGATTAAATGTAACTTTCTAGAGAATGTCTAAAATGGGGATGAAATTAGCTATTAAATGCAAATGTAATTGTAATTACGACCTAATGCTTGTCACTCCCATATTTCTATAAATGGGATTTCAAGGCTGGTTATAGCAGGGGTGGTTAAGTGTTTTAGGATTAGTCACATAGAAAGTTGTAAAGAATACGGAATAGTTTAGTGATAAGCCTTAGGTTTAAGTCTGTCAATATGCATATGTAATCTTGATGGTAACACTGGAAATATAGAACAGAAATAGTGCAAGTTCAACACAATTTTTCTCTCCTATGTACTTGTTTATAGATTATGAATAATATAATCAAGGTTATTTTGTTGGTCTCTATCAATTTCTGGTGGATGTGTGGCTTTATTCTTGCTTATTAATTCAAAGTATTAATGTAAATGCATGAATATGACTATGAATTTATATTAAACTGAGTACTAGGATGTTAGTAAGAAGTAAAGGTTAAGACATAATGCTGAAATACTTTAATGTAGCATTTCAAAGCTTCATATAATGTCATGTGTGAAAATTGTTGTCAAATAATATGGGTATTGGTATTGACTTTGTTCCAAGGATGAGGCATTGGTTTAAGTGAGGTAGATATGTCTCATTGTGTTGATTAACTTAGCCACTACCCTTTCATTAAACCAAATTCTACAAAACAGGTTACAAAGACATGAGGTTTTAGCATTCTCATGCTCTAAAAGTGAACTATGATTGAGAAGCATCCAACTTCTTTGATATGTTTTACTAGTTGAGCCTCTATATGAGAATCATTTTTGTATATCACAATGTTATTAATACAAATGGCACAAAAATATTAATATGTGAGCATTGCTAGGATTATCCTCTTGGGTGTCACAGAGCCCGAAGTGAAGAAGTAAGGGCCTCAGAATCCCTGCTTGTGTGTTGGCCAATCCTCACCCTTGCTAATCATTGAATTCTGGTAGATTCATAGGTAAGCGGTAAGATTAAGTTTTTGTTCGTAAAAAATAACCAACACTATTCATGAAAGAGATTCAATAAAAGAATACACAATTCCTAATACATCCCTTCCTAAAAAAGGAAAAGGAATGATGTTAAAAAGTCTAATTATTGACCATAATCACAATCACACTAATCTCCACCAAAGTCCAGCAAGTTCTCAACCATAACAAAGTTATATTAAAATAGTAGTCCAAAATATGAAAATAAAACACCAAAAAATGCAAGGCAGCCATAACCAGAAGAAAGAAATAAAGCCATTACTTGGCTTTAGCAATCAAGTCCTAGTACTCTCCATTATGGAAGACATACTCCCTCCAATCAAGTCCCTTATCCTCAACCTGGTCCTTCATTTCATCAATCTTTCCCATCTTCTTAAGCTTTCTTCTAATCTTGGTTTGGCCCGAGATAGCACCAACCATAACCCTATGTTGAACAAGACAATTGAGAGGGGGGTGAATTAGTTGTCACCAAACTAAATGCTTTAATCATTTAACAAAACAAGATCTTGATACTACTTAATTGATTAAACATTAAGTGCAAAATTGAAAGTCATCATATAAACGTAGTAACACTAGATTTACATGGAAAACCCAATTAAGGGAAAAACCATGGTGAGGATTAACTCACACTATAGAGAATATCAAAACCGATTACAAAAAGGCTCACTGTCTAAGGCTCACTGCCTGAAATAAGGACTCACTGTCCACATGGCTACAACTAGGAGATACAAAAGATGGCTAACTTTCAGAATACAAGAGATATGGCTCACTGCCAAACGTATGAACTGATGGAATACACCTTCCTTGTATTGAGTTTGGTTTTGGATGAAGCTCTATATAAGTAGTATTGCATCTCCCAACAGTTGCTCAGTAAATTTTTTTTGATCTTTAGCTGATAAATCAATTAGACTCGCACCATGCACATACAATCTATCATCTTCGCCTGCTTCGTTCACTTTGCTCTTTTTCTCTCTTTCTTTTTTTTTCGATTTTTCTTTTCTAGAGAGTCTTGTGTGTGTGTGTGTGTGTGTGTGTGTGTGTGTGTGTGTGTGTGTGTGTGTGTGTGTGTGTGTGTGTGTGAGTAAAATGTGAGTGAATGATCAACTAAAACAATCAATAAGACATTATATCAAAGATTCAAACAACAATTAAACTAATTTAAAGCAAGAATCTATTGAAAGCATCATATTACTCTCTATCTCCAAAGATTTATTAAGTCACGGGGTGCTTAAATTTGGTAAGCATTATGACTGTTAAAATGCCAATCTAGAGAATGAGATGTTAAATGCAATAATCTAATCCTATATAATGATGTCTAAATGGTAATAATGAAACTACTATAATCTAAATTGACATGAAATTTGATGAAAGAAGCTACAGTAAACTATGAAGCAGCTAAATAAAAAGCCATGATATTGATTCTATTCTAAAATGTTTGTTATTTCTATTGCTAAATGGTAATTGCTTATTTCTAAGATGCTTGATTGCTCAATTGGTATTTTTGTAAAGTAAGTTTGCACAAAGTTGGGATCCATTTCCTATAGACAGAGGTTGTATATATAGATTCCTGACAACATATTTGTGAAGGGGAAACAAAGCAAAGGTTTGGATTTGATTTGAAGAATTGAATGGTGAAGGATGTAGAAGCCTGAGCTAATTATGGAGATTGTTCCTCCCCACAAAAAATTCAGCCAGATGCTAGGAAGAATCAATGGAAGAAGATGAATAAATTCACCTATAAATTTGTCTCCAATTTGTCTTCAAATTTTCCCATGAAGGTTGAGATAAATTAAATTAGACAACATAATTTGGTAGGTGAAATATTGATTAGCTGTAGAATATGCTTTTAATTTGAATATTTTGGACTTATTCAAATTTAGGAAGAAATAACAATTATTAAATAAAACAACTATTTGATATTGTTTATTTAATAAAAGAGGGATAATGATAATTAAATAAAAACAATAGAAGTTTAATTATTTAATTAAGAGGGAATAATTAGAAGAATATAAATAGAATAGAAGAATTAAAGAAATGAACTATATAAATAAATAATCCTATTTATTCAATAGTAGATAAATTTAAGGTTAATTAATCATATAAATCATATTTAATTAATTAGATTAAATTCAAACCATTTTTAGGTGTATACATTTTTCCCCTCTTTGAAGTGATGTGTTTATGCATTACTTCAAAGAAAATTTTGCTATTGCTACCAATATTGATGAAAATAATTTTTAGATATGCCCCAGATGTTGATTTTGTTGTGATGATGGATATATGCCCCCTCGAGAGATAAATTGATGAATTTTATTTTTTTTGGATTTTTTTGAAAATTTTCAATTTTTTTGTGATTTTCTAATGATTTGATAAAGATTTTCAATTTCAATGATGCAAAATTGATTTATCTCCCAGCAAAGAATTGTGTAAATGCCCCTGTGATGAGATTTGAATTAAGCCCCTTTGAAAAGAATTTAAATAAATCCCATTATAATCACCTTTAATCACTCTATTAAAAAGCTAAAAAGGGTGATTTAGAATTCATTTATGCAATTTTGAGTTTTAAAATTTGAGAGAGTGATTTGGAGCTTTATTGAGCAAAATGTCAATCCCCTACCACACTCACCGTTTTGAGCGCGTGTGTCGACACAACCACCCAGCTGCCTACGGACCTCCGGTATGTACCTGTGAACCTCCTCATTTTTTGCATTTTTATTTTTTGCATGTTTTATTTAGTTTTAAAATGTCTGAACTTTTTTAGCGCATACATCGCTCGATGTAGCACATATACCTACTATTCTAGCACATACACTAGTTTAATGCATAGGTCAATTTTTGTAGCGTATACATAGGGTAAAGTAGCACATCCGATGATATAGCGCATTGACCATCTAAAGTGGTGCATTTTCCTCCTGAAATGGCGCATCTGATGAAATAACGCTTTGATCGCTTGTTTTAGTGCATTTTCCTCCAGAAACGGTGCATTTGATGAAATAGCACTTTGATCGCCTGTTTTACCACATTGAGGTGTTTTAATGGTGCATTGAATATTATGATGCATAAAAACACTATTTTAGTGCATACAAGTTAGAATGATGTAATTTGTCAATTTTTTCCTTGGTTTTGTCAATTTTGATTATGTCAGCCATTGATTTGATATGATTAATGATCTTGATAGATTAGATGATGTTCAACCTCATGATAGGCAAGGTTGGATGATTGATTGATGATAATTAACCTCATGATAGGCAAGGACTAATTATAGTTTGATTGATAAACCTCATGATGGGCAATATAGATTTGATTAATTGACCTCATGATAGGCAAAGTACAATTTTAGATTGATGATTGACCTTATGATAGGTGAGGTACAATGATAGTTTGATTATTTTTCCTCATGATAGGTGAGGTACAATGATAGTTTGATAATTTTTTCTCATGATAGGTGAGGTACAATGATACTTTAATGATTGTCCTCATGATAGGTGAGGTTCAATTGATAGTTAGTCACGCGATTTGATCAAAATCTCACCAGAGCTAATTAGATTTGATAGGCTAATTGATGTTTGATAAATTGACAAAGATTACTAACTTTCAATATTTCCTGATAATAGGAGTCATTTGCAAACATACAGATTCAAGAGCGGTTTCCTAGGACATTTGATTTGATACCGTAGCTAGTGCAACCTGATACAATAGTCATCACACATTATGGTTTATCCTCTCTTTTATCTATGCCCCAAATTAGGATTAATCGAGGTCTCCTAACAACCCTAACAGAGAGGTGACATAGTGAGCATAATACCTTCTACCTTCCTACTAGTGAGATAATAGTCACCCCTGAGGATGTTTGGTGGATTTTGAGGATACCCGTTGTTGGTGATATTGTAGTTGTAGACACGTAAAATATACCGATTGATATTGTGCATCTGATCCTGACTTACTAACATCGTTTCTTCTTGAATCATCCCTCGGTCTAACTATTTAATCAAATCTCCTTATTTGATTAAATTCATCAATATTCCTCTCTTAATTGAACAAATCATTTTATCTAATTAAGTCAATCTCTTTTGTTAATTAAATCAATCCATTTGATCTAATTATCCCTATTTAATTAAATAATCAGTTTATTTGATTAAATCTCTAAAGTCTATCCATTAAATTAAATAAATTAAAACCTTATTTGACTTAATCTAACACCATCTCTTTTAATTAAATAGATCAAAATCCTTATTTAATTAACCTCTTATCATATTCCTCTTTTATTTGATTTAAATAAATCCATAAATTTGAGTCAAATGGGTCACATCATCTAACCTCTCTCATTAAATTAATTAACCCTTAATTAATTTAATCTCATCTCTTGTCCCATCCTCTAGATAATGCAAGTTGCACACGAAAATAGATTTAATTCATTTATTAAATCTCTATTTTCCTCACAAAGCATCTTTTGGAATATTCTCTCAATTTGAATTATGAAATTCCAAGTCAACATGTACATCCAACAAGGCAATAACTTCATCTTACATGTCCTTTGCCTTGAGCCAAGTGGCATTTATTGCATTTTCCCTTCCCTCTTACATGTCATTTCAACAAATTTGAAATTCAAAATTATGCATTTATTAGCACAATCCCCAAATCTTGCAAATCCTTCACCCATTCATGGCTTGACAAGTGGCATCAGGCCATTGGATGAATGTTAGTCCCACATTGCTCAAATTTGGACATTCATCCATTTTGGAATTCTATAAATAAAGAGCTCATATCCTCATTTGATCATCCATAATTCATGTAAAGTTACCATGCTCAAATATCTCTCAAATTTCATCTATTATCATTGAGTTCTTAGCTAGGTTTTTGCAGATTTTTGGCTTGGAGCTCTCATCCTTCACCAACAAAGTGGATCAATCATCCTCAACATATCAAGTTTGCATCTTAGGAATTGGGAAAGGGCCAATTTTCACATCAAATTGGCACCAATTCCCCCATGGGATCATGAGTTTGCACATTTGAATTTGGATTCAATCTATTTTGTTCTTTTTATTATGTTTTTCATTGTTTTCTTTCCTACTTTGAGTCTGTAAATGGATTTCATGGGGAATCCTTGTTTTGGCTTGCAATCTCTTGTCTAACTTGTTTATTCTTGTTGTTTTGCAGGTACCAAGGTTGGGGTTTGCATAGTAGTTTATGATTCTTCAAAGCAGGGTAGGACTGATGCTCTACATAGAGTATTTCAAGATGATAGGATTTGTGGATACGAGATTCCATGGCGTGAGATGGTGGATGCCTATGTCACCCTGCCTTCAATACTTGTTGGTTTTATTGGAGGACTCATTTGTCCTGATCATAGGTCAAAGGGACTTTCTATTGGTTGGGGCTATGTTTTGGAGAGTATGATTGTTCACAGTACAAGATATGCATGGAGCATGTGTGTGCTTTCTCATCTTTACCATGATTTACATCAAGTTGTCTACATTCGAGGTCACAATTTTTTCATAGGGGTTACATTACTTCAAGTGTGGGCATGGGAGCATATAGCTATTACGCGTCTAGTGATGGTGAGACAGTGACCCACCATAAGGCCATATGTGCATATATATGCAGGTCAACTTACTCAACCTAAACTAGGTAAGTTGGAGCACTGAAGGAGAGTATTAGATGATGTAGAGGTTGTTACATATCATTCATATCTAGATTGCGAGTACTGGGATGATGACGATATATAGTTGCCATACCTCTGTAAGTCTATGTTGTTGATTGGTAGTACTCATTGGGTGTTGGAGAGATTTTTGTTTAGGAGAGTGCCCAGACAGTATGGTATCATACAGGGCATGCCCCAAGGTGTTGCCCATTATGCTCGGCACTAGATAGATTCTACTGAGTGGGGACCCTGTCTTTCATATGATGTCATTCAGGAGTACCAGGGCCTACAGCCTTTGGTTTGGGAGATTCATCCTGAGACTATTGAGCCAATTGTTACAGCAGATTATGTAGAGTACCTGGCTCTACATCATTTTCCATGAATTTTCGTTCCTGATGAGCTAGTGCCACTACCTGGTGAGGAGGATGTTGTTGTTTCCCAGGGTTGCCGACGGAGGAGAGAGGAGAGTGGCGAGGATGAGGATGATGTTGAGAGCAGTGGTGATGAGGAGGATAGTAGTGATGATGAGGGAGATGGAGATGGTGGTGATGATGGAGGAAATGTTGGGGCAAGTGGATCACGTGCAAGAAGATCAGGTCCAGTTGTGGATGTCTAGGACTATATGGTGCCTCATAAGAGGCGATCATTGATAGCTCCCACCGAGCAACATGTGCATATTGGGATACCTTCATAGCATCAACAAACTTAGATTGTGAGTTTACAGGTGTAGGTGCAGACCTTACAGGGTCAGTTGATACAGGCTCGAGGTTTATTAGTGCAAACACAAACCCAAATGTAGACACGGGCCTAGGCCATACACAGTTGTTAGCCACTCAGACATAGATTTCTTCTTTGAAGACTGAGAGAGATGCAACTAGACAGGTTGTAGAGCAGGCACAGGTTATAGCTGAGAGATTACAGAGATTAGCTGATGGTACGTCTATGGTTGATTACATGAGAGAGGTTCTTCATGTGGGTAGAGAGGCAAAGTATTACAGAGGAAAGTACCATGATGTTCCCTCCGAGCAAAGAGTTAGTTATGCCCAGTATCGATCAGTCAGGAGCCAGTCCAGGACTTTTAGTGCGGGTGTGACACAGCCTCCATGGAGAGATCTGAAAGATCCTGATATGTCTAGTGGAGGAGGTATTGGCCTAGAGATTCCTGTACCATCTAGAGATAGCACCACATAGCTCTATGATGTTATTCCATGATATATGAGACATGATTTATACTCTAGTTTTTTTATTTACAACCATTTTTGATGTTGTATCTCTTTATATTTCAGACATCCTTGTATACTTGACATTATGATTTTTGAGATCTATATGATATGCGGTGGATTGATCGATCTATATGGTTCTATGATGGATGCATTTAATTTCTATGTACTATATTTCATGCGATGATCTTTATGATACTGTGATGGATGCATTTAATGATCATGATGATATGCTATGATTTATGATGTTCTATCTATGATGTTAAAATTGTGATTATGTGAATAATGATGATGTATAGATGCATGATGTATGGATGCATGATGTATGTAGTATTTACATGGATAATAGTTGTATGACAATATATATCCAAATGATATGAATATGTATCAATATATATGATTTTTGAATATGATGTTTCAAATATATATGAAAATGATGTAAATGGGATATGATGCACTTTTATTTTTGGGTATTTTAAATGCATATAAATGAGATAATAAATGGATGAATGAATGATGAATATAATGGTTCTTTGAAATTATGATATATGATATGATGAATGAATGAAAATGCAACTACATAGAGATTTGTTTTTGATATTTTTCTTATGCAATTTAGATGATACATGATTTGAAAAATATGATATGATGCAAAATATATGATGGAATGTATGAATGATGAAATGAAATGATAAATTCTTTCCAATGTATGTAATGGAAATGATTATACAATTATATGATAATGATAATAAAAAAAAAATTGTTAATGTCAAGTATACTCAATTCATTAATGAGAAAAGATAACATCATTTTTGAATCCTTCACCAGCTTTTGTAACAAAATATTTTGTAGATGCAAAACTATCATGAATGCAATTTAATTTTACCATGCAAACCTATATGCAAGCATTGTCATCTTAATAGTCCATTTATCATGCTTTTTATCATCATTGAGCTTTTAAAATTTTGAAAGTGAGTACAAGCATCAATGGTATAATGTAGACCAATGATGACCTGACTACTACTTTCATGATTTTTGATATTGGAAGTGAACACAAGCATCTAGGTATAATTAAACCAAGATGACCTAAGCATTTCTTGTGTAAACAGACAAGAATCAATCACTATAATATGTGAATTCTGAATGTCATCAATGATACTTTGTAGAGCACGTCTTTGACAATTCACACAAAAATAATGATCAATTCACAGACAACAGACAAAGTAAATACCATTCTCCTTCCTAGCTCCTCTAGTTCAATACATCATTGAGTTGCTCCAAAGAAATGATAACAAAAATCAAAGTACAACATTTGAACATTCAAGCTTAAAGCAATAAAATCATGATTCAAAAGAATATCATCCACCTACAGTTGTCTTGATTTGATATGATTTCAGCTATGTCGATGTGGATGGTTGATTTCCTAAAATGTTCTGATGTTTGATGTATGTTCAATGTTGAGTCTCCCAATGATTATTGTGTTTGTTGCGTTGTCATACTATTGTTTGTCTATTTGTTTAAGCTCAAGTTTATTGCCCCCAGTGAGTTCTAGATTTTTCCCCCAAGTTAGGGTGAGACATAACCACGTTACTAAGATATGATAATGGATGGAAATGATTACGAAAGTGAACGATCATGACATTTCCCAAATAAATGGAAAAGCTAGTTTAAATCACAAGTAGTGCCTGTTTCCAGGTTTTCACTACATGTTTTTATTGCACTTTTTCAGACTCTATGATTTTTTTGTATTTTTCTCTTTTATGTTTTTTTTTTGTATTTTTCCTCTTTTGATTTTATTGTATTTTTCCCCTTTTTTGATTTTTTTTGCATTTTTCTCTTTTCTAATTTTTTTGTATCTTTTTGTCACCAAGACACCTGTTTTCTAGGTTTTCATCAAGGAAACCATTTTAACCGTGCACTAGATGATTTAGGTATAGAATTTTCTAAGATGGATACTATTGATAGGTTCATCGAATATATCCCCTTCAAGTGTAGATAGTTTATTGGCTCTGAATCCATAGATTGATATGACAACAAAATGACCTAGCTAGTTAAGTTCAAATTTTCCTTTCTTTTCTCTCTCCTATTGATTTCTAGGGTTTTCCTTTAGGACCAAGTCACCAACCTGAAAGACTCTAGGCTTTACCCTATGATTGTAGCTTCTGGACATTTTCTATTGACATTCCTTTAGATGGTTCACAGCTTGTTGATGGCATTCATCCAACAATTCCAATTTTTGAAGTCTAGAGACTCTATAATCCTCATTTGTAATAATACCCTTCAGTGATACACAGAGTGATGGTATTTCCACCTCAATAGGTAATATGGCCTTTGATCCATATACCAATGCATATGGTGTAGTTCCTATAGGTGTTCTAATGCTAGTTTGGTATGCCCAAAGAGTAGGATTTAATTGAACGTGACAGTCATGTCCTACATCATTGACAGTCTTTTTTAGGATTTTCAGAATTATTTTGTTGGAAGCCTCTACTTGGCCATTTCCTTGAGGCTAGTACGTTGTTGAAAAATGATGTTGGATATGAAACCTCTCACATAGTTCCTAGACATCCTGATTCTTAAAAGATCAACTATTGTCTGTAACAATGGACTAAGGTATGCCATATTGATAGATGAGGTAATTCAGAATGAAAGAAGAAATCTTTTTTCCAGTGATTGTTGTTAAGGGAACCGCTTCTATCCACTTTGTAAAGTATTGGATGAAGACAGATTAATCTTTCCTACCAGGTCTAGTCCCCACTGACAAAAGGGCCATGTTGAAGTAAACGGATGCAATTCTTCTACCACTGCATGGATTAGATTACCATGTATTTGAAATTTTTTGTGCACTTCTTAACAAACTGAAAAGACTCCTTCTCCATGTTCGGCCAATAATACCCCAAACGGAGGAGTTTCTTTGCTAGGGTTAGTCTACTTGAATGAGTTCCAAAAATACCTTCATGAACCTCACGTAAAGTTGTCTTAGACATGTTATGTTCTAGACCTCGATAGTAAAGTATGTCAGGAATTAAGGTATGTCGTGTGGTTTGGCGAATGAAATTGTGTTTCTAGTTTCAGGAAAGATTGGGAGGAAGGATATTATCTTTAAGGTAAGCATAGGTCTTTCCATAGATTGAGGATTCAACTTCAAATATATGGCATATGGTTTGAGATTCAGGATTATCATATGCAGGATTAGACAATTTTTCTACCATAAACTCATAACAATCTCACTTTTCTAAAATTTGTAGTAGAGAAGCAATTGTCGCCATTGCATCAACAACCTTATTTTCTTCCCTTGGAATCTGTGCAAATTTGATCTCTAGAAAGTACCTTTTGAGATCATCCACCATGTTCTTATACGAAATCAACTTCTCATCTTTGTTTGATATTCATCATTTATTTGATAAATGACTAGTTATGAATCTCTATATACTTTTAGCTCTGTGATTTTCCATTCAACTGCCACTTTGATGCCAATGATTAATGCCTCATATTTCACCACATTATTTGTGAATGAAAACATGATTCTATAGGACTTTGGGATGGTATATCCTTGAGGTGTAACAAATAGACTTCCCGCACCTAATCCACGTTGCATGAATGGACCATCAAAATAAAGCAACCATTATTGTGTGGTCATAGTAAGAATGTCTGCATCAAGAAACTCAGTGCTCATTGGATGATTATCTGGTAGTGGAGCTTCAACTAACTTATCAGCTATCACCTGACCCTTGATGGCTCTTTGACCTACATACTGGATGTCAAATTCACTTAAGATCATGACCCACTTGGCTAGTCTTCCTGTTAGGGAAGCCTTGTTGAGTAAGTACTTTAATGGATCAATCTTTGCTATGAGTTTAACCATGTGGGTCAACATGTAATTCCGCAATTGCTGGGTAGAAAATACCACCACCAAAAAAGCTTTCTCAATGAAGGTGTAATTTATTTCATAACCATTCAGAGTCCTGCTGAAATAATAAATAGCTTGTTCCTTTCCTGCAAGATCTTCTTGTGCTAATAATCTCAGTTGTTGAAATGTATAGTAATAATGGCCTATCTTCTGTAGGTGGCATGAGTATGAGTGGTGACATCAAGTATTATTTTATTTCATTGAAATTTGTTTCACACCCTTGATCCCATTTGAAAGAGACCTTCCTATTTAGCATATGATTGAATGGATGACTTTTGTCTGCTAATTGGGAGATAAATCTCTTGATTGATTGTAGCCTGCCCTATAGAGACCATAGTTGATTGATATTCTTCGGTGGCGGAATTTCCATTATAGACTTAACCTTAGCAAGATCCACTTCGATACCCTTTTCCGACACTATGTATCCTAGGAGCTTCGCTGATGTAACCCCAAATGCACATTTTTTAGGATTTAATCTGACATTGAACTTCTCCAGCCTAGCAAAGATTCTATCTAGGATCTTTAGATGCCCTTCTCTAGTATATGACTTTGCATGTATATCATCCACATAATCCTCCATAAAGGTATGCATCATGTCATGGAAGATGGTGGTCATTGCCCTCTGATATGTGGCCCCTACATTTTTCAACCCAAAGGGCATGACATTCTAGCATAATGTGCCCCATGGACATGTGAATGTGGTCTTCTCCTAATCCTCTAGTGTTGTCTTGATTTGGTTGTGTAGACATACGAAATTAACATCATGCATTTAACCAAGTTCATTAAATCCATTCATCAAATAAATCAAGTCTATTTGATTTATCTCTAAGGTCATCCATTTAAATTGGATAAATTAACTTTATTTAATTTAAGCCTATCATTATCCCTCTTTGATTAAACAAATCAAACCTTTATTTAATTAAATCTGAAATCATCTTTCATCTCCCTTTGATTTAGTTTAAATACCTAAATCTAAGTCAAATGGGTCAAATGACCTAATCCCTCACTAAATTAATCTAATCCTGATTAATCTAATCTAATCACCTATCACATCCTCTAGCTTTTCCCACTTGCACAAATAAATCAATTTATTGATTTATTAAATTCTCCATTTTCTCTCAACATGACATAAAAAGAGAATATTCTCCAAGTTTGAATCTCCCCCCAATTTGACTTTTCCCTTCCAACAAATCATTTAAGATCTCTTACATGTCTCTTGCACAAGTCAAACTTAGCATTTAACTCATCTTGTCATCAAATTCAAATTTCAAATCTCCCCCTCTTTGGCACATTGACCAAAATGTGCTCATTCCTCAACCTCTCACATGTTGACAAGTGACCTCTTCTCATTGGTGGATCTTTAGTCCCACATTCACCCATTTTGCATGTCTCTCCACCATTCTCTCTTATAAATAGAGAGCTCATCCTCTGCATTTGATCATCCACAACTTGAGTAAACTTACTATACTCAAATCTTTAGCAATTTTCATCAATACCATTGAGTTCTTAGCTAGGTTATGCAGGTTTTTAGCTTGGAGCATTCATCACTCTTCATCAAAGTGGATCAATTTCAATCACCATTGCATCATTGGAGTTGGGAAAGGGCCAATTTTCACATCAAATTGGCACCAATTCCCTCAAGAGATTGAGAATTTACTTTGCTTTAGAATAGGATTTGATATGTTTTAAGTTTGGTTGTGTCTCCATTTCATTTCATTTCTCTCTTTCAATTTAAATGAATTTCTTGAGGAATCTACATTCTAGCTTTCATTTGATCTAATTTTATTGTTTATTTCTTGTGTTATTACAGGTTCAGGATCTAGGTTCACACGGGTTGTATCCTAAAAATCATCCATTAATGATAACATGGTTTGTCCAACTGTTAAGTCTACAATAATGTCAATGTTTTGTAAAGGAAAATCATTCTTTGGACATGCCTTGTTCAGATCTTTGAAATCAGTACATATTCTTATACTGTTATCTAGTTTAGGAATAGGTACAATATTATAAATCCACTCAGCATAATCAATAGATCTAATGAATCCTGCATCTAACAACTTTTTCAACTCTGCCTTTACCAACAAGGTGATATGCAGATGCATTTTTTCTTAGTTTTTGCTTCATAGGTTTTATCCCAGATGGTAGAGATAAACGATGCATTAGAAGATATGGATCTAACCATGGCATATCAAAGTAAGACCAAGCAAATTTAATATGTCTTTCTTCAAAGATCTTGGTGAATTCAGGCTTTTCTTGTTTAGTCATAGATGTTTCCAGATATAGAGTTTTTCCTTTTCTATTGTGTCGATATTGATAGACTGTGTAGGCTCCACCAACATTGATGATATTTCATGATAGTTTTCTAGAAGAGTGTCAAATCTCCCATATTTTGGTGCCTCTGAGAGGTTTTCACCATCAGATGTGTTCTTTATTTTTACTTTTTTGAGATCTAATGCTGCCATTGAATGGTTTTCACCATTAGATCCATTATTCCTATTTTCAATTTTGCAACTGAAATATTTGACACCCTCCTGACCTGAAGCATCGTTATGATAATTATGATTAGAACTTGTGTCAGGTTCATCATAACAAAGGAAATTTACTATAGTGTCATCATTCACAAAGATAGGAATATCAATAGGTTCAGTTGGTTCCCAGTCAATAAGTTCAGGATGTATTATAAGTAAAAAGTCATCAGATTGACTAGGGTCAATGACAGTGAGGGTTCCTATAGCAATGTTTTCAAAAAATTTAGTGGTGATGTCAAGGTCTATGATATTACTCTCCTCCAAGTCATCTATCTCATCCTCACTTGAGTCATCGATATTTTGTGATCCAAAAACAAGGGGTCTAGTCCCTGAACTTTGTCCCTCCTCATGTGTGGGTGCATACTTTTTTATAACATCAACTTGTATGTCCTTGTATGATATTTATGATAAAGAATCCCACTCATACTCATTAGAATCTGTTTCAAAGCTATCCCTCATTTGAAGGATCTTTTCAACAACTTCATAAGTGGTTTCCTCTTTTTTTTCCCTTGTATAACCCAGTCTTGTTTTGTCTTTTGGTTGAAGTGTGAGAGGTTGGATGGGTTCTACAATGCCTTATTTTCTTTTGCCAATAGGTCCTTGTCCTTCATACCCCATTTTCTCTAATATTGTTTTTCCCTTGCCATATTGATTTGTCTTTATGCTAATATTTTATGAAGTAGATGTTTCCTCATCTTTGTAGATCCAATTGAGGATGGTCTTATCTTCAGATTCATCTTCTAGGGTACCTACCTTCACAAATCTATTATCAAAAACTGTGGTAGGTTGTGATGATTGTTATGTTATTGTTGATGGTTGTCCATATGATCTTGGAGATGGTAGTAGCTATGAAAGACATAGAGATTCCCCAATGGAATATTCTCCCATGTCTTTGTCCATTAACTGTATCTTTTCTTGAAATTGCTATGATAGAGAATTCAGTTGACCTTCATTGTTTGATGGAGTGTTGTTAGCGACACTTGTATCTTTTGACTAGTCCTTTTTCTCAACCCACTAGGATACAACGTTAGTTGCTTTTCACTGTTGGATGAACTAGAAGTGCTCGCCTCCCTATTATGGGGAACATAAGTGTCTTGTGTCATTTTAAGTGTGTTACAATATTGGGGATTGTTGTAATTAGCTGAAATAGTAACTTCTTGTCTATTAACTGGAAAATTTAAACACTGATGATAAGTTGAGGGTACTGCTTGCATTTCATGAATCTAGGGACATCCCAAGAGTATGTTATATGTCAGCTCTTTTTCTAGCACTTGGAAAACTATATTCTTTACAATTGGTCCTACTTGAATAGGAAACACGATCAATCCTTTGGAGGATCTCTCTTCTTCATCATAGGATTTTATTGTGATTTTCCTTCTGGAATCAATAACATTACAGAATAACCTAGTGCATGGATCATTTTTAAAGTACAAATGTTTAAACCAGCTCCACCATCTATTAGGACACGTTTAACATAGTGTTTATGGATTAAAAATTATATATAAAGGACTACATTGTGTGGATGATTAAGTGATACATCATCTTGTTTGGAAAATGATAGAAAATGAGGCGTGGTCAAATGTCCCACCATAGATTGGAATTGACAAACATCTAAATTGTTGGGTACTGTGGTGGCTACAAGAGCTTGTTCCAAAACTTCCTTATGGGATGGTGAGATTTTAAGAAGTTCTAATACTGATATCTATGTTGGTATTTTTTGTAGTTGATCAACTATGTTGCATTGATTTGAAGGGGGAGCAGATATTTTAGATGCAACTCCTTTCAATATTACCTTGGATTGCCCCCTTGTTGTCATGTTGACCGGTTGGTAGTCTTGCTTTTCCCTGATTTTTATGACATTGATCTGATTATTGGATGTGTCTACGTTCAGGATCATGTTTAGTGATATGATGTCATTGATTCCAGCATTATCAGTTTGATTATATGTGACACCATTCTTCTCAACCTCAGAAATACAATGAATAGTGTTGTCATAAATGTAGTTCACATTTTTACCTTTACTATTTGCAGAAGAAGATTTTCCCTTTTCATAATTTGGTAAAGGATTTTTAAATGCACTGTGATCATTGTTCATTTGATGTCCTTCTACGAATACTCTCTTTTTTTCAAGCAAATCTTGTACTAGATGTTTCAACTACACACAATCATTTATTTTATGTCCTTTTCTTTTATGAAAGTTACAATAGTCAACATCATTCCACCAAGATGGTTTTACTTTTGGTTCTTAATTTCTTGCTTTAGGTAAGGTGATAAGTTCATTTGCAATAAGTTCTCTCATTGTTGATTCTAGTGTTTGTCCCAATGGTGTGAATCTTTGTCGATTTGATGGTCTTTGATATCATTGTGGTTTAGATTCTCCATTGTTCAAATTGTTATTTTGATTGACACTTTGATTGATGTTTTGGCCATTATTTTGATTGGTCTTTTCAGTAGTTTCCGTCAAATTAAATCCTAGTTTCACATTTTGTGTGTCATTTGTAGCATCATTGTTTCCAGTATTTCTATTATTTTTCCAAAAATTAGGTTTTTCATTGTTGCCCTAGTGATTTGAGGAGTTTGTATTGTTTGATCCTTCATTGTAATGTTTTATCACCCCTCTTTTGACCAAGGCTTCTTCAATCTTGAGCCCATTTTCAATCACTTTCTCAAATGTAGGTGGACATTGTAGTTCAAGCCTATAGCCCATGTCATCAATTAGGTTGTCAATGTATAGTTCCATATTTTCTTCTTCAGGTATAGAAAGAGGATATCTAGCAAACAACCATCACCATCATTGTAGAAATGAGAGGAATGTTTCACCTTTCTTTTGTTTCATGTTGTAAAGGTATTTTATTGTTACCTCATGTTGAATATTAAAGGAAAATTGTGAGATAAACCAGTTGACTAGCTCTTCAAAATATTGAATTCTTGGTTGTAGTTTAGAAAACCATTCCATACATTGACCTCCTAAGATCCTTAGAAATAACCTCATTAGATAAGTGTCTTCTTGTGTAAATTCTAAACTCATGGTTCTAAATTCCCTCACATGATCAATTGGGTCTGTTTTACCATTGTAGTTGTCGTATTTTGGGAATTCACAATGTCTAGGAAATGGTATCATGTCCACACTTGGATCAAAAGGATAAGGAAAAATGTCCTATAATGAGTACCTTTCTGTGGTTTTGCATATCTTGAAGTTGTTGTTGCAAGTTTTTCATTTGATGTGTTAGGGTAACCACTTGATCTGTGTTTTGTGGTTCACTTTCAGTTGCTCTAGGTGCTTCTTTTAGTCGATTGATGTTGAAGTCCTTTGGAAGTTTTGCACCTAGTTCAGTTAGCATCAAAAGGTATTTTTCCATATCTTGTTCTAAAATATTTTTTCCATAAATTTATGGAAATTTGGATCTTGTTGTGTTGTTTGGATGTCCTCTTAGGTTATTTCATTTGCATCATTTTGGTGAAATCTGTGGAAGGGATTTTCTTCACCCATGGTATTTGGTGTTTCAATTTTTTTTTCTCTAAGTTTTTGTCTTTGTAACTTTGTCAAAGTTGGCATACAAGTGTTGTTATCTTCACTAAACTTTGATCTTTTTGTTTGGATGAGTGCCAATGGTATTAACTTAAGTTGAATAGAATGATATATCCTATTGATGAGACCAAGTTAAAATCTTATTATTGTGTTTCATTTCATGATTGTAGGATGAAAAAATCCTGATAAAGAAACTTTACGTAATAATCCAGAATTTGCGTTTGATTTAGACACTTTAAGGTTGCAAGATCTTGGTTTAATTTGATAAATTTTGTCTTGTAAGGTCCTATTTTCCCAAGTTTAAGACACTGTTTGGACTATGAAAATGTTTTTGTTCTGTCAAAAAACCTGAGTTCTGATTTTAACTGTCAGGTAGGGGTTTCAATTAGCTCTTTTTTTTCTTGTTCTGTGGATGTGCTATAACAGAGGGCAGATGTGCTAAAATAGTCTATGTATGTGCTAAAAGATATGGTGAATGCACTGTCAAACAGGGTATATGTGCCAAAACAGACTATGGATTCACCAAGATATTGGTAAATTATGGTGACAGACTATGAATATGCATTATAAGATAAGGAAAATATGCTAAAAAAGTGGTTGTATGCGCTATTTGGACAACAGATGTGCTACAAGATTGGGTGGATGTGATAAAACAGACTGTGTATCTGCTAAACTAGAAGTTGTTAGTATGTTCAAATTTTTATCTATTTGTTCTGGTTTTTCTTAGTAAAAGGATTGATTTCAGGGTGTAATTTTCTGAACCATGAACATTTTGATAGGGTATTTTGCTAGTAAATCTCTAAATTTATTGATCTAGTTGGATGATAACCTTGAAAGATAACTTCACACACATAAGCTAGATTGAAAATAGTTGTTTCAGAAATATATGTATTAAACATGTAGTGAGTGTTCTAGAATCTGGTCTGATTCTTTAAATTTCCACATGTTTTGACACAAATACAAACATTTCAAGCACTTTTCTATCTCAAGTAGGTCACTTAGAATATCACAACCCATAACTTGCAACTATGTCAGCTCACACAACCCTGTCACCCCCTAGAGGGCACCCGTGTTTTTTCCTTTCCCGAGTCTTAACCAAAGTCGAATCCTCCACTTTTGGCCAAGGTCTCTGATAGTTATATGGTGAGTGTCTTGGGGGTAGATTCTTCCGTCCCCTTGCACCGTGATATAAAAAGTGTTTGGAAACTGATACAGTTGGATTCTACACTAAAGTTCGTAGATAGGGTATCTATTCGAAGCGATAAATGATAAACTCCTTCAAGAAACCTCCCAATCTTTAGAACAAATATTTTTGGGATGGTTATCTTGCACACTTCCATTGAATTGTGGGTTTCCCCAAATTCACTTTTGATTATAGTGGGTTGGAAAACCTGGCTTTGGTTGTTCCCACTTAGGTCATTCCCATAGGGTGAGTACTTTTTCCCACTATAGCGGGCCTTCTAAAGGATTTAAAAAACCATAAAAAGTGAGTCTAGCATTTTGATCACCCAGTGAAGGGGAGAGAATAGGCCTATCACTTCAACCACAATAGACAAGGTGTTCATTTAATCCTTTACTTAATCTAGATGCACTATTTTAAACAAAAGAAAAACAATAATTGAAATAAATCTCTACAAGCATCATTAGTAATTTATGATAATTTTTTCTTTGACTGGCGTATGTTTTCCAACAACTATCTTTGACAAGCATATTTTGCACCTAGAACACAGAAAACAATGATTAGACTTTGAATTTTCAAAATTTTGCAAAAGTAATTAGATGTGCCATAACATTGGTTAGATGTGCCAAAACAACATGTCAATGCGCTAAAATAATGGATCTATGTGCTAAATAAATTGATTTATGCGCTAAAGAATAGGTCGATGCACCGAATTAAAACCCACTGACTAATGAAACAAAAAAAAACTTTGATGCGCTAGAACAATTGTTAGATGCGCTAAAGTATTTGGTGGATGTGCCAGAACAGTGCTTGGATGAACTAAAGTATCTATCGTATGCACCATAAAATCTCTTAATCACGCTAAAAGAAAACATGTCAGAAGCCTGCAAGCGTACTTTTCTAAAAAAGATGTTAAAAATGGGTTTTTTGTGCCCCACGATGGGTCCCAATTTATGTGTGAGTAAAATGTGAGTAAATGATCAACTAACACAATCAATGAGACATTATATCAAAGATTCAAACAACAATTAAACTAATTTAAAGCAATAATCTATTGAAATCGTCATATTGCTCTCTATCTTCAAAGATTTATTAAGTCACAAGGCTCTCAGATTTGGTAAGCATTATGACTGTTAAAATGCCAATCTAGAGGATGAGATGCTACTAAATGCAATAATCTAATCCTATATAATGATGTCTAAATGATAATGATGAAACTACTATAATATAAATTGACATGAAACTTGATGAAAGAAGCTACAATAAATTATGATGCAGCTAAATAAAAAGCCATGATATTGATTCTATTCTAAAATGCTTGCTATTTCTATTGCTAAATGGTAATTTCTTTTTTCTAAGATGCTTGATTGCTCAATTGGTATTTTTGCAGAGTAAGTTTGCACAAATTTGGGATCTATTTCCTGTAGACATAGGCTATATTTATAGATTCTCAGTAGCATATTTGTGAAGGGGCAACAAAGCAAAGGTCTAGATTTGATCTGAAGAATTGAATGGTGAAGGATGCAAAAGTCTGAGTTGATTATGGAGGTTATTCCTCCCCACAAAAACATTCAACTAGATGATAGGAAGAATCGATGGAAGAAGATGAAGAAGTTCACCAATAAATTTGTCTTCAAATCTTCCCGTGAAGGTTGAGATGAACTAAATTAGACATAACATATCTAATTTGGTAGGTGAAATATTGATTAGTTATAGAATATGCTTTTAATTTGAATATTTTATATTTATTCAAATTTAGGAAGAAATAACAATTATTAAATAAAACAACTATTTGATATTGTTTATTTAATAAAAGAGGGATAATGATAATTAAATAAAAACTATAGAAGTTTAATTATTTAATTAAGAGGGAATAATTAGAAGAATATAAATAGAATAGAAGAATTAAAGAAATGAGCTATATAAATAAATAATTCTATTTATTCTTGATAGTAGATAAATTTAAGGTTAATTAATCAAATAAATCGCATTTAATTAATTAGATTATCCAGACCATTTTTAGGTGTATACAATATATGTGTGTGTGTATTTTATTCATCAATTAGGTCATCATCATATAAGATTAACACATTTCTTATGTCGGAAAAACAACCATAAAACATAACTAGTCCTCATAATATATCGCATATGCTAAGTCGGCCAAGATCTCGAATATTAGAATTATAGCTTGTCTCATGGTAGAAACCAGACGCAAAAACTAACACACCGGATCACATAAAACGATCATCTTCGATAGGGAATAGCTTTCGGTAACCATCTCATACATTTAGTACTATGTTGACATCAATGACAACATGTTGACATTAATGAAAACCATTTGATTCAATCCAATTTACAACAATCTCCCCCTTTGTCATTGATGGTAACACAAGATGTGAAAAGTCAACAGCAACATCCTTCTAGTTCTTCCCCTTTGATGAGATGAAATGATTTCCATTCTTTTCACATAGTCTCTCTCCCCCTTTGACATCAATGGCAAAGAATAGAAGATTTATCTCCCCCTTACTCTAAAATTTTCACGCAAAAATAGTCTTCAAAAATGATATGAAAAATGGTTTTTTACCTCAATCCTTCATCTCCTAAAATATCTCATTGTATTGTTCTTCCTTATTTCTCCAAATTTTTGACATCTCTCTCCTTGCTTCTTCTAGATCTACCTTGTTCACAAGTTTTGTATTCTATTATGAATTAGTTTTCTTCCCAATTTGCTCCAACAAAATTTTGAGATATGTCCTAGTTTGTTGCAAGTGTAGCACATAACATATCCATGATCAAATGAATTTGATTTTATCCTTGACTCGCACTAATTATCCTTTTTTCCAAAGACATTGCATGTGTAACAATAGCCTTGAAAGGATTTAATTCTTCTATTTGTATTAAATCTATTCATCATCATTTGGCTTTTGCATTCGGTAGCTCTATGTCCAAACTTATTGCAAATATAACATTTTATAGCAAAGAATCTCTAACATTCTGACTCATTTTATTTTGGTTCATCCTTCTTCTACAATGTGTTGCTCTATGTCCAAATTTATTGCATGAGAAACAAAATCTATTAAAAGATGAGTACCTTTGAGCATTAGGTTGTTGGATGGGAATCCTTCAGTAAAGTTCCTTCAATTCTTGTTTCGATAAGTATTGCCTTGAAATTTCCTTTGGTTGTCCACTTTGTTGAAAACTGGATTAGTCTTTGACCTTTTTCCTTCTTCAAACCCTAAACTACCTTTATCCTTTGTAAGTTTCTAAGATGAAATCAACTCATCAAGCATTGTAGAACTTGTCTTAAACCTTTCTTCATGAGATTTTTCTCTTTCCAAATCAATTCTTAGGGTTACTACTTCTTGTTCAAGCTTATCACATTTTTTTGTCTTCTGATTGATAATCTATTTCAAGCATCTTTCCTCTATCTCACTTTGTTCAATTGCAAATTTTAGATTCTCTTCCATCCTTTTGCTTTCTTCAAGTTTCATTCTTAGATTCTCAGCAGTCTCCTTTGCTTCCTTTAGTTCTTGATTAACTTCTTTATGTTTCAACTTGAACTTCTAGATCTGATTCCTTAGTTTCTAAAAATATTCACCTGCTTGCTTGACATTTTCTTTTAGATCTTCATTTTTAGACTCTGAAGCATTTTTTCTTAATTCTTCATCCAAGTCAGATCCCTTCACCATTTTGTTCAACCTGCCAAGATCTCCTTCAAGTTGTTAAACTCAATCCAAAGGACCAAGCTCTGATACCAATTGTTGAACAAGACAACTGAGAGGGGGGGTGAATCAATTTTCACCAAACTAAACGCTTTAAACATTCACTAGAACAAGATCTTGATACTGTTTAATTGATTAAACATTAAGTGCAAAACAAAAAGTCATCACATAAACATAGTAACACCAGATTTACGTGGAAAACCCAATATGGGAAAAACTACGGTGAGGATTAACTCACATTATAGAGAATATCAATACCAACCACAAAAAGGTTCACTGCCTAAAATAAGGATTCATGATCCATCAGGCTACAACCTGGAGATACAAAAGATGGATAACTACCAAAATACAAGAGTTATGGTTCACTTCCAAAAGTATGAACTAATGGAATACACCTTCCTTGTGTTGAGTTTAGTTCTATATGAAGCTCTATATAAGTAGTACTTCATCTCCTAGCAGTCACTCAATAATTATGTTATGATCTTTAGCTGATAAATCAATTAGACTCGCACCATGCACATAGACTCTATTATCTTCACCTGCTTTGCTCATTCTTCTCTTCTGCTCTCTTTCTTTTTTTTGCTTGTTTTTCTTTTCCAAAGAGTCTCATATATAATATATATAGTATTCATAAAGATGTCAAAATATCGGTTGACATACAAATATGAATCGTATTATACTATTCAATAACAAGCCTTATGTGTATGCTTAAGAGATTTTAATGATTAAATAAACCAAGTTATAACCATGACCACAATTCTAGAAAGACGCGAAATCACAAGCCTATGGAATCATTTTTAAGATTGGATCACTAGCACTGAATATATATGTGTGTGCCTGTGTATTTTATTCATCAATTAGGTCAGCACCATATAAGGTTAATGCATTTCTTATGTCGGAAAAAAATCCATAAAACATAACTAGTTCTCATAATATATTGCATATGCTAAGTCAGCCAAGATCTTGAATATCATAATCATATCTTGTCTCATGGTAGAAATCGAACCTAAAAACCAACACACCGGATCACATATAATGATCATCTTCGATAGGGAATAGCTTCCAGTAACCATCTCATACATTCAGTATTGCGTTGACATCAATGACAACCTGTTGACATTAATGACAACAATTTGATGCAATCCAATTTCCAACACCCTGCACATGAGGCCATTTGTCACCCTCATCAAAGTAATAATAGCTTTCTCCATGTCATCCATTTGGACCTACATGTAAGTCAACCTGATTTTAAGAAATTTAGTATTAGAATCATCAATAATATTAGTGTCTTGGGCAATGTTCATAGTTTCAAGAGCTTTCAGTATTTCATTCATTAGCTCTTCTTCAATCTCAACTTCTTCCTCCTCATCTTCTTCTTTCTCCTCCACCATTTCCTCCTCTCCCATATCATAGTTTGTCTCTTCAAAGTACATGTCCTCGCTATCTTCATCGACTTGTGCCTCAAACTCTTCCACCTCTAAGTATTCCTCTTCTTGAAATATGGCTTTTTGTTTCCCCTTTTTTTCCTGGGAAGCAGTGTTTCCAAGGCAAGCAAATCTTTGACCTCCACTACCTAGACTCAACTTCCTATCCTCCAGATCCTCTATTTGAATTCCCTTTTTTTCTTCACTTATAGTGATGACCTCATTTTGGTTTTTCAACTCTTTTTTTAGTTTCTTGGACTTAGGAGGTTCTAGTAGAAGTAAAGAATATTTGTGTTTCTCAAGGGAATTTTTAGTTGGATTCTTCTTACCCACAAGGGTAGAAGGGTTGGAATTTTCAACATCAGAGGAAGAGATTTCAGTAGGGTTATTCACATTACTTTAAACAATTTGGGGTGGGGCCCTAGGATTAGGCTCCTGAATGGGGTTAGCCTCCACAAAAGGTTCAACATTTTCCCCGACATTTTGATTTTCAATATCCTTTCTAGTTGCCAAAGGGTTACCATGTGGGTTCATAGCAAGGGCATGTTTATAAAGAGTAGTCATTAGGCCTTGGTGCAAGGGAGGGTTCACACCCTTTTCTATGTTTTGTTGCAGAGAGGAGAGCAGATAAAATGAAAAATGTATACGTTCATTATGATGGATATGATTCAATAGAGGAAAGTGATATGCATGAAGAGTCATATATCTACCTTCTAGAGTAAAATATCACATCACAAACATACTAAACAGAGCATAAGGTGATAGGAGTTTGAGCCACGCATTACCCATTTGGAAACCTATTGAGATATTTTTCATCATAGAGGAAATTATCAAAAAAATATTGGTAATCAACTCCATTCTTCACCACCTTAATTCCCTGGTTTTGCAAGCCCATTTCCTCAACTATGAATTGATTCATCACCTCAAATCTAACAGTTCCTATAGCCACATTCCCCTTTCTCCATGATTTGGTGAATTTTGTCATGAGGTTCTCATTGTACCCTTTCTTGGCTTCAAAAAAAGGAACCATTCCCGCTATGCTAAATAGCCTCCAAAGATCAACATTTTTCCTTAGAGCATGGCAATTCGTGGGTTTACTTCACTTTCTAGGCCCACCCATTTTAGAGCACTATAATATTTTAGGATTAATCTTTTGCAATCCTTTCCTCATAACACCACAACACCCTAGAAGTCCTCTAATCTTACAGAGCACACTTTTTATTGCGTTTTGAGAATAATCTCTTTTTGAAATGAAGTTTGAGAACTTTCTTAATGAGATGGCCATTATCCCATTTCTCCAAGAAAAAAATTAATTATTATCATTACAAATAATAAATGAATCTTGATTATTCATAGCAAGTTGATCTTCAAATTGGAGGTTAGATTTAACATTAGGCCCATCACTACTCTTGGATTTGACACTAGCCTTTGCATTGATAAAATCCATGTGATCCATTATATTCTCGGGAATGAAATAATAATTACCTTTCTCACCTAAGGATATCTTCATACCCATAGCCATACTAATATTATCATCATTATTCTGAGAGCCCTTTATGAGACAAGATCGCATAATCCTCCTATGTTGGTCCCTTTTCTCAACTTTATAAGTTATACACATTTTCATATTTTCTTTGAGCACTTTTTCTTTCAATGACAAAGGAAATCAGTTTTACTCCCAACGGGTCTACCTATTACACTTGAGTGCTTCGTTGGCTACATAGTTAGCAGAGAGATTTCCATCCCTAAACATATGTATGTAGCAATGAGTAAAGAAACTCATTAGGGACTTGCAATTTTCAATGATGTCTTTTAATTCCCGAGGGGTCATGGCACCACCATTCAATATGTCCACAATTAATTTGGAGTCTCCTTCCAAAATTACCTTCTTAAAACCATATTTTCTTAGATTCTTTATACCACCCCAAACATCCATTGCCTCTGCTTTATTGTTGGTGCAAACTCTTGGTTTTATACCATAGCCCACAATGTAGTCACCTAGATGGTTTCTTAGTAGTCCTCCCACCCCAGCCATGCCAGGATTACCTTTTGAACACCCATCAAAATTGCATTTAATCCATTCCCTTTCAGGAGGGACCTAAATAGTAACCTTCCTAGCCAAAAGTGTGTCCCAATTGAGATTAGTAAGGTCCTTCTTTAGACCCCATCCCTTCTTAATTCTCAATTATTTATAGGTCAGCCATACTTTTGAGAAGTTGTATCCTCCAACTTCCATAATTTCCTATATCTGGGCCTTTACAATCATACAAACCTCATAGTTGCTTCTCTTTGCTTCCCTAAAAAAATCCTATTATTCTTTTCCTTCCAAATTCCCTAGGTTATGAAAGGGGGGGTTTGATTCCAAAGATCCATTATAACCTTATGAGAGAAAGGACGGTTGGACCAAATTTCAACAAATGTAGTTGGGGGAAACACCCAATCAATGAACAATAATGGGAGGAAAAATGATCACACTTCTCTAGAGTACTGACAATGGAAGAAAAGATGCATTACTAACTCTTCATCCTGCATACAAAGGATGCATCTATTGACAAGATGAAATCCTCTCCTCACAAGGTTATCTATAGTTAGAATTATGCCATGTGAAGTAGCCCACCAAAAATAGATGACTTTCGAAGTAAGGTTTGTTATCCACACTTTTTCCCAATGAAGGTCTCTACAATCAGTTAGAGGTTTCTCTAGTTCCTTATAAGCATGTTTAACTAAGAAGCAGCCAAAAGTGTTCCTCTTCCACAACCATTCATCTTTCCTTTCATTGGAGAACCAAGTCGCCTCCCCAATGAGGCTATGTAACCTTTGCAGAATCAACTCCCAATTAATTTGTCTCTGACCTCTAAAATTGGAACCCCTGAGTAGCCTTTTAAATTCCTTCCATTTAGGTTCTTCAAACTCCCAATTGATATAGTCTTCCACCTTTTTACCACATATTCTTGTCAGGATTTGTTTAAGAGGGTTGAAGCCTTCTAAGGAAGAGAGAAGGGAATCCTCAGTCCAAGGGTCTTTCTATAAATTGGTGTCTTTTCCATTGCCAATCCTCTTTCTCACACCCATTTTCAACACATTTTTTATTTTGATAAGATGGTTCCAAAAAACTAACCCATTAGGAAAATCAATTGTAGAGAGGAAATAGCCCGGGTCTTTGTTCTTTAAATATTTAGCTTGGAAAATATTCACCCAATCCTTAGACCCTTCCAAGAGATTCCATCCCATCTTAGCAATAAGGGCTTTGTTAAACAATTTTATTCTCCTTATCCCCAAACCTCCAACATTTTTAGGAGTATACACTTTCTCCCAACTAACTAGCGCTAGTCTATTTTTCTCTTCTATTCTAGACCACATGAATCTTCTCTAAATTTTTTCTATTTTTTCCCCAATGAAGGTCGGGATTCTAAAGAGATACAAATAGTAGATTGAGATATTCTATAGAGAAGCTTTTAGCAATTGTATCTTCCCAGCTAAGCTTAGAAGTTTACCTTTCGATCCTGACAACTTTTTTTGGACTCTTTCAATCAGATGATTCTAATAATTATTATCCAACTTTCTAGAGATCAAAGGTAGCCCAAGGTAGGCTACAAGTAGAATAGATTCCTGATAGCCCAAGGCCCTCACCACTCTTTCCTTCACTAATTGGTCAACATTGAAGAAGTATAGATCTTGATTTTATCATAGTTAATATGTTGAACAGAGACAAAAGTATAGTCATTTGAAATAGATTTCCATTGGATAGCCTCCCCAACTAAGGCTTCACCAAACAAGATAGTATCATCAAAAAACTATTGGCTGGAGTCAAGAAAGAGTGATGAAGCAGCTTTAACACCTTTAAGGGCCTTCAAGTCAATTAGCTTTTGGATATTCCTTCTAAGGACCTCATCAACAATTATAAATAGATCTAGGGGGAGAGGGGGTCTCCTTGTCTTAGGCCATGACCACATGAGAAGAAACCCTGAGGGACACCATTAACAAGAACTGAGCACTAGGGGTGGTAACACAAGCATTGAGCAACTTAAGGAATCTACCCTCAAACCCAAATTTCCTTAGAACAAAAAAGAGAAATAGTTAGGAAACTCTATCACAAGCCTTAGAGATATCAATTTTCAAGGCCATCCTAGGGTTTTTACTAAGATCCATTGAGTGAAGGATTTCATGGGTAGTAATAACATCTAAAAAAATTCTTCCTTGGACAAATCATTTCTGGTTCTGGGCTATCATTTTGCATAACACAGCTTTAAGTCTGTACACAAGAAGTTTTGAGAAGATTTTATAGATAGTGTTGCAAAGGCTAATGATTCTAAAGTCCTTAACAAAAGAGAGTTCTTCTTCCTTAGAGATAAGGGAAATAAAGGTAGCATTCAATTGATTTAGGAGCCTCCCTGATTAGATAAATAAATCTCTAGCAGCATTGAATAAGTCAATTTTAACAATATCCTAGTACTTAAGTCTGAAAAATGGCAGGAGGGAACCCATCGGGTCTCAGAGCTTTGTAAGCCCCAAAGGAGAAAACAACCTGTTTAACTTCCTCCATGGGTATATTGTTACACTAGTATTAAGATACAATATACATTGGGTATATTTTTCTAATGGGAGTGTTTAATTTTTCAATCATCACTCATCACCTCAGGGTTCAAACCCTACTTTGTCTTGCAAATTTAAAAGTGAAGGTCTTACAAACCTCAATAATTGGTTTGAAAAACAAATTTAAGGTAATCTTCCCAAGTTGACACCCTTGACACTTGGGAGATTATCAAACCTTAGGTATTTATGGTCTACAACTCAAATCACCAACACAACCCACCTCCCTTCTGCAAATGCTTCCCAACCCAAAACTTAACCTTCTCACAATAATTAAATTATCACATTTCCATTCATTTTGAATCATATTTTTATAATTGTGTATTACTTTAAAGGTGAAACCTTGAAACACCTTACTTTCTTTATAAGAAAATAAATTACAACATATAACATTCAAAAATTAAATTTTTTTTTAAAAAAAAAAAAATTACCTTTGGACAACTTACAAAAGTTGTTTAATTTTTCCCTTATATACATTTCTTAATAAATAGCCCATACTAAATGCTATAATAAAAAAACTAATAAAACTTATCAAAGTATAAGAAAAGAAAAAAAAAACATATAACATTCATAAATGAAAAATTAGAAAAGATTATTTTTGACAACCTTTTGAAAGCTCTTTAATTTAAATCCTTTTATAAATTTCTAGATAAAAAATAATAATCTATGTTTTTTAATTAAGGGTAAAACATGTTTTGAAGGGACCTAAAACCCTATTACAAAATGTTTCTTAAAAGATAAACAAAGATAACCAACAACCAACCATCAGCAAACAAGCATGAAAAACATAGAAAAAAATAAAAAACAATAGAAAAGCTATTGTAACTCTTTGAACATATTAGCTTTCTCCAACTCTTGTTGATAAAAGCTTTGGTGAAGATCAACCAAATTTAGCAATTCCTTCTTATCTTCTTTAAAGGACTTCTTCTTGCCATGGGGTCTACTCTAATGAGTAGATTTGGTTTGCTTACCCTTAACCTTGTTTCCACCCTCAGTATTTTCCCTAGCATTAGCGGAACCAAAAAAAATCTTCTTTGAGCTCCTTCAGCTTCTCAAACAAGATCTAGATTCCTTCAACATTATTTTGGATAGTGCATTGATTGATCTTTATAAATCTCTCTAAATTATGGTTAACCTATTGCATTTTTTTCTCCAGCCACTTAATGTGGCTCTCAAAGTCCCTCTTAATCAGGTTAACCTTAGAAGTTAGAGCTTCCAACACATAGTGGAGCTCTTTCTCCTCTTCTTTCTCCCTAAGAGTATACTTCACTTCTCTATCAGAGTCAATTTTGTTTTACATGGAGCATAAATTAATATTAATTTAATTGAGCTCCAGAAAGAACCATTTGGTGAGTCTGAATTGACCCACCACACCATCTCTTGCAAGCACTAGGACATTATAAATTCCTCTTTGTTAGTATTAAGTTGGGGTAATTCCTACGAAAGATCTTGGGGAGAAATACCTTGATCCCCTTTAGCATTTCTAGGAAATAAAATAGGGCTTTTGCTAGTATTACCTATAGGAATTTTAGCAACTTCTTCTAACTTCCCCTTGCCTTTAAGATTGACTATCTCCTTATCAACTCCAGGCTTAATCTTTTTCCCTTTCTCAATACCAAAAATCTAGTACTCACCAGTATTAGCTTCATATATATAGGACCCACTTGTCCAAAATAGTTGAGCCATGTTCCACTTCTTAGAAGAGTTACCCTTTTTGGATTTATCTTCCTCTGATGGTGGGTTGGAGTACATTTCAACCTCATCCTTAGCATGTCGTTCCTCATCTTCGTCAGACTCCTTTGACTCAATAACCTCTTTAGAAGAAACAACATGGGTAAAAACACTATGATTTTAAACAAGTTTCTTGGACTCAATAGGGGAGGGTAGGGTCTTCAAATGCTCCATGATCAAAAGAAGGAGACCCTTATGTAACGCGAGAAGTATAGCATTTTGTTTATCCTCTTTTAAACAAAATTCTAAAGAAGCAAAGAGGTAGAATGGGTAAGAACCAAGTTTCTTATGATGAAAATCTCTCAGTAGAATGAAATGGAAGCCATAAATAGTTGTAAACCTACCATCTAAGGTGAAGTAATGCATGATTACCTCTACTACTTCCAACCAAATGAGTTTGATCAAGAGCCTTTCACAGCCACCAAAATTAAGCTTATCCAGTTTCTTCCACTCATTGTTTTTCAAGAACTCGCTAACAACACCCTCAAAAGTTTCTCTAAAAATATCCCTCCCTTGGTTTGAAAGACCCATAATCTGTGCAATGAGGTCTTTAAAGATCACCTTCCCATCAACTAACAAAGTGTGATCCTTCCAACTCTTCATGAAAACCTTCATAGTTTCTAGGTCATGACCATGTTGTTTCTCTAGATAAGGAGTCACACCACCTTCCATGAGAACATTCCAAATTAACCCTTTTCTCCTAACAGCATCACAAGACAAAGGTTCAACTCTACTTTTGTCACCACCCATCTACGAGAAGAACAAAATAAGAAACATGAAATCCAAGAGAGAATGTCGTCCCCATTGATGAAAGCAAGTATGAAGACCTACAAAAACACCCATAATATCATTGGTATTTTCAATGTGAATCCTTCACACATCATTATAGAATAAGGCTTGGACATTAAAGCACTCAAAATATTAATTTTCCTTTCCAACTCATACCCTTTGCACATCATGATTTATTAAGGCTTGGATATTAAAGGGTAAGCCATCGTTATTATACCAAACCTAAGAACACTTCAAGACCCCCAAATTGGCAAAGGCATCAACAAGGTAATTCCCTTCTCTATAAATATGAGAAATATAATAATCCTCAAAAGAATTAAGGAGAACAATGAAGTCCTTAATAAGAGTATCAATAGAGGTCAACTCTAGAGTCATGGGCCTTCTTTAGGCATTGCATTATATTTATGGAATCTCCTTATAGCCAAATCTTATGAAAACCTTAAGAATGAGCAAGTTTCGAGTTGTTGTAGACTGTTGTGACTTCAACAATGTGATTGGTTTAGGTTCCCAAAGGAAGTGACATTTTTAATACTAAATGCTATTTAATCAAATATTAATTAAATTTATTAAAATTAATCAAACATTTGAGATAAAAAATAAATTAAATTAAATTAACACATAATCATATTATAAATATAAAAATGAGTTAGTAGTCAATGGTCTTTGGTCTTTAAGTGGAGTTGAATAGTTCTAAATGAGTTTACAGTACATCAAACATTGTTGAGTGCGACGCCCCAACATCATAAGGTATGAGGCCAAGATCGTTCCTTGATGAACTTTGGTGAAATGGATGCCCCTTAATCTTTGACTCTCAATCGAAGAGGTTTTGACCTAAAGCTCATACTTCTATATTCTATGGATTTGAAATAAAACTCTCACAAAAATATCATACAAAATAACATTTAAAAATGAAACATATAGACATTTAAGAAAACCATACTTTAAAATAAGACTCAAAACTCACAAAATAAATTTAAAAACATAAAAAATAGTAAGATTTCCAAAATCATGTAGCTCTCCTCATGGTGGGACCTAGCCTATTCAAGTAAGACTAGGTAGTCACCCAAAATAAAAATAGGGAAACAACTCAAACAAAACTAAAAACAAAATAAAAATTAATCTAGTGAAAAAACCCTAGGCATCACAATTGGCCAAACGGTCTGAGACAAAGCTTATTGTCAATATTAGTCTATTCCTCCATGACCCTTCCTTGCAACCACAGGAAACCCAGTGTTAGGTAAGGGTTGGACTAATTCCTAACGAAAGCTACATAATAAACATATCCATTCTTTTAATATACAGTCCTCCTCACCAAATCTAAAACAAAATAATTTACACCAGTAATTAGCTACCCAGTCTGTTCTCAATATTATTAAACAAATAAAAATTCTATGATAATAGTTTCCATGTTGGTGCAACTGTTTTTTCTAATGCATTGACATGCAAAACTAAACAAAATCTTATCAACTCCAAGTAGCAGGTCTCTGATCTGGCAGTAGGTTTCATCTAATCAATGATTTCATATAGCCTGTAAGACCCCTTTCACATGTTTTGATCAACTAACTTTTTGGTCTGCTAACACTTTTTTCTGCCATTTGACAGACTCTGAAACCATGTCAATCGTTGTTGATTTTCTTCTCTGCATTGTAAACTTACTATCTTTTGCAGTAACTCATATCTGCTCAATAGTTCTGTTAGTGATAATCAAGACGTTCGTAAGTATTCCTGGAGAAGCATTAGGAGTTGTCTGGTCACATGTCATAGCAGCAATCCGTTCAGTTTTGGAGTATCTGGTGGAGTTTATGACAGAAATTTTGGTTCTGGGTGTGAGTCTTATTGGCAGTTTGATCAAGAGTACAGCAGAGGCTTTTGTGACCTCCTTGGCCAGTATTTTGTCTGAGTTTATCTCTGAATTACGAGGTGCTTTTCACAGTGTTGAATACTTTGTCAGAGATTTGATTTAAGAATATGTTGTCAAGCTTGTTGGGGGATCAATGGTCAGTGTGTGGAATAATTTTACTGTTGCAGTTTCTCACTTTGTAAACAATCTATAATATTTGATCAAAATTGTGGGTTTTGTTAAGTTTTTGGGTTCGATTATCCTCACAGAAATGTTTTACCAAATTCTAAATAAGCAAGGAGGTAGAAGGGGAAAGAAACAAGCTGCTTATGATGAAAATGGTTTAGCAAAATGAAATGGAAGCCATAAATAGTTGGAAACCTATTGTCTAAGGTGAAGTAACGCATAATTACCTCTACTACTTCCGCCCAGACGAGTTTGATTGAGATCCTTTCATGGCCACCAGAATTAAGCTTAGCCAGTTTCTTCCGCTTATTTTTCCTTCAAGAACTGGCTGACAGCGCCCTAAGAAGTTTTTTTTGTCTCTGAAAATCTTCCTCCCTTAGGTTGAAAGACCTGTAATCTCCGCAATGAGGTCTTCAGAGATGACAATCACCTTCCCGTCAACCCACAGAGTGCGATCCTTCCAACCCTTGATGAAAACCTTTGTAGTTTCTGGGTCATGACCATGCAATTTCTCCAGGTAAGGAGTCACACAAACCTTCCTTTGAGAATATTCCAAATTAACCTTTTTCTCCTAATACCATCACAAGACAAAGTTTCAACTCTACTTCTATCACCACCCATCTCAGAGAAGAACAAAATAAGAAACAGGAAAGCTTAAAGAGAATGTCGACCTCACTGATGAAAGTGAGTATGAAGCCTCACAAAAACACCCATAATTCATGTGAAAGGACCCTGGGCATTCATGACATTTATTGGTATTTCCAATGTGAATCCTTCACACATCATTATAGAATAAGGCTTAGACATTAAAGCACTCAAAACATTAATTTTCCTTTCTAACTCATACCATTTGCACATCATGATTTATTAAGGCTCGGATATTAAAGGGTAAGGCATCATTATAATACCAATATCGAGAAGAACACTTCAAGACCCCCAAATTGGTGAAGGCATTAGCAAGGCAATTCCCTTTTCTGTAAATGTGGGAAATATAGTCATCCTCAAAAGAATTAAGGAGAATAATGGAGTCCTTAATAAGAATTGGCCATATTTATCAGAATATTCTCCTTAAAAAGAATATTACATTTAAAAATAAATTCAATGAAATTAACACAATCATATTATCAATATTAAAATGAGTTAGTATTCAATCATTGGTGTTTAAGTGAAGTTGAATGGTTCTAAATGAGTTTACAGTGCATCAAACATTGTTGTGGAAGGCCGACATCATAAGGGATGAGACCAAGATCATTCCTTGAGAAACTTTGGTGAAATGGTTGCCCCTTAACCTTTGACTCTCAATCAAAAAGGTTTTGATCTAAAGCTCATACGTCTATATTCTATGAATTTGAAATAAACCTCCCAAAAAATCGAGTAGCTCTCCCCATGATGCAACCTAGCCTATGCAAGTCATGACTAGGTGGTCACCCAAAATAAAAATAGGGAAGCAACTCAAACAAAACAAAAATTAATAGGCATCACAATTTTTTATTGAATTAAGAGCTAGAGATTCATTGTTACAGCATACTATCACAACAGAAAATAGTTACTAATATGTGGAGAAGCTCGTTACAACATACTATGATTATCACAGCAGAAAAAAAGTTACAAATACAAGGAGTAGTAGCAGTATTAAACCATATTGAGATACAAAAAAGAAGTGTTTTACACATGAGAACATGATGAAAAGAAAACAACAACAATGTTGTCCATATGGGGCAGCAAGAAAAAGCCAACTATAGAAGCAATGTCTAGCCAACATACAATACTTTCGATTTTATCAAAGTAACTATTCATAGGTCTCCAATATGAACAATTATGTTGCATGCTTGCAATTAATTTTTATCCTCAAGATCTTTGAGTTGCTTTTGAAAAACATCCAATATCTTTTTTAAAGCAGAAATAGCTTGGATAGTAGAGTGGAGAACCTGGATTTGTAGAGAGAAATCAACACGTATAAGAATTGATTCAACTTGCAAGGAGTGAAAGGTCTGAGAGAGAGCTATCAAACATCTAAATCTCCAAATGTGTTTAAGAGTGATGTGTCTAAAGATTTGAGTCAGAATATTGTGATACGAGGAGAGACTAAGAAGAGAAGTTCTCCAAGACTACGTCTGAAGAAAAATCATCGAGGAGTTGGAGAAGAAAAAGTTTCAGATCTTCTGAGCATTGGGAAAATACCAAAAGGTGTGTTTGATAGTCTCTTTTCTAGAGAAAAATGGGCAAGCTGGAGCAGGAGAGATGAAGGAGAGTTGATCACCAATAGGGACTTTAATGTGGAGAACTTCCTGGGCAATCAACTGGGCTTGCACATCAACTTTAGACTTCCAAATTAAGGAGTTCAATTTGTTCCACTTTGATTGACTGAGGTTGCAATGCCATCTATGGTTAAGCCTATGAGATAAGGGGGTGGATGGAAGGAGTTGTTTATAAATAATTCTAAGAGGAAAATTATGAAAGCTATGATTGTTGGGCCATTTCCAATCATTAAGGAAATTGTCATGACATAGTGTAGACAACTACAACAACTCAGGTTTAACTAATTGTTTGGTTTTTTGAATTGGTATCTTAGAAGTATAGGGAAGTCTAAACTGAGCTTTAATTTGCTGCTAGGTTTTCCACTCAAACTTCAAAGGGTCCTATAAGTCTCAAAATACTTGAATTCATTTTTTAAAGAGAAGTCTACCCTTGAAATTTTTGATAATTGCCAAAGGAATACTATCTTGATGGACCAAATGGTTCCACCAAATGGAAGAGGAGGAAAAACTCAAACCATGACTCAAGGTTTGATCATACCAAGTTAATTTTTTGGATGTCATTTGTCAGACTTTTCAAATGGAATTAAATTAAAGGGGGCATAACCATGTGTTTTAAATTAAGGGGAAAGAATAATTTTATCTTTCCAGCTAACCAAGTCCTAGGAGCGTCCATTAGCGGTTGTTTGAATGCGGTGATAAACAAGATATTTCCAAGGAGCATCACCATCCAAGGCTCTCATGATCCATTTTGTTATTAAGCAAATTCCCTGAGTATATAGGTCTATAATTCCCAACCCTCCTTTCTCTTTTGGTTGAATGCAGTAAGGCCATGAAGTAACAGACAAACCTTTTTTATTACCCCATTTAGCCCAAAGAAATTTTTGATAAGCTGCATCAACTGGTTGTAACAAACTTCTAGAGGGAAGCCAACACGAAGAGATGTAGACATGATTGGCCAAAAGAATTTTGTTTGCTACTTGGATTCTCCCAACCATATAGAGAGGAACTTATTTGTCCAAATCAATTTTTTTTTTAAAAATTATGTAAGAACCAAAAGCACATCTCTTTAAGGGAGACTCCAATACCAAAGGGGATACCAAGATATCTTGTTATAATTCCATGTTTCACTTCATACCATCAACTAGGAATCCAAGGTGATCAAGGGTTGGGGCGAGTCATTATAAATTCAGTTTTGTGCATTGTCAGTTTGGAGCCAGAATCAATACATAACAACTCTAATATATCCAAAGTATTATTCACTTCCTCCTCAAAATTTTGTATGAACAACATGCTATCATCTGCAAAATGTGAGTTGAATGCAGTAGTCTTGCCTAGAAGTCAAATGCCATGAATAAGTCTATTCAAATGAGCATGCTGAAAAAGATAGCCTAGTGCATTAGGAGCAAGGACGTAAAGGAAGGGAGCAAGTGGACAACCCTAGTGAATGGATTTTTGTAAGGGAAAGGAAGGAGAAAGACTCCCATTAATAGCCACTCTAGCATTTACATCCCTAAAAAGAATGTTGATTTGATCACATAATTTTGTGCCAAAACAAAGCCATTTCAACATATTAATTATGAAAGGCCAACAAATTTTATCATAGGCTTTATCAAATTAATTATCAAAGGCTAGAGAATCAAATTGTCTAAGATAAATCTTCCCTCCGAGAAATCGGTTTGTTCTGGACGCACTATCATTTGGGAGATGTGTTTAATTCTTCGGGCCAACGCTTTAGCTATTATTTTGTATGATGTGTTGAAGAGGCTAATTGGCTGCCACCCACTAACAATATCTCATCCTTGCTTTTGGGAATGAATTTAATTAGTCCTTAGTTAATCACCTTTCCTAAGGAACCAGTTTCAATTCCCTCAAAGTAAACATAATAAAAAGCCTTGCGAATATGAGGCCAAAGGGCTCTATAGAATTCCACCAGAAGCCCATCAATACTAAGGCTTTTTCCTAGCGCCATACATTGAAGGGCAACATCAATTTCATCAATGGAGAGGAGGTGGTCGAGAAACTTACTATATTCAGGGTCTATTTTCTTGGGGATACAATCAGCAATACAATTGGCCAAACGGTCTGAGACGAAGTTGCTTGTCAATAGTAGTCTATTCCTCCATGACCCTTCCTTGCAATGAAAGGAAAATCAGTATTAGGAAAGGGTTGGACTAATTCCTAACGAAAACAACATAATAAACATATCCATTCTTTTAATATACAATCCTCATGACCAAATCTAAAACAAAAATATTTACACCAATAATTAGGTACCCAATTTGTTGTTAATACTATTAAACAAATAAAAAATCTATGATAACAGTTTCCATGTTGGTGCAATTGATTTTTCTAATGCATTGACTTGCAAAGCTTAACAAATTCTTATCAACTCCAAGTTGCGGGTCTCTAATGTGGAAGTAGGTTTCATCTAATCAATGATTTCATATAGCCTGTAAGACCCCTTTCACATGTTTTGATAACTAACTTTTGGTCTGCTAATACATTTTTCTGCCATTTGATAGACTTTGAAACCATGTCAATCGTTGTTGATATTCTTCTCTGCATTGTAAACTATCTTTTGCAGTAACTCATATCTGCTCAACAGTTCTGCTGGTGATAATCAAGACGTATGTAAGTATTCCTGGAGAAGCATTAGGAATTGTCTGGTCACATTTCATAGCAGCAATCCGTTCAGTTTTGGAGTATCTGGTGGAGTTTATGACAGAAATTCACCACCAAGAGTCCAAATTTCTACCAAACTTGTATCGGTCCAATTCCTCTACCAGATGCCAATGGTATCTCCTACACGCACCTTATTCTCATGTTGCATCCCAATTTCGATCAAGTCTTTGCATCCCATAGGGCTCAGATTTTTGTAAGAGGTAAAAATCAAAGGATTGGCTCTCAGCTACCACCATCATCAATTAACATGGCCCCTATTTCATTTTGGCATGGATCCAAGGGAGATTGCGGTGCCCGTACTTCATTTATTATCTATATAACCTTTTTATCATTTAACACTTCTAAGGCATGATTTTGGTGGATTTTGTGAGCAATTTTTCCTATTTCTTGCACTCAATCCCATGAATCATCAATTTGAATGTATGGTGCAGGTGAGGGGAATGTTTTTCTACTTTTTTTGTCAATTAGATTGGACTTGCACTAGACACTTGGCTCTTGTACATTGGTGGAGGATGTTACTAGGGTTTTCCATTTGGCATGATCTTCTGACATATATGCAAGCCTTCTTGTCATAGGTATATCTTTCAGGGTAACTATTGTGAAAAGAGATGAGAGGATAACATTTTTGAAGAGACGAGCATAGTAGAGAACAAATTACACAAAAAATTAGAGGGCTCATAGTTTCTAGCTATCAATATAGTTATTTTTTCACTGTAATGATCTAGGTTCATCCCGAAATTTGCAATAATGTATAACTATTATAGATCAAGTGATTGAGGGAATATTTGATCTTGATTGTGTGTCTACATGTGTATGGTGTCGATTTCTAGATGTGTTTCTAATTAGTTAGCGAATTAGACAGCTATAAATTTCTTGTAAATATTTTACAAGATATCTACTAGAACAATAAAGGAATTGTATGAGTATGTTCATGGATTGATAAGTAAACTCGTCCAATATTCTACAACTATTTGTGGTTTTCCTAAATGTATTTGTAAATCCCAACTTGCTTGTGCATTCTAGAAAACTAAATCTTTTGTGGTGTGTTGATTGATGTATCACCTTAGTTTCAGTTGTTATATGTTTTTTTACATACACAAAGAATTTGTTGCCCAACTAGACAAAGGCATTGTTCTTTTTTTTGGCTTTCTCTCCTATTGTCCTCAACACACTAAAAAGTCAATCAACCTAAACATCTTTCAATTTTCTCAATTTGTGTGTTTTGATGCCATGTCTAAATGTGCATAATATAGTAATGGGTTATCATAAAACACATTTTAGATCATTTTTATTGTAGATTATTTATTAATAAGGTTCTTATCCTTACATATTTAAACTAGCACATAGGTATATTGTGATATTGGTATTGAGACACACTATGCAATCATCATATTTTCTATAAGGGAATATTTAGTCTTTTGAATCATCATCCAACACCTTAGTGAAACCCCCTTGTCTTGCAAATCTAGAAGTGAAGGAGGTGTTACACATGGTCTCAAACATTGGTCCTTAGCTACCAAACTTGAAGACAAATTTGTGGTAATCTTTCCATTTTGACACCCCTGACACTTGGGAGATTATCAAACCTTGGGGATTTGGGGTCTACAGCTCAGATCACCAACACACCCGACCTCCCTTCTACACATGCTTCCCAATCCTTACTTTAGAGGTGAATCCTTGACACACCTTTCCCTCTTTATAATAAAACAAATTGCAACAAATAATATTCAAAAATTAGAAATTAAAAAACTTCATCTTTGACAACCTTACAAAAGCTTTTTAATTTTCCAAGTCATACATTTCTTAATCAATAGCCTTGATACTAAATGCTATAATTAAAAATTAATCAAACTTATCTAAGAAAAGAAAAAAAAACAACATATAACATTCATAAATTAAAAATTAGAAAACATTATGTTTGACAACCTTTCAAAAGATCTTTAATTTAAATCCTTTTAACATTTCTTGATAAAAAAAATTATCTTTACTAAATGATATGTAATCAAAGACTAATTAAACTTATCAAAATTATACAAATATTTGAGATAAGATTTTGATAAAATTTACATAATATTACATATAAAAATGAATTCAATTAAATTCACACATAATCATATTATCAATATAAAAATGAGTTAGTAGACATTGGCCCTTGGTCTTTAAGTGAATTTGAATGGTTCTATATGAGTTTATAGTGCATCAAGCATTGTTGAGTGCAAAGCCCCAGCATCATAAGGGACGAGGCCAAGATTGTTCATTGAGCAACTTTTGCGAAATGGATGTCCCATATTCTTTGACTCTCAAACAAAGAGGTTTCAGTTTAAAGATCATTTTTCTATATTTTATGGATTTGATGTAAAACTTTTTAAAAAAATACCTATCATGCAAAATAATATTTAAAAACAAAACGTAAAGACACTTAAGAAGATGAAACTTTAAAATAAGACTCAAAACTCACAAATAAAATTAAAAATATTAAAATGGTAAGATTTCCAAAATCAAGTAGCTTTCCCATGGTGCAACCTAGAATATGCAAATCAAGACTAGGTGGTCACCCAAAATAAAAAATAGGGAACCAACTCAAACAAAACAAAAATTAATATAGTCAAAAGAACCCTAGGCATCACAATTGATCAAACGGTCTGAGACGAAGCTGCTTGTCAATATTAGTCTATTCCTCCATCACCCTTCCTTGCAACCACAGGAAAACCAGTGTTAGGTAAGGGTTGGACTAATTCCTAACGAAAGCTACATAATAAACATATCCATTCTTTTAATATACAGTCCTCATCACCAAATCTAAAACAAAAATATTCACACCAGTAATTAGCTACCCAATCTGTTCTTAATATTATTAAACAAATAAAAAAAATTGATAACAGTTTCCATGTTGGTGCAACTGTTTTTTCTAACGCATTGACTTGCAAAACTAAACAAAATCTTATCAATTCCAAGTAGCAGGTCTCTGATCTAGCAGTGGGTTTCATCTAATCAATGATTTCATATAGCCTGTAAGACCCCTTTCACATGTTTTGATCAACTAACTTTTGGTCTGCTAAACACTTTCTTCTGCCATTTGACAGACTCTGAAACCATGTCAATCATTGTTGATATTCTTCTCTGCTTTGTAAACTTACTATCTTTTGCAGTAACTCATATCTGCTCAATAGTTCTGTTAGTGATAATCAAGACGTTTGTAAGTATTCCTGGAGAAGCATTAGGAGTTGTCTGGTCACATGTCATAGCAGCAATCCGTTCAGTTTTGGAGTATTTGGTGGAGTTTATGACAGAAATTTTGGTTCTGGGTGTCGGTCTTATTGGCAGTTTGATCAAGAGTACAGCAGAGGCTTTTGTGACCTCCTTAGCCAGTATTTTGTCTGAGTTTATCTCTGAATTACGAGGTGCTCTTCACAGTATTGAAGACATTGTCAGAGATTTGATTGAAGAATATATTGTCAAGCTTGTGGGTGGATCAATGGTCAGTGTGTGGAATAATTTTGTTGCTGCAATTTCTCACTTTGTAAACAATCTGTAATATTTGATCAGAATTGTGGGTTTTGATGAGTTTTTGGGTAGGATTATCTTCACAGAAATGTTTTATCCAGTTCTTAACTTTTTCTCAGTACGTTGACCTTCAGTGTACATGGTTGGAAATGTAATTATTTACTTGTAAATCTTTTCTAAATGGATGGTTGGTTTGCTATAAAAAATTTGTTCTATTTAGCTTCGTATGTTTCTAGATTTGAGTATGTAAAAAAAAATTATCATCAATAGTTTGGATCATATTTCATGATTTGTCATAAGGTGAGATAACAAAGATCATAAAATATGATCTGAAACGATGAAATTTTTTTACATAATCAATTGTGGTTTGATTCGTAAAACTACACGGTTGAATCCTGATAACAATATCATAATTTGACATGCTGTGGAAAATACCTCCTACTCATCAAACTGATGGGAATTCCGATTAGTGTACAGTTACTGATGGAGAGTTGAACGATTATAGTTGTATGGGAATTCCGATTAGAATAAGGACGAACGGATATGGGCCCTTAGAATAGTAGGGGCCCTCCCTCACCTTCAAACTCAACCTGCGCTAAAGGGGTTCTATAATGAATGGTTCATAAGGTACAACACTTGCTGAAGGCTTTGCAAATGGGGTTGTAAGCTAAATGGACTCTTAACTTTGGGGAAAACTCCATGGTTAAGTGCGCTTGAGCTGGAGTAGTACTAGGATGGGTGACCTCCCGGGAAGACCCAGTGCTTCACCTCTGTGAGCATCACCTAGATGCAATGAGCGTTAAGTGGACCATTCATTATCATAAGAGATGGGTTCTTGTGAACCACTACTCATGAAAAATGGGTCAATGAATTTGACTCATAAAACTACACGATTGTATCCTAATAACAATCTCACAAAATAAACTGAACTAAAATATTATGAACTGTAAAATTTTGATCATCCAATTTCTCTATAACAGTAATTTCCTTTCCTGCAAACATTTAATGGAAGATGTTAAAATAAAGAAATGGAATCTCCCACCTTGTTTCTTAAGAAAGGGAGCTTTTGACTCAACATGGTATTAAGAATATTTTATTAGCTTTAGGACCTTGAATTATTTAAGCAATCATTTGGTACATAGATCAAATATTTTCTTCCAAACATGGGTGTTATCAATGCTCCATCACAACTTGGAAGATAACAAATGCTGGATTACTCTATAAAAAGCTTTGGAGACATCAGGATTGATCAAAATATCGTTTTAAAGAATCTTGGTATATTTATTTGTTAGTAGTAATCGCCACAACAACAAGAATAATATGTGTGAGTAACAACAAGCACTTAAATTAGTTCAAATTTATTGAATCTTTATTGCCTTTAATATGGACCCAGTACTTATACTTTATTATGAATAAAATAAAATAATTAGAAAGCTCCAGCTTAGTATATTGGATAAAATAATTGAAAGCTCCAACTTGGTTTTAATCCATTAGGAATGGAATGAACAGAAAAGTCCAACTTATAGAGGGGATTCCAATAATTTTGAACGGTTCTCTCGATTGGAGTCAACATCAGCAATAATGCACATTTCATTGGATTCGCACATGAGAGGTTTGTTCATACATATCCATATTTTTATTGGATAAAGCATCAAAGAATTTCTAGTGTTGAAAAATCAAAAACATCCTCCTTCTATGCCAGAAATTATGGCCATTTTGAAGTTAAATTTCTTTTGATTATTTATTAAATGTATTTGAAAAGATGGTTAGTTAAATGATTGGTTTCAAGGTAGCTTAAAGCTTTTTTAAAAAAGCTTATAGAAATTTTACAGATTAGAAAGAATCCAAACTTTGATGAATTATAATTTTAATTTAGAGAAGTGCCTGAATAAAATCCAAATAAAACATATTATAAAACAGAAGTCAAAGAAATAAAATCCAAATAAAACATATTATAAAACAGGAGTCAAAGAAATAGTTGAACATGGAGCTTATTGAGACTGAAAATTGGTTTGGTCAGCTTCTTTTTTAACTTTGGGCTGGACTCATTTGTAAGAAAGCTTAATAGTAATTAGGGATCTATTCTAAACAATGTCTCGTATTTAGATGTGGATCTAAATGTCTCATCCAAGCATACAAATGAAAGTATATATTTTTTATTTGAAGTGAAAGAGCTATAATAAGCTTAATTTAATGAGAATTTCAAAATACTTTTTATATATATTTTTTCTTCATCACTCATCAATATAGTAAATGCTCTTCATAAACATATTCATATATTTAAACAAGATCCTTAAAACATGTTTTATATATCAGCTCTAAATATTCATGACTAGATTTTATAAATGAGTTCCCTTCCTTACAACACAACCTTCTCTAATTGAATAGAAATTGAGTATTATGAAACCATCAAAATTGGTCAATGAACTATTATAGAATGTTTGAATCTAGAAATATAAACATAAAAAAAAAAAATTATGATACTTAACAATTCAAGACCAAAGACCCATAGAAAATATTTATAATTTCCATCTGTAAAACCACTATTTTGATAGGTATTACAAATCTAGAGAGCCCGGACACTACAAATAAAATCCTTCCACCCCTAATATCAACAACTTCATTGCCACCATAATCAAATGATAAAAGTATGTCATTATGTTATTTTACTTATTATATATTGTACAATAAATTAAGGTTTTGTAGACTTGTAAAAGATAAAAGCCACATTATCATGACCAACATTTCAAAATCATTTGGTATTATATGTTTAAATAAAAAAGTTAAAAAAGTACCATAGGTTGATTAAAAAAAGATCTTTTTAATTAAATATATCTATTATATCCATTCACATCTCTATTCTTAGGATTAAGGTGTCATTTACCTTGTAATACTATGTATATTTTATGTGTCTCCAGCACTCTTGGAAGGTGTACATGAATCCCTAGGGTGTAATTGGAGAAATAATTTGTAATTTAGATTCTCCTAAAATCTTGGCATCTTTTGTCATGTAAGCATTCATGAAGGAGGTGGTGCACTATGTTGGCAATTACAATTCACTTTGAATTCATTTAAGGAACTTTCCAATTCCTAGGTGCTAGAGGAAGAAGCATATAATCTTGTTATCATGAATGGGGCTCACATGAGCTAGTGCACTAAAAAAGGAGCTTTAAATTTGAGAATATGAGTCATTAGGAAGTTATTTGTCAAAGATACCTTTGCAATTACACTTTATATTTGGGAACTCATTGATTGAGCCAATGTGACACCCATGGAAATTTATTTGATATATTTACTATTCTCAAAAGATTCTCTCCAAGATGGGCATGGAGTTCTGCATGATACCATGGTTTGGGTAAAACTTGTTAGCTTCTATCAAAAATGAGAATCTAAACTAGGATCAATTGTTGGTAGTAGGTCACACACACTTCATTTATTAGATGATTGAACATCAAAATATTACAATGAAGAGAATTCAAGAGATAAATACAAGATAATGTAGGAAATTCTCACATTACTCTTTTTGACTAATAGATAAGAGAGGTGAGTGTTGCATGTGCATTACTCGTTTTTCTCTTGCAAGGTGTTTGACAAGTGGGAGATGTTAGAAAAATAGTGTCGAGCAACCTTATAATTACATGATGTTACTATTTATAGTAATTTTGTATTTGAGCATGGATTGATACAAAATTTTCCCCAAAGCTTCGGATTGGCTAAATAAGAATGCTCATAAATTTTTATTGAAAGATCATGTTTGGATTTGGAGATATTAAAGTTTTCATTTTTTTAAGTTTCAAAGTCTGGTTTGAAGGCCTTGGAGGCATTTTTGGGTATGAAAGTGGTTGTAACCAGCATAGTGGATTATAGCTTGATAGAGTGATTCATGATCTTTCTAGCGGTTCACAATTCATCAATCAAAACCTGGATCACAAGTTATGGCCTCTAAAAGTTGGGTCTCTTGAAATGTGAGATGTAAAAACATATTGGACACATAAATGAGTTGTAAAAGGGGAGTTACATGTGATGGTGTATGTTTTGACACATCATAGTCATTTTTTTGTGAAGATAACCCTTTTGTAGGTCTCCAATGAATTCGAGCAAGAAATATCCAAACCTTGAGGAGATTTATATGACTTTAGTCCTTCGAAGAAGCCACTAAAGGGCGGTGAGTTGCAACACTTTGTGGATTCATCATTCTTTTTTTGTCATTTATCCCTATCCCTCAAAAGGATAGGTTTTCTATTATTGACATTTCCATTGTCATTATGGAAGTGGAAACACTAACATGAGGTTTGACTAAGGAAAGCCCCTAAATGGCACAACCCTTCCTCTCTCTTTGAATGTGCAAGTTTCAGCTTTGGAGAATATTGGAGGAAGTTTGAAGGTTAATTATTCATTGTTGCAATCAAAACCCTACATTATGATAACTCACAAAAACATAAAAATATCCGATAATGATTTGACAAATTTGTAGATGAAAATAGAAAGCTTTGATTTGGCACCAGAGGATTGCGAAAATAGATCTAAAATATCTCTACAAGGACACATTCACCTAAGGGAGAATTAGTACTCCAAAATTAGCCCTAGATTTGAATCACATGTGCATAGTGTCCTACTCTCTCCATTTCAATTGTTTGAATGTGTATGTGACTATGTGTTTGTTGTGTTTACATCAGAACAGTAAATTCCATCATTAACCTAGTCTTTGCATTGCATTTCATCCCTAACTTCATCCTAGGTTTGGTCAAGGGTTGGTTGATTCACCTTTTAGGTTGTAATTCAATCATATATCTTGTCCAAATCCATCAATCCCGCACAATCATCCAACATCCATCATCATGCCTCCACCCCAAATGAAAGTAGGAAAAGGAGTGCAAACCCTCTCATTTTAGGATCTCCCCTTTTCCCTGCATATCAATGATGTCATAGTGTCTCGAATTCGATGTTAGATGGATAAGTGGTATGATAATAAAGAGAAGAAATATCCTCTAAATGAACACTCCTCTCTATAAAATTCTCATGAGTGGTGGGATGGAGAATCATGTAGCCTTTTACATCATCTAGGTAGAGAAAAATATACAAGGCTTCATTTGTGGATCCATGGCCTTAAATTTATCTACTAGAATGTAGTCCCATGTAGGAGAAACAAATGCTCAAAAGTGCTTCACTATGGGTTCCTAACTAGTCCAACCTTGAAAAGGTGTTACCTTCTTCTTAGCTCAATTATGAACTCAATTTTGGATATATAACACACATAGTTATCTCTCAAGTTTTTAAAATATTTCTCTCAAGATTTTTAAATCTCAAGATCACCATTCAATGTGAGATTCCTCACAATCTAATCTTTCTCTCAAGTTTTTTAAAATATTGAGATTATCATTTGATGCAAGAGTAGGACATGCTTAGATTTTAAGAAAAATAATATCTTCAATGCTAAACCTTTTTAAAGATGTTCCTTAGACACTTTTTTCTCTCATACCATGTAATATTTGGCCATGGAGATAGCCACCAAAAATAAATAAAGTTAAAGTAAATCAAAGAAATCAAAGACCAAAATGATTGTATTCAAGGATGTAATATACAAAAGAGATACAAGTGAAATTAGATTGATTTATTTATATGAGAAATACAAGTGGCTATATATGATACAGGTCACATAATTACATGAGTGTAGTATGACTCCACAAAAAAATGAAAGTTCAAGTCACATGATGCAAGTACAACCTACTCAAATAGATACCTACCTAGAAGCAATCTTATACTATCCTGTGTTCATATAATGCAATAAATTAATTAAATAAATGAAAAATTAAAATAGTACATTAATAAGAAGGATTGGATATGCCCAATAAAAAAATAGAAAAAGCCAAGGAAGATGGTTCTTATGATGTACTTGAATTTAGTAATGGTTTATTTTGAGGTTAACACATATTTTGAAAGGGTGGATCTACCATTTAGCTTTATTTTGTGAGCACTACAAACATTGTTACTTAATGTATATGATGCAAGACCATCTAATTCCACAAGCAATCTTGCATCACCAAAAAATATTTCAAAACTTTGGTTGTTTGTTTGGTAGGCCTTTTTTTGTCAAAATGTGTACTTGGAGGGTTGCTAAAAGTATGTTGTAGGCTATTGCAAATGTAGAATGTGTTGCTATAGGTCATCTATAGGTTGTTTTAAGTCATCTATAGGTTGTCTTAGGTGTTATCTAGGTTATTAAAAGTGTTATATATTCTACTACAAGTGTTAATAGACTATTATAGGCATGGAACAATTATTTTGTGAGCTATTATACGTATATTGGAAGTTATTATAGGTGTGTTGGAAGGTACTATAGATAACTTGGTAATATGCTACAAGATCTTGGAAACAAGTCAAGGTCATTATTAGAGAAACTATCAATTATGTTACTTTCAATAATATTGGTGAATATCAAAATAGATGATTTGTAGGTTCATGAGTGGAGAAATATCATTTAGGGTACAAGATTCAATGAACACGACTTGAGTTTCATAAGAATTAGATATTCTTGTCTTGGCTAAGTTTTCTCTTTATGATGATGGGATGGTAGCTAGGTTTGCAAACACCTCATGCTTGTTGGTGAGTTATATTTATTCTTTGGTCATGACTAGTGTTATTTTGTGGATGCTTGTGTTTATGGATCTAGGTCTATCCTCCTATCCCTCTCGATCAAGTTCTTTTCATATTTAGTAATCATTTCATGTTGCTGCAATTATTAGAATCCTTTTCTTTTTTTTGATTCATCATTTTCCTAATTTAGAGTTTATTTCCTAGTCCCCCACATAGTGACCATTTCATCTTGTTCATTTAGGTGTTTATTTCAATTGGTGATTAGATTCTTGGCAATTTTGTTGGATAGTCATTTTGTTTGCATGTACATGACCCACCTTCCATTGAGATAGTTGTGAGGCGATAGTTTCTTGAAAGTAATAATCCAACCTTGGTAGAGATTATTAGAGAAGGAGATGAGGTCAGGAGGGGGACAATAACCAACTAATTGTATTTAAAAATAAAACGGGGTAGAGAAAAGAGAAAAGTGAATCCTCCAAGATAGGGCATGGAGGAAAATACTCTATATAGAGAAAGAGGGGACAAATAGTAGTAAAGAGGGAAGTCAAACCAAGAGGTTGATTATGTCAAAGAGAGGAGACAAGGTAAAGGTAGATGAATAGGTAGTTAACTTGTAGCTCACCCCTTTAGGTGAAGAACAATCCTATATCTCATTGTTGAATTAAATAATTCAAAGGCTCCTATGGGCATGTTGTAAGCCTTATTTATGTGGATTTTATGATTTAGATGCAAATTATGTTATTTTTTCTCCTATTTGGTGTGTATATGTGTTGATGGTTATTAGAATACTAGATTCAAGTCATTCTTCATTAGACCCCAAGTACCTAAATTTTATCATCACCTCTCTATGAGTGTAATAAGCATTTGAACATCACAATAAACTATTGACATTTTTCTCATATAGCCAAGGCCAACCCTATGTACCATCTATACATTAGCTCATGTGAGGTCTAAATCAAGGAGGTATGTAATTGGTGGTTTTTGGATCTCTCACTAACCTTAACCTCATCCTACTTTTAAAACTTTTTTATAACAATTTTAGCAAATTATGATTATGCTCATTTTTAAATGCTTGATATATGCTAATCATTTTTTTTCTTCTATTGCAAGATCCTCGAGATTGAGCATTCATGGCAAGATCCTTGAGATGGAGCATTCATGGCAAGGAGAGTACACACAATCCATGTCCATGATTTGCATACTTTATGCAAATGTGTATCCTTTGAGTATCTAAAAGATATTAAATGTTTTTATTGGCAACTTGATTTTAATTTGGCATGCATTCTTATGGCAGCTTGCATGCAATTCAAAGTGAGGGGAAAATGTAAAGGTGAAAATTGCATACACATGCCCTTTTCCCTTATGTTTTGGTTGCATGATGACTAGGTTTTCCTTTCTACATTGTTAGTGTGTAAATTAGGGTATTTCACATGGAAGTTGGAAAATAATGTTATTTGATCCCAATCCCATCACCCATCCCTAAAAAATGATCTTGATAGTTGCATTGTCATCCATCACCCTAGTTAAGGTTTGGGAGGATAAAATCAATCCAAATCACACTTTTAAATTTGAATCTAAAATTGGAACCCATTCCCTCCATTTCCACTAATTGGCCTAAGATAACTAAAATATGAATATTTCAAATTGTACACTAAGGTGGTGTATTTAAAGACTAACCCTTATTCAAATACATTATCTAAGAGTTATCTAAGTGTCTTTTAAGCATATCTATAATTCTATTTGCAAGTTAGATAAAATGCATTACAACAATATTGCTACACCATTCTAGGAGCATACTACATTCTCAACCTTCATTTACCACCATTAAATTAATCCATCTAGGGGTCTAATTGAGGCAAACATTATCTTTCAATTCATTAGATTCCCTAAAGTTATTTCCAAACACCCTATTCATAATCAATTTGGAGCCCATACACAAGGAAACCCAAATTTTAAACAACAAAATTGTGTGAGACCAAATCCATGAATTTCAGCTTTAATTATATGTATGGGTTTGGGGTTGTACTCACATAAAAAACTTCTTTACTCATTAAAGTCAAACAAAATTTCAAATTAGTTAATCTCTTAATTTCTTATATCTTGACAAAGGAAATTCTAACACATACAATATAATATTCATCACTAAACACCTTTATATTAATTTATTAATTTTTCATATATATTATAACTTTTATTTTAATAATATAATATCATTCTAAAATGATTTATTTAAATAATTATCTTATATATTTATGTCCGTAGTTTATTTTCCCTTACAAATTGCAAGGACTGCAATTTCCACCATTAATGGTAGAAACAAGGTCTCTTGCAAGGAAACAAACCAAACAAACAAGGTAAACACTCTTTATAATCTTGCTCATATAAAACCAAAACCTGAGAAAAACCTCTGGTACACAGTTATAAACATGAAAGCAAATTTACACAAATACAATAAACATATCTGTAATCACATATACCCACATATGGGTGTCCTTGGGAGGAAGTTCAATATCAATAACAACAACATAGTTACTTTACCTTCTTCCAGTAAGCAATAGCCACACACCATCAGACAACTCACTATGCTTCATGTGCTGAAACCTTACCTGCAAATAACAGTAATGGATAAGGACTAGAATTAGAATCCATGAAGTTTCTCAGAGATTCCTATAGCCTTACCAGACTATTAAAGAGATGTGGAAGTGCTAGATCCCTTGAAGAAGGTAAGCACGCTCATGCCCACATAATCAAAGTCGGGTTTCAGCAGCACTTTTTCTTGCAAAACAATATCCTTCATATGTACATAAAATGCATGAATATGGAGCTTGCTCGCCAAGTGTTTGACAAAATGTCTCAACGAGATGTAATCACCTGGACTTCCTTAATCACAGGATATGCCCACAATGGGCATTATGAAGAAGCTCTGCAGCTTTTTGAACAAATGCAGGGCGAAGGTATATTACCCAATAAGTTTACTTTCTCTAGCGTTTTAAAAGCTTGTGCGGGGTTGACGGATTTGAAACGGGGTAAAGAGATTCAGGATCAGATTAGGAAGATGGAGATTGAGATTGATGTTGCTGTGGAGAATGCGCTTATTGATTTGCATGCAAAATGTGGTAACATTGAAGCTGCGCGGCAAATGTTTGACAAAATGTTTCATCCAGATATGTTTTCTTGGAATGCCATGATTGCAGGGTATTTTGGGAATGGTTGTCCCGAAGAGGCTAAGAAGCTTTTTTGTGAGATTCCAAAAAAAGATGTTGTGTCGTGGAATGCAATGATTGCAGGATACTCACAGAATGGGTTGAATGAACAGGCGCTGCAATTTGTATTTCCGATGCGAAGCGCAGGTATTAGGATGGATCAGTACAGTTTATGCATTATAATTGGAGTCTGTTCAGCACTGGGAGATTTAGGAAAGGGAAAGCAAGTTCATGGTCATGTTTTCAGAACTGGGTTTGATTTGAATTGTGTTGTTGGTAATGCTCTTGTTAACATGTATTCGAAATGCAGTAGTGTAGATGCTGCACGCCATGTGTTTGACAGAATGACAAATTTCAGATTTGGATTGCAAACGGGGATGGCTGTTGGATTTGTTCCTGGTGAAGCATCAAAATTTTGTTCAGGTGAGTCCATAGCGAATGCTGTCTCGTGGAATGCTATGATCTCTGGATATGCACAGGATGATCAGGGCGAGGAGGCTTTGAAGCTCTTTCGGAGAATGCTTAGAGAAAGAGTTAAGGTAGACTTATTCCTTTATTCGAGCACCTTAAAGGCTTGTGCAAGCATTGCAATTCTGGAACAGGGGAAGCAAGTGCATGCGCACATTATGAAGAGTGGAAATGAGATGGCTGCCTTTGTAGGGTGCTCTCTTGTTGACATGTATGCAAAATGTGGAAGTATAGATGATGCTCGTAAAGCATTTGATATACAGTCCAAAACTGATGTTGTATTGTGGACTGCTATTATTACAGGATATGCACAGCATGGATTAGGGCATCAGGCTATCAAATTCTTTGAACAAATGCTGCGGGCAGGTATCAAGCCAAATGCCATAAGCT
>VDFB02026320.1:46316446-46580089 GCA_007258455.2 Sequoia sempervirens | reverse complement strand
TCGATATTGGGCATATCATCTTGGCTGAAGTGAAGATGATGAGACAAAGCCAAGTGTCCCACCAATGCTTGGAATTGTGTGGGGTCGATGTCATTTGGTACATGGGTCTCTTGCAAGGCTCTATTGAGGATCTCTTGATGTACCAGGGAAGACCTAAGCAAATCCAAAATGGATATGTGAGCGGGGGTCTTCCTTAGGTGATCAAGGATGTTATATTGAGAGTTTGCAGGAGTGGGTTGGATGGGTGTAGCAGCTGCGGGGACGGTAATACGGGCTCGTCGTGTGGTCATAGCACATTGAGGGTCTTTGGATTTAACATGTATCATGGACACTCGGGGTTCCACCTGCTCAACGTAATGAATAACACCTTCATAATTGAAAGGCGTATTCCTGTAATTCACATTATTTGTGTTGTTGTTTTGGGGGTGACTAGTGGAGGTGCTTGGACCTTGACTATGATTTGGGAAGGCATTTTGATAGATTTGCAACTGAGCATTGGATGATGCAGGTTGACTGGGGTCAACCTTGATATCTCCTCGATCGATGAGATCTTGGACATAGTTCTTCAAACCCTGACACTTATTCAAGGAGTGGCCCTTGATTTTATGAAAGTCACAATATTCATTCTCTTTAAACCATGCCGACTTGGGTTTGGACTCATCGAATGGTTTGGTGACAGGATATGTGATGGGGTAATTTATTTGTAACAATTTGTTAAAAACAACACTCAAGGGTTCACCCAATTGGGTGTATTGACGTTTGGTGTTTCCTTGATTTCTTTGGTTTGACTATTGAGGGGGACGAGGTGTCCCCTGGGGTACTGATATGGCGTTGGGTACAGACTGTTGTTGACTTTGGGATGCATTAGCCACTTGGACATGTTTGGTGTCTGTCACTCCGTCATTCACTGCATTTTTGTTTTTGTTCCAAAATTGTGATTTATCTCCGAATGACCGTTCTTTATCATGACTGTGTATTTTGATGTGCCCTTTGGCAATAAGGGCTCGTTCAAGGATAGGTCCTTTTTCCACTATCTCGGCGAAAGTGGTGACACAGTGCAGTCTAAAATTGTGGGCCATGTTAGGATGAGAATTTTCCACAAAAAGGGTGACCATGTCTTTTTCTTTCAAAGGATTTTTCATTCGACTGGCTAATGCACGCCACCGTTGGAGGTAGCTGGTAAAGGTCTCTCCATCCCATTGCTTCTCTTTTAGGAGATCTAAGGTGTTCGTATCCTTTTGCAAATTGAAAGAGAAGTAGGATACAAACTTCTCTGATAAGTCTGCAAAAGTTTTTATGGACCCCTTTTCGAGGGTCATGAACCAATCTAGGGCATGGCTTGCTAGGCTTCATGGGAACAAGCGCAAGAGATAGTTATCACTGTACATGACTTCTTGACACTGTGAATAAAACTCCTGCAAGTGAGCCTTGGGGTCTTTGTCTCCCTTGTATTTGTCAAATTTTGGAATCTCAAAATGTTTAGGAAAGGGGATCAACGAGATGGAGGGATCAAACGGATATGGGCATATATCTTCAAATTTGAATGATTGTTTTGTAGCCCCTGCTTGAAGGTCCTTAAGGGCAGCTTTGATTTCCAACAAATCCGAGCTAGCTGGTGGTGGGTTGGGGGGATGTTGATGATAGAAGGATGAGGGATCTTGTTGAAAGGGTGTCAGGCTGTTGAGATACGGGTTTGGATGATTGGTCGATGCTTGCTGGTAAGATGGGGGATTTTGCTAATATGAGGGTTGTTGTTGTGGGGCGTAATACGAATTTGCTTGGTAAACATGTGAGGTAGGTTGTTGAGGAATTGGGATAGGATGTTGCACGTTAGTTTGTTGGTATTGAGGGTATTGTTGTGATGGTTGGGAGGTCGTGTAAAGCAGTTGTTGGGGAAGTTGTTGTTGGTTGTGATAGTAGTAATGTTGTGGAGGTTGTTGTTGTGGCGTTGAGTGTGGTATGGACTGAGGCAGGATATTATGTTGTGGTTGAACCTTTGGATGCAAAAGGGATGCAAGAAAGGGAGATATGGTTTGGGTAGGCAGTTGAGATGGATTGCCTTGTGATTGGTAGGATGGTTGTTTAGAAGAGGTCAAAGTATTGGGTATAGGTTGTTGCGGATGAGAAGGCGGAGGTAGTGTGGGTACATTTTGTAGAGATGGTTGTTGGGTACTGCTCGGAATGTTCAGCTGGGGTGTGCTTTGTGAAGGTAATTGAGGCAGAATGGTAAGTGGGGGAACCTGTTGAGGTGGTATATTGGTGGTCCCAAGAGGCGGGAGGGGTGTGGCAAAGGAGGTGCCCCCAATGTTGACGGGAGGTTGGCTGGAAGGGGAAGGTGTTGTTAACGTTAATGGCAGAGGTCGTGGAACGCTTTGTGGTATGCCATAAGCAAAAAGGTTATTGGGATCAGGCACTTGAGGTCCTCCTATGGCTGAGGTGGAAGCGTGTGGGGGATAATTAACTTGATAGAGAATGACATTGCCAAATTCGGGTTGATGCCAACCTTCGACTGGAGGAACATTGGAGAAGTATGAACCTTCAGGTGCACTTTGGGTCTCTTGGAGTACGTTAGATGTGGTGCCCCTATATTTGGAGAAGTCAACATTGGAGGGGGGTTTAACACCCTTCTCAATTAGGTGGGCCAGGATTTCTTCCCCATGTTTCTCAAGCAAACGGTCAGTCATTTGTACATTGGCATGATTACTAAAATGTTCCTCAAGTGTGAGTTCAGGTTGATTAACCATACTCTCTTCCCTATGCGGCGAGTTATTCTGATTCTCAGTGTTGGAGTGTGATGAAGTACCATTGTGAGGGTCATGTGAGATGTTGGTACCCTTGTTAGGATCTGATAAGATATTGGTTGTGTCTTTGGGATCTTGGGAGTTGTTTGGTTGGGCATTCTGAGCTTGATGGTCGGCCATTTTCTTTGCTTGTGAACGGGTCTGAATGGGCATGCAAATGCTAGATGAGTAGGTTAATGCCTTTGTCAAATGATTTGATTGTGATGGAGTGTGGATTGGATCTAATTGGACTTCGATCAATTTGATTGGATTTAGATTGGATTGGATTGGGTTTGATTGGATTTGATCGGATTTGATTTGGATTTGATCGGATTGGATTGGATTGGATTGGATTTGATTGGATTTGGATTGGATTAGATTGGATTAGATTAGATTGGATTGGATTGGATTGGATTGGATTAGATTGGATTGGATTTGGATTGGATTGGATTGGATTTGATTAGATTTGGATTTGATTAGATTGGATTAGATTAGATTGGATTGGATTGGATTGGATTTGGATTGGATTGGATTGGATTAGATTAGATTGGAGTAGATTAGATTGATTGGATTGGATTAGATTGGATTGGATTTGGATTGGATTGGATTTGGATTGGAAGGCGTGAGAGAGAGACCTCAAGCTTGATCACATGAGATTACCTTTAGTAACCCTAGAGCTTTGATTGATTGATAGGATGATTACGGCACTGAATCCACCTTAGGCTAGGAATGGATTGATTGGGCCGAGGATGATAACTTGCAACACCGAATTCACCTCAAGATGGAGGCGAATTGATTGGATTTGAAGTTAAAGACTAATAATCAAGTTCAAGCGCTATGGTCAATTTAGGTAACCACTTTGTAATACAAAGGTAGAACGGTTTGATTATGGGTGGTATTTGGAGATGCAAATGGCAAGAAATGATTGGTGGATTAGGAAGGAAGTAGAATGAATGGGGGGTTAAGGATAATTGTGGAGAATGTATGGGGATTTAGGATGGTTGAACGAAAGGTTGGAATAAGGAGATGGAAGTTTAAAATAGCCAAACGGGGGTTTTTCAAGGTTTAAAGTGACAAAGCAAAGGTTTGGGATGATGAGGTGATGGTTGGGAATGGTTAACTGATGGTTCAAAGACTAAATGGGTCCGAATGGAAGAATTTCGGGTGTTTAGGAGGGAAAATCTGCCTTTCTGCAGCAAATATTAGGGTGTTGGTAGCAAAATCAGGGGCGTAGATAGCTTTCTGCAGTAAATCAGGGGTGCTACCGCCTTTCTACAGTAAATCAGGGGCACTATTGCGTTTCTGCACAGGGCGCTACCATTTTTCTGCGCAGGGCGCTACCGCGTTTCTGCACAGGGCGTTACCGCTTTTCTGCACAGGGCGCTGCCGCGTTTCTGCGCAGGGCGTTACCGCTTTTCTGCGCAGGGTGCTACCGCGTTTCTGCGGGGACAAAGCTTGGTTTTTGATGGCAAAGGCTATGGCAAGGACACAAAATGATGAAACAAGTCAAAAGTATCAAAATTTGATAGAATTTCCACAAAAAAACACCTCAAGCAAGCACAATCCTATGATTAATATTATGGGTATGGTAAGGCAAATTCTTAATCTAGGATGCACAAGGCTTCTAGGGAGTCCTCGATATACTCTCGGTACGTGAGGCACAACCGTGAACACCAGTCCGTCACAAGCGTGAGTCAGGAACCCCAGCGAGATACTAAAAGGCTCAGATCAACTCTTCACGTCTATCTAGGTATCACCCTAGCTTTGACGCTCCGCCAATTACGATGCAACTGGATTGGGGTACAACTTTCGTTCTCCCCCTTTATATACTCCGCTAGTACACGTGGTTGGAATCGTCCCTTGGAGTGATGAAATCCCCAGCGAGTCCCACTAAAGGAAGACACTAAGCTTCCAACTTCTCCCCGGACTCTGCAGTTAGGGGAAAGTGAAAACAAATCAATGCCCCTTGGGTAACACAAAAAATAAGCAACCACAACAAACAGTGAGGTTTAATCCCTAGTTAGACTATATTTGAAAACAGCAGAGATAATTTTTTGAAAGTCTGATTATGTAGATGACCCTGCAAACAAATGTTAGTTGTCCTCTTTTTCGTCTTTGGTCAAATTTCGCCACAATATGCTGCAAAACATTAGCGAAAAATAGCAATATCCTTGCCACCACAATGTTAGAGAGTTATTACGTAAAAGTTGTAAAAAACTAGAACAAAAATGAAGCCAAAACGCCTATTTTACCTTCCGAACTATGTTGTTTTGGGGCGTTGCCGCGCTTCTGTGAAGGGCGTTGCCACAGTTCTGTGAAGGGCACTGCCGCAGGTCTGTGAAGGGCGCTGCCGCAGTTCTGTGAAGGGTGCTACCGCGATTCTGTGAAGGGCACTACTGCACTTCTATGAAGGGCGCTACCACAAGTCTGTGAAGGGTGCTGCCACACTTCTGTGAAGGGCGCTACCACGGTTCTGTGAAGGGCGCTACCGCACTTCTGTGAAGGGCGTTGCCATGGTTCTGTGAAGGGCGCTACCGCACTTCTGTGAAGGACGCTGCCGCAGTTCTGTGAAGGGCACTACCGCACTTTTGTGAAGGGCGCTACCGCGGTTCTGTGAAGGGCACTACCGCACTTCTTTGAAGGGCGCTGCCACGGGTCTGTGAAGGGCGCTGCCGCACTTCTATGAAGGGCACTGCCGCGGCTCTGTGAAGGGCGCTGCTGCGGTTCTGTGATGGGTGCTACCGCACTTCTGTGAAGGGCACTGCCACAGTTCTGTGAAGGGCACTGCCATGGGTCTGTGAAGGGCATTGCCGCACTTCTGTGAAGGGCACTGCCACGGTTTTGCGGGGGTGCTACCGCCTTTTTGCGAGCTTTTCCTACAAAATTCTTAACTCAAAGAAACATTAAATGCAAGACCCGTGTGTGGGTCCCACCGGACATGCCAGAAATGTGATACCTTGATATCTATCCTACTCTAAATGTGCAAACTAACTAAGAATATGAATGACAAACTATCAAGGACACCTCAAGATTAGCCAAAAGAGAGATAGAATAAGAAAGGAAATGGATAAACAAAATAGAAACAATATCACCTTCCTTGCTGTTGATTTCTCCTTGATTGGCCCTTGATTAGAATGGATTGTGTGCTCCTTAGATGATGGATTGAGTGACTAAGATGCAAGATTCTATATGCAAGATGATTAACAAAGATGGTTGAATGATTGAAAAGGCTTGAGGATTCAAATGGACAACATGTAGTTATCAAAATGCAAAGTGTTGGAAATGTCCTTGAGGAGGGGGTATTTATAGAAGAATTTGAATTCTCTAGAGAATTCAATGGTCAAGATTGCTCCAACAAGGCCAAGATGAAGAGCTATGGTGAATTTAGAACCCACAAGCCCTCACATCTTGACATGTGGAGGGTGAAGTGGACAAGGGGATATGAGATGGAGATGAGGTGTCAAGAGGGTACATGAGGTGGAAAAGGACATGCACCTTGGGGAGTGAGGATATTTCCACAAAAAGGGATTTCTTGTCCCCGAGTGGGAGTGAAAGGGACATTTGAGGAATTTTAGAATTCCTCAAAAATCTACATGGAAAAAGGAAAGGTGGTTGGGGATATAAATGTGAATTAAAAATTCACATTCTTAGGATGATCTAGAGGGTAAAAGGTGGGCTCCAAAAAGGTGGGACTTGGTTACATATGGAGATTGTGACAAGTCCAAGGTTCTAGAAGCCTTGGAAGAATGGAATGTGAATTAAAAATTCACATTTAAAGGAGAGGAACCTAGGATAAATAAATGTGAATTAAAAATTCACATGGAAAAGGGGGTCAATATCCAAAAAAAGAAAAATGGAAGAATTGACCAAAAAATGGTGCTAAATTTAGCTAATGATTTTGGTTAAGGTTGTGCAAACATTGGATTAGGATAATTAATGGAAGATTAGAGGCAAGTGGCAAATGTAGGAGGATGTGAAATTAACCTTTGATTAAGGGAATGCACATCATAATCATGAATTAATTAAAGTAATTCAGATTAGAGCAAAGTTATGGAGGATGTGACAAGGAGGAATTTTAAATTGATTTTAAATCAACAAGGGGAAAATGACTAAATTAAATAAATTAGCGTATTTATTTAATTTAGAGAGGAATAAGGTGAAAGATGGAGTATTAATTATTAAATTAAATACTTTACCGTTATAAGGCCAAAGGTATAATATTAATTTAATAAATTAATATTAATGTGATAGATGGAAAGGCAGCAAATTTAATCATATGAAAGTGATTAAATTTAGATGTCTACACTAACATTGCACCATATGAGGATTGTTGTACACTAATAGGATCAAGTGAGTTGCACTCTTTCCTTAGCTCAAATGCAGGTTCATGGAGTGCTTTTTTTCTTCATGAAAAATGCAAGCTTGGAATGATTGTGAGTTAGGGGAGTGGGTTGACAAATGGTTGACAAGTTATCTTAGCCCACTTCACACATATTGCCCTCTGATGGCATTGGAACTAACACAGATGGAATCATCGGTCGACTTTGACCATGTATCGAATCTAGTTCAACCAGGTAATATATCTACTTGCTTAGTATTTGAAATTCCATATAGTTATCTTACTTTGTACTGTATTCATAATGTTCACTAATTTCAAGAGATATGCCGCACATATAAATGTAGGGCATGTTTATACAGTTATTGCAGATGAAGACAATGAAGAGGGTACAAACTATTACTTGTGTCATTGTGTTGAGGCAAAAAAGAAATTGGAAGCCCCAATTACAGATGGAGAAAACATTGAATACCCTACAAGCTTAGTTGTTGTTACTGGAACGTGGCTGAGAAGGTACCCACATAAGAGTGTTAAACATTGGTTGTTTGAGGAATTTGACACACATTGTAAGATTCTTCATTACTCAAACCTTCTCGTGGCATCCAATGTTCATTTGAAAAAATATGGGGGTAGACCTTTGAACAAGACCTTGTGGAAGGTCTGTGAGTCTGACCATGAGGCAATACTTAACACAATAAAGAGTAGAGCAAACCCAGATGGTTCATTGGATTAATTTGTAAGTATATGCACAATGGTTCTTATTAATTTATACTTGTATCCACGTCAATTTGGTTGATGCCAATGCTATCATCTTATTTTACTTTGTGTATCTGTATGTAACCAAGCAAACATTGATTGGTGTCCCCTTGCATAAAATGTAGATTTATGAGCTATCCAAGAGAATCTCAAGCAGAAAAGCAATGCAACATCCTTATTTTAATGATCTTGACAAATCTCAATTATGATTTTAAGCCATTACAAAAGAGCGTGCAAAGCTTGATGTGGCAATTTCAAGTTATTCATTTGAATTTAACCTTATCATGACCACCTATGATGTAGACATTATACGAGCATCTTGAATTTCAATAAATTCTATTCATGAGAGGTGTTGTGTGTAATAGTTATCTTGGAACTCCCAGTGAAGATGTATGACCAAGACTGACTAAGTTGAGAGACTGCCATGCCTATCTGTAAGTGTCTTCCATCTATTTTGGATGATCTATTTTTTTTATTCTTTTCCTTTGTGTATCTATAACTAAACTAGTAAAAATTGATTTAGGCCTTGTCCTTTGTAGATTAAGATAATATAGAGAATTAGGTTTCTTTTGAGTCCATTTAGAAGAAAATCCATTAAGTTTTTCCACTGTTAGAACACAATTTCTGAAATTCAGTTTGGAACCTTCAATTTGAGGTTTTGAGAGTCAAGTAAAGAAATAAAACATACTCCATTGAATTAGGCTTGTAGATCAGTGGAGTAGGGTTATAGTAGGGTGTTTATGGTGCAGGAACACCAAGGACAATCAGGACCACAAGCTAGTCAAGTGGTAAATTTTGATTTGTAGTCCATGAAGAATGTTGTAATAAGTCACAAGGACCATTAGGAAGTGTTTTAAGTCAATCTGGGTTGGTAGGATATGAGGTTGCAATGTCATGTTAGCATGTTGTCAATTTGGTGTAATGAAGCCTTGAATGGCCTAAATGTGAAAATGTATGTAAATTCATAATGTAAGGGTCAAGATGATGTAATGAGTCCATCATAAGGTCACTAGTTTAGGTATGGAGTCATTGTAATTGCTATTTTAAGTCCATTCAAGGCTCATTATTCAATATAAAAAGTTTGGTTAATGTTTGATTCAGAGTTTTCAACGCTTTATTTTTTATTTTTCATTGTATTTCTTGATTTTACTATATTTTCAAATTTTCCTTCACCTGTAAAGACCCGTACATTCTTAGATATCTCTCTCATTCATGTTTTTATATTATTTGGATGATCAATGGATGTTTTTACAATTCTCTTTAAGGAATTGGTCTTTTAGTTGTTCAATGGTGAATTGGAAGACTGTAGTGATGGCCTTATGGAAGTTGGATTAGATATATGAACTTGAGTTGGTTTCTTGGTTATTAAGTTTGAATTTGTATTCTTCCACCCTACTCTGCATCAGCTGATATGCCTTCAAAAAGGCCTTGTGAATGTTGTATGTTGTTGGCAATCATACTTTTGAAAAAATACCAAAAGGCTCTATTTTCTAACATTTTTATCTCTTTAGAAGCAAAGAAGTTGGGACAGCAGGCATGTGTTCCAAAATAAGTGTATCTAAAAATGATATATGTTTTCAATGGCCAAAATAGGTACCCTAAAATGTATTTATCTTGTAAAGATTCATTGTGGTTTGCATGTTACACCCAATTTAGTGTTTTAGCACTTACAAGCAAATTTGGTCTTCTAGTGCAAGCAATTGTGAAATCTGATTAAATAGTGTTATAAGAAGGTGTTTTAGCTTTGTTCATGCCAAATTAAAGATGAATAAATTGTACCAAGGTCTAGTAAAAGTTTGGAAGCAAGATTTGAAGGTTAGGTGTCTTTTTGCCTTGTGAAAAGTTGCAAAGTCATGCAACTTTCGTTCTCTAACTCGTCTGACCAAACAAACTATTCCAATGCGTCTGAATAGGAATTTTTACACTAGAAATGGTCCTCTTTCATACTGAAACATGTAGAATCGCTTTGAGCTACGTTCAACCGGATCGATCCCTTAAGGGTCTAAAGGGAAAAATGACTGCAAACTTCAAGATGAGGTTACTTGGACACCGTGATGCTTAGAAACTTCTCGTCTAATCCTATGAGATCGCGTTGGGCCCCTCTACAATAATCTCTCTCAATTTTCATTATCTCAAAGTGGTATTCCTATAGTCTCTAGTTTTCAGTTGATGAAAAAGGTGTCAAATAGAAGTAGTGGAAAGTTGCAAAGTGGTGCAACTTTCATTTTGCAACTCGTGTAACCAAACGGATTGTTCCAATGCATCTGAATAAGAATGTTTACACTAGCAATGGTCCTCTTTTACACCCAAACATGCGGAATCACTCTGAGCTATGTTCAACAAGATCGATCCCTTAAGTGTACAAAGGGAAAAATGGCTGCAAACTTTAACATGAGGTTACTCGAACACTGTGACCTTTAGAAACTTCTCATCTGATCCTATGGGATCGTGTTAAGCCCCTCTAGAATAATCTCTCTCGGTTTTCGTTATCTCAGAGTGGTTTTCTCGTAGTCTCCAGTTTTCAGTTGATGGAAAAAGTGTCAAATGGAAGTAGTGGAAAGTTGCAAAGTGGTGCAATTTTCGTTCTGCAACTCGTGTGATCAAACAGACTATTCCAACATATCTAAATAAGAATTTTTACACTAGGCATGGTATTCTTTCACACCCAAACATGTGGAATCGCTACGAGCTATGTTCAACCGAATCGATCTCTTAAGGGTCCAAAGAGCAAAATGGCTGCAAACTTTAGCATGAGGTTACTCGGATACCGTGATGCTTATAAACTTCTCGTCTGATCCTATGAGATCATGTTGGGCCTCTCTATAATAACCTCTCTATTTTTTGTTATCTCAGAGTGGTTTTTCCGTAGTCTCCAGTTTTCAATTGATGGAAAAAGTGTCAAATGGAAGCAGTGGGAAGTTGCAAAGTGGTGCAATTTTCGTTCTACAACTCGTGTGACCAAACGGACTGTTCTAACGTGTCTAAATATGAATTTTTACGCTAGGAATGGTACTCTTTTTCACCCAAACACGTGAAACCGCTTTGAGCTACGTTCAACCGGATCAATCCCTTAAGGGTCCAAAGGGCAAAATGGCTGCAAACTTCATCATGTCGTTACTCGAATACCGTGATGCTTATAAAATTCTCGTTTGATCCTATGAGATCATGTTGGGCCCCTCTACAATAACCTCTCTCAGTTTTTGTTATTTTAAAGTGGTTTTCCCGTAGTCTCCAATTTTCAGTTGATGGAAAAAGTATCAAATGGAAGTAGTGGAAAGTTGCAAAGTGGTGCAATTTTTGTTCTGCAACTCGTGTGACCAAACGGATTGTTCCAACATGTCTGAATAGGAATTTTTACACTAGGAATTGTACTCTTTCACACCCAAACATGCGGAATCGCTCCAAGCTACGTTCAACTAGATCGATCCCTTAAGGGTCCAAAGAGAAAAATGGCTGCAAACTTCAACATGAGGTTACTCAGACACCGTGATGCTTATAAACTTATCATTTGATCATATGAGATTGTGTTGGACCTCTCTACAATAACCTTTCTTTGTTTTCATTATCTCATAGTGGTTTTCCCGTGGTGTCCAGTTTTCAATTGACGCAAAAAGTGTCAAATGCAAGCAGTGGAAAGTTTCAAGGTGGTGCAATTTTTGTTCTACAACTTATGTGACCAAACAAACTATTCCAACACATTCAGATTGGCATGTTTACGCTAGGCATGGTCTCTTTCACACCCAAACATGCAGAATCGCTCTGAGCTATGTTCAACTAGATCAATCCCTTAAGGGTCCAAAGGGAAAAATGGCTACAAACTTCAACATGAGGTTACTCAGACACCGTGACATTTATAAACTTCTTGTCTAATCCTATGGGATCATGTTAGACCCCTCTACAATAACCTCTCTTAGTTTTCATTATCTCAGAGTGGTTTTCCCATGGTGTCTAATTTTCAGTTAATGGAGAAAGTGTTAAATGCAAGCAGTGGAAAGTTGCAAGGTGGTGCAATTTTTGTTCTATAACTCGTGTGACCAAACAGACTATTCCAACGCATCTGAGTAGGCATGTTTATGTTAGACATGGTCCTCTTTCACACCCAAACACGCAGAATCACTCTGGGCTACGTTCAACTAGATCGATCCCATAAGGGTTTGAGTATAGTATGTTAAAATAGGCCATTCCTCCTATTATTTAGGTTGTGTCTCGATGATATGGGCCTGATGTAACTTGAATTGTGGTAGCTTGATATACAAATTCTATTGATGCTAGGGTTCAATTTTTATGATTTTGAAAAAAGAAGTCAACTGAGTAGAATTACCAACTGAGTAGAGTTATCAACATTATTCGTAAATCATAATAATTTTTTTAGTACACTAGCCATTTTGATGCCTTCTTGTAGTCTCAAACATTATTTTTTATCATTGTTACATCAGTTTTTGAAGTGAAAACTTAATATAGCTCCATAATACAAAATCTAGTTCAAGCTAATTTTCACGTGAAAAAAATGTGAATCAAATCATGTTGATGTGAAAAAAAACCATGAGACCATAGCTTGTGGTGTAGGAACACCTAGGTCATGTAATGCTTTCAAAAGGCTAAGTTTTCAAAAATGTATTTAAGTCCATGTAATTCCAAAATTAAATGTAATCAAGGCATGAAAAAGCACAAAGTGTAATATTGTCAAAATGCTAAATATGTAAAAGAGAAAAGAAAGAATGTGAAGAGACAAAACAAGAAAATCAAGAAAATCAAGGAAGAGGACAAGTCATAGGTCATTCAAAGAAGATGAAGAGGTAGTTGATGGTTGGAAACTTCTTTAAAAGCATTGTAAAGGCCAAACAAAGAGATCATTGTATTCTAGAAGAATTAAATTAACAAAGAGTTCTCTGTTTTAGCTTATTTTCTATGTTTTTCAGTTGTTTCTTAACTTGTACGGATTATGCAAGAGTTTAGGGTTCAAATTTAGATTGTTTCCAGTAGGTTGGGGAATCACTATTTGTTTGCATCCATTTGGGAAGGAATCCATTAAATTTAATATTTTTTTGAGCATTCTTCTTATGGCTTGGTCTGAAATCCTGTGCGTTGAGTTTTGAGTCTTATAAGGCATTTCCACACTACTCCACCAATGTAGGTTAGGTATATTGGTTGAGTAGGTTAGGGATAGGTTATTTGTTATGTTTTGATGTTTGTGAGGAGCAAAAATCAAGAATACCTTGAAGGAGCTACTGCTACACAGGAAATTCTGAGTTTTCCAGTCAAAAGGAACAGTTTCCAACATGATAGTGGAGAAAGAAAAAGTGCATGGCTTAGAAGATGTTTCCAAATGCCTTTTTAGATGTATTTTGACATGTTCCAATGGTTGGCTAGAGTTTTTGAGGTTTTCATGTAGCCTATACAGGAAACCCTCATTGATTTTTGAGTTTTTCACCCTATAAACAAGGGTTTGTCAATATACTATAAAAAGGAGTCTTTTAATCCCTGATAATGGATAAATTGGGAGTTTTGTGTTATGTATAATGACTATTTTGAAGTTTTAAGTTTTTTGGGAATGTTTGAATGGGGTCTTATTTGAAAATCAGGCCTATTTTAGTAGCCTTTTTGATAGGGTTTAGACTAAAAACTGCTTATTTCTTCAATATAATTTATTTTGAGTTTTTGATATGAGGACATGGGCATTAAGAGGTCTCTAAAAGTGTTTTGGATCTTGGGTTTTGAAACATGTGTGTTTGGTTTACCCAATTTAGGACATGAATGTCTCATTGAGAAGTAGTGCCTTGACTGCTCAGAGAATATAAGTCTGACCTAACAGTGATTGGTGAGTTGATTTTGAGATAATGTTGTCTAAGTGATGATGTCAGGAATGTATTGAGTCTTGGACAAGGTTTAGAAGTGAGATATGTTGTTTTGATAGTTGGGCAGTGAGGAGAGTTGGTGTAAAATAATACATGAAATTGTAAGTTCAGTCAGAACAAAGTTAAAAGAGAGCAAGTTCGTGACTTGAATCAGTTGTAATAATGATGTTCACAGTGCTTGATGGTCTGGTAAAAGTATAAAAGCCAATTGTAATGATGGATTGAATATTTGGGACAAGTTGAATGAATTGATTGAATGAAAGAGTGCCTTGTTGAAAATGGTGTTTTTCAAATGCATGTTGATCTAATTGATTGAATCAAAGTTTTCTAAAATGGTTTTTTGTTTTGAATGAGTCAATTGGAAAATAGATTTGTGGAAGGATGAATGATGAATGATAAGATAATTTGAGTGGATGAAATTTAGACTTATGATGAAAATGTTGAAATTTTGTTTGATCTTCTCCAAGATGAGTTTGGGACAAGAGTCCCCTGAGTTGTTGATTGGTTTGGAAATATTTGTATTGCATCAACTTGTTACTTACTATTATGCTATGATATATTTTTTCTAAGCATCCATAGCTTGTTCGAAAGCACCTGTTTTAGGCTTTTAGCCATAGTAGCAAGGAAATGAACTGTTTGATAAAATGCTTTGATAGACATGTAACAAAAAATGTGTTAGCATAGACAAGGCAGTGGACTCTTTGAAAAAATGCCTCAAAGAAATGTGGTCTCATGGTGATGGAATGGCATGATGAATGCCATGACAAATTGTTGTGGATTGTGATGGCATTCTATCACCATCGAGACCACATTTCTTTGAGGAATTTTTTCAAACAGTTCACTGCCTTATCTACGATATTGCTTACTATTATGCTTTTGATAGATTTTTTCCAAGCATTCATAGCTTGTTCAAAAGCACTTGTTTCAGGGTTTCAACCATAGCAACAAGGCAACACTTGAACTATTTGACAAAATGCTTTGATAGACATGTATGAAAAATGTGGTAGTATAGACAAGGTAGTGAATTGTTTGAAAAAATGCCTCAAAGAAATGTGGTCTCATAGAATGCCATGAAAACCAAATGTAATTGGCAGCTACTCCTAGTTATAGTTATGCAATGTGAAGTAATTGCATAACTACTTAGGTTGACTTTGTAAAAACTATATTGTAATTGAAATTTTGTCATCTATCAGCATCTAGTTATTAGTTATGAAATGTGAAGCAATGCTTTTAGTTTGAAAGATGTGTAATGCAATGTAATCAACGTTATGAATATAAACTAAAAAAATCTATTTTTTACTAAGTTACCGGTTTGGTTTTGGGTTCAGGATCGGGTTCAAGAACCCGGTTCGCTGGTTCGGGAAATTTTTTTTTCGGGTTGGGTTCGTTTTGGGTTCGGTAATACAAAAACATATAAAAATTAGAAATATATACATATTTGTAGTAGTAATCAAGTTTAGAATACACCACCATATTAATAGTTGTTGGCATTTAAATTCACACCTCTGGAATGCGGATTTGAAAATGGACAGCTATGCACAGATAAACTGCTCTTCAAATTAGGAGGGGAAGCTCCCTCTTGTTGATGGTGTTTGAAAGAAAGTAAACTAAAACTAAGTTGCCTATCTTTTTGATCAGCTTAGAGCACAAGGTTTTTTAAACACAAACGCTACAGCTGAGATTTTCTGAAATAAGAAGTTCAACTACGACTAACTTAAACTAAAGACGTTCCTAACCTCTCAAGTAATAGCAGAGCAAGAGAAGTTAGAAATTAACAAGGTAGATTCTCTGACAAAAATACTTCAATAATCTCTCTTTCAACAAACACCTACACACTTCACTGCAAGCTGAAATAAAGATCATAAAAGTAGAACACTGATAACGGAAATCTGAGATTTTAGACCAAGGCAAAAGAGGCTCATGATTTTATTACTCAAATCTCTAAAACAAAGCTCACTTCTAACATGCCTTGAACAAGAAATTGCAGCTAAAGAGGCTTGCAAACTTATTCTTAACACAATAGAAAACAACAATCTTACTAACTCCTTGTTGGCTAAAGAGGCTCAACAATTTGTTTATCACAACACAAATGAACAATACTTGAGCAACAAATAGAAGGCACAATAGGCTCAATGTTTTGTTCTCACTAGCACGGTTCTAACTAAGTGAACTGAAACTGAATAACAATTTGCTGCAATTCAGGCTTGCAATTTTCTATGACAATAATCGTTAAAGAAACTAAATGAGCAAAGGCTCTTATTTATAGACAAGCAGAGGAGTAGGGAACCCTAAAATCTCCTTACTTTCACAATCTAGGGCTTGCTCAGCAAGCAAGCTTTATTACTAAATCTAGAAAGATAAAACCCTAGAAAGCAGAAAAAGCGGGAAACACCAACTATTACATCTTATCTTCTTTCTATCCTCAAAGAATGGATAAGGATTATTCCAAGAATAGAATGAAAGCAGGAAAGAAAGCTTCTAGAAGAAAGCTGCTTTAAAGCTCGATCACATCCGCTAGGAAGTTAGAGATTGTGTCCCGGTTCGGTGCATCTATGCCATCAACAACAAAACACCTCTTTTCAAGAATATCTTCAGCATTTGCAATAGATCTCAGGAAATCTTCGATCTCATTGGCCACTTTATTAAACTTTGCTAACATCACTAAATATGGCCTATCCTTCTGCCAACTGGACTGCAACTATGAACAACATTCTGGAACTAATTTTGCACTTCCTCAAGCCCGACGTAGGAACCGTCTTATGTTTTTCTTTCATCCATCTCTGTGCAATCTTCTTGCTATATTTATCTTTATGCATATTCCACATCTTTTCACATTCATCCCTTGAAAGAGTTATGCTTTCAGGCCATGGGGGAATGGAAAAACACTTTTCGACCATATCAGGCTTTAGACTGCAAATCAATCTACCGTCTGCTAACTGGATCTCCCTAGTAGCCAGGTTGTAATGCTTAATGCAAGCGATTATGAACTCGAGGCTCTGAACTGATATAGGAATAGACACTGCTGCGAGGAGTCCAGAATGTCCCAGGTTCTTGATTGAAGTGTTGCCTGCTCTCTCCTAGGCATGTAGATCGAACACCGACTTGACATGATGCAAGTATGTCTCAGCTGATTTGATATAATTGTGAAAGAGAACTAATTCAGACTTGAAAACATTAGGAGTGTACTCCATTTCAGAAAACTCGAAGAATGACTGTAAACTCGCCTTGGTTTAGACAAGTCTTGTGCAATTTCTATTTTTAGAATGCTGATTTTTGTGCTCCAATGGACAAATTTTTTGAGAAATTATTCTGAGATATGGGTTTTTTTTAGAATATCGATACAAGACAACCCAGATCATCCATTTTTGAAAATCTTGAATTTAGCCTGAAAAAGCAGCAAACCCTAATTTCTTTAATTTTTCCCGAAAAAAGCTGGCATCTAGGTTTTGTTCAGAATATGATCAGAAATGGACCCAGTTAATTATATTTGCAAAACCCTGACGTTTGATCGAAAAAGTAGCCAACCCTAGGTTTTTTTGAACTTTCTTGAAAAAAGCTGCGATATGGGTTTTCTTCAGAAGACTAATTGAAAAGGACCCAGATGGTTGAAATTTGAATGCACTGAGGTTTTCACTGACATGCAAAATAAAAACTCTTGCTGCAACTTGATGAAGTTCTTGAAAAATTCTTCAGAAGAATGAGACAAAAAGACCCAGATGACTGAAAAATTGAAAGCCTTGGCCTTCTGCTTGAAAAATTTGATCTTCTAGAACAAAAAGAATGAAAAAGCAAGGGTTTATGCTTGCTGGTCTGAAAAATCTGATGTAAAACTAGCAACTATGGATTCTTGAATCACAAAAATTCTTCAATCTTGCTGCTCCAACTTTCTCTTCTGGATGCTACCTGCAAAATAATGAAAAATACATTGAAAAGAAGTGTTAAATAGACTTAGGTTTTGATTTAGGTTTTTCTTTCTTTTTGCTTTTATCTCAAAACCCTAAATCTCAATCCCTTGAACTTGGATGCCACCCTTCTCTTCTTGCAAAATTTTGAAATTTTTGAAAATTCTTGAAAAATCTCTAAGGCATGGAACTTTGGGCGCCATTCTCCAAGAGGGGCGCTCAACTTTAGTCAAAATTTTTCTATTTTCAACTTTTCTCTATTTTGACATGCCACTTCACCACTGATTTCTCATTGACAGACCAACTCGGCAGGCAAGCTGAGTGGTTCACGGCGGAGCCTGACTGATTCTGAAAAAGATGTTTTGGAGGCACCTCCTGCTAAAAACTTGATTTTGACCTCCGAATTCACGAGAGGCTTTTCCTTCTAGGGGTGCCCAACTTCTTCAGTGTTAGCCATTTTTTGATTTCCAAGTTCTTCCTTCTCCCTTTGATCTTCTGACAAATCTTCGATTTTGGGAGCTATGTAGATCTGACTGACTGCCTAAATGTTTCGTTGGATAGCCAGACTGATTTTGATGAGGCACTCTTGGATACTACTTCTGCAAATTCCATCATTTAAAGGCCTTAAAGTTTGGGTGCCCTTCCTCAACAGGGGCGCCCACTTCTACCAGACTTAGAAAAAATTTCAATTTTCTCCATGTCTCTCACTTCTATGGGCGATCTTGTTGAATTTCGAGCTCTGGGCTCAGATTGATGAATGTTTGGACTCGTTGCGAAGCTGAGAGGATTTTAGGAGGGGTCTTCTGGAAACACTTCTGCCAAAAAGTAGATTTTAATCCTTCAAAAGCTTGGGCGCCCCTGGCAAGCTGGGGCGCCCAACTTCACTAGAGTTAGTTTTATTTTTGCATTTTTCACCTTTGCTTTTGGATTTTTCTTTTCAACTCTCGTCAAACCCTCTGTTCAGCCCTTTGAATCTGATGGCTGCGAGCTTCGTCTATCGTGCTGGATAGCTTACTGCAAATCCTGTTGCATTCTGAAGACGTCTCATTATAACTTTGACTGCAAATTCATCTATTTGAGCCCTTGAAAAGTTGGGCGCCTTTCTTCACCTAGGGCGCCCAGTTTCTCCATACTTAGTCATTTTTACACATTTTCTTTAGTCTTCTTCTTCAAGTTTTAGATCTTCATTCTATTCTTCCACTTTGACTCGAATTTGCTGGAGACTGGATTGTCAGATGCTCTAACGAGGATATCCATCACGAAGCTGATTGAAAACTGAGTAACTTTCATTGGAGGTCCAAACCCTAAATCACTCATCTGATGCCCTAAAAAGGTGGGCACCTTTCTTCAATAGGGGCACCCAAACTCAGCTGTGTTAGAAAAAAATCATGACTTTTCAACTTTCTTCCTCGTTCCTCGTGCATGTTCATCATTTCACCTTTTTCTTGAAGTTTCAATGGTGAAATTGACACCTGGCAGTCGGATGGCCTCCATTGATAACCTCAGAACTCTAGATTTGCTTCTGAAAAGGCAGAATAGACCCAGTAGGGAAAAACTAATTATTTTAAGATTCTGATTGCACCAGCCTGACACAGACACATTTTGAGCCAATCAAAATCAGTTTGGACCCTGTCGGACCAACTTTCTATTTTTAGAAAATTTTGCCAGTATCTGTTTCAAAAGAAACCCAGAAAAACCCAGAAAATGTTACTAATTTTAGAAAGTTTCTAAAAATAGCAGTTTTCCTAAATTTTAGGGATGAAAAATTGAGATCTAGGTTTTGTAGGTTAAGCTGCTCTTGGCAGACCCAGATCGTCAAAAAATGAAAATTTTGCATTTTAACCCCTCATGCAAGACATGCACACCCAAATTTTGACCTTTTTGACTGATTTGACAAGACTTTTGCACATTTCTTCAAAATGTCTAAGTGTAACAAAAATTTTAATTTTGGGGTACAACATTGGCTCTGTTTGGGGACCATGGCAGATACTTATGGCATAGGAGAACCATAGAATCTCTGGAGTTTTAAGCTTAGACTAGTGCCTTGTCCATTGGGTATTGGAGTCAGCATCTTTTCCTAATCACCTATAACCGGACTTCCTAAAAAAAAATCACCTAATAGTTGAACTTCCCTATTAATCACCTAAAACACGACAGGACTGTTACGGAAAGGGGAAAAACAACATAACGAAAACATCATGAAAAGGGGAAACACATTACGAAAAGCAATGAAAAATATTTACAAAGATTGTTCTTGAGAACTTACTCCACCCCCGAAGGGACGAAGTGCTTCAGGTACTACCCACTGTGTGGTAAAGGGAGGAGACCTCCATCCAAGCATGAGAGAATATAGGTGTTCTCTCTGGCGGGCTCGTGAATCTTGAAAGGTCCCAGCCACAAGGAATCAAATTTTCCATGCATTCCCTTGGGCTCATGTCTCTTATCCCATAAAAGGACTTGATCTCCAACCTCGAAATCTCGTTGGTGAGCTTTCTTGTCAAAAATCTTCTTCACTCGCTCCTGGTGTTGAGTGATTCTGTCTACTACCTCTTCCCTTTCTTCTTGAAGTTTAGTCAGGTACAGGATACGCTTTTGGATAGGATCTGTGAACTCTCCATCTTCCATTGTGGTCGCCAGCTGCAAGGCGAACATCTCCAATGTGATGGGTATCATTGCTTCTGTACCATATAGGAGTATAAAGGGTGAGGTACCAATGGCTCTCTTCAGAGTAATTTTTTTGGCCCAAAGAGCATCATAAAGTTTCTTGTGCCAAGTTTGCTGACTGGAATCAACCAACTTGCGAATGATTGTGACAATATTCTTGTTTGATGACTCAACTTGTCCATTACCCTGGGGGCAATAATCTAATGAATGAGATAGTGTAATGCTGTGATCAAAATAGAACTCCATTAGTTCCTCTGATGAGAAACATGTTGCATTATCTATCACAATTTTACGAGGCACCCCGAAGCGTGTGACAATGTTTTCCTTTAAGAACTCACATACAACCTCAGACGTAGCTCGCTTGGTAGGAATGGCTTCAACCCATTTAGTGAAATAATCAGTGGCTGTAAGGACATAAATATTCTCCTTGCTGGAACGTGGGTTGATAGGACCAATAAAATCTAGACCCCATTGTTGAAATGGAGCATCTATAACCACTGGCATGAGAGGAGCAGCTGCTAACTTTGCTTTGCCAACAAACTGTTGACACAACTGACATTTATGTACCCACTCGTATGCATCGCAGAACATAGTTTCCAAAAGAACTGAGCTTGCAAGATTTTAAAAGCTGTCACCTTTGAAGAAAAGTGACCACCGCATGCTTGATTATGGAAAGCTTCCAGCAAGCGTCGTTGTTGATCTTTGGTAACACACAACAAGAATGTTCCGTCAAGGCCCTTCTTGTATAAAACATTGCTGATGATTATATAATTCTGCGCTTTCAGCTTAAGCGTTCTTCTGTGTTGCTTGTTCAGGTGAATTGGACAATCACCGTATGTTAGGTAATACCATATCTCAGTAAACCATTCTCCCGAAGACTCGATCAGCAAGACCATTGGAAGATCTTCTTTAATTTCAGGCTCAATCTCAGGTATACCTTTGGCTTGAAGTTTCTTATCACCATCTTCCGCCATCAACTGGCAAAGACCTCTCCCCCAAATGAGTTTGGTTGGCTTAATCTCCAGGTCATACTCTTGTACCTTTGCGACCCAGTTTCCTCTTTTGGAGCCCATCTCCTGTTGAGTTAATATGCTCTTCACTGCTGGATCTGTGACATACACAATGGTGTGAGAATTTAGGATATAGAACCTGAAATTCTTTACAGCTCGAACCACTGCATAGGTATTCTTTTCAATCTGAGAGTATCTTGATTCACTGTCTTTGAAATTGCAGCTCATGAAAGCTATGGGAGATTCAGTTTCCTCATTTAACTTTTGTGTTAGAATGGCAGACAGAGTATGCTCTTATGCATAACAATAAAGGATAAATTCCTTCTCAAAATTAGGACGGACTAGCACTAGAGCTCGACTGATAGCTTCTTTTATCGCTGTGAACGCCTTCTTTCCTTCTTCCATCCACTTGAAAACTGTCTTCTTCTTCATCATAGCAGATATATCTTTAGTCAACTCAGAAAAATCCGGTACAAATCTTCGTATGAAATTTACTTTACCAAAGAAAGAGTGTACCCCTGTTCTGCTTGTTGGAAGAGACAAACTTCTAATACCTTTGACCCAGCTTGGGTCAATTCGAGTTCCCTCCTTGGAGACGATGTGGCCAAGCAACTTGCCTTCTGTCACCGCGAAGATAGACTTTTTGGGATTCAATGATATTTTATGATATCTGCATCTCTCGAAGACCTTCCCTAGATGTGAAAAGTGATCTTGTCGTGTCTTCGAGAAAATAGTGAGGTCGTCAAGATAGACAACTATTACTTTATTCTTCAAATCTCCAAATGCCAAATCCATGGCCCTCTGAAATGTAGCACCAGCGTTGATGAGGCCGAAGGGCATTCTTTCATATGCAAATGTACCCCATGGGGTTGTGAATGTCGTCTTGAATTGATCTTCCTCAGCTACCGCTATTTTATTATAACCAGAAAAACCATCCAATAAAGACAGCATATCTGAACCGGTAACCGTCTGTAAAGTGTGCTCCATGATTGGCAAAGGATAATTATCCTTGAGCGATGATTGATTCAAGTTCCTAAAATCAACGCAAATTCTGATTTCTCCGTTCTTCTTGCGCACATGAACTATATTCAATACCCAAGTGGAATGATGGATTGGAAAGATGATCTTCGCATTCACCATCTTCTGGATCTCTGCGTAGATGGTGTCTTGAATTCACAGATTGTAGTGTCTTTGCTTTTGCCTAAAGGGCTTTGCTTCAAGTTGAAGAGGAATTGTGTGAGACAATTCTCTTGGCGTAAAAACTTTCAAATCTTCATATGACCAGGCGAAGACATCTTGGTATTGCTGAAACAAAGAAATGAACTTCTCACTTTCCTCTACCATGTAGCATGTACCCAAATTAACAAGCTTAGGCTTGTCAATTGTACCAATATTGACTTGTTGATACTCGGCAAAAGTTCTGTCACTTGAATTTCTCTGATCTTGAATGTATCTGTCATGCCTGTCAAAAATATTCTCCAAGGAAACCAAACCCTTGGGAATTTTATTTCCTTTCAACTGGATTATGCTGGACTCTAGTTCTTCTAAAATTTCTTTGTCTTCAGCAATCTTTGGCGTATCAAAGACTTCTGTTATTGCTTCTCTGTGAGTAGACAAACTACCTTCAAAGAACAATTCTTTGAAATTGTCTCCCATAACAAGAAACTCCTTAATGTGTTCATCATCATTAAAGACTTTCCAATTATCACAGTTGTCAGGTACAACTGGCCTGTATATCAATTCAATGGCAAATGCATTCTGATGAAAATCAAAATGTGGCATGAACAGTGAAGCTGATACCGCGAGGGCATCTGCACTGCTATTTTCTAGATGTGGAATGTACTTGATATCAAATGCTTCGAACCAATCTATTGCATTCCACACCCTATTTCTATAATTTTGAAGACGATCTGCTTTCACTCTGAATTGATCTCTTACTTGCTTTACAACAAGCTCCGCATCACCTTCGACCCTAAGGTATTTGATACCCATATCTTTTGCATTCTTGAGACCTAGTAAAAGCGCCTCATATTTTTTTGTATTATTTGTACATTCAAATTGCAAGTGGTATGCAAAAGGATACAATTGTCCTTCGGGAGAACTTATCACAACTCCCGCTCCCGAACCAGCAGTGGAACAACTCCCATCAAACTGCAAAGTCCATAGCTTAGGATCATCTGCTGATTTCTCTACGATGCACGCGATCTCTTGACTTTCTTCAGGAATCTCTGATAGCATGGCGTAAGTACCAAGACCCGTTTCTTGATATAGAACTTGAGCTTGAGGATCTTGAGACTTCACGACCACAAATTGAGATTTGGGTTCTGGTTCCAGCTTGAAAGTTCCTTTCTTTAATGGAATTTTTGCAGAAGACCAATCCATCTGAATCTCTCCGCCGAGGTCCTTGCAAAAGCTTCTGCTTAATAGCATCCCATAACTTGCTGGAATGTCAGCTACTAGGATGGTCATGATGATTTTCTTTTTAGGACAAGCCGCCAATCTCACTTGAGCATCTTTCAATTGTCCAACTAATGGCACTGACTTGGACTCTAGTGAGTAACATTTATCCTTTGTCTTGGTGCACAAAAGTCCTAGAGCATTCATCACTTGCAGAGGCATGACGTTGTCTGAAGCTCTGGAATCAATGATACAATTGCTCAGTTTGTAACCTCCTATATATAGAGAAATATAGAAAGGCTTAGGCTTGTCTTCCATCGGAACGGATGATTCGAGCAACGTGGGCTGCTTGGTAGGTCCTTTCTTCACGAATTTGAGAAGTTGGTCCACTTGCTCTGGATGATCTTGGAGATACTCTAACTGAGAAATCTACACTTTTTTCTTCATCAATGAATCTACAATATCAAAATTTGTTGAGGACGAACCTTCAGCAACTGTTTTCATGTTCTCTTGAGAAGACTTAATATTTGAAGTAGAAGCTACTTCTTTTTCTTTATCTTTGTCTTTTGATATCTTCAGTCTCTCTTCTTCCTCTTCTCTGTGTGCCCTCAGATGTTGAGCTCTAGTGAACACAAGAGTTGTATGATTCTCAGGATTAACTGCGAGAGAGTACTGACGAATATCTTCTTCTTGTTCTTCAAAATCGGGTTCACTTTCAAAGTAGCCTGTTGCAGAGTCGCCATCGAAGTTGTCCGATTGAGGTAAGACAACATTCGAACTTGGAGTTGGAATGAAACTTGGTGTAGGTGCAACTTCGGCATATCCCATTATCTCGTTCATTCTGACATTTTTAGGGCAAGATGCGCAGTATGTTCAGTGGAATCATGAAAAGAACAAAACACAACATTTTGTGTATTGTCGGCCACTTGCCTTGGTGGAGGTGGCCCTCGTGGCTTGTAATTGTTGTAAGGTTTAAAGTTATTTCTTCTTGGTCGATATGACTGCTGAGGCTGATAAGGCTACTGTGGTGCAGGCAAGGCAGGTGGTGGTGCAACTTGAGCAAGAGGCATCGGCTGAAGTGGCAATTGCCTCTTGAGAATAGTTACTTCGTTTGCAACCCTTTGAAGCAACGGATCAGCAGAACTTTGAACCAAAGGCCTAATAGCATCTCCTCTGATCTTTCCTTAAGTGATCATGTTGTCTTCAATTTCTATTGCACCTTGTTGTGCTTCTCCCAGTTCCGTCTTGTGAGCCGACCATATGATAAAGGCTATCTCTGATGGAAGTGCTTTGACAAAATTGCTTAACAGGATCTCAGGCGATGGATTGAGTGTATATGAAAGACGAGTAACCAGGTGATTAAACCTTGCTATGAACTCTCTCATCAGTTCATTTTCCTTCTTTGAATTGGAAAGTCAAGCGAACAACTAGTGGCTATCTTCAGCTGGCTTGTATCTCGCAAGAAACTTTTCAGTCATAGTATTCCAGTTGGTTATGCAACCAGGTTCCAAGTGATTGAACCATTCGGTAGCAGCTCCCGCGAGAGTCTCAACAAAGAGACGAACAACAATATCTTCATGACCTACATGCAAAACAGTGCAAGCTGTTGAAAAGGCTGAAAGATGATCGTCGGGATGTTGACTTCCATCACCTTGGAATTGTGGAAAGTGCTTTCTTGATCCCTTAGGAAATTTGTGATTCGCTCCTAGGGCCAAAGGTCCAATATTATCACCCCAAGGCAGTGGGGGACCTCTTCTTTGATTGCGATTGTTGTCATCGTTGTTGCAGTTATCGCCCATTGCTTCGGATTCTTCTTCTTTGAACACAGGTACGGCGTTGGACTTAGGAACTATGTTGGATTCAGGTACTATGTTGGATGACTCTCCAACCTCTGTAGGATGTGTATGTGGAAGGAAAGGATCAACTTCTTGGAAGAGTGGATTTGTTCTTGTTCTCCTCCTTATATAGACTATGTACGCCAGGATTGTCTAGTCCCACACGGGTGGTGGCAAGACAGGTCTTTCGGCTGCAATATCGGCTTTCTCTTCCTCTTTGTCTAGAATAACAGTAGTGTTTCTCCATTGAGCAGGAGTCTCCTTCTTCTCAAAGATGAAACTTCGTAGGCTGCTGATAATGTTCACTTGCTCCCCTTCAATTATCTGGAAACTTGGCTAGATAACTGGAGGTGTAAGATCAGGTTGTTGAATTGGAGCATTAGGACACCAGATGGTCATACCCGTGACATAAAGCCTAAGCTTTCTTTGTTGTTTAAAGCCTCGTGCCCCACAGTGGGCTCCAGAAAACTGTTGGCATTTAAATTTGCACCTCTGGAAGACGTCTCATTATAACTTTGACTGCAAATTCATCTGTTTGAGCCCTTGAAAAGTTGGGCGCCTTTCTTCACCTAGGGCGCCCAGTTTCTCCATAGTCATTTTTACACATTTTCTTTAATCTTCAAGTTTCAGATCTTCATTCTATTCTTCCACTTTGACTCGAATTTGCTGGAGAATGGATTGTCAGATGCTCTGATGAGGATATCCATCACGAAGCTAATTGAAAACTGAGCAACTTTCATTGGAGGTCCAAACCATAAATCACTCATCTGATGCCCTAAAAAGGTGGGCACCTTTCTTCAACAGGGGGGCCCAAACTCAGCAGTGTTAGAAAAAATTCATGACTTTTCAACTTTCTTCCTCGTTCCTCGTGCATGTTCATCGTTTCACCTTCTGCCGAAAGTTTCAATGGTGAAATTACAACCTGGCAGTCGGATGACCTCCATTGATAACCTCATAACTCTAGATTTGCTTCTGAAAAAGCAGAATAAACCCAGTAGGGAAAAATTGATTATTTTAAAATTATGATTGCACCAGCCTGATACGGACACATTTTGAGCCAATCAAAATCAGTTCGGACCCTGTCAGACCAACTTTCTATTTTTAGAAAAATTTTCCAGTATCCGTTTCGAAAGAAACCCAGAAAAACCCAGAAAACGTTACTAATTTTAGAAAGTTTCTAAAAATCACAGTTTTCCTAAATTTTAGGGATGAAAAACTGAGATCTGGGTTTTGTAGGTTAAGCTGCTCTTGGCAGACCCAGATCGTCAGAAATTGAAAATTTTGTGTTTTAACCCCTCATGCAAGACATGCACACCCAAATTTTGACCTTTTTGACTGATTTGACAAGACTTTTGCACATTTCTTCAAAATGTCTAAGTGTAACAAAAAAAATAATTTTGGGGTACAACAATAGTCAAATAACATAGCAAAAATACACCACCACTTTCATAGTGAAATATTAAAATATTAGTGATCTACTCAAATGTCATGATACAAAATTATAAATTAAATTTCAAACATAAAAATGTCAAGTGTTTACAATCAGCCATTATTGATCATTGATTAATCTGAAAAGTGTGAACATTTTTCTGTGTGGAAGGCAAACAAGAAAATAGTGTTACATAATTATTTACATTGTGAAAGAGCCAAAACCTTTTTCTTGCAGATCGTAGAAGAATCTTAGTGATTTTTTGGGTGTCCTTGCCTTGGAATGGAACTATCCTGATCCATGAATGATTGACTAGGAACTATGAGAAAGAAATAAGATAAATCACACACAACTTGTTGCAATTTATTTCCTTGGGAAAAAGGGTAAAGTTTTCTTTTTCAGGGAGAATCTCCTTTAGAGTTTGAACGTGCATTGATAATTTTCAAGATAGAATTAGCCAAATATGTCATCTAGGTTTGAAGCTTTTAGGTAAAATGTTTGCTTCTTAAAATTTTGTTCAAAATTCAAGATGCAAGCTCTCCTCCCTTAGGGAAGAGAAGGCCTATCAAACCTAACACTCTTATGCAATACTTCTTAAGTTCTTGTTGATGCAGTATTAGATGCGAAGTTTCAAAATGGGCATGTTATATAAATTCTCATCTCACGACTATCATTGCATCAAATTAAGAATTTTCAATCCTTTATGGTCTAGACAAGAGAAGTATGGAGTAGTGTTCCAATGCTAAAGTATTATTGTGAATCTCTTTGCTATGAGTGGTTCAAAAATGAGGAATCTGTCTTCTGCACCAAATGAGAAATATTCACAATATGTGCTAGGAAGGAATATAAGTCCATAAGATCGAGTATGCAAGAACTAAGAATTGCAAAATTGGCTTACATTTGACTTCCAAACACATAAATTTTCACACTTTTCAATGTTCACATGTAATTCAAAAAGTATATGTGCGTAAGTTGTAAAGTATACACTTGAATACACGTAACTCATATCTATTGAACCATGAATTTATAATTTGCAAATATGGACACCATCAATAAAAAAGATTTGTATTAAGCAAATAGCCATGTACACATACATCAATATATGTCGATATAAGTATAAAATATAGTTACAAAATAGCCATATAGGCTTACAAGAATGCCATATAGGCATACAATGTCAAATATATCCAACACAAAATATGTAAAAAATTGCCATGTAGGCATACAACAAAGGGCTCTATGCATTCAAAATTCATTTCTCTCCATGCTCTGGTTCAAATACAATTTTCTTTTCCTTTGCTGGGTGATCCGATGGCGATAATTTTGTCACCCATTTTTGTTGTGCTTGAGGAGTGCTCCTACTGCTCCTCCTGGTGTTTAGCTCCTGGTGAAGTTTCAACTGTTACAATAAGAAGTAAAGACATTAATATATAGAAATTACATTATAAAAATTAATATATTTAACAAAATAATCACTTATAGCCATCTTATGATCACTCTCCTTGATGGAAATATTTGCACGCCGATGCTCAAGGGTCAAACCTCGAATCAATAATGGTTTGATTTTTCACTAGAACTAGTTCATCTATAACAATGAATGTAAATTGAAATTTAGTAATTTGCCTCATACCTCCCCTATCAGAGCCATCGAGGATTGTATAGCGGAGGAAACACCAATATCCATTGCCCTCGTAACGTTTGGTGGTGTTTCTGTCACCAACATCTGAAAATAAAACAACAAATTATTCAATCACAAAAAAGTTACAATAGTGATCCATGTGATGACTTATAACGTATGAGATCTAATGAACAAAATTTTGAGTACAAGTATTAAATAGATATATTTTTGATTATTAGTTATCAAATTTGAAGTAATGCTTTGAGTTTGAATGATGTGTAATGCAATGTAACCAACAATATGAATATAAACTACACAAATCTATTAAACTTAGAATTCATTACTTAAGTTCTCTTTAAATTCTATAATACCTTGTGAACGTTTGATCAAATCTACTGGCACTCGGAGGTGTTTCCTTGAAACCTCCAACAGTACCCTATTCAACATCCAAAATCACATATTAAAATACCATTCGTAAAACAATACTATTAACACATGTAATAAATTTATAATTATTTACTAACTTTACATACCCCACCGATAGGTGTACTACAAAAATAAGTAGGTGGATGACTGGTGTATCCAGTCTCTACACTGTGACCCTGCAATTTTATTAAAATAGTAAAACTAAATTAGTTAATCTTGCATTTCACAATCAAAATTTAATAAATTAAATTCAATGAACATGCTGAATTTTACCTAAGTGTCAATGCCATATGCATCATGCAAAATGTCATCCGTCCTCTCCATCCCTGTAGATGCATACGGATCAGGCTGCATAGTAGCATATGGATCCTACGTAGCACCCTCTTGAGTGTTGGTAGGGTCATATGAACAAGTCACCCCGCAAGATTGACACACATGGGTTTGAAGGCCACCACCTTAAAGACTCCCTTGGATGGTGTTGTACAATAGGGCTAGTGTGATGGATGACACTTGGGTCAAAGTTGTGATCGCTGCAATGTCTCTATGTCGGCACTCTCCTTCGCAATGATAGGAATCACAATCTACTCATGAGGCAGCCTAGTAGAGGTCGTCTCCCTTGTGTAGGATCCAGCTGTACACTGGGCCTATCCTGAGTTGACCCCCACCTTTCCCATGGAACTCCCTCATATCAAAATAATTTGGGATTTGGTTCAATACAAACTCACTATATAGTTTCCTAAGAAAATATTGGGGGACTTCATAATTATTGCACAGTGGGTAATCAAAGACCATATACCATCTTTCATAAAAACAGTTCTTAATCTCTTGGTGGTGGCACCAATGAATATGAAACCTCTTTGCATTGAGGGTAAGATTTTGATTTTTTTTAGGGTCAGTGAATAGAGAGCACAAATCACCTTTAGTAATTTTTAAATCTTTTACTTGTTTATATGATAATTTGTCTGCATAATATGCCCTGGTTGTTTGCCTCCTATCTTGCCATCTAGATATTTGTTGGGTGATTGCATCTACATTTTTTAACATGTCTTTCAATGAATTTGCTAGAAGCATTATTTATGTGGTTGAAGCATTTGGATCACTCAACCTACTGATAAGATCCTCAAGTTGTTTTCTATTATTCTCAATTTCACTCAAATTTTCTTGAGTGCCAGGAGGGAATTGAGAGAATGGTGGGGGAGGTTGATTTTGTTGAGGATTTTTCTATTGAGGATTTACCTCCTCTTCTTGTTGAATATTTGCAGGATTTCCTATAATTTTTTAAAAAAATAATCAAATCTAACCTAAAACAAACAAAATCAATTTCAAACTAACAAATTCAAAACAAATAGCAAACAATAATTACCTCCCACATCTCTTCATCATTGTAACGCCATATTTGCAAACAAAATCCAACTGTTCTTGATGAAATTTGCAGAAATCCTTCCTCCTAGAATGCGAGCGCGAAAGTGAGGTTTTTTTCCATAGGCAGAGCTGAGAAACAGTAAAGAGAAAATGATACACATTTGACTTTTTTTTTCTTTTAAGATCACATAACGCGCTCGCGTTATAATGAAAGCGTGTTATGTCTTTCCAAATTTTTTTCCCATTTGGCCACAAAAGTGCGACCAACTTCATGCACCCACCTAGATGTGGATTATTCTTTTCTTTCTTATGTTTCTTATATGTTTTTTTAACCTGACTAGCTAATAATGCTTAAGATTTAAATGACTTGATGAGACCCATCGATATAAGATTTTGTTGCTCATTTATTAAAATATTAGGAAATGATGCAAATGAAGGTGTAGTATATGCAGACCCCATAGTCAACCAATGAGTATGAAATATAGAAACAAAAGAAGCATAATAAGGACCAAGTTTTTTCAATGTATTGTAGACCAACTAAATGTCCTTATCAATTCCACATGATTTGCATTGCTTTCTTAGATCATTAACCTTAGTGATGTGGTCCTAAATGTTGTAAAAGTTCTTAGGATCAAGGATCATCAATTAATTATTAATTTGATAGCCACTTACTTCATCTATAGTAACATACAATTTTTTCAATTTGTTCCAAGCTTCATGAGAATTATTGCATGATTCAATTTGAAAAAAAAATAAATTGAGAAACTAGTTTACAAAGTGTAGTGTAGAAAAAGTATCCCTTTTTCACACTTAATTTAGGAATGAATAATTAATAATAAAATGATCTTAATAGTGCCTTAATTTGGTGTTGTAATATGTATTTTACATATTCAAATTAATTTTAGGGCCTTATTTAATAAAATGGACTTAAGTGTGCCTTAATTTTTTGTTGTAAGGTGTACCTTTACACTTTCACACTAATTTGGGGCTTCATTAATTAATTGAGGTTAATTTTCCTTAATTGACCTCTTTAATTCAAATCCAAGCCTAATTAATTACATTTTTTTAGGGGTAAAACCCGACATTCATAAATGCCATAACATAATGTTTAACATTGAGCAATGTGTGTCCTAGGTAAGTGACCTAGGACCTAAATTCAAATTATGTTTTTGGCGGTATTTAATGATTTCAAATGTATATTTAGATGTCGGCTTGTGATATTTGAATATTGGGAATTAATCTTAAGATATGTATATATAAGGGGTTATTTCACTATGTTTCACCTAGAAGATTTTTATGAGAACCTAGAATTTTCAAGAGAGAATTACAAGAGCAATTCAAGAGCATTTTCAAGGCATTCAAGGGCATATTTATTGAAGATTATTGCAGCAATCAAGATTCCATTGTCATGTCAAAGATGTATAGCATCACTCATGTTGCTTGAGCTAATATAGTGGTGTAGATTTTAAGATCTATCCAAGTATTCAAAGGCATTGTTTCAAGAGTTACCAAGAGCCACCTTGTATTTTCCACACAATGGTGAGAGAAAAAAACAACACATAAAAGAAATAATGATCCCCCTAAACACACAAAGGCTCCCCCCACCAAAGCACACAACACCAACACCAATCTGCAAAGGATCCACTCATGCAACAAGAAGGTGAGGCATGCAACCATGACCTCACAAGACGTGGGTTTCCATGCCTGTGCCACAGGAAACCTCCTTAATCAACATCGTTCTAGCCCATTCATTGAAACAAACTTTAACACTAATTAAAAAGAATATTTTTAGAGAGACTCTTAAAGGAGTTATAAATGAGATAGAAGATTTAGAATCTAAGAAGAAGATGCACATCAAATTTATTTTAGTAAAATTTAAATAAAAATTTTAGTAAATTTTCAATAATTTAAAGGGAGAAGAAAATTTCAATGAAGCCTACTTGTGACACTTGAAACCCAAATCCCTCTTTGTTGGATCCAAGCTCTTCAACCCTTCCAAGTCCTTTCTCCTCTTCTCTACAACAAGAAAGAAAAAACTCCTTCTATTCCATATCCTTTTCCTAAGAAATTACTACCCTTAGAATTTCATGCAAAAATCAAAAAGATGAAATGATAATGACTATGAAAATTTTGAGTTTCATCCCCCTTGAAAAGGTTAAAGGGTTGTATTTATAGGAGATGTATGCTTGATCAACAGTCAAGATTTGATGGTAAAATCAATAGATAATATTAGAGAGAATAGGAAACTTAGTTGCCATTCTAACTCATGAAAGGATAATAATGAATTTTTAATTTAAAAAGATGGATAATGGTGCACAGGAGGTTTCCCACTTTATGTATAGTTATAAAATGAAGTTTCCAAAAGGAAGAGTAGTTAATTGATATAAAAAGATTTTGATTCTAAAACAAGATGGAGTCAACTAATAAGAGACGAGATGTTGAGTGGGAAAGAAAAATAGAAAGTTGAAGTAGAAAAATATGACAAATTTAAATAAATTTTTTTTTTTTCATTCTCATAATTTGAAAAGGATTCGTGTTTCTATAAATAAATTTTGCATCATAAATTTTATTTATTTATCAAAGAATCTATTTGATTTTATAAATATTTTAATTTATTGATTTTTTAATTTGTTTCCTTTAGTTTTAACTCTATAACAAAATAAATATATATTTTTTTTTAAAACTAACTTAACTTAATATTAATAAAGTTTTTTCAAATGTTCTAGAAAGAGGGTTGTGACAAGGTAATTTTTTTGTTTTTCATAACCAATCCCTTGACATTTTGGTTGATGGTGTAGAAGCACCTTAGGTTCAGTAGGTTAAGTGCAAATTGTAATTTTGGTTTTCTTATGTTGGTTTTATATAATAAGGTCATCTAAGAACATGTTGGTTGTGTTAGAGTCCATATTAATTTGTTAGGAGTGTTGGTGGGTCAAGTTGCTTAAAGTTGTCAATTTTGCAAAATGTTGTCAATGTGGCAAATGTTGCAAAACATGGAATATGAAAAGATACAAGTGTAAATGAAGGAATTAGAATGGTTGTAATTGGAAAATCAATTGTAAATGGTTGGTACATGTCTAAATAAGCCTTGGTCGAATCCAAGGTTGGAGAGGTGGTGGTTACATTTTTGAAGTGAAATCAATAAAAGACATCCTTGTTTCTCCTTTTCTGAATGTTAAATTGTTGTTTCAGAGCATTGTACAGACTTGTACAACTCACCATGGCTTGAAAATTGTTGTAATTGGTGGTGTTGGGAATCTTTTTTATTATCCTTTTTTTAGCACTCAAATTCATTATGTTTCAAGCAAGTTAGAGTCATTTTACCCCAGACAACCTGAAACCCTAATTAGGGTAAAAGTGAGCAAACAAATCAATTTTTGAAGGTTTCTGTGCAAATTAACCTACTTTTATTCTAATATATGTTGTATAAGGAATAAATGGGTGTTTGAAACTATGTTTATATTTTTGGTATCATGTCTGTGTTTAAAATTATGACCAAAAGACCCCAATTTTTTGCTCTCATGTTTTAAGGTTTTAAGAGCAAGTTGCCAACTTTTGATGGTTTCCATAAAAAGGAGTATGCCATATTTTTTTATATGTGTTGTAAGAGAGAAAAGGGTATCCTAATCTAGCCTTACATTTTGAAAATAATTTTTGCATCAAAAGTTATGACCAAAAAGGTTGATTTGTTACTCTCTTTAAGCCTAACTTGAGCATCAACAGTCCAAATTTGAAGGTTTCATTACAAAGTAACCCCATCTGCAAATTTGATATGTCATCAAGTGGAATAAAGGGTATTTGGAAATTTGTTCATATTTTGAATGCTTGGTATTCCTTGGAAGTTATGTTGGAAAATCCATGTTAGAAGTACTATTAGGGGAATTAAGGAATTGAGAAAGAAACTTGCCAAGTTAGGGTTCTAGAATTGTAAAGTTTGATTGGTTGAGTTAGTGTTGAGGTTATCCACCTTGATCTACATCAAATTGGTATTAGAGCCCAAATATTTTGACAAGTAAGTTTTTTTTTGGCATTTTTGTTTTGTCTTTTTGCAGGTTGAAGCAAGAACCTAGATGCCAAAAGACTAGGTAGTGAAGAAAGAAGAAAACCTAGGTGAGATATCACAAAGACACGAAGAAGCAAGGTGAAAGAGACTTGCTTGAAAAGGAAGAATGAATATGTTGAGGAAAATAGTTCGTAGAGACTTGTTGAGTAAGGAGGTACCAAACAAGAAATAAGAGAAAAGAAAAGAGAAAAGCGGGAGGAAGAAGAAAGATAAGAGGGCAGAATAAGTGAGTATTCAACAAGAGATAATAAAGTTGAGTCAAGCTTTGGAAGAAATGGAGAAAATAATGGAACTTGAGATGCATTAGTTTCTTGAGAGAGAAAATCAAGAAATTTTTTGGCATTTACCAATAAGGAAGGAGGTTAAATGGCCTATCAAGAAGATTATTTTGAAGATAAGAAGGCAAGAGAGGACAACAAGACTAGGCATTGGGGATTCTTTGTTGATGAAGGAAGAGAAAAATCCATTTGAGAAAGAGGAAGAGGTAGGTAATGCAATGTTAAGAAAACTCGGGATTTTTTTAACATCAACGAGCATTGAAGAGTTGCCTTGGGAAGTTTAGGATGTCTTGAAGGATCATGTAGACATAGTGGTTGATAAATTTTCTAAATTTTTGTTTCCAAGGAAAAGTGTTAGTCACTCTTTAGATTTTGTTCTAAGGGTTGGTTTTTCATATAAAATATCCTATGAAAAGAAAAACAAAGAATGTGATGTGTATAAAGAAGGAGATGGTGCCAATACAAATGATACACTTGTTTGGAAGGTTGTAGAAGAAAGAAATTTTGATGCTAAAGGAAAGAGGATTATTGAGAAAGAGATTATAGAGTTGAGCAAGAAATGTTTGAATGGAAAAGAAGGTATGGATCAACATAATTAACAAACTGAGTTCCAGATGGAAGATGAATAGTTAGACAAGCATCCACTACAAGTGGAGCAACAAATGGGAGTTGTAGATGTTAGAGGCAAGGATAGAAGACAAAGTGTTATTGATGAGATTGCGAACTTGAGAGGTAAGAAACCTAAGGTGAAAATGAAAAAAACCATTGAAGGTGAACAAGGTACTATTGAAGTGCATGAAATCCATCAATAAAAAATGGATCAGTTACAAGTTAGAGGTGTAGATGGAGGACAAGTTTGTTTTGACAAATTCAAATACCTTTTCCAAATGTTTAAGAAACCTATAGTGAAGATGAAGCAAGCATGAAATTATTCCAAAGAAGATAATATGTAGGGGTACAAAGACATTAGTCAATAATTTTTAAGAATGGTTCTCATGTTGCTACCTTCTATTCAAGCGGAGCTTGAATCTTTTCTTCTTTGAGAGTATGGTACAGGAGCACTTTAGGTTCAGTAGGTTAAGTGCAAGTTGTAATTTTGGTTTTATTATGTTGGTTTTATGTAATAAGGTTGTATAAGACCATTTTGGGTGTGTTAGAGTCCTTATTAGGTCATTAGGAGTGTCGGTGGGTCAAGTTGCTTAAAGTTGTCAATTTTGTGAAATGTTGTCAATGTGGAAAATGTTGCAAAACATGGAATATGAAAAGACACAAGTGTAAATGAAGAAATTAGAACAGTTGTAGTTGGAAAATAAATTGTAAATGGTTGGTACATGTTTAAATAAGCCTTGGAAGTTTTAATTGAAGGTTGGAGAGGTGGTGGTTACATTTTTGAAGTGAAATCAATAAAGGACATCCTTGTTTTTGCATTTTTGAATGTTAAATTATTGTTTCAGAGCATGGTATAGAATTATATGGTCTCAAAATGATATGAAACATATTAAAAATGGTGGTTCTATGAATTTTATTTATTATCCTTTTTGTATCACTCAAATTCATTACGTTTCAAACAAGTTAGAGCCATTTTACCTCGGACAGCCTGAAACCCTAGTTAGGGTAAAAGTGAGAAAATAAATCAATTTTTGAAGGTTTCTGTCCAAAGTAAACCTACCTTTATTATAATATATGTTGTATAAGGTCCAAATAGGTGTCTGAAACTATGTTTACATTTGTGGTATTGTGTTTGTACTGAAAATTATGACCAAAAAACCCCAATTTGTTGCTCTCATGTTTTAAGGTTTCAAGAGCAAGTTGTCAACTTTTCATGGTTTCCGTACAAAGGACTATGCCATATTTTTTATATATGTATTGTAAGGGTAAAAAGGGTATCCTAAATTGGTCTTAAATTTTTAAAATAAAATTTTCATCAAAAGTTATGACCAAAAAGGTTCATTTGATGCTCTATTTAGGCCTAATTTGAGCATCAACAATCCAAATTTGAGGGATTCATTATAAAGTAACCCCATCTAAAAATTTGATATGTTTTCAAGTGGCATAAAGGTTATTTGGAAAGGTTTTCATATTCTAGATGTATAGTCTTTCCTAGAAGTTATGTTGGAAAGCCCCTGTTTGAAGTAGTACTAGGGGAATTGAGGAATTGAGGAGGAAACCCTCCAAGTTAGGGTTCTAGAATTGAAAATTTTGATTGGTTGAGTTAGTGTTGAGATTATCCACCCTACTCTACATCATTTGATTAGGGGGCTCAATAAGCTTGTGTTTTCCTTGCTCATTTACTCCTAATCCCCCTTCTTGATAATTGACCTTTTGTGCTAGTTTATGAACTGCAAGAAAAACTTCTTGAAATTATTTGAAAAGAGGGGAGAAGGATCAAGTTCTTCATGGTACACCTACCAGATAACATCATCATCAAGTTTTTATTATGCTAGAGTACTTGGAGACTGAAAAGTAGTGGAATTCACATTCTTAGAGCTCATATTCTTGATCACTAGTTCTTGTTGTTGAGGAGATCCCGATGGTCATCCATAGGTTTGTGGAGATGGGAGCATAGTTCCTACAGTAGGTGTTGTACTCATTTTGTATGATATTGACCTTAGAAAAGGTGGATTTGAGGGTGAAGAATGGATTGGAATATTTGAGGATGGTGTTAGGATCGACATATGAAGAGGATGAAGTTGCATTTGAGAGTTCAACTTCAGTTCCTAGGCAATGTCAGGAATGTGTAAATGAAGTCTCTAGAGCATGAAATTACTCAAAAGGATGGGGATCAACTAGAATGGTGACTTCAATTCCATTATGTGGAAATTTGAGTCACTAATGATAAATGGAGGGAACAACTTGCATGGCATGAATCCATGGTCATCCAAGGAGAAGGTTATAAGGTAGATCAAGGTCAAGAACATGATAAGTGGTGTATTGCATGGAAAGCATGGCAAGACCCACTTGAATGAGAAGGAAAATAATACCTTCTAATTTTTTTTTTGCATTATCATAGGCCTTGATAGCGATTACTTAATTGTCTAAGTTAGCTTGAGTGTACCCCAGCTACTTAATAAACTTCAATGTATATAAATTGAGGATTGACCCATTATCTATCAAGACCCATTTAATCTTATGTTTAGCAATGATGACTTCAATGTGGACAGTGGTTATGTGCAAGGTCAATAAGTGGCATGTCATTATGGCTAAAACACAATTGATATGTGGAAGATAAATGACCTACAAGTGCTTAGAACTACGTGGGATCAATGTCATTAGGTACATGTGTATCTTGTAAAGCCTTAGTGAGTATTTCTCGATGAAGGGGAGAAGACTTTAGCAAATCCAGGATGGATATTTATGTGGGGGTCTTCCTAAGGTGATCAAGGATATTATAATCTTGGCTTATAGGAGGTTGTTGGGATGAAATAGAAGGATCAAGAATGGATATGTGGGTATGACAAGTAGTAATTGAAAAATTAGGTTCCTTTACATTCATATGTATAATGGAGACTTAGGGATCAACTCATGTGATGCAACTAACTGCATTTTTGTAGTTAAAAGGAACTTTGGAATAGTCCACATTATTGGTTTGGTTGTTTTTATATTATTGTTATTTCATCTAGTATTAGTATTTGACAAGACAAATCCTTGATTATGTTTGGGGAAAGCATTCTGGAATATGTGTAATTAAGCATTAGAATGCATAGATTGAATACCCTCAACAACTATGTCACCTTGATCTATAAGATCTTGGATATAATTCTTGAGCTTCATGCATTTGTTAGTGGAATGTCCCTTAATCCTATGGTAATCATAGTACTCATTATCTTTATACTAATTGGCATTTGGTTTTAGACTCATCAAAAATTTGGGTAACAAGATAGGTAATAGTTTTTGCTTGCACTAACCTTCTTAAAACCACATCAAGGGGTTCTCCTAGGGGAGTGAAATTTCATTTAACATTTCCTTGGTTTGATTGATTGGATTGATTAGGAGGACATGGTTCTCCTTGAGGCATGGATATGATATTAGCTATAGGTTGGATTGGTGTGTTTTGACATCCTTGGGACATATTTGCTACTTGAATGTGTTTAGTGTCAGTGACACCATCATTAACAACATTCTTATTTTTGTTCCAATAGCTTGATTTTTCATTAGATTATTTATCCTTATCTTCCTTGTAAATCTTGATCATTCCCTTTTCTATAAGTGCTTTCTCAATGATGACACCCTTATCAATAACCTCAACAAAGGGGGATGCATAATGCAAACATAATTGATATGCCACATTAAGATGGAGTTTCTTGATAAATAAATTTACTAATTGATTTTTAGGAAGATGGTACATAAGACGACTTGTTTGTGCATGCCATCTTTGTAGGTAGTTGGAAAATGTTTCCCTAGGATGTTGTTTGTTCTAAATTAAATCCATCATATCCACTTCCTTCTCAAGATTATAAGAGAAGTGAGCCATAAATATTTCAAAAAAATCAACATGGAAATTGACCCACGAGGGAGGTGTAGAAACCATTCTAACACATGTCCACCTAGGCTATGAGGGAACAAATGTAAGAGATAGTTACATCATTATAGAGGACCTCCTGAAAATGCATGTAGAAATATTGTAGATAATATCAAGGGTCACCCTTTCCCTTGTAATTATCAAATTATTGAATTTAAAATTGTTTAGGGGTTGTGGCAATGGATGGATCGAATAGATAAGGACAAATATCATCAAATTTATAGGACTTCTTAGAGGAGGTTCCTACTTGTATGTCCTTGAGAGATGCCTTCATTTCTTCCCACTCTTTGTTCATGGGTGTAGACATGGGAGGAGCTATTATATTGGATTGAGGTGGGGGAGTGTATTGATTATATAAAGGTGGTGGTGTAAGGATTGATCAAGAGGTGGATTAACATATGTTGAAGGCAGTTGGATGTAAGAAGGTTGTTGTAATGATGGAAGTGGATTGGTGAATTATTGATATTGATTGGTGTATGTTTGTTGTTGTGATGGAGGAGGTTTTAAATATGATAGATTGGTATTGTGGGGGTGTTTGTGGTACACCTCCATATGATGGAGGGGGTTGATAGTATGAGGAATTAGATTGAAAATTGTAGTTTTTTGTTGATGTTAATGTGGTGGTGGTCATGGATGAGATTGTTGTTGTGATGGATTAGATTGGAATTTTTGTTGGCTGGTGTATAATTGATTTTGGAATTATTGTTGTTGTTGATGGTATTCCTATCATGGAGTAGCATGATGTGGTGGTGGTTGATGATACACATCCTGCATGGAAATCTCTATGAAAGATAACAATTGGAGATGTTGATGATAGCAAGGTAAAAAATAAATGAGGTAGAGGATTGGAATATGAGTGGAGTGGTTGTTGTTTATATTGAGATGATGGATTACCTTGTGGTTATGATGAGGATTGTTGTTGAGGTTGGGATGAAATTTATTGGATTGTGGTTGTTGTTGATATGGAAGTTGTTGTTTTTGATAAGATGATAATGATTAATTAGGTGATGGTGGAATGGAATGACCAATATTGAATCAAGGTGTTTGATTTGTGGGAGGTGGAACCTAAGATGAATATGGAACAGATGTGTTGGAATTTTTATAAAATAGTTGTGTTGGTATGAGAGGAACATGAGGAGGTGTGGATTCCAAGGTATTAGAAGCATTGCCTCCAATATTTCTTGAATATGATGGATGAGTGGATGTTTGAGATGGTTGTTTATGGACATTTTTCTAGAAAAAATTATGAGATTATGGTACATTTAGGTCCCTGAACAATGATAGAATCTAACCCAACCCTGATAGCTAGAATCCAAATAGGAGAAGGTGGGATTTGTATGCACACATCATTCCCCAATCAAGGTTGGTACCATGAGTTATCAAGAGGATCCTGGGGAGCTTGAGAGATTGGAGGAGGTTGAGGGACCTGAGAGGTCTAAGGATCTTGAGGTGTAGAAGATCCAGCCATACCCAAGTATTATGTCATATCAAACCCAAGTGGAGGTTTGGTGCCCTGCATGAGTAATGAAGAAATAATTTGGTTTGACCGTTCACTAATGATATAATTAGTTATTTGTGTATTAACTAGATTGGTAAGATAATCTTCAACAGAGAACTCAGGTTGTGATACCATTCCTTCCTCAAGAGATACTTGACCATGAGGAAGATTTGAATTAGTATCTTGACTTGAAACATTGGACTATTGGGATCCTTCGCTAGTAGGTAGATTAGGAGGATAGGGTGATTGATGAGCCTATAGCTATTGTTGCTCCATGAGTTTCTTATCCTGTGAGAGAGTGACAATGGACATGAAAGGGACGATAGGTGATGAAAGTGATGAAGGACCCAAGGACAAGACTAATTAGGTAATGAATGGGTGATGGATTGAATAATTGATTAGATAGTTAATTGATTGATAGGATGATTGATTTAATTAGATTGACGATAAGTTGTTTGATTAGATTGGTTTGATGATCAATTGATGTAGTGCCCCAAATATATTTGAGAACTTAATTTGATGAGGATAAGATTGATTGTTACTTGAGATAGCTTTACATTCTCAAGAAAACAAAATGATGATGGTAACAATGATGATGATGAGATAGTGCTTGAGATTGGAAATGTTCTCAAGCATGAAGGATGATTATAACATAACTTAACCTCTTTCTTGAGGCAAGTTGACTTGATCGATGATGATGACTAACTTAGGATAGACTAGATTCCTAAGTAGGTGTAAATATGATGATAAGGATGATTGGTTGATTGATTTAGATGTAATATTTCTCAAATTGATGTTTAGGAGGCTATGATTAGAAGTTAGATGATAGAAATTATGACCAGAGATCTACCTAAAAATGGCATTGTGTGATTAGATGATGACTTGATGGCTTTTGGAAAGCTTGATCAGATGAAAATGGCTATTATAGAATATTTTATGGTGATAAAAAATTTTCAATCATAGGATTAGACTTGAAATAACTAGATATTTCACTGGTTAAGAGGGATCACTCTTGAGCTTTTGTATGGGAAGTGTATACGCCTAAGAATACAGTGCATATGACTTTGTAGGTAGCACATACATCTATGCGAAGATGCCTCTATGTGTAACACAAAAACCTATGGAAGTTGTGACCATGGAAAATGTATGGATATGAACAGCGTATTCCACTATGAATTGAGTGGAAACACCTATGGGATATGGATTGGACTGTACGACATGGACAACAAATATGCTTATGAACAAAGTGAAAATGCTTATGAAGGACTAATTGAATAGTACAAAAATGGGTAGCATATACACCTATGAATAAAGAATAAACACCTAAGGGGTGATAGAATATACATAAATGTACAATGTATATACCTATAAATAGAGTGCAAATGCCTAATGGATGATGAACTAGGTATAATGGCATAGACACCCATCAATAGAGTAGAGATACCTCTAAAGAAAGTAGGTCTGCCTCTAAAGGATACGATGATTTGATGGCAAAGGAAAAATGAAATAGAGCAAATAGTTAGACACTAATAAGGATGGATGCAAGACACTCACTGGTTTCACATAAGAAAACATGTCAAGCAACACAAACCTATATTATTCAAGTAGGTTTGTAAACTCAATGTAGGCTCACCACCCCAAGGGGCTAATACTCTATGATACTTGAGTGGAGCACAATTTCTCATGAAGGTGGATAGGTAGAGATCATGTGACATAGGCTCAATGGAATGGGAACACCTTCTCTCTCTCCTTGGGAACTATCAAAGTTCACTCAAAGATTTCTATCTCAACCTTGTTGGAGTGCAGTTAACACTGAGGGGGGGTGAATTAGTGTTAAAAATCAAATTAAACTTTTAATTCTTTAAATGATAATTTGATCATGAATGTACTTATGCTAAAATATAAAAGAACAAACAATGAAGAAAACACATTAAAAATATTGACACAAAATTTGTCTTGAGTGGAAACCCTCCCGGGGAATAAAACCACTCGAATTTGGCCTCACTAGCCTTATTTGAAAAATATTCTTTGCACAAAGCCTCACTTGCTGATTTCTCTCACTAACAATGGTGCTATCTCACTGATAGTTTTATTGAAAAATATACAAATATGAAGCAATTTGAATACAAAGTTGATCTTTGTTTCTCTGATTACAAACTTTGTTCTGTCATGACTTCAGAATCAGAGTTCCAATGTGTCAAATTTTAAAAAGAATATATATGTACTATCCTTTATGAATGATATATTATGTGTTTTTCAAAAAATTCTCATCAATCACATTGAATGAGCATTACAAATCATATATATGTTCTCTGTTTTGGAATAAAGAATCTGTTTGAAAACTGTATGAGCAACTTCCACATGAAACTGAACCAGCAACTGCCTTTTCTAGTTACACAAAAACATCTTTTTATGCAAGTCTTCAACTATAATCCCTCAGAAAACAATTTTGTCAAGAAAAAATCAATGATAAACAACAGTAACTGCCATAAAATCTATAGGGCTAACAATATGCAAGAAATCCCGAAATGATAAAACACAGCTAAACCCCCAAATATAATGACAAGGTTTTCTTAACAAAAGATTTTTTTTTGAAATTTTACGAAACAAAAAACCCCAATTCTCAATGACAGACCTGAAGTGGGTTTTTTTTAACAAAAAGAAACATTTTTGCATTTAAAAAAACAAACCCTTAATTCTCAACAACAGGCCCACAAAAATATTTCTTTGTTTTGAATCTTTTTAACAAACAAAAAAAATTTATTTACAACCTTGTCACAAGAATAAGAAGAGAAAAAATGGTTTCTCTTTTCACTTCTTTAACTAAATGTGATATAAAAGAAATTTTTAAACACTATCAGGAAAAAACATGAAGACTTGAAGGAGAAAACATTATCAAAACAAACCCATCGTTAAGATGTGCACAAGTTAAACAAACAAACTTTCTCCTCTTAATAACTGTTTTAAAACAAGAAAACACCAAACTCAATAAACACGAGAATCCTAACACAACTATACAATACTAAGAGTGAGATTGACTAGAACACAAGTTAATAAAGAGATAAAAACACAAGAAAGGAATACACCTGATGTCAGCACAACCATAATATCTTCACTATTGCTCTTTATTGGAAGTTCTTGACTCCTTGCAAACCATGCAACTGACTTTTGGAATAGGCTTTGCTTACAAACTACCACCATGAATAGGGTAACAAACCCTACCATTCAAGAAATGAACCAAATATCTATGCTCATCGAAGTCTCATAAAAGTTTATGCATTTTGACATAATGATTTTTAAGTCTAGGTATTATGATGGGAAATATTCCCATTCACAAAAAAAAAAAATCTTCACCCCACAATGCAATAATCACATCACATTTTGACTCTTTTTTTTAACAAAAATCATTGCAACTTTGTGCATTGAATTATATCATTGTGAAAAATAAACTTTGTCACCAATAAATGATTTCATAATAATAATGTCCATATTACATTTGCACTCACCAAACCTTATTTGTAGATGCACTATGACTTACTTTGGATAATCAACTTATTATAGCACCTGATCAACACTATCATGAAGTCTGAACATGTTAGAAAAGAAAACATGTAGATGGATATTATCACCTCAAATTGAACAATGAACACATATCATATGCAAGTGATGATGCCAAGAGAGATCATCACGGAGATCATGCAAAGAGACGGAACTAGAAATCACCATGTATATAACTTGATACCTCAGCCTTGGTGTTATGACATTAATGCCAAATAATAAAGAGGGATAACCAACCTAAGGGAGTACTTGGTGAGTAGCTTCAAAGTATGATTTGCATCCCTTACACCACACTAAGCCATGATTGACAACAAGTCTTAATCTAGGCTACACAAGATATCTAGGGAGTTCTCTAGACACTAGGATGGGCATGAGGAACATCCATGAACACCAGTCCATCACAAGCATGGGTAGAGAAATTTTGGTAGCAAATATCAAACCGACCCTGCACATCTAACTTGAAATCACCCTATAGATAGGGAAAAATCAATCAGATTTAGTGTTGAAGACAATAAACTAACTAAACTAGGTATGAAACAGCATGAAGCACAAACTAGAATGAAAATGTAAATAAACATTGGAAATGCAAACCAATTCTCAAACTAGACTTGATTGACCTCCATGGCTCTTCTCAACCTCGAATGAGAATGAAAGCTTTTGAAGGGTTGATAATGGAGGAATGTTGGGTGCTCATTCATGTAGCATAATAGTACTCCAATGCATGATGTCCCTAAAATGATTTGTGTAAGGTTTTCTTTATATAAAAGGCTTGATTTGGATTGATGGTTGAGTTTGGATGTCAATAAGATGTCTTAATCAATGGAGAAGATTGAAAGTTGTAATATGAAATAGGGTTAGGTTAAAATTAGGGCAATGATAAGGATTAATGGCCAAGATTGAATTATAAGATAATTCAAAAAATGGTGGAAAATGAATGAGACAAGAGAAGATAAGAATGGCATAGATAAAGAGGTTGGCACAAAAAAGAGGTTGTTGGAGAAAATTAAATAATTACATTTATTTAATTTGGGAGTGAAGGTGAATAATTAAATAATAAAAGCATTATTTAATTATAAACAACATGTGACATGTTGACTTTTAAATTAAATAATAATTTAATTCAAAAGTGGATGAAAATGAAAAATTAGTAAATAATTAAATAAATAAATTTATTTAATTAATCAAGGGAAGAATAAAGGAAAAAATGAATTAAATAAATAATTAAGAATTATTTAATTAATAGAGGAATATGACCTTAAAAGATAATTAAATAATTAAAATTATTTAATTATGCAAGTAGAAGGAGGAATTGATATGAAAAGGCGGGTTCATAGACGAAGGACAATTTTCAGTGTCTACATTTTGCCCCTTTTTGACATGATGACAAAATAAGATTGGGATGATAATGATATAAGAATAGGATGATGATGGGATTATGAGGCCCCCTCGAGAGGATAGGCAGGTTGGGAAAACACAAGTATGCTCTTGAAATGAAAGTATAAGGAGGGACATGATGAATGATGCAAGATAGAAAGTGGATGAAGGAGATGAATGACACGTAATGCTGTAAGAAAGTAAGCAACCATGATGTTTGATGTAACACTAGACATGATGTACCAAGGTATAAGGACCAAGGTGATGATGTGTCTTGTGCCCCAGCATAATACAACCTTGTCTAGATACAAGATATGAATGTTAGCCGAAATAATTTGGATTTGATGCAAATGTAAGATAAAAATAATAACACACACAAGCAAGCAAGAAAGCATGCACAAATGATACAAAAAAAAACAAGGTATCGCCCCTGTCAAGCTGTAATTACGGGGAATGACATATCCCTAGCTCAACACAAGGATGATTGATTAATTGACTGATTGACTTTGATTGATTGAGTTTACAACAATATTAGGATCAATACCAAAGGATGTGATTGGATTATTTGGAAAGATTGATCAACTTGATTGGTATGGATTAAGGATTGACTTGCATTTGAATTATTGCTTGGATTGATTTGATTGATTTTATTTGAAGAAGTGGTCTAGAATGATATGATGATTGATTTGATGACAAAATGTGATGAATTGAATAGAAGGTTGATGTGATAAGGAATGATTTAGGTTGGAGCAATTGATTGATTGATAATTTGAAGATTGATTTGTAGGAGATGAATTGATGTGTTGAATTGTTTTGAATAATTTATTGGAAGAAATGATCTGGTTTGATTTTATTGCTTGGATTTTTTTTATGGATATTTTATTTTTTAATCTTTTTTCAGGACCTTTTTCCATCTTTTGTTTTTTCTTGGATATTTTGATTTTTTTGGATTTTTGAAAGGTTTATTATTTTTTTGGATTTTTGAAATGTTTTGAGGTGTCAATGGATGACAATTTGGGTAGCCTTTGTGCTAGATACCAATGATAAGGGAAAACCAAGTCTAGGTGTAGGAGATAGATGGAATTGATGGATGGAAGGTGGAGTGATAGGATAAGGGATAAAAGGCTCATGATAGATGGATGGATGGAATGGATGTATTTTTCATAAGAGAGCAAGGATGTGAACTCCAAAGACTATGTCGAATAGGAATAACATGCCCCATTTGAGGTACAATACTTAGGATTTTTCATGACAAAGCTTATGACAATAGGATAATGATATGATTGGTTGGAAAGGATGAGGTACTTAAAGAGATAGCCAAAGTATGTTTCAACACTTTTCCCCTATGTCTTCATCAAGGTCAAAAGGAGGAAGGGAGGATGAATGAACTCAAATATGATAGGTAGGTATGATGGCTAAAGATAGTAGGATGGTAAGATAGAATGATATGACATGAAAATGATTGGTTGGATAGATAAGACATTGTGCCCCCAAGTGTAAGTGACATATAAGATCAACCTACACATGACACCTATTTTCCAGGTTTTCATCATAGTACTTATCCAGGGCACCTGTTTACTAGGTTTTCACCATTGGATGAAGGGATTTCTCTTTACTCTTTTTTTTTAATTTTCTTCTTTTTTTTTTTTCTTTTTTTGAATTTTTGAATTTTTAACTTTTTGGATAGGAGAAGGGGAATATGGATAGGAGGGACTCAAGTGTCTAGTTCTATGAAAGGTGGTAGTCCCACTAGAGATGGATGTCATCACATGGACCATGTCAAATGCCATTATGCTCATAGATGTTGGTAAGGGATGACATGAAAGGGAGATGGAGTAGGTAGATGATGGATTATGATGTGGATTATGTAGGGAAGATGAAAGGGAGGATTAGCCAAAAGCATGGACCATAGGAAGGTGATGGGGGAGATACGTATGATAATGAGTGAAGGATGAGGAGATGGAGGTAGGTGCAATTGTTGTGAAATGTAAGGGAACCATGACCAATGGTTCCACACATTGTGATAAATGTTGAAGATTTTGATGTGGACGGGTTGTAGGAAGAAATGGAGATGTTTTCTTAGGAGGTGGTGGATGTAGTGCTTTTGGTACCCACATAGACAATATTTTTATGATTTTTGTTTGGCTTGTTGGCTTTAGGAATTTGATATTTTTGAATGGAATGAGAATGTGGGGTGGAATTGGATGGTTGGGATTTTTGAGATGTATATTCCTCATTTGACTTGATTTATTTTTTCTTAGGGACCCAAACCATTTTATTTTTAGACTTTTCTTTTGAAGGTATGGGCCTATATTGCTTTTTGGATGTACTTGGCTTTCACTTTTTTCATTTTTCTAAGGCATTAGGACCTTTAGGATTTTTTTCTTTATGAAAGAAGGCATCCAAATGTGTATTTTTGAATCCCATGGGGTGGATGGAATGAGTGCAAGCATTATGTTTATACAATGTGTGCATTTGTTGGTCATGACTAGGATATTTAGGGTATTTATGAATGATTGGAATATTAGGTGTTGGAAGCAATGGTGGAAAAGTGGATGGAGGGATATGCGAAGTTGGAAGAAGCGATGATAAAATGGATGGTGGAAGGTGTACGGTCACATTCTTTTGACATTTTTAGAATGATGGAGGAGGGATGACAACATATGTTTTAGGCGTATGATAGGATTTATGGTGAAAAGAGGAAATAGGATGGATGGAGGAAGTACCAACATCTTTAGCTTGTTTTCCTTGGGGTGAGTATCCAAGGCCAAATGAGCATGGAGGGACTTTGAAATGGATCGGCTCCAAAATATCTTGTTCATGAAGGCCTAAACCTTTACCTTGTTGGTTCATATTTTGAAGTATGAAATGGAAAATGGGACTAGGTGTAAGTGGAACACTAGACATGAGTTCCTTATTGGATGGAGAAAATAAAGCAATGGAACATTCATGAATGAAGGTGGAAATACCAAGTGGATATAATGGATTTGAAATGGAGTTAATAGCGGATGATGGAGGATTTAAAGGATCTTGAGTATGTTCATTTAGATCCACATTATTGGTTTGATCTTCTATGCTAGCTTGGGAGGAAAGTGTCTCATCAAGGGAAGTGTAAGTTTGGAGGTCATGGATGGTGCTAGATGGAGGATGTATAGGATCAATTTGAATATCTTTCTCATAGATAGCTTCTTCATCATTATGGATATCATCTTGATCATAGAAAAGATATAGATTATGGATAGGTTGGATGAAAGTGATTTAATCTTGATTAGAACTAGGCCTTGATGTTTCCACATGCTTAGGATTAGGCTCTTGAAATAACTCTTGGGTTGATTGAATGGAAGTGGAAGGGGATGACTCTTGAATAGGCTTGACATGTTCTCAATGGTCAATCTCATGAGCGCATGATGGAAGTTGACTGAGGCTCATGGGGGGAGACTTTAGAATAGGTTTAAGGAGTTGTGGGTGACATGATGAAATTAGAAGAGTAGGCTTGGTGTTTTAAGACTCTTTGGTAGGTTCAAACATATGAGTTGGAAGACATGGTGATGTTTGATTCCTTTCTAGTAGCCCTTGAGTCACATCCTTTGTAGGTGGATGGGTGGATTTGGGTTTGATTTTGAAATGTTTGAATTTAGAGTGTGGATTTGATGGAGTATTGGATGATGGTTGGAGTAATGAAGAGTTTGATGGGTTAGAAGGTGGAGAGGCCAATGGATTAAGACTAGGATATGGTGTCGTGCAAGAGCACCTAAGGAACAACTGACAGTTTCTTAGGGAAAGAAGAAACCTAGAGGGTTAATTTTTGTTTTGTTTTCATAAGGTTATGTAGACCATTTAGTGTTGATATTAGGGATGTTTTTGATCTGTTGGAAAGAAGTTGATAGGAGTTAAGTAGGTTTACAACATCATCTTCCTAAGTTGTCAAAAATTGGCAAAGGGTTGAAAAACATAATGGGTTTTATAATTTGCACCATTAGGTCATCTATGGGTCGACAAGAAGAGATTAATTATTTTGGAATCCTATTTAAGACATGGATCAACCATGAAATATGGTTGGAGGCACTATTGTTGTGGTAACATTTTCTGAAGTTGAAGGAAACAAAGTTCTGAGAGGCAGTCTTCTGATTTTTGCATCAAAAATGTACTTTAATGGAGTAAACCTACTGTTATTTTGTTTGTAGAATGTAGTATGAGTTTTGTGCAAGCTTTGTGTGACATCCATTTGTCTTTGTAAATCTTTTCATCTTTTATTTGTAAATAGTTTATTTTCTATCTTTTTTTGGCCTAAATCAGGTAGTTTTGAGAGAATGGAGTCCTAGAGAACTATCCCACCATATAAATTGTACGGCCCTTTGGGAATAGTGACTAGGATACATTAGTGTAAATATGATAGCTTGTAGGTTTTTTTTGAATGCAGAAGCTGCTAGCAATGTCTTTCCCTAGGCGAGCCAGGCAGGGTCCATCTAGGGAAGACAAGGAAAGAAAGACACATATCTTGCAGGGGAATTAAGATATTGAAGAAATTCCTTTTTGTGAATTTTTTTGAGGGTCTTGGAAATGCATGGTAGTCAAGAGAGGGTTCTTTCAAGTCATTTGGTGGGAGAACTTTTTGACAGTCTGAAAATAGTTTGGAAAAGCTTAAAAACCCAAGGGTTTTGACCATTTTTGTGCATGAGCAGTGTGTGAGCAGTGCTGACTCAAAACCCTAAAAATATTCAAGGTGAGGGCACAGGAACCACCAATCCCAAGCAAAGAACCCAGGTCTTTTTGTGGGTTTAGGAGGAAATTTCCATTTACCCGAGTAAGAGGCCTAATTGGGCTCTAGGCTTGTAGCCTTTTCTAACCCTAGGAAGGGATTTTGTGAAAGCGATGGTTAATTGGAGTTTTGTGATGAAATAAGAACCCTAGATTGTTTACCTTGAAGCAATTACAACATTTACACAACCCTGCAAGAATCAAATTAAGTGTTGAGAGAAATTGGCCTTTAGGAAGAGTAAGGGTCAAGGAGTGGAAGTGGCAAGGCACCAAGAATGGCTTGGTAGTATGGAGTAATATTGATAGAGGGGTTGGCTAGTAGCACTAGGGGTGCCTATACCTATGGTCAGACCTAAAGGTAATGGTGAATGAGTCACCTATAATTTCTTGAGAGCAAGGACCTGAGCATGGGACTGTGAGAGTCTCATCCAACCCTACCCTATCATATTGGTATCAGAGCCAGGTTAAAGATTTGGGAAACATCTTATATGTCAAAGGTTGAGTCTAGTGATTCTTCCATCATGGTGACCAATGTAGAACTAGCTAAGATGGTTGAAGAGATGGAAGAAGACAACAAACAATTGAGGGAAAGAATAGCCCAACTTGAGCAAGCAATGAGGAGTGCACAGTTTGAGGGAAGGATACCAAAAGAGGAAGAGATTGCAGAGGAAGATAAGACCCCTAAACTTGACCCTGTTTTGAAGGAGGATCCTTTCTTGAAGGAACTAAAAGCTTTGAGTGGGAAAGCACTTGAAGGCATACCAATTTTTAGTGGAAAGATGGAAGTTGATCTGGTTATGGATTGGATAGAAGCCATGGAAAATCATTTTGAGTGTGATGGAGTTAGTGAAGCATAGAAGGTAAAGGTGGCTAAGTCAAGATTGAGAGGATCTACTTGACATGGTGGAAGTTCATTCAGACATAGAGGGAAAAAGAAGGCAAACAACCCATATCAACTTGGAAAGGAATGGTTGCTAAAGTGAAAGAAGCCTACATGCCAGATGACTATGAGATTCAATTGCACAAGAAGAGGAAAAGTTTAAGGCACAAAGACCAAGATGTAAACACTTACACTGAGGAGTTTCAAAAACTTTACATGAGATCTAATGTGACAGAGGATGAGAGCCTCAAGGTAGCTAGGTACCTTAATGGCTTGAAATGGAACATTCAAGAGGAGATGGCTCTACTAAGTCCCAAGACAGTACACCAATGTTATCAGTTGGCTAACAATATTGAGGAAAGGAACAAGAGGAAGCAAGATCAGGCTTCCAAGGGCAGAGGCAAAGGAAAAGATCAAAGAGATCAAAGAGGACAGCATGGTGGCTACCAAGGTAGAGGCAATGACCAAAGAAATCATGGAGAATCCAAACTCACTGAGCATGGGGAAGAAACACCTTCTAGAGGTGGATTTAACAGGGGAAGAGGACCTCAAGGAGGTTTAAATAGAGGAAGAGGAGCAGCCAGGAGTAGCTCTTATTTTGCAAACATGAAGTGTTATCATTGTAGTCAAATAGGTCATCTTGCTTATAGGTTCTCGGAGAAAGCATCCTCATCTATTAATGAGAAGAGAGTGGCCTATGCACAAGAGGACACTATGAGTCCTAAAGCATCTGAGATCAGTCATATAGAATTTGAGGTAGGAGAGAATCTGATGTTTAACAGAGTCTTGATCAGACGACTGGTTAGGGAAGAACCTAAACAAAAAAGAGCTCTTTTTAGAGTAAGGTGCAAGATACTTGGAAAATTATGCAAGGTCATAGTAGATTCAGGTTCAATAGACAATATAATCTGAGAGGAGGCAGTGGCAAAACTAAAATTGGAGAAGGTACCCCACAATAACCCCTACAAGGTCACATGGCTGAACAAAGGGCAGAGTGTTTTAGTTAATGAGCAAGTAACGGTGGAGTTCTCCATTGGAGGATATAAAGACAAGTTAATTTTTGATGTATTACCCATGGATGCATGCCATCTACTACTGGGAAGACCATGGAAATATGACAAAAGTGCTATTTATGATGGGAAAGAGAATACCATTTCATTCAAAAAGGATGGAAGGACCTTCAAGCTGCAGTCACTGACAAAAGAAGAAGAGGGACAGTCAAAGGTACCAAACATCATGTTGAGTAGTGGAAAATAGTTCCTTAAGAACCTACATCAAGGGGATGAAGGATATGTGGTTATGGTACAACCTAAAGAGGAAGCTAAGGCTGAAAAGACAGTCCTACCGGAAGCAATCCAAAAGTTGCTTGATAGGTACAAGAGTATAGTCAGTGATGGTACACCTGCAACTTTACCACCAAGGAGAGCCATAAGTCATCAAATTAACTTCATACCTAGAGCCTCATTACCTAAGAAATCAGCATACAAACTTACACTAGAGCACAACCTAGAGGTAGCTAGGCAAGTACAAGAATTATTGGATCAAGGATTGATTCAAAAGAGCATCAGCCCATGTGCAGTACCAATGGTTTTAGCAACCAAGAAAGGAGGTAAGTGGAGGTTATGTATTGATTCTAGAGAAATAAATAGGATCACCATTAGGTATAGGTTTCCTATTCCTAGAATTGAAGACTTGATGGATTGTCTTGGAGGTGCTCAGTTCTTCACAAAGTTGGATCTCAAGAGTGGATACCATCAGATCAGAATTAAGGATGGTGATGAGTGGAAGATAGCTTTTAAGACAAATGATGGGTTATATGAGTGGAAAGTGATGCCATTTGGCCTCTCAAATTCCCCTAGCACATTCATGATACTCATGAATGAAGTGCTTAAGGATTTCATAGGGATATTTGTGGTAGTGTATCTTGATGATATACTCATCTTTAGCAAGACAGCAAAAGAATACTTGAAGCATGTTGAGATGGTTCTTAAAAAGTTGCAAGAAGAGAAGTTGGCAATCAATCTTAAGAAGTGTGAGTTCTTCAAGCAAGAGCTTATCTATTTGGGTTTTGCAGTGTCCAAAGGCTCTTTAAAGATGGATCCAAGCAAGGTGGAAGCCATCTTAAACTGGCCTACACCAACCACAGGGACAGAGGTAAGGAGTTTTCATGGATTGGCTCAATTTTATAGAAAATTTATAAGGAACTTTAGTGGCATATGTACACCAATTCTAGAAACAATCAAGGGTGGTTTGAAAACTAAGTTTGTGTGGACACAAGAAGCTGAGAAAGGGTTTGAGAAATTGAAATAAGAAGTGGCAACTCAACCAATTCTCCTATTACCTAGTTTTGACAAGTTGTTCACTGTTGAATGTCATGCAAGTGGAGTGGCAGTAGGAGGAGTGCTAAGTCAAGAGGGTAGGCCTATAGCCTTCTTTAGTGAGAAGCTCAATGAAGCTAAGAAAAAGTATTCAACCTATGACTTGGAACTTTATGCGTTGGTTCAGTCACTTAGGAAATGGAGGCATTACCTTCTACCTAAGGAGTTTGTGGTTTTTACTGACAATCAAGCACTTAGTTTTATCAATACTCAAGATAAGTTAAGTAATAGACATTTGAAATGGATGGAATACATCCAAGCTTTTACTTTTACCATCAAGCACAAGAAAGGACAAATGAACAAGATGGCAGATGCATTAAGCAGAAGGTTGTTGACAGTACAAGAGATACAACTCAAGAGCATTGGCATAGAGAGTTTCAAGGATCTATATGGGGAAGATGAAGACTTTTCAGAGGCCTATAAGGTATGTTCTAACTTTGAGAACCATTTCCATAGTCAATACTCAGAGTATACTTTGCAAAGTGGGTTGCTGTTTAAGGGCAATCAGTTATGTGTTCCAAGAGGGTCAATGAGGGAAATTTTGATTTAGGAAAAGCATAATGGCAGTCTAGTGGGAATTTTGGCATCAATAAGACCTTAGAGCTAGTACAAAGATTCTATTATTGGCCTAAGTTGGCAAGAGATGTTAGAAGGTATGTGGAACAATGTGTTGTGTGTATGAAAGCTAAGGGAGGAGCTAGCAATGTTGGTTTATATCAGCCCCTACCCATTCCTAACAGACCATGGGAGTGTGTGAGCATGGATTTTGTGGTAGGCCTTCCTAAGACCAAGATTGTTTTTGACAATGTTTATGTTGTGGTAGACAGATTTAGCAAGATGAGTCATTTTATTCCCTGCAAAACTACTCATGATGCTAGCTACATAGCTCATATTTTCTTCAAGGAAGTTGTTAGGATCCATGGGCTACCTTTAAGCATTGTTTTTGACAGAGATGTGAAGTTCATGAATCATTTTTGGAATACTCTATGGAGCAGATTGGGTACCAACCTGTCTTTTGGATTAGCTTACCATCCTCAGACCGATGGTCAAATAGAGGTGGTTAACAGGGTGTTAGGTAATCTTTTAAGGTGTCTAACTAAGGAATATGGACATACATGGGATATGGTTATCTCACAAGCTGAGTATGCTTACAATGATAGTGTGAATAGAACTACAGGGAAGAGTCCTTTTGAGGTTGTGTACAGGATGCACCCAAGAGGAATTTGTGAGATCAAAGATCTTGGAGCCATGGAACATAAAATTGGACATGCAGAAGACTTTAGTTAGACCATGAAGGAGATTCAGGAGCAGGTCAAGAGGACAGTCACTGAGGCTACACAAAAAGTGAAGGAGAAGGTAGATATGTCAAGGAAAGATGTGCAATTTCAAGTAGGGGACTATGTTATGGTCCACATTAACAAATCAAGGTTTCAGAAGGGAATGTAAACCAAGTTGCAGATGAAGAGAGTGGGTTCTTGCAAGATATTGGCCAAGTATTGCAAGAATGCATACAAGGTGGAGTTACCTATGATCTAGGAATCTCACCAGTTTTCAACATTGCTGATTTGATCAAGTATAAGGGAACAGTCAGTGATGAGGTTCAAAATAGTCAGGATATCTTCAAGGACATAAGTAATGTACCCCTACCTAATTAGGAGAAGCCTCAAGCAGAGTAGATCTTGGAGTCCAGAGTGCAAAAGTCTAAAAGGAACAAGGTGTACATGGAACACCTTATCAAGTGGAAGAACAAGCATGAATCAGACGCTACATGGGTACCAGAAGATTAGTTTAGGAAGATTGGCATTGACCTATCATTGATATCTCCTTCCAATCCTTAGTGTTTGAGTTGAGAGGGGGAGAATGGTGCAGGAGCACCTAAGGAACAACTGGCAGTTTCTTAGGTAAAGAAGAAACCTAGAGGGTTAATTTTTGTTTTGTTTTCATAAGGTCATGTAGACCATTTAGTGTTGATATTAGGTATGTTTTTGATCTTTTGGAAAGAAGTTGATAGGAGTTAAGTAGGTTTACAACATCATCTTGCTAAGTTGTCAAAATTTGGCAAAGGGTTGAAAAACACAATGGGTTTTATAATTTGCACCTTTAGGTCATCTATGGGTCGACAAGAAGAGCTTAATTGTTTTGGAAACCTATTTAAGACATGGTTCGACCATGAAATAGGGTTGGAGGCACTATTGTTGTGGTAACATTTTCTAAAGTTGCAGGAAACAGCGTTCTGAGAGGTAATTTTCTTATTTTTGCATCAAAATTGTGCTTTAATGGAGTAAACCTACTGTTATTTTGTTTGTAGAATGTAGTGTGATTTTTGTGCAATATTTTTGTGCCATCCATTTGTCTTTGTAAATCTTTTCATCTTTTATTTGTAAATAGTTTTTTTTTTGTCTTTTTCTGGCCTGAATCAGGCAGTTTTGAGAGAATGGAGTCCTAGAGCATTGTCCCACCATACAAATTTTACGACCCTTTGGGAATAGTGACTAGGCTCCCTTAGTGTAAATATGATATCTTGTAGGTTTTTTTTGAATGCAGGAGCTGCTAGCAATGTCTTGCCCTAGGTGAGCCAGGCATGGTCTGGCTAGGGAAGACAGGGAAAGAAAGACACATATCTTGCAGGGGAATTAAGATATTGAAGAAATTCCTTTTTGTGAATTTTTTTGAGGGTCTTGGAAATGCATGGTAGTTAGGATAGGGTTCTTTCAAGTCATTTTGTGGGAGAAATTTTTGACAGTCTGAAAATAGTCTAGAAAAGCTTAAAAACCCTAGGTTTTTGACCATTTTTGTGTATGAGCAGTCTGTGAGTAGTGCTGACTCAAAACCCTAAAAATCTTCAAGGTGAGGGAATAGGAACCACCAATACCAAGAAAATAACCCAAGTCTTTTTGTGGGTTTAGGAGGAAATTTCCATTTACCCAGGTAAGAGGCCTAATTGGGCTCTAGGCTTGTAGCCTTTTCCAACCCTAGGAAGGGATTGTGTGAAAGTGATGGTTAATTGGAGTTTTGTGATGAAACAAGAACCCTATATTGTTTACCTTGAAGCAATTACAACAATTGCACACCCCTGCAAGAATCAAATTAAGTGTTGAGAGAAATTGGCCTTTAGGAAGAGTAAGGGTCAAGGAGTGGAAGTGGCAAGGCACCAAGAATGGCTTGGTAGTATGGAGTAATATTGATAGAGGGGTTGGCCAGTAGCACTAGGGGTTCCTATCCCTGTGGTAGGACCTAAAGGTAATGGTGAAGGAGTCACCTTGAAGTTCTTGAGAGCAAGGACCTGAGCATGGGACTGTGAGAGTCTCATCCAACCCTACCCTATCATGGTGGCTTTAGGATAGGTTTTTGATTGGATTGTGGTATGATATACTTATAGGTGCATGACCTAGAATAGCGTTCCCCTTGTCAATGGTTGCATTAGAAAATGAAGAAGTTTGACCTTGTTGCAAGGTAGAACTTAAGTTTACATGTGTTTGTTGTGATGTGGCTTGATAGGTTGATGTGGAATTAACATGCAGAGAAGTGGATGGATTAGATTGGTATGAGGTAGAAGGGGATGACACATAAGGTTGGGGTGGAATTGGTTGATAATGAATGGATAGGGGATGATGTTGTGGCTATTGGGTTTGACAAGAGGCAATGAACTGATTGGCTTGAGCTAGGAGGTGAATTAATTTGTTGAAAATTTTGGAAGAGGTTTTGAAGTCTTTGTATGGTTTGGTGGTCTAGGGGTTGGGGTATTTGGTGAAGTTTTTGAAGGATTTTTTGAATTTGGGATGCTAGGAATTTGTTTTCAAATGTAGGCATGGTGTCGCACATGTGTTTAAGTTCTTGCATGTTGATTTGTTCCTCAAGGTATGCATCATAGTTCATGTCATCATTAGAGGTGGTAGGAGGAGCCCCTTGAATTATGATTTTAGGTTTTGGTTTTGTTTCATTATTTGAATTAGGGAGAGGGCCTCCTTGAATTATGATCTTGGGCTTAGGTTTTGTATCATTGTTTGCATTAGAGGGATAGCCCCCTTGAACTATGATTTTGGGCTTGGGATTATGATTGGGTTTGTTTATGGTTAATCTCTATTACACCTTCTCTATTTGTTGAGAATGTGTGTTTTCCCTTAGATTTTGTGTGAGAAACCTATGACTATGCTAAAACCTAAGCAAGTGTTGAAGGATTTGATCTAAAATGCAATACTATGCAACTATGCAACTAGTAAGCAAGCCTATGAAATGCAAAAATGTCAAGATGAAGTCACAATGCCTAGAGATGAAGTGTGAAGTAAACATGAGGTGACAAAATGAGAGAAAATTTCCTTTCTATAGAAAATACAATTTTAGATGAGTGGCCAATATTGAAGATTGAAAAATTCCCTAGAATCAATGGAAAAGATTCAATGTGACAAACCACAATTAGGGTTAGGGAAATATTAGGGTAGATTTGAAATGAGTGGTTGGTATTTGATTCTATCTCCTTGCACCTAGACTTGGTTTTCCATTTTCATTGGTATTTAGCACAAAGGCTACCCAAATTGTCATCCATTGACACCTCAAAACATTTCAAAAATCCAAAAAAATAAAACATGGAAAAAGGTCCTGAAAAAAGACAAAAAAATCAAATATCCATAAAAAAGAATCCAAGCAATAAAATCAAACCAAATAATTTCTTCCAATAAATTCTTCAAAACAATTCAACACATCAATTCAACTCTTGCAAATCAATCTTCAAATTATCAATCAATCAATCGCTCAAATCTAAATCATTCCAATCACATCAATCCTTCTATTCAATTCATCACATTCTGTCATCAAATCAATAATCATATCATTCCAAACCACTTCTTCAAATCAAATCAATCCAAGCAATAATCAAAATGCAAGTCAATCCTTAATCCATACCAATCAACTTGATCAATCTTTCCAAATAATCCAATCACATCCTTTGGTAGACACATAAAATTGACCTAGGCTTGTGAACTCTATTTTCTCCTTATTTCCTCCTAACATAATTAATTTATTTAATTATGTCCTATAATCCAATTTCAACTATTAATTAAATAATTCATAATTATTTAATTAATTCATGTCTTTTATTCATCTTGATTATTTAAATAAATAAATTTTATTTATTTATTTAAATACGTCACTAATTATCTAATGTCCTATGATTAAATAAATTCTTAAATTTATTTAATTATCTTTTGCCCATTATTTCCTCCTGATTATTTAAATAAATAAACTTTATTTATTTATTTAAATGTCATTAATATCTTATATCCTCTTATAATTAAATAAGTTCTTTAATTTATTTAATTATGGGAGAGGGGGCCATAATGGAGCATGGTACAATACTGGGGATAGAAGTAGTCCTCAGTGGGTCTTATAGTGGAGCACCTTAATATCCAATTGTAAAACACTTTTTATCTATTAAGTACACAAACTGACAAATCATGTGATGCCACATCAACACACCAATAAAACATGACTTAGTGCACCACTGTCGGTCTCACTTTTTTTTTGGGCCTTTTTGGATACTTCAACAAAAAGAATGCTGATGTGGCATCATATTTGATGATGTGGCCCTAAAATGAAATATAGAAGTACATAAGTTTCCAAATAAACTGTTGTACAAAATTGTAAGTGATTTGAAATTTCCACATAGGATTTTGAGAAATGTGAAGTTAGGGTGCTCCATTATAGGCCCCTCTCCCCTATTGACCGCCTTATCTATTTCATCCATTATTAAATAATTATCTTTAATTATTTAATTGTCTTATTTGAATTTTCCTCTAAATTTAAATAAATTATTTATTTAAATTGTCCCACTTTCTAATTTTCTCTCTTTTAGTAAATAATTCAAATTAATTATTTACTATCACATGACCCCACCTTTTTGAATTAAATCAATTTTTAATTCAATATAGCAATTTTCTCTCTTAAATCAAATAATTTCTATTATTATTTGATTTTCTAGCTCCCTCTTTTTCTATGCCAATCTTATCTCCTTGTTACATGCAATATTGTCCCTTGATTTGATTTTCTAAAATCAAATCTCAACCACTCATTTCAAATTTACCCTAATATTGCCCTAACCCTAATTGTGGGTTGTCACATTGAATCTTTTCCATTGATTCTAGGGCATTTGTCAATCATCAATCTTGGCCATTCATCTAAAATTGCATTTTCTATAAAAAGGAAATTTTACTCTCATTTTGTCACCTCATGTTTACTTCACACTTCATCTCTTGGCATTGTGACTTCATCTTGACATTTTACAATTTCATAGGCTTGCTTACTAGTTGCATAGTATAGCATTTTAGATCAAATCCTTCAACACTTGCTTAGGTCTTGGAATAGTCATAGGTTGCTCACACAAAATTTGAGGGAAAACACACATTTTCAACAAATAGAGGTGTAATGGAGGTTAATCATGAATTTTGAAGATATTTGGTGAGATTATTCCTTTTGTTTTCATGTTTAACTCCCTTGTGCTTCATTATTTACTTTGGGTTTGTTTATTTATGCTCTAATCTGCTAACTTGAATATTTCTCATAGTTACACACCCAAGTATCAATTCTTTTCTAAACACAATGCAACTGGATTAGGGTACAAATTTTGTTCTCCCCCCTTTCTATACCCATTAGTTCACATGGTTGGGTTCGTCCCTTAGGGTGATAAAATCCTCAAGTAGGACTCCTAAAGGACAAGAAATAGTGGGCATTTTTTTATCCTGATGACAGAGATTTATCATGATGTCCACAGTGTTTCAAAACCCATTCCTTGAAATTATTTTTGAGAACTGAGAATAATGTGACATAAATATTTATTAAAAGTACCAAAGTTGAAAAGAAAGGAAAATAAAATAAGTAAAAGGAAAGTCATAAGTGAAAACTCTATTAAGATGGGTGATCCAATACGAATATCAGAGCTATGGATACCTGGCTAGCAATAGAGATATGCTTGGAAGAAACCATAGTTATCTCTATCAGCACTATGAAAACTTGGCTAGCAATAGAGAAATGCCTAGGATATCATTTTATGATGACGATATGACCCACTTCACATAGCTCAAGTAGGGGTATAGTTAGTCTAAGGATGACTAGCTCTTTGGGGAAGGGAATTAATCAAATGCACTCACATGGATTCAAAAATTTTCACTAAGAGCCCTATTCAAGATTTCAACTCATTCCCACCTATGTATATCAGTCATACAAAGTTGGAAGGGTCATAAACAAGAGATTCTAGGGTGACTAAATACTTCAATATCTTGAAAATGGATAAATCATTTTCCTAGCTGAGCAACCATTTTTTACGCCTTGCATAACCACCCCATTTTCTTTTTGGCCAAAATGGGTCCCCTACTTCATTTTTGTGTTTTTCTCCATTGTTTTTTCTTTCTTTTTTGTGCCTTTTTTTTTTTTTGGTCCTAGGTGTTGTTTCTTTTCACATGATTTATTTTTCTAATTTTGTGCTTGACAAGTTTAGGGTCCTGACATAGACTTTGGACCTTTCTTAGAAAGGTTCGAGTTCATGTTGGCCTTTCAAACCTATGTAATTTGTACCCCATCAAGATTCAGGTCCCAAATTGGACCTTGGACCTTTCCTCAAAGGGTCCAAGTTTGACTTGGTTCCTTGATCCCGCTTCTTCAGGTTGTGTCGAGGATTTTGTCTCAAAGTGAACTATGAACCTTTTGTTAAAAGGGTCCAAATCCACTTTATGTTCCCACCCTCACTCTTATTTTTTTTTAGGATCATAATTCAAATGCAAACTTGGATTCTATTTCCCAAGGTCCAAGTCCTCTTTTTACTCATGACCCAACATTCTCTTTTGTGGTTGACCCACCTTTGATCCACTCAAGAATGTAAGTCTTGATCAAAATTTCTAAAGCTTAGTCAAAGTATTTGCATCTACCCTAACCTAAAACTTCTGACCATGCCCCACATTAATGGTGGTTGGTTTGCATGATTTGGGTTACCATATAATCAAAAATTTCACTCTATATTGCTAATAATCACATTTGATGTAATTTGTCATACATGTTTAACACAACTAAATTAAAATGACATTATGAATGATAAAATTAAAGACTTAGTCAATTAGCTGTTTCCCATCATAGCATCTCATGTCAAAATAATATTTAATACTCATTTCCAAATGTTAATTTTATAAATTACAAAGTTTGACTTAGGCCATCTTGCCACTTAGTCAACTTAATGTACATCATGAAATACATAGTACTATAAACAAGAATATGGGATTCCATGTGATCCTCATCAACTCTCACTGCATCTGATGGACAAGAACATGGTTCAAGATCTTTTCTACCCAACCATAGAGCTATGCTTCCACAATATTCTTCCTATCTTGAAGAATTCCTAATCGTACATGAAATACTTACCAAGAGATATAGTATGCAAGGTGGAATCTACTGTGTGAAAAATATCTACATACATTTATATCTATATTTAGAACATGCAAGATCTATGCAAGGAAATGACAGAAATTCATTTAAAAATTAGACCATTATACATAATGGCTACAAATGCTTGGCCAAGCATATGTTGTATACAACTTTAAACATGGATTTTGGAAAAAAGAAAAACCCATCTTTCTATTAGCCCATTTTCGGCACCTGTCCCAGAAGATAACCTCCCACAACATAAGATAATGTAAATCATATCTATGTTTTCACATTTGCAAATGATAAATCTGGTTTCAATAGTTTTTCCTATCCAATATTTCCTTAATCAATCAATCTACATCATACTCTACATTTAATTCTTTTGACTATCTCTAATTAGCATGCATATGTAAGAGCTTAACCAGATGTGGCATTTAAGCAATCGGATTTTAAATGTAATACATGTTCTTAATAGCAATATCATGAAATTATCACAATGCATGCATTAGTTTTGTACAAAATTCCATTATTTCCTTTAATCCATCTTACTTGGAATGAAATCTACATTTCATATAAGAAAACAATATAATTTTAAATAAGGTATATTGCATGTATGTGTATATGCATAAATTAAGTATTTATGCATGCACACATTATGGCCTTCTAATCATAGTTGAAAAATATGCATATACATTCTTTTAAAAGAAAGAATTTTCAAAATGATTCATTTACATGGAGATCTTTATTTCAAGAAGAAATATAAACTTTGATCAAAATATCATACTTTATACATCTTGATCTATAACATCTATAATCAAGTAAAGAGAAGAATATAATTGACAGAGTAGTCAATTGGTTTTAACATTCTAAGTAATCATTTGTTTCAAAATTTTAAATCGTCAAAAAGGTGACAAAATTTTGGTGCAGTATTGATATTCCATTTCTAGTGTTATGAAAAGGTAAAGTATGGTTGAACACTTCAAATTTAAATAAGTGTCATATGGTTTGATCATAGGACAGTCCTAGATAATATCATATCTTACAGTTTCAATTTATTTTTAAAACTAGTATATTATCAAATAATACAATGAACTTTAATAGTTTAGATTTAACTTATCCTTCAATAATGTTTATGATCAAGACAATAAAATAGCATCAATCAAGTATGTTTATCCTTCAATTACATTCTCAAAGATATGGTTGATACATAAGCTATTAGCTAGCATTATGTGCCTTATTGTTAGTCAATAAAAAATACTTAATGGAACAATCAATCAAGACAAAGGTACAACAACAAGAGGAATCAATTTAAGGAGAAATTTCAACACCAATGTTAAGAACTTCAATGTCGATTGTGTATTTGTATATATTGTGAACCTCAATCCTAGACCTGCACAAACACAATGTTAGATCAATATGCAAGTTAGAACTAAGATTCCCCATCAAATTCATCTACAATGCTCAAAATAGGAAATGAAATGAAGAACAAAACAAGAGAATCTATTAAATCTTATTGAAGCATTCAAACTCTTAATCCCATGGGGGAATTGGTGCTAATTTGATGTGGAAATTGGCCCTTTCCCAATCCCTTTGCAAGCTTGATGAAGATTGATCCACTTGATGATGAAGAACAATGAGATCCTTGATGAAATTTGCAATAACCTAACTATGATGATAGAAAATGCAATGAAAATGGATGATTTTTCTTTGAATGTAAAGATAATAACTTTTCTCTAAGTTTTGGATTCAAAATGCATAACTTGTGGATCCAAAATGAGAAGAAAACCTCTTATTTATAGATGATAATGTTGAAGAGTGAGGAAAAATGGATGAATGTGGAACTAAAAACCAACCAATGGCCAAGTGCCACTTGTCAAGATGTGAATGGAGGAAAGTTGAGCACATTTTGATGAATGTGCCAATAAATGATATTAGGTGGATTTTGAAATTTATGAAATGACATGTTTGAGAGGGATGAAAATGAATTAAATTCTTCTTGGCTCAATGCACAGGGACATGTAAGAGGAGTTAAATGCTTTGTTGGAAGGAAAAATCCACTTGGAGGGATTTTCAAACTTGGAGGAATATTCCCTTTTGATGTCATGTTGAGGGAAATTAGAAGATTTATTAAATCATTTAAATTATTTACTTGTGCAAGTTGCGAAAGCTAGAGGATGTGATGAATTTTTATTAGATTTAATCATGATTTGATTAATTTAAGAGAGATTAGTTGATGTGACCATTTTGATTTAGGTTTTTGCGTTATTTTAAAAATGAGAAGAATATGATAAAGACTTTAATTAAATAATTTTTTTGATTTATTTAATTAAAGAGGGATGTAATGTTAGCTTAAATTAAACAAGGATTGACTTATTTAATTTAATAGATAGACTTTAGAGAATAATTAAATAAAATTGATTTATTTAATTAAAGCGGGATTATGAGATTAATTAAATAAGATGATCTATTTAATTAATAGAAGAGAACAACTTAATTAGATAAAATTGATTTTTTTAATTAAGAGATGAAATGTGATGAAATTAATCAAATAAGGGTTATTCGTTTAAATAGATAGAAAAGGAGATAATTTAGGATGAAGTAGTGTTAGTAAAATCAAGATCAGGTGCATACAATCAATTGGTACATTTTCCATGTCTACATTTTGCCCCTCTTTGAAGCAATGTACTTGTTGTGTTGGTTCAAAGAATAAAATGCCTCAATCAAAATTCAAAAAAATTCAATTTTTAAAATGCTCCACTCCTGCCCTGGTGAGAAGAAACATGCTGATATACTACCCCTTGAGAGATCAAACATAAAATTTTATCTTTGGATGATCTCACGAAAAAAGAGGACAAGGTATCCAACATGTCTAGAAAGGCTTTAGGATGCCAAAAATGTGCAAAAACATGAAAAAATGATGCAAAACGGCCTTCGGTTGGACAAAAATGAGCTAGGGGTTGAAAACCCTAGCTAGATGACTAAACAAGGTCAAAAAACCCTAACTTTTAGGCTTAAATAGGCCTTGACGAGCCACTTCCAATTTATTTGCACACTTAGTCTTTAGAGAATTCTATAATTTGAGCTATGAGGATTGATCAAGATGGCACAATGCGTGCTTCCACAACACATTTATAAGCGTGTGCGAGTGTACCAGAGGCTTCCCGGAATAGGACCCATGGTATGTCATCTTGTCCTGACTTTGTTTTTTGATTTTTGCATGCATTTATTAGGGTCCAAAGTCAAACAAAGTCAAGCGATGCTATATAGTGCCACTAAAAAGATGAAATCAATGCAATGCAGGCTCAAACTGCATTGTAGGTGCACATAGCGCCACAATGGTGAAGTTTGAAAAATTAGGGTTTGGTGTTGTAGACATCTAAATTTGATTGCTCCCATACAATCAAATTCATCTCTTTATTCGTCCATTCCATCAATATTAATTAATTTATTTAATATTGCACTTTTTGTCCAAAGTCCTTAAAGTATTTAATTTAACAATTAAATGCTTTACCTTACCCCTTTTTCCTCTCTAAATTAGATAAATACATCAATTTATTTAATTTAGTCATTTTAACCTTTTTGAATTAAAATCAATTTAAAATTCTTCTTTTCTCTCTCCTTGTCACATCCTCCATAATCTCTCTCTAATCTGGATTAATCTAATTAATTCACGATTAGGATGTGTATCCTCTTAATCAAGGATTAATTTCACATCCTCCTACATTTTCCACTTGGTTCTAATCTTCCATTAATTATCCTAATTATTTGTTTGCACAACCTTAATCAAGGTCATTAGCCACGTTTAGCATCCCTTTTTAGTCAACCTTTCCATTTTCCTTTCTTGGCATTGACCCTCTTTCCCATGTGAATTTTTAATTCACATTTATTCATCCTAGGTCTCTCTCCTCCCCATTTAATTCACATTTTATCCTTCCAAGACTTCTAGAACATGGGACTTGTCACCTCATCCACATGTGACCAACTCCCACCTTTTTGGAGACCCTCTCTTATCCACTAGATTCTCCCAAGCATGTGAATTTTTAATTCATATTTATTCCTCCAAGGAGTCTTCTCATCTCCCAATGTACTTCCAAGGTACATGTCCTTCCTCCACATCATGTACTCTCCTTCCACATCACCTACAAATCATCTCACCCTTAGCCACTTCACATTCCACATGTCAAAATGTGAGGCCTTGTGAGTCCTCAACTCACCTTATCCCTTCATCTTGGCCTTGTTGGATAAATCTCAACCATTGAATTCTCTAGAGAATTAAAATTTCTCTATAAATACCCCCTCTTCCAAGGCATTTGGGGGAACACTTATCCATTTTGAAACCTTATGCTATCATTTTTTGCACTCATCTAACCATCCATTTTAGCCAATTTGCATTTGCATCCCATCATCTACTTAGTCTTGCATCTAGCTACATCAATAGCCATCTAAGGAGCACACAAAATAATCCAAAATCAAGGGCCAACCAAGGATTTTTAGCTACAAAGAGAAGGTATAACAGTTTTCAATCTTTTTCATCTTATCTCTTTGTATTAACAATTCCTTAGGCTAATCTTGAGGCGTCCCTTTGTGTTTTCTTTCATTGCATTATTGTTTTTCTTTCATATTTAGGAGAGGACTAACATTTAGGATCACATTTCTGGCATGCCCAATGGGACCCACAAGCGGGTTCCTCTATTTAATGTTTGTTGTTGTTGAGGTTGTTTGTAAGAATAGGTCACAGAGGGGCGACTATGCCCTCCTGGTCACTGCAGAAGGACAACTACGCCCTCTTGTTCATTGTAGAAGGGTGATTACGCCCTCTGTTTCACTGTAGAAGGGTGATTACACCCTCTATTTCACTGTAGAAGGGTGATTACGCCCTCTGTTTCACTATAGAAAGGCAATTACGCCATCGGTTTCAATACAGAAAGGCGATTACGCCCTCTGTTTCACTATAGAAGTGCAACTATGCCCTTTAAGTAAACTTTGTTTTCTAACATTTCACTACAGAACGACGACTACACCTCTTGGTTAAACTTTTTTTTCTAACATTTCACTGCAGAAGGGTGACTACGCCCCTTGGTTAAACTTTGTGTTCTAAAATTTTACTTTAGAGGGGTGACTATGCCCTCCTGGTTACTGTAGAGGGGCAACTACGCCCTCCTGTCACTGCAGAGGGGTGACTAAGCCTTTCCTCGACACTATAGGGGGCGAATACGCCCCAAAATAACACATTTTGAGAGGTAAAACGATCATTTTAGCTTAGTTTTTGCTCTATTTTTTTGCTATTTTCATATATTAACCCCCTAACATTGTTTTTTGTAAGGATATTTGTGTTTTTGCTAAAATTTTGTAGCATATTCTTGCGAAGAAAGAAGGGTAAAACAGCTAACATTTGCTTGCAGGACCTTCTGTTTACACAGATTTCCAAAGCTATCCTTGTGGTTTTTCATTAATCTAGGAACATAATTTAATTAGGGGAAGTAATATCTATTGAGTGTTGTGTCTTTCTTTTTGTGTTACCCAAAGGGGGCATTAGTTTGTTTTCACTTTCCCCTTTTCCATATCATCTTTCTAACAAGTTTGTTGCAGCGGGGTAGATACACCCTCTTCCATATTTTGTTTTTAACAAATTTGCTGTAGAGGGGTGACTATGCCCTCCTGGTCACTGTAGAGGGGCGACTACGCCCTCCTAGTTACTGCAGAGGGGCGAATACACCCCAAAACAACACATTTTGAGGGGTAAAACGATCGTTTTAGCTTAGTTTTCGCTCCCATTCTTTATTGTTTTCATATCCTAACCCCCTAACATTATTTTTTGCAAGGATATTTGTGTTTTTGATAACATTTTGTAGCATATTCTTGTGTAATTGATGAAGAACGAAGGATAAAACAACTAACATTTGCTTGCACGGCTATCCATTTGCTTAGATTTTAAAAGCTATCCTTGTTTTTCGTTAATCTAAGAACATAGGTTAATTAGGTGAAGTAATATTCATTGCTTGTTGTGTCTATCTTTTTGTGTCACCCAAGGGGGCATTAGTTTTTTTTCACTTTCCCCTTGCACTTCGTGTGAGCCTGGGGAGTAGTTGGAAACAATTAGTGGCTTCTTTCTAATGGGACTTTCTTGGGGATTTCATCACCCCAAGGGACGATGCCAACCATGCGTACTGGCAAGGTATACAAAGGGGGGAGAGTGAAAGTTGTACCTCAATCTAGTCATGTCGTAATTGGCAGAGCGTCGAAGCTAGGGTGATACCTAGATAGACGTGAAGAGTTGGTCTAAGCCCTTTAGTATCATGTTGGGGTTCCTGACTCACACTTGTGATGGGCTAGTGTTCATGGTTGTACCTCACATGCCGAGAGTGTATTGAGGACTCCCTAGACACCTTGTGCATCCTAGATTAAGATCTTTGTTGTCCATACCCTTAATACTAATTGTAGGATCATGCTTGCTTGAAAGTGCTTTCTTGTGAGAAACCAGTAAACTTTTTGACAAATTGACCTTATTATTGTCATTTTAAGTCCTTACCATGGTCATTTTCATCTAAGTCCCTGTTTGCTGTAGTGGGGTGAAATTTCCCTTCTATTTCCTACAGTGGGGCGAATTTACCCTTTTGTTTATTGCAATGGGGTGAATTTTCCCTTCTGAACAGTGAAAATTGCCCCATTTAGCCTCTAAACCATCGTTTAATCATTTCAAACCTCTGTTTTGTCATTCTAAACCCCCGTTTGATCATTCTAAACCTCCATTTTATCATTCCAAACCTTCGTTTAGCTATTCCAAACCTTCATTTAACCATTCCAAACATCTATTTGACCAAGTAGTCTTTCATCCCTTTCGATCCTCCATTCACTCATTTCGAGTAATCTTTCATCCATTCTAAGTATCCATCTCCTCATTCTGAGAATTGTTCATCCTTTCTAATCAATTGTTTACTCATTTTGAGCTTTCGTTTCTACAACTTTAGAGTCCTTCATCCATTCTAAGTAATCGTTTACCAGTTTTGAGTACTGATTCATCCACTCCTATCATTCATTTTCCCAATCCAATCATCTATTTCCTCAATTTGATTATCTAACACCTTGTTCTAATCACCTGTCTCTTCATTCTAACAACCAGTTTACCCACTTAGAGAGTCCACAAAGCAGTGGGGCGAATTTTCCCTATAGTGGGGTGATCTACCCTATAGTGGGGCGAATTTTCCTTTTAGAAGGGAAAATTTTCCCCTCTGTGAGGGAAGATTCACCCCAAAAGGGAAAATTCACGCCTCTGTGAGGGAAGATTCACCCCAGAAGGGAAAATTCACCCCTCTATGAGGGAAAATTCGCCCCTCTATAGCAAAAACTTGGAAAAAAGACAATAAACATATCCAATTCCCAAATCTGATCGGTGGAACCAATCCCATCATATCCTTCAAACCAATCTTAATATGAGCTTTAATCTAATCCCAATCTGAGCTTTGGTCCATCTAGAAGTCAACCTCCTAATCTGAGCATTCATTCATTCATTCTGATCAATCGTTTACTCATTTCAACCTTTCATCCATCCATTCTGAACATTCATTCCCTCTTTTTTGATCATTCGTTTACTCGTTTCATGTAAATATTCATCTATTTCAAACCTTCATCTATCGTCTCAAACTCTCGTTAGCCATCCCGATCATTCGTTTACTCGTTCCGAGTAAAAATTCATCCATTTCACACCTCCTATCATTTCCAACTCTCATTAGCCATTATGATCATCCGTTTACTCGTTCTGAGTAAACATTCATCCATTTCACACCTCCTATCATTTCAAACTTTTTTTTAGTCATTTTGATCACCTATTTACTCATTCCAAGTAAACATTCATCTATTTCACACCTCCTATCATTTCAAAATCTTGTTAACCATTTCAATCATCTATTTACTTGTTCTGAGTAAACATTCATCCATTTCACACCTCCTTCTATCATTTCAAACTTTTGTTCAGTCATTCTGATCATTCGTTTACTCATTCCAAGTAAATATTCATCCATTTCACACCTCCTTCTATCATTTCAAACTCCCGTTAACCATTCTGATCGTCCGTTTACTCATTTTGAGTAAACATTCATCCATTTCACAGCTCCTATCATTTCAAACTTTTGTTCAGTCATTCCAATCATTTGTTTACTCATTCCAAGTAAACATTCATCCACTTCACACCTCCTTCTATCATTTCAAACTTTCGTTCAGTCATTCTGATCATCCATTTACTCATTTCGAATAAACATTCATCCATTTCACACCTTCTATCATTTAAAACTCTTGTTAGCCATTCCGATCATCCGTTTACTCATTTCAAGTAAACATTCATCCTTTTCACACCCCCTTCTATCATTCCAAACTTTCGTTTAGTCATTCCAATCATTCGTTTACTCATTCCGAGTAAACATTCATCCATTTCAAACCTCCTTTCATCATTTTGAACTCTCATTTTGTCATCTCGGTCATTCGTATACTCGTTCTGAGTAAACACTCATCCATTTCAAACCTCCTTTCATCATTTCAAATTCTTGTTCTATCGTTTCGATCATTCGTTCACTCATTTCGAGTAAACGTTCATCCATTTCAAACATCCTTTCATCATTTTGAACTCTCGTTCTGTCATCTAGGTCATTCTTTTACTCATTCTGAGTAAACGTTCATCCATTTCAAACCTCCTTTCATAATTTAAAATTCTTTTTTTGTCGTTTCAATCATTCGTTCACTCGTTTTGAGTAAACATTCATCCATTTCAAACCTCCTGCTATCATTTCGAACTCTCGTTCAACAATCCTAATCAATCGTTTACTTATTCCAAGTAATCTTTCATCTATTCCAAACCTTCATCTTCTCATTATGAGAATCATTCATCTGTTGTGAGCAGTCGTTTACTCATTCTGAGTAGTCATTCATCCATTTCGATCAATCGTTTACTCATTTTGAGTATTCATTCATCCATATTTATCATTTGTTCCTACAATCAAATCGTCATTTTCCCCATCCAAATCCGGTGAACTTCGTCTTGGGTTATTATCTAAATTGACCTAAGTGTCTGATTTGATCATCATCATCAACATCTACTTAGGATTGTCATTTATCCTGAGTCATTCAGTCATCATCGTCGGCCCAATCAATCCATTTTCACTCTCAAGGTGGATTCGGTGCTGCAATCATCCATTCATCCTTTAATTTGATCAATCAGTATCCTAAGTTACCTAGGATAATCTTCAAATAGGTTTTTCCAATCCCTCTCATCATCCTGTTTGATCCATCATTTGATCTTATCAAATCCAATCCAATCCAATCGCATCCTTATCCAATCAACTTTAACCCAATCAATCTACTCCCATCTTGAGGTAGATTTAGTGTCATAATCATCCTTTGATAATTGATCCTATCATCAGAATCAATCCCCTCGCATCATCCAATCATCCTAATCTAAGCTTTAATCCAATCCCAATCTAAGCTTGACCTAAATCCTAATTTGAGCTTTAGTCTGTTCCCATCCAAAATATTTTATCCATCCTCTTTATCCTTTTATCATCATGAATCCTTATCCTCCATCAATAGTAGTCAAGCGAAACCCTAATTATGTCGACAACGATAACGAAAGTCTTGTCAATCAAGAGGAATATGACATAGATTCTCTTGACACTATCATTGCTAGTAAGCTTTCTCCAGTGGCTTTCTAAAATCCAATCACCCCTTCAAGTTATCCCATTATTTCTTCATCCATGCCTAATCATGCTCCTTATGCTGCTGTTGACAAGGGATATCCATCATATCCATCATATCCATCATATCCTTCATCTACATCATCCTTTTATCCAATACCCACATCCTCTTATCCTAGTCTGCCATCACAATACCCCTATCCTAATCCCCCGTCCACATCCTCCTATCTCAATCCTTCATCCGCATATACCCACTACCCTAATCTTCCATACCAATCTGCTCACCCTAATCCTACATTCACACCTTCCTATCCTAATCCAACATCCACACCAACCTATTCTAGTCTAACATCCAAATTTCCCTATCTCAATCTGCCACCTCAATCTTCCCATCCTAATCCACCATCCCAATACCCTTACTACAATCCACCACCCACATCCTCATGTCCTAATTCACCATTCCAATACCCCTATCTTAACCCTTCATCTAATCTTAATCCCCCATCTATTCCCAATCCTGCATCCAATTCCATTCCCCCATCTAATCCTAGTCCACCAATCCATAATCCCTCATCCACTCCTACCATTGCATCTCAGCCTAGAGTATTCAAGTTTCTCACTCTAGATCTTCTCCAAGGACTTATAGCAAATAAGACATCTCCCACTCCACACCTTCAAGTTGTGGAATCATGCCATCCCAACCCATCATCCATGATCATTAGTGACGAGACCCTTCCCCACCCAACACCTATGATTGATGATACCACCCCTAGCACCACTCAAACTATTGAAACCATCACATCCTCTAAATCCACTGAGTCCCCATCTCCTACTCTGAGATTTTCCAAGCCCATCAAAGATTACCAAATTTGACCCACTCCTCCTACACCTAGATCCTCCCAATCCATCATAGATCCACAAATCCAATCCCCCCCTTCCACTCCTAGTATCACCACAATCCATCCTCTTGAACTTCATGAATCCTCCATTTGTCCACCTCACCCACTTGGGGAGTCCATCCAACATTCCTCCATTATCATCCCTCTCACATAATGTGAGTCATGCCAAGAGCTTGATCCAAAGCATGCAATATCCCCTCCTCCACATTAAGATTCTACCAACCCATCTAGTCCATATCAAGATCATAGTCTCCCATCCGTTCCATCCCATGATCCCCTTGTCACTCAAGCTCCAATCACTCCATCTCCATCACATGAGCCCTTATCACCTGCTATCACAAATCTAGATCCTATCATATCCCCTAATCCCTCTCCTAATATCGCACATCCAAATGTTGCTATCCCATCATCGCCTAAAACTGCTATCCCCACACCGCTTGCATATCCCCTTGGTACTCTCACATTCTTCCATGGGGGCCTCCTCGTAGAAGAAGAACAAAACATATACACCACCTATCCCCCCACCTAATAATGGACTAGCATCATTCTTCTAGAACAACAAAAATCTTGTCCTAGGTCGAATGCTCAAGAGAATGAACTATCAAGGAAAAGGTTTAGGCCTTCATGAGCAAGGTATTATAGATCCCATCCAAGCTAAAGAACATTTGTATATACAAGGTCTTGGATGTACTACTCACAACTTGCAATCCAAGAATGTTGGTACAATCTCCACACATCTTCCCCGATCATCTTCTAAAAAGATAAGAGGCTCCTCCCATAACTCCACTATATTGTTTGTTGTCATCCCCCCTCCTCCATCATATCGCTTCAAAACAACCACCCATATTCCTCCATCATCCGCTCCATCCATTTTGGGTCCTTATGTTCCCTTGTCCCCCATCACATATACTTCAGGTCCTAAGTCCATTTTGGGCCCTTACATCCTAAAATCACCTCCTCCATCTCGTCCTATTATCCATCCATCACCTATCCATGTCACCCATCATAACTGTCCCACTCTTTTGATCCCTAATTAGGATCAACAAAGTCACGTACCTACACATCCTCCATCCACATATCATCCTCCAAATCCTACCTTTTCCCCACCATTCATATTCTCTCCACATCATCCATCCACTCGCACCCATCCCATTGCTACTAAAAGCACTTTGGATGCCAAAGTACAAATTCATAAATCTAAACATCCACATTAATCAAATGCTCCTCATGTCCCCTCTAAAAGACATGTTGAAGAAAAGAGAAATCAAATCCAAAATCCAAATCAAATCCATAGGAAACAAAGGCCCACCAAAGAAAAAATCACAACCATGTGGATCCCAAAGAAAAAAGATGCAATGCCTTCAAATGAAGCATCCATAACAACATCCAAAGTTGCTACTCCAAAAGCTAATCATGAAAATCCTCCTAAATCCATTTTGGGTCCTTATGTCCCAAAATTTTCTATCACCTCTCCTCCATTACCTCCATATCCTCCATTACACCCTTCATTAGCCCCACATCATCCAACCATTAATCCTCCTATCCTTTCACACCCCCAACCACATGTGCCATTGTTGGTCCTAAACATGCCTCCCCATCATATGTTTACTCCATCATTCCATCCATACACTTTCCAACATCCCATCCATTATTCCACATACCTCCCCCAAGCAAATCCCTTTAATACCTGCCCTTGCATAATTCATCCATTGTCATAACTAAGGTTGTACCAACATCCAATAGTCACTTCAAACATGGGCTCTTAATACTTTGTATGGTATTTGATGCTTGATTCCTTCATCCACCTCCTTATCGCATGTCTTCTAAATCCGCTTATCTACCTCCCTATCCTTATCCATATCCTTTTGCATAATATCCAGAAAGTCAAAAATCCAAAAAAACAAACAAATCCACAAAAATCCAAAAAAAAAGAGTCAAAAATCCACAAAATAAAAAAGTAAAGAGAAATAATTCGTCCAATGGTAAAAACTTGGAAAACAAGCGCCTTGGATAAGTACCGTGATGAAAACCTAGAAAACAAGCATCATGCGTAAATCCCCATCCATCCTTTTCCACACTTGGGGGCAGCTTCCTGATATGCATTCCCTCCATCCGCTATGCTTCCAACTATGCACCCATCTTCTTGCTATACATCATCTTCATTCATCCCCTCCATCCCACCTATCTTCCGTGTCGTACCATCATATCCCATTTATCTCCCATCCCTCCATCCTTCTTGTGATCTTGATCAAAATAGGGGCACCTATCTATGCATGCTTTGGACACCTCTTGGTATACATTCCCTTCATCCATGCTCTATCGTATTCCTTAGTCACCCATCCTATCCTCCTCTAGTTATCTCCTTTATCTTCCCATCCACTCGTCTTCCATCCCTCATGCCTCATCATACATGACATATCTAGAGTGGGGGCATCTACTTCCTTTGTGACATAGTCCTTGGAGACCTCATTTATCATAACATCCCTTCATCTTCCTATTCATCTATCACAACATCCCTTCCATCTCCCCATCCTTATCTTCCTATCCATCTATCCTAGCATCCTTTTGATCTCCCAATCCTTATCTTCCTATCCATCCAAACAATCCCTTCCATCTCCCATCCCTATCTCTACATCCATTCTTTCATCCTTATCCTCATCTCATCTCACAATCTCTTGTCATTAGTATCTGGCTATAGGCCTCCCTCCATGCAACCCAATGCCATTTATCTCATCGCCATCACTTCTGCTTCTTTTACACATCTTTCCAATCTCCTATCCTTTCTCATCATTCATCTCTCTATCATATCATCCTCCCAATTCATTTTGATGATTTGGACCACTATCCCATTCCTAAGCTTCGTGTGATCACCATCATCATCCTATCTGATCCAACAGGTCTATCTTGACTCATCGTATTGGTCCCATCATTTTATCCCCTTATCAGTGATCATCTTGCCATCCTTTATCCATCATTTATCTTTGATCTTTTGTCGAACTATGTAGCCCCTTTGCTTTCATGTAGGCAAGGTTGATCCTTTGATCCATTCCCAGGGCTCCTTTATCATCTGTCTTTGGTCGTTCTGCTTCTATCTGCCTTGTCTTAGTCCTCTATCAAGGTCTTCATTGTCCTCTTCTTGCTTTTATCTATGGTCAGTTATCAACCTTTTATCAAACTATGAGGGCTCTGCACTTTCACATAGGCAAGGCTAATCTTTGATCAACCCTTGAGCCCCTAGGTCTTTAGGGTGTGTCAGTCTCATGTCTTGTCTCTCTTGAGCCGTGTCGTCAAGCTATGCCCTTATCTAGTTGGTTCTTAACAAACAAGATCCACTTGTATCATCAAATCCAATTGGTTCTGAGTATCCTGTGTCATATTAATCTTACAGTTTAGTATCCATCATTGGTCTCAATAGGATGCATCCTTCCTAATAGACCTCATCAATCCCATCCATGCCCTTGATCCTATGGCAAATGGCGTTTTGAATTTGATTGCGATCTTTTGATTGCTTTTTGTTTTTGTTTATCAGTTGAGCTCCCTATCATCACTTGTCAAGGCCACCATGATCCATCATATTATGGTGCGTTTTGACTGGTTAACATAGGGGCATATGTTGATCTTTTATTTTTGTTGTCTATTGGGACATCCCTTTGTGCTTGCGGTTATCCCAATGCCTGGCCCAACTAAAGTCTTTGTCACTTTGGGGTGTTGGGATAGCCTTCTTGTCTGTTGTGCATTAGACACCAATCTACCTTGGTCCATCATACCTTGGTGTATCATGTCTTATATTATATCAAAACTCAGTGCTCCAAAGATGGAAAATTGTATTAGGATTGTGTTTCATGGTCATTACTGTTGCATTGCAGTCACCCTATGATTTTGGTTGTGCAAATACTTCACATCTCTTTTTCTTCTCTCTTAGTTTCTTTTTCCTCCCCCCTCCCGCTTCGCCCTAGTCAGGGAAAACCTATCTTCCAGTAGGGGCGAGTGCACCCTCGTCAGGGTGGGTGTGCCCCTATGCTAGGGCGAGTGCACCCTAGGACCCTAACTTCCCAGGGCCATCATTTGTAAACTGTGTGTTCGATCGACTCCGTTCAAATGTCAATCTTCTTGGTTTTTCATGCTCTTTCCAATGACATATACCATGTCATACTTTCGAGAAGTCACCTTGGGCTAGGGTGAGTACACCCCAACCCTTGCCAGGGTGAGTGTGCCCCTACGCCAGGGCAAGTGCGCCCTAGGGCCCTAACTTCTCGAGGCCGCCATTTGCAAACTGTGCGTCCGATCGACTCCATTCGACCGCTAGTCTTCTCAGTTTCTCGTGCTCTTTCCAATGACATATACCATGTCATACTTTCTAGAAGTCACCCCAAGCCAAGGCGAATATGCCCCAACCCTCATTAGGGTGGGTGTGCCCCTATGTCGGGGTGAGTACGCCTCAAAACCCTAACTTCTCGAGGCCGCCATTTGCAAATTGTGTGTCCGATTGACTCCGTTCAAACACCAATCTTCTTGGTTTTTCATGATCTTTCCAATGACATATACCATGTCATAGTTTCAAGAAGTCACCCCAGGCCAAGGAAAATATGCCACAACCCTCGCTAGGTGGGTGTGCTCCTGCGCCGGTGTGAGTGTGCCCCGGGACCCTAACTTCCTGAGGTCACCATTTGCAAGTTGTGTGTTCAATCGACTCCATTCGAATGCCAATCTTCTCAATTTTTCGTGTTCTTTCCAATGACATATACCATGTCATACTTTCGATAAGTTACCCTGGGTCGGGGCAAATAGGCCCTAGCCCTCTCCAGGCTGGGTGCGCCCTAGGCCCCTAACTTCCCAGGGCCACCATTTGTAAATTGTGCGTCTAATCGACTCCATTCAAATGCCAATCTTCTTGGTTTTTCATGCTATTTCCAATGAAATATACCATGTCATACTTTTGAGAAGCCACCCTAGGCCAGGGCGAATACACCCCAGCCCTTGTCGTCTCAGTTTTTCGTGCTTTTACCAATGACATATACCATGTCATACTTTCAAGAAGTTGCCCCAGGCTGAGGTCAATACACCTTAGCCTTTGCTGAGGCGGGTGCCCCCTGCACCAAGGAGAGTGCACCCTAGGCCCCTAACTTCCCAAGGCCGCCATTTGCAAATTGTGTTTCTGATCGACTCTGTTTGAACGCCAATCTTCTCAGTTTTTCATGCTCTTTCTAATGACATATACCATGTCATACTTTCAAGAAGTTTTGTCAGGCTAGGGTGAATACGCCCTAGCCCTCGCTAGGGCAAGTGCACCCTAGGCCCTTAACTTCCCGAGGCCACCATTGAAAATTGTGCGTTTGATTGACTCCATTCGAATGCCAATATTCTCAAATTTTCATGCTCTTTCTAATGACATATACCATGTCATACTTTCAAGAAGTCACCTAAGACCCCTTTTCCTTCCCCATTAGCCTCCTCGAGGGGGCATACCCTATCATTCCTCTTCATTCCTTCGTCATGAGCCTTCTCCCGCGAGACTGGGCATCCCCTTTCACTTCCCTTCACTTAGGCAGCTCATTCAATCTCTTTCATGTTGGGGCATCAAGTCCTATCACTTCCTTCATCATCTGCATTTTATTTTTCTTTGAAACACTATTATTCTAACAATATCTTGAAGAGGGGCAAAACGTAGACATTTAATTTTGACCACTCCCATATGATCAAATTCATCTCTTTATTCGTCCATTCCGTCAATATTAATTTATTTAATTAATATTGCACTTTTTGTCCAAAGTCCTTAAAGTATTTAATTTAACAATTAAATGTTTTACCTTACCCTTTTTTCCTCTCTAAATTAGATAAATACATCAATTTATTTAATTTAGTCATTTTAACCTTTTTGAATTAAAATCAATTTAAAATTCTTCTTTTCTCTCTCCTTGTCACATCCTCCATAATCTCTCTTTTATCTGGATTAATTTAATTAATTCACGATTAGGATGTGCATCCTCTTAATCAAGGATTAATGTCACATCCTCCTACATTTGCCACTTGCTTCTAATCTTCCATTAATTATCCTAATTATGTGTTTGCACAACCTTAATCAAGGTCATTAGCCACATTTAGCATCCCTTTTTAGTCAACCTTTCCATTTTCCTTTCTTGGCATTGACCCTCTTTCTCATGTGAATTTTTAATTCACATTTATTCATCCTAGGTCTCTCTTCTCCCCATTTAATTCACATTTTATCCTTCCAAGACTTCTAGAACATGGGACTTTCACCTCATCCACATGTGACCAACTCCCACCTTTTTGGAGACCCTCTCTTATCCACTAAATTCTCCCAAGCATGTGAATTTTTAGTTCACATTTATTCCTCCAAGGAGTCTTCTTATCTCCCAACGTACTTCCAAGGTACATGTCCTTCCTCCACATCATGTACTCTCCTTCCACATCACCTACACATCATCCCACCCTTAGCCACTTCACATTCCACATGTCAAAATGTGAGGCCTTGTGAGTCTTTAACTCACCTTAGCCCTTCATCTTGGCCTTGTTGGATAAATCTCAACCATTGAATTCTCTAGAGAATTCAAATTTCTCTATAAATACCCCCTCTTCCAAGGCATTTGGGGGAACACTTAGCCATTTTGCAACCTTATGTTGTCATTTTGTGCACTCATCTAACCATCCATTTTAGCCATTTTACATTTTCATCCCATCATCTACTTAGTCTTGCATCTAGCTACATCAATAGCCATCTAAGGAGCACACAAAATAATCCAAAATCAAGGGCCAACCAAGGAGTTTCAACTGCAAAGAGAAGGTATAACTGTTTTCAATCTTTTTCATCTTATCTCTTTGTATTAACAATTCCTTAGGCTAATCTTGAGGTGTCCCTTTGTGTTTTCTTTCATTACATTATTGTTGTTTTTGAATATTTAGGAGAGGACTAACATTTATGATCATAGGTGCAAACTGCACATACATGCCATTGGTGCCATGACGTTCTTGTTTGGATTTTAGGGTTAAGAGGTCAAACTAGGTTGTTGACAAACTACACTGTAGTGACAAAGTTTGAAACATTTAGCTTCTAGTGGCACAGTTTGAAAGTTTCAAACAATGACACAATTGTAGATAGCGACAAATTTTCTATTTCAATCGTGTAAACCTAAAATAGGATCCTAATTTTTAACAAAACTTGACGCAGTGACTTTACTAATGTAGGAGGACATGGAGCCAATCCATTCATGGGAGCCCAAGTTATCCATTTTTGCCAGATTGACCCAAGATTCTCCTCTAGATGAGATACATTAGGAGCACCTTGGGGCAATCGGATTATCGTACATCGCTTATGCCCCTCTGATTAGGACACACTTAGGGATGGTGACAACACTAGTAGAGCACTGGCATAGCGAGACATCTTTGTTTCACCTTCCCATCGATGAGGCCACAGTGACCCTAGAGGACATGTGGTGCATTACGACTGCCTATTCATGGAGAGAGTGATTTATGACATGGAGGTCGGTAGGGATGCCTGCTATGACATCATGGGCCAAAACGAGATTATTTTTTTAGAGGGCCAGATCGAGATCGAGTGGTACAGAGTTGTGGTACTTCCTTTCAAATTAATAGTAGCTACAATCATCTCGGGACTCGTGGCACCAGATCAACACAGGCAATACTTCAGCCCAAGATGGGGGCTTGCTTGGGAGTGGATGCTCTAATGGAGAGAGTGCTTCACCTAGGGGCCAGTGATGTTGGCCTCCCTATACCATGATCTTCATGATTTTACATACATCAATAGCAGGTCCATCGGCTCAGGGGTCACATTGCTGCATATTTGGTTCTGGGAGCACATTGTAGTGCTTTGTCCTATGAGAGTCGTTCCCATAGACATGGAGCCCGATGACCCGATCGTCTGGATATACAAGGGTGGACTATCATTTTCTCGCGCAGGAGTAGCAGGCATCCAACACTAGCGGTGGGTCATCGATGAGATGACAGTTTTCACCTAGAGACCCTATCTTGGTTAGCCAGCTTGGTATGACGATGTTCAACAACTATTCTTTGTCTGATAGGACCACCTGATGCAAGGCAGGGAGCACATGATGATTGAGAGGTATCATCCTGACAGAGTGGCTCGCCAATTTGGGGACGCACAAGATCAACCCGATGACCATACATGGCCATCTTTGCACATACTATGAGGGATATGACATGGGGTCAGATGATCCTGGCAACAGATGCAATTTAGAGCTTCATGAAGCTAGTGGCTAGGTCGCGGCCTTATAGTCAGGGATAGGTAGACCCAGGGACCACACATGCATATAGAGATTGGTTCCGTCCTCCAGTTTGATTGACAGTGTCAAGTGCATAGATTATGAGGAGATCGAGAGGCCGAGGTGCAGGAAATAGGTGGGGTCGAGCAAGGAGGGGAGACAGTGATGGAGATGGTGACAACGACATGGATGGTGGTAGAGGTAGAGGTAGAGGAGGAGGAGGATCACCTCCTCATTAGCCAGAGTAGCATAGGGATGGTCACCAAGACTAGGACAGGCAACAAACACCACCTAGAGATGGTCATCAGGATCAGGGTAGGCAGCCGACACCACCTAGAGATAGTCATCGGGATCAAGGCAGGCAGCTGACACCACCCAGAGATGGTCATCTGGACCAACCACCACCACAACTGGACCCTAGGGATGGGAAGATTTTACAACTTTAGGCTCAAATACAGGGTTTGCAGGGACAGGTTGCTGCATTGAAATTTGAGAGGGATCAACTGAGGACTGAGCGGGACCAGGTTGTTCAATAGAGACAGGCTGTAGAGTTACATGCAACATAGGAGATGGGCTAGAGATAGTAGCTAGAGAGTATGATTGCATCCTCCTCCAAGAGCACAATGTCCTTATGGGCATACCAGGATGTCATCCGAGAGGCAGATTATTATCATGTGCACTACTATTAGGTTGTGCCCCGAGTAGGGCAGGCCCTTGACTATTCGTAGTAGATAGGATATAGGCCTATAGAGGGTCACAAAGAGAGGCTAGGTGATGATGGGAGCAGCCAGCAGGGCTAGCTCATTTTGATCAGACATGATTCTTTTTTGTGATTCATGGGCTCATTTCTTATAGCCCCATGGGCAATTGTACCTATACTAATATACACACATGATCCCAATTTTGTACCATGACAATGTATTATTTTGATAATATATGAGATGATATGATTTGATCCAATGTATGATGTTCCCTATTTTATTTATGCATTTATGGATGGATGTTTTACTTTCTATATGTGATGGTCTAAATGTGATGCAATGATTCTATCCTAATTGATGCAATGCAATGTATTTTTCTATATGGTGTTTGTGATGCAATGATTTATGGATGCATTTAAATTTCAGTATCTTTTCTTATGCAATTTTGATGATGATGTATGGATAATTCAAATGTTATGATATGCAAATTCTTAGACTAACAAATCTATATTATGCACCTAATGTATAATGATGATGAAATGTATGAGATGTGATATTTTTCTTTTTCAATACTTTTCTCATGTATGATATGGCGATGCATTTATGGATGACATGATGATGCATACATGGATGAGGATGCCTATATGAGGATGCACAAGATATGATATGATAATGTTTATGTTATAATGCTTTTATGTTTATGTGATGGATGCAAATGTTTGGTTTATGAGATGCTTTGAATAACCAATCTATATTATGCCATGATAAAATGCAATGCATGTGAGATGATTTAATGTTTCCTATATGATATGATATGCACTATGCTGACGGTTTGTGGATGCAGGATTGATGCATTAGCGATGATTTTGATTAACTATCATGGTACCATGTTAGTGTGGAAAGAAGATAGAAGAAAGAAGAGGATCTAACAAGTGAAAAAGATGATGATGATGATTTGCTTACCAAGAATTGGGATTTTAAAAGGGCTATTTACCTTATGTTTGATAATACACATAGGCACAATGCATCAAGGTATAAAGAACCAGACGGCGTTGTACCTAGTATGATGGAATTTGACTCAAAAATCAGATAGGAGTACTCCTGTTCATACCTGGTGTACGATACCTTATTTAAAATGAAGTTCAAATATTCCAAACATCTCAGATCAAAACATAGGAAGGCAAGCCTTCCTATGTTTTCAACAAGACACCTAGAACATCCTCCCACATCCAAACAAAGCACACATGACCAAGTTATATTACAAGAATATCCAACAAGAATAGTAGATAAAAAGATCATGATCGTTGCCCCATTCCTTTCTCTCTAAATCCCTTTGTTTGGGACATCATCTAGAGGTCATCGAAATGAGCACAAATAAGATAAGTCAAAAAGACCTAGATAAAGCAAACACGCTAATTTTCTTCATACCACTAGCCAAGACTAAACTATAGTGATGCCTAATGTTGATGTTCATTGTAGGAAGGATTCAACCTAGGACATGATGATATTAGATGATTGATTTGGGACTAATTGGATGATAAGCTATTGATACGAAAATTTGACCAACTTGTTTACTTATTGACCTAGACTTGAGACCTTGACGATTGAGTTTTCACTTTTGACCTGCTAGACTTGTTTCTAATTGTTTCACCAAGGGTCAAGGATGACGATGATTTATTATGAGTGATGTTTATTTAAGGTGAAAGCGAGATGGGGATGGATGGATTTTTTCAAATATTTGGATTTTTTTGGAGTTTTGAAATGTTTTGAGGTTTTTTTTGGTATTTTTGAGTTTTTACAAATGTTTTGATTTTCAAATTTTCTAATGTTTTGGGATTTTTTGAGATTTTAACCAAGAGACTAACCTAAAAACCTATCCTAGGGGCCTTGGGGGCTAATCAATAGATTATTCTTGCCTACATTATACATGCAGAGACCACATAGTTTGACTGACACATACTCGATTATTGATGAGATATGAACAAATGGATTGTCAGTTTATTATGACGGACTCCTAAAAGATTGGCCTAAGTGTCTCAGGGGATGATCAAAGATCAACTTTGCATACATTCAGATCTTGGAGACACGTACTTTGACAAGATGACTTTGTCTTTGAATTTTTGTATAAGAAAAAATTTTCACCCTATGTGCAATTCCCCTTTTTTCCCTTTCCCACTTTAGAAAATCAAAGTTGGAGGCTTAATTCCACCTAAGCCTGATTTGGTTTATCAAGGCATGTTTCAAGAAGCCTTGCAAAAGATCCTCTTGCCTTCTTTCACTAGGTTGACAAATGTTGATGTGTTGATGGAATATATTCATGTGGATTCGCTAAACATTATGTTCTATCCGCAAGAGCTCCCATCTCTGGAAGTACAGAAGCAAGAGGATCCTCTAATGATTATAGTTAATATTATTAAAATTGGCATTAGACATACTCTCATTGATGTCGGTTTGGTACTCAATGTGTGTAGTATTGATTTATTGCCTAAGATTAATATTGACTCATCCTCTATTAATACTTCTTCTGTTGTTATTCATGGGTTCAATAATGTTGTGCGACAAGCTCTAGGTACAATAGTATTACCTTTGCAGCTTGGACCCGTTACTATACCTACCCTTGTATATGTTATGGAAGAAGAGCTACCTTATAACCTTCTTGGTAGACCATGGATTCACACTATGGGTGCAGTCCTATCTACCTTACATAAGTCAATTAAGTTAATTTGTAACAATAAAGTAGCCATAGTTAAAGTTGACCCTGAGGCTATGCACTTATGTGAGATAGCAGTTGTTGGTTGAGCTTCAATAGTTCCTACTCTTATTCCTTCAGTATCTTCTAGTGTGTCAATGTTTACTCCTACAACACCTTCTACAAAGGGTGCTCTTGACAGAAATGTCTCTAAGAAAGATCCTTCTAAAGCAAGCAGTCCTAAGTGTGCTCCTTCTACCTCTCCTCAAAGGAACACATGTCTCAGTGATGATTGGGGTTCCTTAGAATTTATAGACTCCTTTTTTGGGGAATATAAAGCTGACCCGATCCACTTAGACCTTCTGACATCATCATCCACACCCACTATCAAATATGTTCATTCTTTTGTATCGCAAGGCAACGTGGATGAAAATTGTAATTTTCTTGGTGTTGATCCTCCTTCTGAGGAAGATGACACACTTTTATTAAAGAGGTTAACTCTGGTAGTCCTATCAAGAAGGTTGATGGTGATCCTATAGAAGAGTGTGATCCCCCTTGCTGGAATAACACTCTCTACAGAGATCCTCCGTTTTCTTCTACCTTCATATCTTCTTCTTGCAAGAAGTCAAACCCTTTTCCATGAGAGAAAGGGTCGCTTCCTACTCCTCATCCTTTATCAGAACAAGAGTGTATTTTGTTGCAACTTCTAAAAGCCCGCTTAATCACTCTTCCTTCTCCTACATGCAAGAAAGTTCATAAGCATAAACATTCTTTATGTACGTACCATCGAGTGCTTGGCCATTCCACTAGTGAATGTAAGGCCTTGAAGGACAAAATAAAAATTCATGATTCAGGTGCCATCAAACTCCCATTTGATTGATGCACCTACCTTTACTTTGAATGACAAGTGATATCGAGGTTTACCTCTATCTTATTCAAAGTATCTTGCATAGTTCTCCTCCCCTATATGTTGGGGGCAATGATAACTCATTTCAGAGATGTGTTTCCTTCTTAAGGGCCCCTCTCTTCGCTCTCTCTTTTAATTGAAGCGTCCCTTGAGTGGAACCCTCGTCCTCTTCTAAAGGGTTCCCAAGAGACCTCTTTGAAAGTATTTCTTTGAATAAAATCTTCACATCTAGCTTGGGGGTAGCCTAACTAGATCTTACCCTTCAAACAACGCATCCCTTGAGTGGACCCCTCTTCTTATGTTGGGTTCCCGAGAGAGCCCTTTGAAATTTTTATTTTTTGCATGACAGGCTGCTTTTAGACATATTCCATCTACGAGTAGACATGTCACCACTTTTTTAGATGTGTTCTATCTACGAGTAGATGTATCGACGCTTTAGACATGTTCTATCTAAGGGTATACATGTTGATGCTTTCTTAGATGCATTCTATCTACCGGTAGACATATTGACGCTTTGGACATGCTCTAGCTGCAGGTAGACATGTCGCCACTTATTGACTCTATAGAATCCGCTTCCTTGAGGTTTCTTTCATGTGAGAGTTCTTGAAGGACACCTTCCTTGCAGGTCTGTGGGTCTATAAGGTAATTTTTTGGCATCTCCCATGCAAGAGATCTTGGGAGTTTCCTTCCTTGTAGGTTTGTGGGCTTGTGAGATGCTTTTCGGTGATACGGGTTTCCTCCTTGAGCAGGGTTTTCTTTTATCACCTTATTTTGTGGTGTGGGTTCTACTCCTGAGCGGGTTTTTCTTTTACCACACACTTTTTGGTAATACAGGTTTCCTCCTTGAGTGGGGTTTTCTTTTATCACCTTATTTTATTGTGCGAGTTCTACTCCTGAGTGGATTTTTCTTTCACCACATTCATTTTGGTGATACAGGTTTCCTCCTCGAGCGGGGTTTTCTTTTATCACCTTCTTTATGGTGCGGGTTCTACTCCTGTGTGGGTTTTGCTTTCACCACGCACTTTTCGGTGATATGGGTTTCCTCCTTGAGCAGGGTGTGCTTTTATCACCTTCCTAGTAGTGTGGGTTCTACTCCTGAGTGGGTTTTTCTTTCACCATGTGCTTTTTCTCTCTCTTCTCTCTCATATATACTGAATCAAAGATTTTTATCTTCTTCATCCTGAGTATATGCTCCTCTTTCTTTATCTCCAAGTTATTCTATGTATTGTTTGGGGATGACACATATTACTAAGACAACCTTTTTTCATTCAGGTCTCTTTCACTCTACTGACTCAAAAAATTTAGCTTTTTATGCTCTAACGATGCTATCTGTTGCAGGTTCTTATTGCCAAATGTATTATTTGCTTCCTCGACGGTTCAAGTATACATTTCTAACCCTACCCTTTCTTGATCTACTTTACTAAGCACTCATCAGTGTTAGTGCTCGCTAAAGTGGGGGAAAATGTATAAAATAAAATTTGCACCCTATGTGTAATTCCCTTTTTTCCCCTTGTCCACTTTAGAAAACCAAATTTGGAGGCTTAATTCCACCTAAGCCCACTATTTGCATCACACTTGGTACATGTTTTGAGCATTGGTGGAGGAATTTCTATCAAGGATGCCTACATGATGTGTAGACATCTGCACAATGTGCTTACGTCCTTGACAGAATCTCACATTTGGAGCCTACAAAGGCGTTACACTTCCCATTAGGGGTCGACTTGTAATGCCCTACTCAACCAACCGACCCAAATATGTTCGTTTCCTTCCTCATTCCTTCATAATTAGTCTTTGAACTTGCATTTGGAGCTTGGATGAAGGGTTGGAAGATCTCTTCTCCACTTATGGACTTCATACACAAGCTTCACAATCTCTCTCCAAACACTTTACACTTCATAATAGCAACACCAACACTCCACCACGTCAGTAGAGAAAGTGTGGAACAAAACACCATTGCATCAAAGGCTTGAGCTCCTCTCATTTTCTCCCCCATGCAACCTTGAGTGCTCTCGATGGAGGTGGTTAAGCTTTTACTCCTCTCCTCTATTACTTGGTTGAGTAGCATAACACTGTTTTGTAGTGTTTTAAGTGCTCTTTACTCCATTTCTACTTTTCTATCTAGTTTTTCGTGGAGGTGGGAACACCAAAATGAGGTCTAACTAAGGCAAACCCCTATACATCCCCAACATTCTCTCCCTCTTGTGTGTAGGTTTTGAAGACTTTCATTTGGTGGAAGCTTCATCATCCACACGATTGTAAGTATCTTCTTCCTTTCGTCTCCTTATCTTTTTCAATTCTACTACTTTATTGCATTGACGTCAATGTAGAAAGCAGATGACAGTATGGCACGCTGGCGTCTCAATGGTGCGTTGGCATCTCATACGGAACAGAGAGCGAGTTTATCACAAAAAACAACTAAGTGACTACTTATTATCTAATTGTTGAGAACTGACAGAGTGTAGGGAAATGATATTTGGATGTTTTTGATTTTTTTGAAATATTTTGAGGTTGTTTTTAGTATTTTCAAGATGTTTGCAAATGTTTTGATTTTCAATTTTCCAAATTTTTTTTGGTTTTTGAGTAATTTTATGACTTTTTTGGGTTTTGTGTCTCAGGGGCTGATCAAAGATTAGCCTTTCCTATGTTTAAGCTAAGAGATGACGTAGTTCAAATTTTTGACTTTTTTCCACTTTGTGACCTATTTTGCGATTTTGATATGTTTTGGATGTTTTTAGATTTTCTTGGTTTTTTGAATGTTTTTGGATTTTCACATGATTTTGACAATTTGGATATGGATATTTCTGATGATATCAATGATCTATTTTGGGATTTTTTTTAAAACCAAGCTAAGGTTGATTGATTAGATTGATGGATTGATGATGATAACATTACTGAGGATACACAACAATGCAAGGATAGTGTTAATCAACACAAGGATTGATTGATCTAGATTGATGATGTTAACATTGTTGAGGATACACAACAATGCAAGGATAGTGTTAAGAAACAAAAGGATTGGGAAGGATATCCCAAGATGATGATGGATTGGATTTGATTGATCAATATTTTGAATCTTGGTTTGGAACAAAAGTTGGTTTGAATGATTTGATGTGATGTTGATGTGAAAATTAGAGGTGACTAATATTGATTGTTTGGATTGATGTTCAATGAAAGATAATGCTTGATAAGAAACATCCTCTTGTCAAAATATGCCATGGGTTAGTGATTTGGATTTTGAATCACAAATGCTTTGACCAATTTTGATTTTACATTTTCCAATGTTTGGATCACCACATAAGTGGGAGGATATAGATCAAGATTTATTCCCGAAGAAAGATGTAAATATTTTCCTCTAGTGTCTAGCAATGTATGGAATGCCATGGTTGGATGCTTGGATAGGTGTGTGGATGCATGGATATGGTAAGCACATAAAGGATGCCAAGGATTATCTTGTGACAAGATAAGGTGTTCGAACAAAGGATTCCCATTTGGATAGTGCTTCATGGATTAGATAATGTTGGGTAGGATAGGATCAATGAAACTGACTTGTGTCAAGATTTTTACCATAAGCAAGTGTAAAGTGTGCACCAAACTTTCATAAAGATCAAGATAATTTGGACTATGGATGTAAAATGGATTGGATAAATGGTTCATGAATTTATTATGGATGAGATGGATGGGATGAGATGCTTCTACTTGAAGTGGCACACACAAATGCTAGATTCTACACATGATTCATGTTTTCCAGGTTTTCATCATGGTACTTTCCCAAAGTGCCACCATAGTGGTTTTCACTAGAGGATGATTTTTTTCTTTACTATTTTCAATCCTTTTTTCTGATTTTTTTTTTGGATTTTTATATTTTTTTAATTTTTTGAAAGATTTTAAGCTCATCCTGAACCACCTGGTGGTGTTGATGTAGATGCATATTTCATAATGTTCCATCGATATCCTACTTGAAGAAGTTACTTTTCTAAGATACATGCACTTGAATACAACTTTTGAGATTCCTGATCTACTTTGTTGATATCGGAGTGAACTTTGTCTTTGTGCACATATCACAATAGAATTCCTTATGAATCCTTATGATGAAGGGTGGTTGCCAATACATGGTCAATGTGAGAATTGGATATCATGCGTGGAGGCATGGATGGAGTGTGTTTAGGAATAAAAGATGGATTGGTTGATAGTTTAGAATCTTTGACTCTCCAAACTTGGGAAGATGAGCAATGATGGGTGGATACGAAAGTGTGTGTGGAATTAGGACCAGCTGCTTTATATACTTTGTACGTTGCTTGAGAAGCCTTCTTTTTCCTTTGTGGACATCTTTGATGGATACTTTTTCCTTTTCTATTTTTCCCTATAGTTTCTTTGACTAATGGAGTTTGACAGGGGTAATCTTTCTTTGTATTTTTTGGTATCTACTTGTATTTGATTTGTCCATTATGCTTCCCAACTTCTTTTGCTTTGATTTAACTCTTTCTTTTGATGTTGGTGCCAATTTTTTGATGGGTGATGGGTGCATGAAGATTTGTGATGTGGTTGGTTGTAGTATTAGCATTGGTTTCATCATAAGGATTCTCCATGCTCCCTATGTTGATGTTTTCTTTGGACAAAGTTTCCCCTAGTATGGTGGTAGTAGCACCTTTGATCCTTGATTCTTCCTATTTTGAAATGTTTTGTTTGGTAAGAATTCTCTGATAAATGACCACTTCAAATGAAATTATTTCAATTCGCTACTTTATTGACTCTGTAATATCTTGTTCTATCTAACCTATTTCTTTTAGTGGATAATGTTGGATATCTTCATGCATGATGTCCTCAATTTGAATTTGGGATATATCTTATCCTGATGTTGACCTCATTTTGACTATAGGAATAAATAACCTACTCTTTTTGTGTAATAATGTTAAGAGTAAAGGAATCTTGTTCTGAATGAAGATCATCTACATGTCTATCCAAAGAAAGCATCTCATGGGTAGATGGAGGAGTATGTGCTATATGGATATGATCATCTTGTATAGATAGGATGGTGTCCATTACATCATTGTAGTAGCTTGGAGATACAAATGATTGATCTTGATTAATTTTGGAATTTCTTTTGACATGCTTTGGATCAAGTTATTGACATGGGTTAGTTTCAAAGGATGGATTGCTTACAAAGGGTTCTTGGATATCTTCATTAGGCATGGGAAGTGGCTCAATATCCTCTTTATCTTTGAGTGATTTTGGATCAAATGTTGAGTTGAAGATTCCTTCAATATCTACAAACATGTCTTGGAAAGGACCATTGCTAGACTTTGGTGAAAGATGTTGATCATGCTTTGGAATAAATTCTTGAGATATGTCCCCTAACTCATTGGATGATGTAGAGACATTTTCAACATGATTATTGGTCAATAGATCTTGATCATTATTTTCAACAATTGTGGTGGGGAGATTGTCAATGCTATCATTAGTGATTGAATCCTAGTCATTGTCCCCAATAGTTGTTATTTTTTTATCAATAAGGTCTTGGATGATATTTTTGAGTTGAATTTATTCTAATGTTGTGTGTCCCTTGATTTTATGGAAATCAAAAAGGTGATTTTCACTATACCATGCTGGTTTCACTAAGGGATCTTGATAATTCTCATAAACAAGGATTTTAATGAGATTCTCTTGTACCAACTATTGCATGATCGATTCGATTGGTTTCCAAAGTGGTGTGTATTTTCGTCTGTTACCTTGTGATATTTTAAATTGACCTTGTGATGATTGGTTTTGGAGATTTTGTGATTGATTTTGGACAATGTTCTGATTTGGGATGATGCTTAGATTTGGCAAGGTAGATTGAAATTGAACATTGTTGTGGTTGGGAATCACATTGCCTTGATTTAGGTAACTTTGATTTTTCATGGTGTTACCTTGACTTGGATCAATACATGGAGTCGTTAACATATTGTTTGTTCTTTGAACAACATTTGTACGATTTGCAAACATATCTATCCCAATGTTTACCAAGTGTGGATTTGAAATTGTCATGTTTGGTAAATTTGTACTTGGTATATTCACATTTGGTATGTATGGATTTGGTGGGATAATTTTGTTTGTTTGAAGAATCATGCATTTATTGTTTGATTGATAGATTTGTAGGTTTGGAATTTGATTTAAATCTACCATTGGGAAAGGTGTTCCAAAATTTAGATTGGCCATACTCACAGTTGTTGTGCCATTGAGGTTTGTAAGAGATAATCATCCCATGTATGGATTGTATAAATGTGAGTTTTGATAATCAATTGGCATTGTAAGGCTTTGATACTTTGGTTCATTTAGATCACCCATGATGTATGGAGCAAGTTTACATTCCATGTTTTTCTTGTGTTTTGACCTTGTTGACCTCTAAGGGATTTAGGACCAATAATGAGATGAAGGATGAAAGGGTGAGTGATATGGGTTTTGAAATTTTAGGAACCTTGGAGGAATACTAGACTTTAGGACTTTTGGATTTTTGATTTTAGGTTTGATTTGGATTTGATTTGTATTTGATAATGAACTCATAAACTCCAAGAGGTTAGATGTTGTCTTGGAATAAACTTTTCCACAACATGATAATTGAACTAGGTGCATGAGGAAGGATTCATCCACACGCACTTAGCCAAACAAGGTGATTTTGATGTTGATTTGAAGGATTTTACCAAAAGTCTAGTATGAATGATTTTTCCAATGGTTCAAAAGTTTTTTGTGAGATGGGATTTCGTTGATGTTTGGGATGGATGAAATGATTGGTTGTTTTGATCCTAAATAAACCTAAGAGGGACTTGTTTACAAGACCAAGGTTTTGAAAAAAAAAAAATTCCCTAAGAGTACTTCAAACCAAAAGATCAATGTTTTCTCAAAAGACCATAAGACAAAAGATAAACAAGCACATGTGTGGGGTTTAATTGATTTCATCTTGATTAATGAATTGCTTTTACCACATCCAATTTCTTGCTTAATTTTTTCAAGCTAAATGTCTAATGTCCCAATTTATTTTCATCCCACAAAGTGGAAATCAAGGAAATCAAGGAAAAAGTTCCCTATTGTTGACTTTAGTGAAAGAAAATTGTGATGTAAATTCAAATGCTTAGAAGCCTCTAAGGATAAAATCCCAAGGGACAAGCAGTAGCGCTTGGATTTTGTCAAAGGTATTTGCTTCCTCTAAAGGGTTTGAAATTTGATGTTCATTTTGAATGTTTGTTTTTCAATGTTTAAGATCCGAGCAAAGTGTTTTGATTCCAAGAACGTGCACAACCCTATGGATATGAAAGACAGTATTTGTTGAGTTCCCACTTGGATAAATCTAGCTACACCTACTCTTAGCGGATGATTAGATGCTTGAACACACAAGCTCCTCCTTACAATGCACTTGCTTCTCAGGTTAGTCAAGCATCAATACCCATGAAACTCCCATGGCATACTTCTCATCTCAACTAAAGTTGTAAAAATATGTGACGACTTCAAAATGACCATTCTTGCACCAAAAAATAGATCAAGGATTTTGGCCGTTCTAAACAAAGGTTCTAGTAGGGGCATTCCTTTCATGGGAGATCATCCATGTGGTGAGAGACCATTTATACCCTTCTCGTTGAAATAATCCTTGTGATACTTTCCTTTCCTCAAGTACCCGCACTTATATACCAGTTGGAAGTCGCTTGGCTTTAGCGTGTTCCCGGTTGGGTTGTTCCCTTGGGTGATGACTTTTTCCCACAAGGCAAGCCCTCTAAGATAACACAAAATAAAGTAAACACATCCTTAGTTTGATCAATCTTAGTTGAGAAACAAAGAGAGAATACATGCAATATATTCCACTCACACTCGCAAGATTTTTCCAATTTTAACCCCAAATGAAGTGTGGAGGAAATCACTTACACAACTTAATATCACAAAAATCCTTTTGATTCTCAAGATCACCATGAGGTGTGAGAGAAGTGCATACATCTTTTAGATTATATTACTTTGGGTAGGTAATTACAAAACATAGAAGCACATTTTCATTAAATTAATCATTTCAAAGCAATGAGTGGATTCTTTTTAAGCACCAAAAGGAAAAGTGAAAGTTGCTTGTTCAACTATTAAACCTTAAACAAAATCTAGTAAGTTTCCTAAGCTTCTTTTCTAATCCTTTTGTCTTGTTCTTTTTAGACCCAAATTGAAAATTAGTGAGTCATAAAAGCATGAAAGATAGCAAATCCTTAGAAGAGGGATTATAATTTCTTCCCAAAGTGTTAAAAAACACTTGTTACAATATGATGATGATGTCATAGAAGTCTTCAACTTTGTTTCCCTCCTTTACCTTTGATCAATCCAACCTACAAAACTAGTTAGAACTACAAAACAAAGATCAACAAACCAGTTAGTAGCCAAAAGCAACCAGAATAAAAAAGTACATGTTAAAATCAAACTAAAAAATGCCTTTTACCCAACTCCAGTGGTGCAATCTGCATATGCAGCATAGTTTGAAGAGGTCAGTGGCACTATATGACACCGCTAGGACTGACAGCGGAATTTTGCAATAGGACCAGAGAGCGCAATTGTGGAATTGTTTTGCCAAGCAGCGCTGTTTGAATTTTTTTGAACCCAACGACAAAGAAATGGCCCAGAGTTAGAGTTTGAAATTTTGAATTTCTAGGTGGGAAGACCTTAGCGGCAGAGTTTAGAGTTTTCATTGTCACTGTATGGCACCTCTAGACTAGTCAATGCCACTGTATGGGGCTACTAGGCTGATAGGGATGCAATTTCATGTAGGCATAAAAGTTAACAATATACCACATAGTTTTTGAGAAAAACGTGTTAAAATATTCAAGTTTTCCCTCCTTCTAGCACCAAAATGTGAACCCTAATCCTAGACCCACACAAACACAAAGAACAAGCACAATGTTAGATCAATATGCAAGTTAGAACTAATATTCCCCATAAAATTCATCTACAATGCTCAAAATAGGAAATGAAATGAAGAACAAAACAAGAAAAGCTATTAAATCCTATTGAAGCATGCAAACTCTTAATCCCGTGGGGGAATTGGTTCCAATTTGATGTGGAAATTGGCCCTTTCCCAATCCCTTTGCAGGCTTGATGAAGAAGAACAATGAGCTCCTTGATGAAATCTGCAATAACCTAACTATGATGATAGAAAATGCAATGAAAATGGATAATTTTGCTCTAAATATGAAGACAATAACTTTTCTCTAAGCTGTGGATTCAAAATGCATAACTTTTGGATCCAAAATGAGAAAAAAATCCTCTTATTTATAGATGAGAATGTTGAAGAGTGAGGCAAAATGGATGAATGTGGGACTAAAAAACAACCAATGGCCAAGTGCCACTTGTCAAGATGTGAATGGAGGAAGGTTGAGAAAATTTTGATGAATGCGCCAATAAATGATATTAGGTGGATTTTGAAATTTATGAAATAACATGTTTGAGGGGGATGAAAATGAATTAAATTCCACTTGGCTGAATGCACAAGGACATGTAAGAGGAGTTAAATGCTTTGTTGGAAGTAAAAATCCACTTGGAGGGATTTTAAAACTTGGAGGAATATTCCCTTTTGATGCCATGTTGAGGGAAATTAGAATATTTATTAAATCAATTAAATGATTTACTTGTGCAAGTTACAAAAGCTAGAGGATGCAATGGATTTTGATTAGATTTAATCATGATTTGATTAATTTAAGAGAGATTAGTTGATGTGACCATTTTGACTTAGATTTTTGTATTATTTTAAAAATGAGAAGAATATGATAGACTTTAATTAAATAAATATTTTGATTTATTTAATTAAAGAGGGATGTCATGTTAGCTTAAATTAAACAAGGACTAATTTATTTAATTTAATAGACAGACTTTAGAGAATAATTAAATAAAATTGATTTATTTAATTAAGAGATGAAATATGATGAATTTAATCAAATAAGGGTTATTTGATTAAATAGCTAGAAAAGGAGATTATTTAGGACAAAGCGGTGTTAGTAAAATTAGGATCAGGTGCATAAGATCAATTGGTACATTTTTTGTGTCTACATATATATAGTTTATTTAAGTATATATATACATACACATACACATTGAAACATTGAATGGAGTAATTCAAAATTCCATCAAAAGAGTTAACATTAGCCTGTGTCTTGTTATGGCCCTTTTCATAGGCCGTGAATCAGAAAACATGTCACATGATATATTTATTGTTAATACTTCAAAAATCAGAGAAACATCAATCGTTTCGTATCTTGGTAATGTTGGGAATGATGGGAATCACCCATCGGTAAGCTAAGGCTAGGAATGATATCATTTGTTTGGCCAGCTATGGCAACAATATAATCTTTATCGACGAGTATATATATACTCAATTGATGGCTTCATTCATCCATCACTAAAGTAGAACATTAGGAATTGCTTTAACAACAATATAGAAATATATGTGTATTTTCATACAAGCCTAGTGGCATTGCTCATCCAAAGTAGGGAGACATTAGTTGCTCAATACAAACATACACAACAATAGTGAACCAGAACAAAATAATCATTTTTCAAGATAATATTAAAAGGGAAAATGATCACCACTTATGGTGATCATGGGTAAAATCAATACCTTTCCTAGGAAACAAAGTATCATCTCTACAGGGCTTCTTAGACCGAACATACAAATAGTTCAAAACCATTTAGATATGAATCCACAATGGAGTCCACTAATAACATAGGAAGATATTTCATCGGTTATGGCCACTCACAAGGTGATGACATGCAAAAAAAATATTTGGCTATAATAAGAGCAAGCTTCGATAGGATTGAATCATTTCATGGTTGACATAAAAACATGAAAACAATAGTGGTTTCTATCCACTTTACATAGTGACCCAAAAGAGGCATCTAGGTCGACATAAACATGTATGGGTTTGATAAACCTATTTTCCAAAAAATAATGATTCTACAAGCCTTGAGGAAAACAAATACAAGTCATCTGATTTGTTAATATAAATTCAATTAATAACATAAAACCCATTTGTTTTCATAGAAGGAAAAAACATAAAAAAAAATGTGAGGTTCAAATTACCTCCTCTCTACTATTTAATCGGTGATTTTCACCCTATCAAATATGGAAAAAGCTCTTGCATTGGTGTTTTTGTTGCTGCTTTGTCATTCTCTTTTTCCCCAAATCTCCTCTACTTTTTTCTTCAAGATCTCCCCCTTCTTCCAGAATCCCCTCTAACCAATATTTTTCTGCATTTTGTATAATGGGAGGTCATGGTCTTAGCTTTCCCATGCCTCCTCATACATATCTGCCCACTCCTCCAAGGAAAATTAGAAAATGTCTCTTCCTAGTTGGATGGAAATTATGCTCAGTGTATGAGATTTGTTTCCCAAGGTGGTTGATTCAAATTATTTTCCCATGTTTGAATTTCCACAAAAAACCACTTTGTTTTCGAACGAAGGAAGATAATTTTATATATGTACATAAATAAATTAACACATCCATATAAATATACTCATTGTTCTATTTAAGAGTAGTTAATCAACTCATACAATTATATTTTTGGCACCATTCACTATTATGAAATTTGCATCAAATGAACATGGTAAAGCAAATGTTCCATTAAATTTAGTTTCCACATACTTACCTAATTAGTCATTTATACATTTTACGCAAGCAAAAAAATGATATCTACCAAGTTTCTAGCTAAATACAGATGCTATGTTTCTCAATGGTGTGTGCATGTTCCAGATTCCAAATCTTGCTTACGATTTGTCATTTGAATAAATATTCCTACCTCAACCATGTTCTCGGTCTTCAACCTATTCTTCTAGTCACACACTTGCTCTTACAGAGTTTCATCAATAACATTAACCAATGCTTGAAATGAAATGATTCTACTTCATATCAAAACATTTATCTTTAGTATTCCATTATATGAATATACATACATTTCAAATGACATTGAAATCTCAAATTTATCACAAATCAAATTGGTAAATTTCATTTTCCATAAATATTTAAATAACTTAACATTTATTAATGCAAGAAATTTTTTGAGACATGGCATTGGATCACTACAAATTGGGGCTACAAGGACCATTTGGAGTGTTTGAAGTGATTGGGTGCTCAATTGATTACTTGTTTGCATATTTTTGTGCCCTGGTAGCATTTTAAGGTTGGTCTTTTGTTTGTTTTCTATATTTTCTTATTTCCCTTTGTTGTTTGATTGGTTTTGTGTTTTTCTTGTTATTTTTCCTATCTTCCATTCATCATTTTTTCTCATTTCATTTCCTCTCATTAAATTAAATAAATCAAACTATTTAATTTAAATCTCTAAATCTTCTTATTTAATTAAATAACCCTAAGTTATTTAATTAAATGTCATCACCTTTTCCCCTTTTCATTAAACCACTTTATTTAATGAATATCATTTAATTCTTCTAATCCCCTAATTGCATAATTAACATTATTTAATTATCAATTATTAATTAAATATAATTTCCCTCCCACTTGAAGGAGAATATTGCAAGGGAATATTCCTCCCCCTTTTCCACAAGTAAACTTTGTTTTATTGAGTTAATTATCCCTTTCCCTCACCCATGAGAATATTCAAAGAATATTCTCTCTCCTCAATCATTTGAAAAAGGGAATATTCTTACAAAGCTTCATATGCAAGTTAACTTGTGACCTCTTGTACAAGTCAAAAGTATGTTTGTTTGAAGGAATATGAACCCTTGATTGAAATATCATCTTTCATTCTCATCTGTTGATGAGAATCCATGATCCATTCCTTCAACTTCTTCCATCCTTAACCATTGATTAACTTTTTCAATCTTATCCCTCCATTTCTCATTTGCTCTCCTATAAATAGGTCACTATTTGGAGATAAATTGATCCATCTTTCAAAAAGAAAATTTATGTTGTTGAAATTACTCACACTCACACTCATATTTATCACACATTTAACATCTTTTTTAGTTTATTTTAATTACATTAATTAGCTTTAACTTCCATTATTGTTTTCCATGATCACATAATGCATACATTTAGCTTGTAGCTTCATATTTGCATATATATATCATTTTAGCATAAAATCATGTTAAATTAGCTTGCACCATGCTCATTTAGATTAAAATCATGTTTTCACACACATCTCACAATCGTTCCATCAATTTTCTTCAATAAAACTGATTGGAACAAGCTCATTTATCCATGAGATTGGGAAAGGGTCGTTGTTCCACATCAATGCGACACCACTCCCACAATGGGATAGATTTCAATGGATTAGAGTAGACATTTTTAAGCTTTCATAGTTTATCATGCTTGGTTTAATTTGCATTTGATTGATCTTGTTGAGATTGAAGTTAGTGGCTTCATTATGCTTCAACTCTTCATGGATGAAGCGTAATCGGCCCATACTAATTGGTTGGTCACATTCTGGTGCTAGGAGGGAAAATTGATCAAATAAATAATTAATTTCTATCTCAAATTCCATTTTTTTGATATGACACTCAAGGGAATTTTAGTGACACCTTTGTTGGGCATCGCCATACAACGACACTATCGTCATAAAAAATAATGATGCCTATTTAATATCTTGGCCCTAATTAAAATAAACAACAATGCTAAATACTTTTAGAGGTATCAAGAATTTGCAAACAGTGATGTTACATAATCACAATGCTATCATCTTCAGTGGATTTCTACAAAGTGACACCCAAATTCACTAGAGAAATGTTCATATGATTTATAGTGACACTATCATGAACAACAATGCCCTTCTTTGGTAAGCAAAACAATGATCAATTTTTAGCATGTCTTTTAATTTTTTACTTCATTTGATCACTAACATTCCTCTGACTTTGTTCTGGTTTTTAGGCTAACTAGGTTTTCCAAGTTAGATGATAAAAGTTGAAGTGAATAAGCAATCTTATCTTTAAATCTTATAATTGTAACAAGCATTTTGACACTTTTTTGGGGAAATTATAACCCATTTATCATGCTTTTCATTTTATGCTTTAGGACTACACTAGTTTTCAATTGGGTTTTAAAAAGAATGCTCAAACGAGACTAAAATTGAACCCTCACTTCATTTTATTTTGGGTTTAAAATTGAAAAAAACAAATCAACACTTTGTTTGGTACATAAAATAAAGGCATCTTTGCTTTAGGGGTTAAAATTAACAAGTCTTTGCTATGTTTTATAATTTACATTTTTGTTATTGAATGAGTATGCACTTCTCTCATGCCACTCAGTGATCTTGAGAATTAGAAACATTCCTTAACATTTTGTATAATCACCCGTATCTTTCAATCTAGATTAAACATGAACCCCATGCTAGTGTAGGGAAAAGGTGTTGTGTGTTCTCTCTCCTTGTTTCATGCGAACTGAGAGATCGAACTACAAACGTACTTGCTTTTATTTATCTTTAGATGGCCTGCCTCCCCACTTCAAAAGGAGGGAATGACCCAAGCGGTAATGAGATAAATCCAAGCTCTTTCAAGTCACTATATAAAAATGTGTTTGTGACAAAATTCATAAACAACAGGTGTGGATGTGTCATATCGACAAGTGTCACCCTTAGTATCCTTGTGATACGTTAAAAGCTATTCTTAGTAAGAGACTAGGAGGCCTCTTGATTGAAATAATCTTGTTGCGTGTATGGCCACCTTGAAGAAAAGCCCTTACTAAGAACTATTATTTAGAAGCAAAAATCCTTCATGTTTGTTGGTGCAAGAACAGTCATTCCGAAGCTGCCTCACTTTTTACTATTCAATTGTTGAAAGAAAAAAACCTTTTGGATCTTCGGATCTTCATGATTTTAGATTTGGTAGTCTTGAGAAGTGTGTTTCATGGAGGGGAGCCATTGTCACCAAATATCTAGTTTTTCACAAAATGGACCTTGTGAAATTTATGATGTTTTTGACATATACATTTAGTTTGAAAACTTAATCAAGACAAGTATTTGTAGTAAAAGAAACTCACTTAAGCAAGATAACTTACAAATTGAAACCCACATGACCATTTGGAGACTAATCACTCCTATTGAACAACCTACCCTGACACCTACTATTATTCAACCAAACTTTGAACTCATTGAAATAGAACAAACCTATATAATTAGTAGTTTGAGAGTCTTCACTTTTGAATCAAAAGAAACACCAACTCAGTGGAGAAACACAACAAATTATTAGATGAAGAAGAGGAACAAACTGATATTGAGACTAGAAGGCGCATATTACCACCACCCGCATGGCAATAAATATCATCTTTTTCATAATCTTAAACTTCTCTAAATGATCTCCTACAAAATTAGAATCCCCAAGAGAAGGTCTACAGTCATCATTTCAAACTTATGCATCTTACTCCAAAAGCTCTCAAAAAACACCTTTTAGTACTTCACCAAAATAGAACTAGATTGGTATACAACTTTCACAAACGTGTTTCAAGGAACAATCTAGACTTATACATGTTCTTTTTCAGTCCAAACCCTAGTTTCTTTCATGATAATAAACCTATCTAAAACATTGGGTCTTTAGGATTTGAAAACTTTTCAGGTCTAGAATTTTTTCTCACTACCTTGGTCTTATCAAACATTGGGTAAAATATTTCATTCACCCCTCCATCAAATTTCATCCTTCACTTCGCCTATCTTTGCAAAAAAATTGAATACACCAATACTCTTTGACTTAAACATCTATCAAACCAACCCCTAACTTGGCTACTTTATATGTAAAATGTATCGTTTTCCATACATTTGGTCAAGTTAGTTATCATCTTTGAACTAGTTCATCTTGAAGGTCACATGTCTACCCTAAAGATTTCCAAGCTCATCAACATCCTTTATCCAAATATCAAACATTGAACTCTTAAGTCAAAAGTGTTTTCCCAAAATGTTTGCAAAGATCACTTTCAACAATATCCACCTTTTCATCTCCCATTATCATCATTGCTCAAAAAATACTTAGAGTATGTCGTTTACCTAGATTTGAGTCAACTAGAGAGTTCAAACATTACAAATCTCAACATAACTCTCCCATAGGTGACCCAAGATTTATGGTAAAGACAAGATCACAACACAAGAGAATCATGGAGAAAACTAGAGTCACATTTTCCTCAAGTGATCCAAATCCTCAAGAATTTGATCCAAGAAGTCAAGTTAACCCATCACAACAACCATCATCTCCATCAAGGCCATATGAGATTGAAGACATTACGAATAACCCATTTGAACTTACTAGGGAGGAAATCATGGAACATCAAGCCTTGGAAAATGTAGCTCCAATTTCCACATCATTTTTTTCAAAAAATTTGACACAAGGCTTCACAACTCCATCATTATGGATAAATCAAGAATCCACTCCTAGTCTTGCAACTAGTCTTTCCAAGGACTTTGGTCTAACTCTTCCATTTGAAAGCAACACGCTTGTGGGTACTCTCAACACCATTCCACCTCAAACCACTACTTGGACACCTACCTTTGGTGCTCCTCCCATTCCTGAAGATCCCCAACATCCATATAAACCTCTTGCACTTCATTCCTCCACAACAACCTCAACATATCAAGGACACCCCTCTTCATCCATACCCATCAGTACTACAAGTGTGCACACCATCATGCAAAGTAGTATGGACCAATTATCGCAAGTAGATCCAAAAGGGAAAGAAAATACCCTCACACAAAGTCAAACCTTATTGCAAATAGGGACATATCTATCCAATCCTCCAATCAGTTCATCTGTACCATTGGATTCACAAAGCACATCCATCCCATCCATTATCAACCCATCTCAAAATAATACCTTGGTCACAAATCCCATCAACCCGAGTAATACCTTGTCTACATCCCTAACACAAGTAAATACTCAAGACATGGTACAAGGGAACCTTTTCAATCAATTCAATCAAGATCTTAGTGTGTCATTACCATCACAAAATCTAATGGCACCATCCTCATCTTTTCCCATAGTCCCCTTCACCATGAAAAATCACTTGGGACCTCAAACCTACATTCCTCCACCCCAATCCACTATCTTACAAGGAATGTTGAACCAAGGGAACCCTCAACCTCTCATCAACCATCCGCTACCCACTCAAAAAATCAACACCCCCAATCCATTACAAATGTCCCAACAACCAATCAATCCTACATTGCAAGTGCATGCCTTAGCTTTATAGAAATCACAACAAACTTATCAAAAAACCATCTAACAATAACAAGTAGCTTTAGTAGCACAATAAAAACAACAACAACAACTAGCAACACTAGTAGCACAACAACAAGAAGCAACCTTAGTAGAACAACAAGTAGCCTTAGTGACACAATAAGCAGCACAACAACAACAACAATAACAAACAACCTTAATAGTACATCAAACATTGTTAGCACAATAAGAAAATCAAGCCCATCAAGTAGTCTTAGCAGAACAACAACAACAATAGGTCCAATAGAAAGCCCTAGTGGCACAACAACAACATCAAGCCCAACAACAAGTCCTTGCATCTCAACAACAACATCAAGCCTTGCAAGCTCAACAGTATGTCCAACAACAACAACAAAGTTCCTACTACAATCCTCAACAGAACATCATCAATACAAATGTGTTAGGAACATATACATCAACACCACAATCACTTTCATGAAATCTCACACCACCATTGTGAATGATTATCTACACCTAGCTCAACATAGACAAACACAAGAGCATTATTCATTCAAATAAGCACAAATATCATTCCCTATGAGATTCTTGATTATACTAAAAGATGAAAACATGAAGCAAAAGCATAAAAGAAAGAAAATAACATGTAATCAACTAAAGTAGATCAAACCTCAATCCTATAGGGGGAGTGGTGCTCCTTTGATATGAAAATAAGCCCTTTCCCAATCCCTTTGATAAGCTTTGATGATGTTGATGATCCAAAGTGTGCAATTGACTCCAAATAGTGATAAAACTTAGCCAAAATGATGAAATTGATGAAATGCTATGAAGTGAAATGCCTATAGTAAGAATGCATGAAGTTGTGGATGGATTTAAACTATAAGTGGCTTCTATTTATAGGGTTGAAGGGCTGAACAATGGAGAGATGGGAGGAATATGGGACTAAAGGAGATCCAATGAGATTGTGACACTTGTCCAAAGGCTAATGGATGAAGTTGGAGCACATTTTGGGAAATGTGCAAGTAAAGAGGATGGAAGATAAATAAATGCATATGGTTGAAGATATGGGTGAGGATCGAAGAGAGATTAATGCATTTATAAGAGGCTTAAATTCCTTTGTAGAAATAATTTATGTTTGGGAAAGATAGTCAAATAAGTAGAGTTATTGAAGGAATATTCCATAGAATATTCCTTTGTGAGGGAAAATGAGGTAATTAGTTAATTAAAAGAATTGATTTTCATGTGCAAGTGGGTTAGTTAATCAGGGGTTGGGTTTTACCAAGGTTGAGTCAAAAGCTAGAGAATGGGTAATTAGGTTAGGAGTTAATTAATCCATAATTAATTAACTTGGAGGAATTTAGGGGATTGTGACATTTGATTTGATTGATTTGATTTATCAAATCAAGTGAGAGGTCTTTAGGTATTTCATTAAGTAAATTGATTTATTTAAATCAACATGATGAAAATTACTGATTAATCCAATAAATTTCTTTATTTGATTAATATAGGAAATTAGGTTAATTAGTCATATTTAGATGCATAATGTCAGTTAGGCCTATTTGCATGTCTACATTTTCCCCCTCTTTGAAGCAATGTACCAGGTGCATTGGTTCAAAGAATGATGTTGCCATGATCGAAATTCAAAAATTTCCTAATTTTTTTGATTGCCCTACTTTTTCCCCAGTGGAAAGAATTAAGCCGGTACACTACCCCCTTGAGAGATCAGGTGAAAATTTTGATTTGAGGTTGATCTCACGAAAAATATGCTTTATGGATGTATGAATGATTATGGATGGTTATGAGATGCTTAGAATAACAGATCTATATTATGATGTGATGTAAATGAGATGGTTTTAAGATGCTTAGAATAACAAATCTGTATTATCCTAAATAACTTAAATGATGATGCAATGCATGTGAGATGGATGAGGTTTCCCATTATGATGATATGTATGATTATGTAGGATGTTGATGGTTTTTGGATGTAGGGTGGATGCATTGATATGATACTATGTTAGTGTGAAAAAGGATAGAAGAATGAGAGGGATCAACCCTTGATTATGAGATGTAGAAGTCCAACAAGCCTATGAGTCATCAAGACTTAATTAGATATGATGATGAATGATGATGATGTATTTCTTATCCAGGTATTGGGGATGTAAAGAGCATAAATTTCTTTATGTTTGATAACACACATAGATACGATGCATAGGTATCGAAAACCTAGATGGCATTGTATCTAGTGAGATGGAATTTGACTCAACAAACAAATAGGAGTATTCTTGGTCACACCCAAAATACAAAACCTTATTAGGATTTACTTTAGACATTTCAAACATCTTAGACCAAAACACAGAAAGGAAAAACCTCCCAATGTAATAGTCAAAAAGGAATCCAAAACATCCTCCCTACAAATGAACAAAATTAGCATGACTAAGATTATATTACAAGAATATCCAACAAGCACATCAAACAAAAGATAATGATCAATGCCCCATTCCTTTCTCTCTAAATTTTTTTTATTAGACATCATCCAGAGGTCATTGGAATGATCACAATAAGAGAAATCAAAATAAAAGATCAAGAAAACAAACAAGCCAATGTTCTTCAGACCTCTAGCCAAAGGGATTTTTTTTTTCTTAGGATAATTGTCCAAAGTGTTTTTCCAATAGATAATTCCCATTTTAGGAAGGATGCATCCTATGACATGTTAGTGGATGGTGGAAAGTTGATAGATTGTTTGAAAAGGTCATTAATATAAGGTTGATTGACATGTTTGCTAAAAATATCAAGAGTTTGATTTCTAATAGGTTCTAACATGAATGATTATTTTCACCTAGCTCAACATAGACAAGCACAAGAGCATTGGTCATTCAAATAAGCACAAATATCATTCCATATGAGATTCTTGATCATACTAAAAGATGAAAACATGAAGCAAAAGCACAAAAGAAAGAAAATAAAAGCACGTAATCAACTAAAGTAGATCAAACCTCAATCCCATAGGGGGAGTGATGCTCCTTTGATGTGAATAGAAGCCATTTCCCAATCCTTTTGATAAGCTTTGATGATGTTGATGATCAAAAGTGTGAGATTGACTCCAAATAGTAATAAAACTTAGCTAAAATTATGTAAATGATGAAATGCTATGAAGTGAAATTCCTATAGTAAGAATGCATGAAGTTGTGGATGGATTTCAAGTAGAAGTGGATTCTATTTATAGGGTTGAAGGTTTTAAGAATGGAGAGATGGGAGGAATACAGGACTAAAGGAGGTCCAATGAGATTTTGAAACTTGTCACAAGGCTAATGGATGAAGTTGGAGCACATTTTGGGAAATTTGCAAGTAAAGAGGATGGAAGATAAATAAATGCATATGGTCAAGGATGTGGGTGAGGATGGAAGAGAGATTAATTCATTTTTAATAGGCATTAAGGGCTTTGTAAGAGGCTTAAATTCCTTTGTAAGAAGCATTTATGTTTGGGCAAGAAAGTCAAATAAGTAGAGTTATTGAAGGAATATTCCCTAGAATATGCCTTTGTGAGGGAAAATGAGGTAATTAGTTAATTAAAAGAATTGATTTTCATGTGCAAGTGGGTTAGTTAATCAAGGGTTGGGTTTGACCAAGGTTGAGTCAAAAGCTAGAAAATGGGTAATTAAGATTAGGAGTTAATTAATCAATTAACTTGGAGGAATTTAGGGGATTGTGACATTTGATTTGATTAATTTGATTTATCAAATCATATGAGAGGTCTTTAGGGATTTGATTAAATAAACTGATTTATTTAAATCGACATGATGAACATTAGTGAATTAATCCAATAAATTACTTTATTTGATTAATAGAGGAAATGATGTTAATTGGTCAAATTTAGATGCATAATGTCAATTAGACCTATTTGTATGTCTACAACCATACACCCCATACAACACCTTATCACATCATAATATCACATACAACTCATTCATCATCCCAACATATGTTCCTTCACAAAACTTGCAAGATGATCTAGCATCACAAATTAAGGCACTATCCCAAGAAATGTGAGATCTTTGGATGGGCAAGACAAAGAAGCTCCATCCACAAAATCTATGTCCCTATCCATTCGATCGAAACATCGCAATGGTACCATTCCTTCCTGGCTTTGAAATCCCAAAAATTTGATAAATAAAAAGGGAGAGGAAGTCCTATGGACTATGTCAAAGAGTTTAGTGTCATGTGTATGAAGGTGGCCTACAATGATTCTTATTTAATGCACCTTTTCCCTTGAAGTTTAACAAGTCCTACCATGGATTGGTTTTCTCAACTACCTCCCAGTATAAAAAATTTCCAAGAAATCATTGATAAGTTCATAGATCATTTCTCCTTTAACCTTGACATGGACATAAGTATTGAAGAGTTGTACACTCTCAAATAGAACAAGGGATAATATTTTTCCAATTTCCTGTAGCAGTGCAGATAAAGAACTAGTAAGAGCAAGTGGCCTCTTCCCAATGAAAAACAAGTGGGGATAATCATAGCAAATATAGATCCAAATCTATCCTTCCACTTGAAAATGCAGTGCATCACATCTTATGTTGAGCTTGTCCCTAGATCCCTTAACATCGAGAGAGCTTTAATATCATAGGGAAATACTCAAACTTACAAAGATAATCACCCATCAACTAGTTTAAATGACAAGCCTCGTGTTTGGGCTAAGAACAAGAACATAACCAATTGTGCAAAAAACAACACCAAAACACAATAAATATGAACCCCCAACAAGAACAACTATCCAAAATGAAAGTACACATAGTTATCAAAACTCATCAAGACCATCATGAAGAAGTTGGTAGATTCAAGCCTGATAACGCTTCCAAACTTTGAAAACTACCAAGAACCACAAGAGAAACCATCCTGGTACAACAAGGACGATCTTTGTGACTTTCACAAAATCAAAGGACACAAAATGGTAAATTGCATGAGGCTCAAAAATATTATCCAAGAACTTATAGAAAACGACACCATATATATTGAGGTACCAACCAGGAATTAGGATCTTAAGATATACAAGAACCCTATGCCAAATCATAGCAAAGGGAAAAACAATGGAAAACCTAAGGATTACACAAATGTGCAACATACCTATTCCAATGAGGTCGCTTCTTGTGATAGCATCATCACTATTGTCACCATCAAAGGGCCTTGTGTAGAGTGTGGAGTCACTAAACGACTTGGAAAAATCACCATCCAAGGAGTCCCATATCAATCTAGGGCACAACCTACTTTTCCAACATCAAATCCCAACAAGTACAATCTCTTAGACCAGCTTAAGAAAACCCCTACATAGATATCAATCTTAGAACTATTAAGGTGATCCGCTACACATAGGGATATCCTACAAAATGCCTTTTTAGAGTCATCCGTCCCTAGGGATATTGATACAAATCAGCTTCAAGCTATGGTGGGGCATATTGCTAATCATCTTCTCACCTTCTCAAAATAAGACCTACCATCATAGCCATCTCATAATCATGATTTAAACCTTGAGGTTTTAATTCATACAAATAAGGTCAAAAGAGTCTTAGTAGATGGAGATGTTGGTCTAAACATTTGTAACCTTCAGTTGATCAAAAACCTAGGCTATTCAAAATATAATATTGAGAAAGCAAAGAGTACCACCATTAGAGCATATGATGATCAAGAGTGGGTATCACAAGCCATCATTGTACTACCTATCCAAGTGGGACCCATCATTATAGAAACTACATGCTAATTTTTAGACCTTGATCATCCCTATAACATCCTACTTGACTAACCATGGATCCATGCCCTAAAAGTTTTAGCCTCGACCTATCATCAATGTGTAAAGTTTCCCTTTGAGCGTAGAGAAATTACCATCCATGAAGATCTTGATCCCTTTTACTACTACGAGAACCTTGAGGCCAAGTTCTATAAGATGCCCCAAATACCCAAGAATTATGAAGGGCCTACATCATCCTCCTCATTTTTTTGACCCATCATCCCTTGCATCCACCTCAGAAATGAAAACACCCATTGTGCAGAACATTCCTGACATCAAAGATGTGATACTGGATGATGGTTACGGAAACTATAAGCTAATGAATAATACCTTTGTCTTAGGAGAGCTACCTATTTCTCCTCAATCCCATGGGAAACCTACAACTAGCAACAAAGAGGCTAAAACAATCAAGATTACAGATACTACCTTCACCAAGTGGGGAGATTTGAACCAAGAAGATGTCAACAAGGAGGATGTCTCTAAACTATTATATCAAGATGAATGACCTATCCCTGTTCCTCCCATGGAAGATGACAATAAAGGCTTATAGCTAATGAAGAGATGGGCATATAACAAGAATGAGAAGCTAGGAAAGAATGATAATGGTTTGTTAGAACCCATCATTCTTGAGAAGTGCCTAAAGAATCTTGGATGAGGTTGTACTACTAACAATGTCACTCTTATTGGCAAAGGTACTTCTGCTAAATGAATTGAGGCTTCCTCTTGGTTACCTACATCACATGATACAACCTTAGACTACTTCCCCCTTGATGTTATTGACTTATTTGAAAATAACTCCCTTTTCATGATATCCATAACATCCTTTGCTCCAAGCAATCAATTGACTAAAATATGCCTAGTATACCCACAACTCATTGACATGGAACAACAAGGACCACTGATTCTATATTTATTCAAAAATTATGAAGCAGTGTTAGAATTCATGGGACTTCAGGATAACTTACCATGGGAAAATCACAAAGAAAGTTTTGACATAGAGTTAAACACATGGGTGTACTACAAGGAGACGATTGAATCCTTCAGTTACAAAATTGAAAAAATGCAATTAACATGCTAATCTTTAAGTGGAAACCACATTGTGGCACTTTCTAATCTGAAAATAGTAAAAACAAAGGACACATCCAAAGGTGAAAACCTCTTTGATGCACCTAAGGATGAGGGATTCAATCTCCCCCTTAGTGTAATGCATCTAGAGAAGTCAAAATTGCTAGCAGAAAAGGCCATTCTAGTCAATGTGGGAACAAAAGAAGCACCCAAGATCAATTTATATGTTGAATCCTTGTTGGATGAAGAATAGAAAAACCTAGCAACATTGCTTAAAGAGTGAAGAGCCAACTTTGCATGGTCATACACAGGTATTCCAGGGCTCATTCTAGAAGTAGTTGTGCATCACTTAGCAGTCTATCCTGAAGCCAAGCCAGTAAAGAAAAAATTAAGGAAGATGCACCTTCAGACAACACTCTTGGTGAAACTTGAGTTACAAAAACTTCTTGACATTGGATTCATTCAACTGATAGATTATCCTGAGTGGGTTTCAAACCTAGTACCAGTCTCCAAACCCATTGGGGGCATTAAAATATGCATGGATTTTAGAGACTTAAAAAGGGCATGCCCAAAGGATGATTTCCCTCTTCCTAACATCAACCTCATCATGGACTTCATAGTTGGGCATGAAATGCTGTCACTCATGGATGATTTTTTAGGCTATAATCAAATCATGATAGCCAAGGAGGATCAACACAAAACCACATTTACTTGTCCATGGGGAACCTATTGTTGGAACATGATGCCATTTGGGTTAAAAAATGCAAGAGTAACATATCAAAGAGCAATGACCCTCATCTTTCATAACATGATCTGCAAAATAGATGAAGATCATGTGGATGATATTTTGGAAAAATTAAAGAAAAGAAGTGAACATATAGAAGTCTTGGGACCCATCTTTGACAGACTCGAAGAGTATAAGGTATGACTGAATCCAAAAAAGTGTGTCTTTGGGGTTACATCAGGGAAACTTCTTGGCTATATCATCTCACAAAGAGGGATAGAAATTGACCCAACAAAATTAAAGCCATCTTGGACACAGAACCACCACAAACACTAAAATAGATAAGGGGATTACAAGGAAGATTGTAGTCCATCAAAAGGTTTATAGCACAGTTATGAGATAAAATCCACCCTTTCTCACATCTTCTCCATAAAGGAATAACTTACAAGTGGGATGATAAGTGTGATAAAGCTTTCCAACAAATCAAGGACTATGTATTGATACCTCCAGTTCTCATGTCACTGATACTGAACAAACCATTGATCCTGTATATCTCAGCAACACTAATAGCACTAGGAGCTCTTCTAGCACAACATGACAAAAATAGAAAAGAAAGGGCTATCTATTACATCAATAGGACCTTAGTGGGATACAAAATGAACTATTCATTTATAGAGAAAGCATGTTTAGCAATAGTTTTTGCTTAAAATTTTTTAGAAATTACATGCTATCCCATCAAACAAAACTCATTACAAAGATCATCCCATTAAATACCTATTATCCAAAGCAACTATCACTGGGTGAATGGATAATGATCTTAACTGAATTTCACATAGAGTATGTGGAGTGCAAGGCAATCAAAGGACAAGTGATCATGGACCAACTAGCAGATGCACCTATCTATGCTGAGAACCCTTTGATATCTGAATTCCATGATGAATCAGTATTCCTTTTCAATCTCATATATCAATGGAAAATGTACTTTAATGGATCATTCACCCAAAATGGATCAGGAGTGGATATTCTTTTCATCAAACCTTAAAGTGATTGCATTCCAAAGTCAAATAGGCTATCATTTCCATCCACTAAAAACATTGTTGAGTATGAAGCTCTAATCACAAGTCTAAGGATAGTAGTTCAATGGCAGATACAAGAGATGAAAGTCTATGGAGACTCACAACTAATTATCAACCAATTCAATGATGACCACCAAACTAAGGATGACAAGATTACCCCTTACAAGAAGATGGTAGAGAGTCTTAAGGACCTTTTCATTGATATAAATTTTGAGAAAATTCCTCGCATGAAAAACAAAGCAGTAGATGCCATGGAAACAATTGGATCATGTTAGAGATGCCACACAATGTCCTCCAATGCAAATTATTGGTAGAAAAACTTCTCATATCTACTTTTAAAATCACTTAATATAAATTTGCGTGTCATTTTTGGTCCTGGATCCCCATGGGATCATGACATATTCATCTACCTAAGCAGAGGAATCCTCCCATCTGATATCACCTCTAACCTTAAAAAGACCTTTGTAAAGAAGGAATCCTGATTCATGATCCTAGGAGATACCCTTTACTGTTGAATCATTGAAGGGACATTACTATGATGTCTTAACCAAGAGGAAGCCTTGAATACTTTAACAGAAGTTCATGATGGAATATGTGGTTCCCATTCTAGTGGTATGACTTTAGCTAAGAAATTGTTGAGGATGGGGTACTATTGGCCAACCATGGAAAGATAAGCCCATAAATATGTGTAGAAGTGTGTCCATTGTCAACAAAATGGAGATCTGATTCATGCTCCAACTTAGGAATTTCACCCAACGATCACACCCTACCCTTTCTCGCAGTGGGGGATTGACCTCATAGGAAAGATCACTCCAACCTCATCCAATGGCAACAAGTTTATCGTAATAGCCACTAAGTACTTTACCAAGTGGGTTGATGCCATTCCTATGACCTACATAATGGGGAAGAAAATTTCCAAGTTTATCCTAAATTACCTTATCTATCATTACGGTGTTTATCAAACCCTTATCTCATACAATGGAACACCCTTGAAGAATCAAGATGTGAAAGAGCTATGTCAAAGATTCAACATCCAATACTGATTCTCTACCCCATATTAACCCCCAAGGCAATGGTCAAGTTGAGGCTACAAACAAGACCATTCTGAAAATCCTAAAGAAAATGATCAATGAAGCTGGCCACGATTGGTATCTATAGCTAAATCTCGCTCTCTAGGTCTATCGAACCAATATCTACATGCCTACCAATGCAAACCATTTCTCCCTAGTCTACGGATTAGAAGCCATTATGCTTATTGAGTTTGAGCTACCCTCATTGCAAGTGTCACTATAGAACCTGATCACCAATGAAGAGTACAAAATATCTCATTTGAATGAGTTAGAATTCTTGGACAAGTGTCATCTTAACACTCTTAATCACTTGCAAGTATATCAAAACTGACTAAAACAGAGCTATAACAAGAAGATAAAATGTCGGTCTTTCTAGGTAGGGGATCTTGTCCTAAAGTAGAACTAAAAGAATCTTCTAGATTAGGACATCAAAGGAAAGTTTGATCCCAAATGGTTGGGTCCCTTTCTCATCACAACAAGCTATGGATCGAGACCATATCAATTGTCAACACTTGAAGGTGAACCCTTACAGGAACCAACCAAAAGCTTGCATCTTAAAAAAATTTATGCCTACTCTTGAAGGGTATAAATCTAAAAAATACAACAACAAAAATGATCATAATCCAAAAAAATGAGAAAAAGGATTGAAAAAAGTAAAGAAAAAAACCATCCTCTAGTGAAAACCACTTCGGTGGTACTTTGGGAAAGTACCTTGGTGAAAACCTAGCAAACAAGCACCTTATGTAAATAAAGCACCTCCATCTATTCTTTGGCTCTTTATCTTATCATTATTTGCATCACCATCCATTCATTGCCTCATCCATCCTATTTATTCCATCACCCATTTGTTTCCTTATCATAGCTTGATGTTATGAAGTATCATATCCCCTTTAGTACTACTTGGCATATTCCTAAGGTCAGTTTTTCCTACCTATATTGAGGTACTCTATTGTGTCACGCTGGGGGAAATTCATTCTATATCATATTGAGTTCTTGTATATCCTGAGGTTATTGGAAATCATAATCAAAAATCCAAAAAAAAAATCATAAAATGTTAATCAGAAAATCCCAAAAACATTTGCAAAATCTTGTATAGCTAAAATCCAAAAGCATTCAAAAATTGTAAATTCAAAATCCAAAACATCCAAAACACATCAAAATCCCTAAAAAGGTCAAAACATTGAAAATTCAAAAAATAGTACCTTGTCAAACTACACTGTCTCTAAACTTGAACGTAGGCAAGGCCATCATTGATGTTCCCCCAAGACACCCTAGGTCAGTCTTTAGGATTCTGCCATAATAAAATTGCATCCCTCCATAATTCATCTCATCTTCAATAATTCAAGTCAGTTGAACTACGTGGTCTCTGCATGTATAACATAGACAAGGTTAATCTTTGATCAACCCTTGAGGCCCCTAGGATAGTCTTTTAGGTTAGGTCATTGGTCGAAACTCTTAGAATGCCCCTAAACATTCAAATATTGCAAAATCCCGAAAACATTCAAAAACATTCAAAAAACTCTTAACAACCTCAAATAATTGAAAACATAAACAACTCAAAAAGACCAAAAACAACCTCAAAACATTTTCACAACACCAAAATCATTGAAATAATCCAAAAATCCAAAACCTCCATCCCATTTCGCTTTCACCCACAAAAAATGTTCACCCATAATAAATGAATCATCACCTTCAAACTTTGGCAAAGCAAATCGAAAACAAGTATTGCAAGTCGTGAAGTGGGAACCTAAGTGTCAAAATCTAAATTCTAAATCATAGGTAAATGTGTTGGTGAATTTTGTATAAATGAATTATCATAAACCTCATCCTAACCAAAACCTCTGATCAACATGTCCTAGGATGTATCTTTCTTATCATGGAAATCAACATCAGAAATCACCTTAACTAAGTTAAACTGGCAAGAGATATAGATAACACTAACTATTTTTCTTTGATCTTTTCTTATGATTTATCTTAATGACCCATTATGAGGACCTCTCGATTATTTCTATCAAAATAATGTAGAGAGAAAGGAATGGGGCATTTATCATTATCTTTCATTTTATGTGCTTGTAGATACTCTTGTGAAATAATCTTGGTGCATACTTGCTTAGTTGTGTGTAGGGAAGTTGGTTGGAGTACATTTTTGACTATTGTGTATGCTTTGGTCTGATATATTCTAAGCTTCTAACTTTCATTCCAACAAGGTTTTTGTATCTCAAGATGTGAACAAGAACTATCCTATCTATTTTTAGAGTCAAAGTCCATTACACTAGATACAATGCCATCCTAGTTATCAATACCTTGATGCATTGTGTTTATGTGTTATATCAAACAATAAGGAATGATAGAAAATCCCAATCACAAGATATGAGCAAATTGTCATCATGCATTTCTCATTAGCATCTCTAATAAAGTCTCGATGGATCATGGATTTGTTGGATCTTTTGAATCAATCATCAAAATAAATGGTCAAATCATTCATCTTATTTCTTCTATCTTCTCTACACACTAACCTGGTATCATGACAGTCAGCAAAAACATAATCAATGCATCCATCCTACATCCACAAATCGTCAACATACATACATCTTGTATAATCATAATCACAACATATCATATTGCACCATCATTATCATTTAATTTGTGATGAATAATATAGATTTATTATTCTAAGCATCTTGAATCATTGCACACATATCATTAACATACATCGCATTATCATATCATAAGAATGGACATCTACATTATCCATACATACATCCATATGCATACATCATCATCAAACAAAATTACATAAGAAAATAAACAAAAAATAAATGCATCCATATCATTTTCATATCATATCATTTGTCCCATAACATGTCAAGAAAATATATTGAAAAAGAAGTGCATCCATCCATTGAATTTCATTACACCACATATCACATATATCATCACATATCACATAGTTAAATAAAGTGCATCCATACATAAGCATAGCACATCAAATCACATCATATCAAAATGCATCCATACATAAGCATGAAATAAAAGAGAACATCACATATCGAATCCATATCATATCATATATATAAATTTTTTTTTGTCATGGTACAATATCTAAATCAGTGTATGTATATTGATCAAAAATACAATATTCATGAGGCTATCAAAAAGGATCCCATGAATGTATATTTGTATAAAGAATTAAGCAACAATCAAAAAAGTGTTTTTGTACAAGCAAGCTCACCCTGATGGCTGCTCCCCTCACCAAGCTATCTCTCTAGCTTATCCTTGGCCTGAGAATGTGCTCCACTCCTTTGTGACTAATCCAGTTGTATAATCACTACTAGGACATCTGGGGGTAGTGCATGCTATAATATGTTGCCTCAGTCATGGCCTCTCTATATAATTGAGCAGAAAATGTCTGCCCCTTGGTTGTAGCTATCATGGTCTCTAACTGCCAGGGCCGCCTAACCTCCTATGCCAACTACATATGAGCGGTCTACCTGAGCTAACACTCCTAGTCTCTCTCTGCTATCACTACCTATATCTACTATTTGGCTTGGTCTCTCTCAACAGTGATGTCCAATGTCTATTGTTTAGCTTGATATCTCTCACCTGTAACAACTTGCAATTGCTACTACAATAGCTAAATCTATAAATCACGGGGATTTGACCCCAGTGGTGCCCGCTGCTGTATTAGTGGCTATTGATGCATTGGTGGTGCACCTAGGACTTTTCCATCCTACTAATGTTGTCCATCATGGCCATTTTTTCCTCTACCCCTACCATCTCGACCTCTACCCTGCCCATCATCTAGTTGTCCTCTGCCTCTGCCTACGCACCTACCTTTTGACCTCCCTCATGGAGGTACACCTACTAAATTTATAAGACAGGGAGGAGGTATGAACTATGCATCATAAGTAGGAATAGTCAGTACATCTACCTATCTCTGATCATAGTCCCATGGCCTAGAAACCAGTTATCTGAAACCCTCAACAACCTCGTGGGTTGGGATCGTGTGTCCCCATGATGTCTCTTGGGATGACTTGGCAAAAATCATAGTATACTGATCTTCAGGCCTATCTTTCCTCTCACCAAACTATCTAGAAACCATTTTGGGTAGGTACCTCTCTATAATGGTATGCTCTCAACCCTCCATGAACTGGGTATGTCAAACAAAGAAAATTTGTTGAACATCATCGTACCATGCAGGCATCTAGAGCCATGGCCACCATCAAAATATAATCATCTCATCAATCACTTTACACCATTAAGGAATGTTGAGCTACCCTATGTGCTGCAATGTGATGGCACCCCTCCAAACAATAGGATCATCTAGCTCTACATCTACCATTTGAATAGTAGGTTGAAGCATAGTGATGTGCTCCTAAGCCCAAATGTGGAGAAGAGTGACCCCTGTGCCAATGGATTTTACATCACAGTATATGAATTCATGCATATCATGGTAAAGGGAGGCCAACATCATTGGCCACCATGAAAATTGGGTCCTCCTAAACAACATCCTATTCCAAGTCATCCCCCATCCTAGACTGAATCTGCTACTCTGCCATTTTGGAGTGACCAAACCTAAGATCACTTTCACAATAATCAATTTGAAAGTTGACACTCAACCTCTATACATCTCAAGGTCTATATGGGAGTTGACTAGGACAATGTCCTCCTAGTCAAGCACCTCATGGAAAGCATCATAGTTGACATCAGTATCATAGATCACGTGCTCACCATGTATCAACAATCACAAAATCTGCCATACATCCTCCAATGTCATTGTCGCCTCGTTGATAGGTAAGTGGAATGATGAGGTCTTGCTATGTGATTGCTCAAATAACATTGTCACCATCTCCAAATGGGTCTAGATGATAGACATATAAGTGGCGTGCCTCAAACCAATCTCTCCTAGGTGCTCCTATCACAACTCAGACAAATCACCAAGTTTGGATAAAATTGTCAGTTAGTGCTCATGGGACATCAAAGGTGGGATAACCTCCTACACCCACAAAGCACACAATGTCAAAATTCATAGCAATTGTCTAATTTTGGAGTTTTTATCCCCTAAAATGACTATAGCATCACTATAACTCAAATTCCAAACAGCAACGCTCGAAGAATTTAAATTGCAAATCATGATATGCATCTCTATTTGACTTTGGAAAACCCTAACCCTAAATTCCAAATCATGATATGCATTGCTAAACATATATTCATCACAATTTGAAATCTAAAACCCAAATTTTAAATCACAAACTATGTCACTATTTATGTATGCGACGCTATAAATCAAAATAGCATCATTGATTCTAAAAATAGTATCACTATATAGTGACGCTGCCAAAGTTCAAATTTAAAAATGTAATAAATGTGCTTAAAAGTCAAAATTGAAATCCAATTTCAAATCACATACTAGTGCTTCTACACCTAGAAGCCTCTGGTACTCGTGAACTCGATTGGAAATGTGTCGTGGGAGCACTCATTGCGCCATTTTTTTAGAGGATCGAAGCTCAATTTGCAAGAATTCTCTAAGGTGTGAATGCAAAAATGAATTGAAAGGGACCATTCCTCAACCCATTTAACCTCCAAATTAGGGTTTTTTGCCCTAATTTAACCATGAAGCTAGGGTTTTTCACCATTTTCACCAATCTTGCCAAATTGAAGCTTATTTTAAATCATTTTTTGCATTTTTGGCATGTTTCTTGCATCCCAAAGCCTTTTCAAACCCTTGGGGCAACATTTTACCTTTGTCGAGAAATCAACCCAAAATTTAGATCTATCTAATTTCTCGAGGGGGTGAGGAATCAACTTATTCCATCCATTGGAGAAATAATGGGGCATCTACATCATCAAAAAAAAATTATTTTTTTATTTAAGCAACAATTTTTAATCCGAAGAGCATCAATCTTTGAACCGAAGTAGCAAGTACCTCGCTTCAAAGAGGGGGAAAATGTAGACACTGAAAAAATGTCTTGAATGATATCATGCACTCGAATCAAGTATACTAACATCATTTCATCTTGAAACCCATCCTCTTTTCGCTTAAATTATTAAATTTTCCTATCTATTTAATTAATTGCCTCATTTGTATCTATTAGCCTCATTAATTTAATCAGGTTAATTCACCCATTTTCATGTTAACATTTCCTCTCTTTGAATTCAATAAATCAAACTATTTAATTTAAATCCCTAAATATTCTTATTTAATTAAATAACTCTATGTTATTTTATTAAATGTCATCACCTTTTTCCTTTTTTAGTAAATCACTTTATTTAATGAATATTATTTAATTCTTCTAATCCCCTAATTTCATAATTAACATTATTTGACTATCAATTATTAATTAAATCTAATTCCCCCCCACTTGAAAGAGAATATTTCAATTGAATATTCCTCCTTTGCACATTCCTCCAAAAGGAATATTCCTCCCCCTTTTGCACAATTAAACTTTGTTTTAATTTGCTAATTATCCTTTTCCCTCACCCATGAGAATATTCCAAAGAATATTCTCTCTCCCCATTCATTTGGAAAGGTAATATTCTTACAAAGCTTCATATGCAAGTTAACTCAAAACTTCTTGTGCAAGTTAACTTGTGACCTCTTGTACAGGTCAAAAGTGTGTTTGTTTGAAGGAATATGAACCCTTGACTAAAATCTCATCTTTCATTCTTATCTGTTGATTAGAATCCATGATCCATGCCTTCAACTTCTTCCATCCTTAACCATTGATTATATTTTTCAATCTTAGCCTTCCATTTCTCATTTGCTCTCCTATAAATAGGTCACTATTTGGAGACAAATTGATCCATCTTTCAAAAAGAAAACTTATGTTGTTGAAATCACTCACACTCACACTTATATTTAGCACACATTTAGCATCTTTTTAGTTTATTTTAATTGAATTAATTAAATTTAGGTTCCATTAATGGCTTCCATGATCACATAATACATATATTTAGCTTGTTTATTAATTAGGGTTTCAATCTTTTAGCTTAAAATCAATTTAGATTAGCTTCGTATTTGCATATATATATCATTTTAGCATAAAATAACGTTCAATTAGCTTGCATCATGCTCATTTAGATTAAAATCATGTTTTCATACATATCTTACAATCATTCCATTAGTTTTCTTCAATAAAACTAACTTGAACAAGCTCATTTATCCACAAGATTGGGAAAGGGTTGCCATTCCACATCAACGCGACACCACTTCCACAATAGGATAGGTTTCAATGGATTAGAGTATCCATTTTTAAGCTTTTGTAGTTTAGTATGCTTGGTTTAATTTGGATTTGATTGATCCTGTTGAGATTGACGTTAGTGGCTTCATTATGCTTTGTTTCTTCATGGATCAAGTGTAATCGGCTCATACTAATTTTTCAGTCACAATATTATTGTCCAGAGGGTCTCAATCCAAAGAAGAAACCCTCTCTAGACCTCCAATAAGCTTAATGCTTTAGTCCTTTAGGTTTCCATGAACCCGAAGGCACTTCTTATGGTTGTTTTATTTGGGACTTCTAGTCCCAATCAGGCCCAAAGATTAATAGTCTAAGCCTAACATCTATTTTCAATCTTGACACCCATAAGTTGTGAGTCTTGTTGAGATCTTAAATCTCAATTAGACCTCATTGTGAGGGTCTAGATCCTGGGTCCATCCCTAACTCTGATACCCACAAGTTTAAGGAAGATTCCTATTAGGACTCTAACTTCTGATTAGAATCTTTTCCTTATAGTCCTGATCCTGAGTCCAATCCTGATCCCAAAACCTATAAAAATGTTGAAATTTCTTGTGTTTTAGGGATGTCCACATAGAGTTTGGGGGATTGATTTGACACAATTGAAGATTCATTATAGTTCCATTTTATGAACAATCTTTGTAGAATTTTAAAAGATGCTTAATTGATTCCTTTAGGTTCACTAAATGTTTGATTCAGGTGGACAATCTAATCCTGAGGGGGTACAAAGAGAGCCAAAATCCAAAAGAACTAAAGTAGAACAATTTCCCCTCACTATGAGGTATAAGTTCTCGGGGGTGCCTGTGGTATCGATTTTCACTTCCAAGGTGATGAAGATTAGAAATATTGAATTGGGTCACATAGAAATAACAACCTTTAAATCAGATGCTTTCATAGAAGATTCCTCTCTAAGGGAAAAGAGGATAGGTACTTCAATCCTAGCACATGTTTCCTTATTTCTAGTATCAATTGAGTGTCCTAAGTTTATATTAATAGTGACAGCTTATTGCAACCTAATTCAAAAAAAGTGCATTGATCCTTTGGGGAATGAGATCATTGATTTAACCCTGGAAATGATATGTTTAGTTTTTTACTTGCCTCCACATCCAAACCTTAGAATAATAACTGGGGAACAAGAAATTGAACAATATGAGAAAAATGTTAGTGACCATTAGAGGTACCTAAACAAGAAATGGCTAAAAACAAAGAAGAAGTCTATTACCAAACTTCCCACCAAATTCAAAAGATCATATGCCTAAACTGAAATAGGGGATATCATCACATTATTATGCAAAGTATTTGGTAAGGACTCCCATATGTATGAATTATGGATGTTTCATTTCATTGAGATCATCTTAAAGGGAGAATTCTTCTTGTACTAGGGAAAAATGATCTCAGATACCATTGACAACCAACTAACCACAGTTAGAGACTCCAAAGAGTTATTCATATCTTCATATGTTATCTATTATATTGTTGGGATTGGTAACTTACCAGAACTAAACATTGTGGGAATAAGAGGAGAAGGACCTGGGAAAAATAAAATATAGGAATACTATGATCAACTAGAATATAAGAAAGTAGAAAAAAAATTAAAAGGGTAAACGATGCTTTCTTGTATGTGATAATCAACCAATTAACAAGTGATACTAGTTTCAGACTGTCAAAAGAAGCTATGGCTTTGGTTAGTGAGTGGGGAAATTGGTTCATATAGTATCCCAAGTCTACATATATTTGTATTTTTACATATGAAAAGGTTCCCTTTCTATTGGCCAAATGTTGTAGTGATAAACTAATATTGATTGAGTTTTCTAGGTAGATGTTGGAGATCAATTTGAAGTTCTCTAGTAAGAATAATGCTAGGGGAATGAAATACCCGATCAATCTTGGTTATTACCCATGTCCTTTAGTCATCATTGCCAAAATAGCTACTAAAGAGTTGTAGGAAGTGAACATAAAAATGTATGTTGCAAGAGAGGAATTTGATCTAAAAGGAAAAATGAATTATTTCTATGCATCCCTCTTCTCAAATCATGAGCCGAATATTGAAGATTTATGGGCTGATTTGCAAGATGAATGTGAGAAAGAAGTATGAAAGGATGAAAATCCCTCAAATGCAGGATTTCAAGGTCAAACAAGATATACCAGAGGGACTATATAATGATGGACAAACACTTGATCCTTTATATCATCAATAGGAGATTGTGTTGGTGTGATTAAAAGTGTTGTACCTTGTCCTAGGTCATAATTACACCTTAGTTAAGTTTACCTAGGGACCACATAGGAGGTAGTTGGAGAATTTCCACTTTTGGTGGACTTATCATGTTATTACTTTATCACATCCACCTTTCGTGTAGATATCATGTGATTACCTCTCCACCTTTTGTGGGTGATCCACCATTTGTGGTGATTATCACACTATCACTTTTCCACTTTAGGTGGAGTGATAGCTTTTCACAGTTGTCTCATGTCATAAGATTATGACACTTGTCATAATCTTATGCCCTTCTATGTTCTCACCTTGGCTATATAACCAAGGGGTCTCCTATGTACTTTTGTATAGCTTAGCACACTCTATTTGCATCATTGGCATAATACAATCTATTCTTGTCATATTGCTTCTATCTCTCTTATGCATGTGCTTTCTATCAGACCTCTAGATCTTGGGTGTCTACCTTCATAGCCAATTCTTACATGGTATCAGTGCTATTGGAGTGCCTTTGGATTGTCATTTTGGAGAGATTCTAGGGGGTTCCATTTTTGGCCTTGTATTGCAAGTACATTTTGGGAGATTTTTGCATTAGATCTGAGCTCACCATTACGTCTGAATTGTCTAAGATAGTCAAATTTTCCTTTTGTTTCATCTCAATGGGACATTGGAGGCCAAATTTGCATAGGTTTGAAGTTAGGTGTTGGTTTCCTGATCTAGGAGGTAACCATATTTTTGGAGTAGTTTGGGTCAAATCTGACCTTGTCATCACATTTGGAAGGCCTGAAAACCTAAAGATCAACTACCCAATCATCGATTTTGGAAATTGTCAGTTGTAGGTTGAGGAAAAAAAAATTCTTAGAGGTCGTACAGAACTCCCAAATCGATATAATATTTCAATTTTCACAATAAATTATTTCAGTAAAATATTTTCTACGGAATTTTCTAAAAAATTGGGGAAAATTTTGGTATAGTTGAGCAAAATATATCTTGTCAAGTTTTATTAAATTTCTACAGATTTAATATTATTAGATTAGTGTATTCCTTTGGCACTTTAGGCTTGTACAAGGGCTTTATTACAAGCTCATTAATTTCCATCGGCCAAGCTCTAGATCACTTCAACACCCATCACATCAGCTAGCATCACATTATCTGATTAGAAAATTTGGTGTCCTTTGTTGTCTTGTCATGTGTTCTTGGAGGCTCCTATTCACTTGCCGGTTGTTGTGTGGGTGAGGCAACCTCCGATCATTGGTATCTAATACATCTACATTGGTTGCACACTTATTTATGCGTTAACTAGTTCTTTCTCTCTCTGTGTTATCCCATCGACTCTTCACATTGACACAGGAAAGCCCTACCATCGAGTATGGGGTCCTCTACCTTGGTGGATCTCCTGGTCATCGACTCAGTTTCTTCATTTATTCGGCATCCTCTATCTACAACTTCCTTCAATTAGCGTAATTTGTATTGATCGATGGTCAACTACCTCCATCTGGCATACCTTGTCTACTGTGGATGGCGTACCAATTGGTCCAATTTGTCTGGTGTCATAGTTCATCGATTGTCTCATTGTCAGTGTACTTGGAAGATCCTATGTATTTGATCTACTAGCCCTTACCATTCTGTGTTGGCACTGTCTTGTCCGGCACCTTCATCTCTCACCGAAGGTTTCCATTGCTGGTTGTTGTCATTCATTGACAATGTCTAGTCAAACCTTCCACTAAACTCCCATCATCCATCAATTTGGCATGTGCACTCATCAAAGAAGGTGTATTCTAATTGATGAATTCTTCTCATTGGTTGTCATTTCATTTGCTAGTTGGCATACCTGTGTGCTCAACGTAGTTATTGATTGGCTAATTCCCTGCCATCCTTCTGCAAGTCTCATTGGTGGTAAAGTGTTTTTTATCGGCATTTTACATTTATTGGCTAACCAAAGTTTTACTGTTGACAAGTTTTTTTGAAGGCATTGTATTAACCTTTAAGTCAATAGTGTATTGGGGGTGGGGTGGCCCGTGGGTGGCATGGCCACTGGGGCCACACCACCACTCCACTTGCTCACCACCAATGGTGGAGCAGTAAAATAATTTTTTTTAACCTTTTTGTGCAGGGGGGATCATATGGCCGACCAGGGGCCAAATTTTTTGACCCAATTTAGTAATATTTTACACTTAGTTAGTGGAATGGTCCTTTTTCTAGGCCTTTTTTTTTCATTTTTGCATAACTTTTTCTCCATATGGAAAAATTTTGCAAAAGAAATATCATCGAAAAGGTGGTGATCTCAAATTTCCAGTGGTGCTGATGTTTCTTCAAAAAAAAATTGGTTGGCTGCATTTATTGCTCATCAAAGTTAGATGGTCCAATTGCACTCCCAAGCTCATAACTTTTGCACCGTTCCTCCATTTTTTGTGATTCTTGTGGTGTTGGAAAGGTTGTTATGAGAACTTCATAGTTTCTCATGCACTTTTGCATCTTGATCATGGTTGTAGTAGTTCTCCTCTTCTAATGTTGTAATCACACTAAAATAAAGTGCCACAATCTACTATTTCATTGTACTCTATCATACTATATGCTTCTTTGGGTTGATCTATGTATCTAGTGTTAGTTCCTATCTACTCAGCAAATGCAATGGCTGGTTACCCATGCATTTCAGTGACATGGACTATATACCATATAAACACTCCTATTTTAGAAGCACTCTACGTGTCTTTAGAAGTTTGGTTCTAAATCCAAAAACTTGATGCATGGCTCTAGTGAGACTTAGATAGTTTTCTTCTTGGTTCTAACCTTATTCCTATTGCAATGTGGATTCATAGTTCTTCATCAATAGATTTAGCTTAGTCACCAGTTATGTGGAATCTTCTATAGTTGTACCTGATTATTTCTATCAGTTTGTCATAGTTTTGCATTTCTTTTGGAAACAACATTTGGATGACTCAACATCATCCTTGGTTCACTCTACATTAGTCTTCACATTGTTCTACTTTGTCTCCTTCTTCAGTAAAGATTGGAGACTCCTGACATTGTGACATTTGAGCAATGACTCATCATTGGGGGGTTGCACAGACTTATTCATTCTCTCTTATGGGGTGGCCTTTTTCCTCACTCGAGGTTTTATTCTTTCTAGAGCATGTTTCTTGTTTTGTTTCTCTCTTTTTGGGATGAGTTTTGTCCCACTGGGTTTTCTCCTTTTCTATGATTTATGAGAGATTGCATTGTGTGTGTACATGGATACCTAACATGGCCTAGTAGTCAGGACCCATCTTGCATTGTTTTCATTTGTGTACATTCTCCCTAAGTTGCACTTAAGGGGGGTGTTGGTGTAATTAAAAGTGTTGTACCTTGTCCTAGGTCATAATTACACCTTAGTTAAGTTTACTTGGGGACCACATAGGAGGTAGTTGGAGAATTTCCACTTTTGGTGGACTTATCATGTTATTAATTTATCACATCCACCTTTCATGGACATATCATGTGATTACCTCTCCACCTTTTGTGGGTGATCCATCATTTGTGGTGATTATCACACTATCACTTTTCCACTTTAGGTGAGTGATAGCTTTTCACAGTTGTCTCATGTCATAAGATTATGAAAATTTTCATAATCTTATTCCCTTCTATGTTCTCACCTTGGCTATATAACCACGGGGTCTCCTATGTACTTTTGTATAGCTCAACACATTATATTTGCATCATTGGTAGAATACAGTCTATTCTTGTCATATTACTTCTATCTCTCTTATGCTTGTGCTTTCTATTAGGCCTCTAGATCTTGGGTGGCTACCTTCATAGCCAATTCTTATAGATTGCAACTAAGACACTGGACCCCATCAACTAGATGGAGAGGGAGAATTTTAATTGATGAAATTTCTACAACAATAGTAGAAAGGAGCCTTTCATGGGTAGATCTTTGTATAAGAAATTATGAGGGGAGAGGAGAAAATACAAGAGGAAAGATGCAAAGGTAGGGACCTCTTCTTCCACTCCTCCCAATGAATATAAAAGGTTAAAGAAGAAGACTCCATAAAAAATAGTTGAAGAAGAAGAGTTGATAGTGGAAAGTTGACCGAAGCATTGCAAAAGGCTTTTGTGACATATTGTTATTATTTTTTTCTTCCCACACAAATTAGTGAAGTTTTAGGGGAAGGTTATTTGCTGGGGTACAAAATTTTGGTTTTAAGTCATCCAATGAATCCTTTCTTTCATAATGAAAGAGTTTTATTTTTTATTTATTTTTTCAAATCATTCAAACAATTTATATTAAACTGTTGAATAGTTCAAACAAACCAATAAACAATTTTCATTTGGAAAACAAACATTCATAAAATGTTATGAAAAGATGGATTATTCTTCTACAATGAGGGTTTTTATTTATTATCAAAAAGGAATTGCAAATCTAAGAGCAAGAATACAGAAATAATCATTCATTCTAATTGCAAAAATTGTGCTTTAAACAATTGCAATTTCATTATTTTAGATTATCTAATTGGAACAAATTCAGATTGGTACATAAGCCATTACATATCATGAAACAACTGATTTATTAAAAGATATGTTTCTGTAATCCCACACAAGCCATGGGTGGACTAAGTTGATTTAACTCAACAATAACTACAAACTATACATCTAAAGATCAACTAAAGGAAGAGAAACATGAAAAGGAAGGTCATGTCCATCATTGCCTAGGAAGGCTAATGTAGGGTTGACTTGTTGCTTTCCAGCTTGATTTTCAGTGTCTTCAACTCCTTTGCTCCAGAGTTCCAGAACTTGCAGTTGATAGTAAATTTGTGTTAGAGCTTAGGGAATGATATCCAATTACATGCTTATCAACAGATATATGATTTATAGTCATTATCAAATTGAATCAAATTAGTTAATATTTGGGAGATAAATGTAAAACTGTCAGATCAAATCATTGGGAGAAATCATTGAATTCATTATTTTTCTAACTTGTTTGCTTCATGTGCAAATACAAGAAAATTTGTATTGGTTCATCAAATTAAAGCATGACTGGGGAGAAATTTGGCTCCCTCAAGGATTGAGCTCAACTCATGATAATGGCACAAGCACGATATGAGGGAAATGCAATGTTTAAAGCCACTATATAAAATTTTCAATGATAGTGAATAGGCATACATGTTAAATTCACAAAATATCTCTTCAAGAAACTATAAAGGGAAAATATAACAATGATATAAGAAATCTGAATATCATGAAATAAATATGGTGTTTTGTAGAATTTCTAGAAAATGGCCTCATAAGAGAGAAATAATTGCATCATCACAATGCATTATTTTCATATTCAAAGGAAAATACATTATTTCATCTACATAATCTTTGTTGTTTGACATCAAATATGTAGTGGAAATGGAATATGAAGCTACAGGAGAGTGTTTTAATATTTTATGCATTGAAACTATCTAGGTCTTCTAGAAAAAGAAGAAGATACAAAGAGAAAGAGGAATTTCATTTGCAGATTTAAAAAATAAATTTTCTGTTTTGCCATATTCTGAAAACCAAATACCCAAATCAAGAATATATCATGGTTGTAGCTTATTCATGAAAAACAAATACCCATTTTCAAAAATTATCCAGAAATCAAAACAAAGAAGAAGAGTTCGATTTTTAAGTCAAAACCCTCAAGCATATGCAATAAGAGAGAGCTCAAAATATAGAAAAATATTTCTATGATCTTCTCTCAAGGAAAGCAAAGATTTGTGAGTTAAAAAAAATAAGCTCTAAGCCACGACCTTAAAGATTTTCCTTGTTTCATCAAAAATATACATGGCAGCTATCAAATACCCAGATGTAAAAATGCATGGCCATAGCTAGGAGAATAAAAGCTTATGATATACTCTCAATGGTGCCCACAAGAATGTAGAGAGGTTAAGGAGCTTGGCTAGAGTCATAAGAAATACCCAGAAGAATAGTATGGTCACGGCTTTCATAGAGAGACAAATAAAAATCTCGCAAAAGAGCTTCCAGGCCACACCTTCCTCATGAAAGATCAATGCACAAAGATAAAGAATGTTCATTCTTTTCTTCATTTTCCTGACAGTAAAGTGGATGAAATTAGAAAATTTACTTAAGTTTCTTCATGAAGGGCTTCATCAAAACCATGAAAAACACATGTTCAATGGAAGCCAACACAAAAAAGCAATAGAAAACAAAAAATCTCATTAAAATATAGTGAATTTGTGCCTATAAGCTTCAAAAATCTTTTCAAAAAAACAAAAGAGAACTTCTAGATTTGTAAAAATCAGACTTAACTCAAGATTTATGCATGAGATCTTCCAAAAGATCTTCAAAATGGCGCATAATATAGAGATTTTATCCTACAAAACTTAGCCAAGGGTTGTGCATGGCAGCGGCCTCCTTCCAACAACAAGTGATGAAATGAAATTAATATTTTGTTATTTATTTAGGGTTAAAACCCTAGAAGGGTCGATGGAGAAAAGGAATTTTTCCTTTATGTTTTAAGGTTTTATTTAAAACTTCATTCACATCTTTTGTGTGTGGCATTTCTTTTGCTTTTTATTCCTTTAAATTATTTTTGAGTGTTTCATAAAGCTAAGTCAAATGAAGCCTTTTATATTTGGCTTTATTAAAACTTTATTTTGCATTTAAATTCAAGTTTGTATAACTTATTTAAGTGATTAATATTAATCACTTTAAATAAAAGTTATTTATAAAATGAAAAATAAAGTTAGGACTGTTTTTTTTTTTTTTGCATTTAATTCAAGTGTAAATCTTTATTTTTAAATGGTAATTATAAATAATTTAAAATAAATGATATGTTGAAATGAAAATAAATGAAATCTTTTGAATGCAAATTCAAATGATGAGTTAAAGATTGTCAAAGGGAGTTCAAATAGAACATTCAAAGCCTTGCACAAATCATGGAGATAGTTGAGAAAGTTATGCCAACATGTGGAGGGAAATCAAGGATTTTAAAGCCCTAAATCAAGAGATCACCTTCAGATATGAGTTTTATTTGATTGAATTTCTATCAAGGAGTGATTTGAGGCACAAAGTTTGAGTTCACTTTTAGTTATTCCCCTTTTTTGAAGGGATTTTCAGTTGTATACGACCCTTGATGTTGTTTTGTGATTCATAACTCTTGGTGAATTTATCTTGCAGTTACATTCCTTGTTTGGAGGATACGGAAGACAACACATCATTTTTTGGAGCCAAGATTCAAATTCAATTTTTTGGAGGCTTTTCTATAAGTCTTTCTCTTCTCTCATTTCTTTCACTAGTTCTTGGTTTGGTGGTTGCAGGAGGAGATTATTCATTCTTTGTAACTCATTTCTTGTGAGTTATACAAATTTGTAATGCAAGTATCTCCTAGTTTTCAATAAATAAGCTCATTTTCCTTCTCAATTATGTCTTGTGCAAGTATTGTGTGTAAGCCTTTAGGATAAATTTTTTTGATTTCCATGAAATGATTCTTTTAATCTTATTACTTCAATGTCTTGTTTAGATTCAGTATGTTATAGTGCAGGTCATTGATTGTGTTTCTCACATTTGTTGAATGCTTGTTATGAAAACATTAGTGTTTTCTTTCAAAAAAACTTCAATCATAGAAGCCTATTAGATGAAGTATTTATGCAAAACATACTAGATTGAGCAGTGACTCCTTTAGTTTCATTAGTTGAGTTATCTTGTGAGGTTTTAAAAGTAGATTCAAATCACTTTATCAGTTGGTGTATCACCCATTATTTTTAAGTTTACTTTATCAAGAATTTTCTCTCTTACCTTTTCCCTCTATTAAAAAATTAGTTTTTACAAGAAATATCCAAAAGGAACCATCCAATAACTTGGAGGTCTATTCTCACCATAGGATACCCATAGCTTGAGAGTAGTCCCATGTGCATAGGATTTAAGAGTTTTTCAACTTGTCTTCGGGTGCAAATCCCTGTGTTAACAATTTTTGGCATGCCTGATGGGACCTTGAACTATTTCATTAGTTCAAAAAGAGCTTATTTTGCTACAGTTACAGTGTGAGCAGTAGTTTTATAGCCATCAAGAAGGAAAAGATTTCAGACTTGGTGACTCCATAGCTTTGGTTTCAACAATTTTTCAATGAGAAAGTACATGACAAGTTACCAAACAAGACAAAGTGCAGAACCTATTGAGCATTCAGAGATACCATGAAGAAGTACCAGAGTTGTTAGGAGAGCAAGAAGCCTTGTTTCATCCTTCAACAACCCTCTATTTGTAAGTTATGTAGCTCATCAAGTAATGTTAATTCTCCAGTAGTCAATATGGCTCATCCACCACCTAGGAATCAACCTTTTGTCTCATTTGATCAAGGAATCCGCTTGAATTTTTCCCAACATAATGATATTCCAATAATAGCCCTTAAGAGCTTACCATTTTTTACTAGTGAATATGATACAATAACCATTGATCACATTCTAGATGTGGCTTTGTTATGTGGTTTACATCATATTATTGAACAAGATATTGCAATAAGGTTATTGGCAACCTCTCTTGAAGGTAAAGCTTTTCAATGGTTTAGAGGGCTACCTGTGAACTTAGTTACAACATGGGATCAACTAGGAGAAAGGTTGAATAAGTAGTTCAAAGACAAATCAGACCATCTTTCATTGGTGGGGCAGCTCACTACCATCAAAATAGCTCCACATGAGCATTTGGTGGACTTCAATTACCATTTCAAGAAGACCTGGAATAGGATTCTAGTCACGGTAAAGCCTTCTAATGACTATGCTTTTTTTTTTTACTTGAAAGCTTTGAATAGTGATATTTCACTTGCAATATAGTCTATGGGTGGGGATTATTTACCAACAACATTTGATGTTGCAATTAGAGCTGAGAATAGTTTGATTCAAGCTAGGAAGTTAGCACCTAGGAAGTTAGCACCTAGGCCTCAAATGCTATATTTTGTTGATATACAACCAATTATCCCAATGTTACCACCTACTGTAGCTAATGTTCCATCATTTCTAGCTTTTAATAATCAAGTAGCAGCTCAAGAGCAAGTTGTTCCCAACCAATTCCAAGAGTTGATAAGAATAAAAGAGAAAAATGATAATATATAGAAGACCTTGTAGACCTTTAGTAATGAGTTGATCAATATTAAAAAAGCAGCAATATCAGCCACCTTAGCAAGCTCCCTTCCAGTCCAATCCTCAAATTCAGAGGAGGAATTTCAATCAAAGTCCTTTCTAGCCTTATAATTCCAATACCTCTAGTTATTCCAAGGAGGTAATGCCAGTGCAAAATAACATGGAAATTGATTACGAATGGTGTTTTCCATGTAATCAACCACACAATCAATCTACTTGTTCTAATGGTATTCTAAATCAAGCATTAATGGTGCAAAATAGTGTTGTTGTTCCAAAAATTTCATCTTAGGAGGCTCATGAAGAATAGTTTGCTCATGCAGAATAAGGAAATACAGATGCTATCTTCATGAATTGTCAAGGTGAGGAGTTTTGTGGGGTCAATAATGCACAAAACCAGTTAGGAGATTCTATAATAGCCAATACGAGGAGTAAAAAGAGGGTTGTGGATCTGGGGCAGCAACCTATAATGGGAAAAGATTGGCCAAAATCACAAGTTCAACCAGCACAAGTGCAAAACGATGTTGCTATTCTTAAAGGATAGCAGAAGGTTAGTACTGGTAACTTTAATATATTAGATCATATGAAGAAAACACATGTTAGTATTTCTATGTGGGATTCTTTGGCTCTTCTTGGGAAAAAAATATCTTTTACATGAGGCTTTGTTAAAGTTTTCTTTATCTAAATATGTGTCTAATCAACAACCTTCTAAGGTTGTGTTTACAAATGATTCTCAAGAAAAGAAAGAACATTCAAAGCCTTGCACAAATCATGGAGATATTTGAGAAAGTTATGCCAACATGTGGAGGGAAATCAGGGATTTTAAAGCCCTAAATCAAGAGAACACTTTAGTTATGAGTTCCATTTGATTGAATTTCAATCAAGGAGTGATTTGACGTACAAATTTTGAGTTCACTTTCAGTTATTCCCCTTTTTTGAAGGTATTTTCAGTTGTATATGACCCTTGAGGTTGTTTTGTGATTCACAACTCTTGGTGAAGTTATCTTGCATTCACATGCCTTGTTTGGAGGAGAAGGAAGACAAAAAATCATATTTTGGAGCCAAGATTCAAATTCAAGTTTTTGGAGGCTTTTCTATAAGTCTTTCTCTTCTCTCATTACTTTCACTAGCTCTTGGTTTGGTGGTTGTAGGAATAGATTATTCATTTTTTGTAACTCATTTCTTGTGAGTTCTACAAATTTGTAATGCAAGTATCTCTTAGTTTTCAATAAAGAAGCTCATTTTCCTTCTCAATTATGTCTTGTGCAAATATTTTTTGTAAGCCTTTAGGATAAAATTTTGTGATTTCCATGAAATGCTTCTTTTAATCTTATTACTTCAATGTCTTGTTTAGATTCAGTATGTTATTGTGTAGGTCATTGACTATGTTTCTTACATTTTTTGAATTCTTGTTATGAAAACATTATTGTTTTATTTCAAACAAACTTCAATCATAGAAGCCTATTAGATGAATTATTTATGCAAAACATACTAGATTGAGTAGTGAATCCTTTAGTTTCATTAGTTGAGTTATCTTGTGAGGTTTTAAAAGTAGATTCAGATCATTTTATTAGTTGGTGTATCACCCATTAGTTTTAAGTTTAATTTATCAAGAATTTTCTCTCTTACCCTTTCCCTCTATTAAAAAAATATTTTTTTACAAGAAATATCCAAAAGGAACCAACCCATAACTTGGAGGTCTATTCTCACCATAGGATACCCACAGCCTGAGAGTAGTCCCATGTGCATAGGATTTAAGAGTTTTTCAACTTATCTTCGAGTGAAAATCCTTGTGTTATCACATACATGTCCGCATCTATGGGAGTTGTTTATGGACTCTGAGTATAACCCATAGCAACAATACACCATGGAGAAACTACTACAAAATAATCTACTACCACCACTTCTCAACTAGCGAAGTAGGAGACAAAGGAAAAGAGGTAAACTTTGGTTATTGAAGTTAAAAAATCTCCCCTAATCTCTGACATTGAGATCTCCCCAAGCTAGAAGAAGGAGAAAAAATTAAAGAGAAATATGAGAGAAAAAATCCCCCAAAGGTACATGGTTAGAAGAGTTGAGGATATCTAAGGATTTTTCCTTTGAAGAAGTGAATGGCAGAGGGGAAAACTCAGAACATGTTCTTATAGAAGAAGAAGAAAAGGAAATAATTGAGAGTGCAAAAACCAAGCTTCCCTAGAGAAAGAAGAGAAAGAAAAGTTTGAGTGAGAAAAGGCTCAGAAATAAAATATAGAACAAGATAAAGCTAAGAAACAAAATATTGAGCATGAAAGGAGGGAGAAGGAGAAACTTGAGAAAGAGAGACTAGAAGAAGAAAAGGCTTCTTCTTTGAAGGTGATCAAAACTAAGCAACAAACAGAGGAGCAACCTAAAGAAACTCCTCAAAAGGCACAATAAATATTTGTGTCTACTAGAGCTCCAACATGGCTAAAATTTAATTTAGAGAAAAGGTAGCAAAGAGAAGCCTAATCCTTGAGTTGGTAAGAAATGATGGTGGAAGTAGAGAAGGTAAATCCCAAAAGGAAGTTGAGGACTCTACACTCAAATGAATGATACTAGGGAGTTAGTGGTTGGGATTGCTACACTATTAGTTGACAAGGATGATCGAGAACTACAAGCATCAGATTACCAACTTACAACTATCAAACTAGGTAGGTAGATTCAACGAGAGAAGATGTCATTTCTAGAGTTAGCATCTAGTTCTATAAAGGCTAGAATGTTGAAGGATAAGCACACGAAGGATGATATTTTTGTACCCTCAGTACACATGCCTTGTTCAAATTAGGGACCCTATCTTTCTTTCACCTCGTTAGGTCACTTTCATTTTTGGTCGCCTTGTTTTATGTGCCCCATGTTTGGTGTTCATAATGGTCAGTGAGTCCCAAAGAATCCATCTTGAGTTGACCATGTTTTTCCCCCCTCAAATTTTAAAATTCCTAGGTCTTTGAGGGTTCCCATCAAGTGTTTTCCTTAGTGCTTCAAGGTCAACATCCTTGGGACCCATTGGGCCTACCCTACCAGGCCGCCCCTCTTGGACCTTCGTCTCCTCTTCACCATTTCTAACAGTCATTCTCTAGCGTGGTTTCACCTGTCGGGGCCCAATCTTCCCAAATTCATCCTTTTATTGCTGAAATCTCAAGTGTCCTTCCCCCGACGGCCACCCGCCTATCAGACCCCGATGCTCCCGCAACCATTTTTAAATTTGCAACCCACCAACCTTTGGTCTTTCATATGAGAATTTAATGGCTACATTTAATGTGCTATTTTTTATAAATAGGTGAGTTTTTGTTGTCATTTTCAACTATCAGTTTGGTCAGAACGATCTAGAGCTACCTCGTGATCATCGCCGCCGAGCCCAATGAGTGTCATCACTGATTCAAGTTGTTTAACTACTAATCTATTGCCTCCATCAAATTCTTGAGGTGAGTTTGCCATCTGCACCCTATTTCATTTTTTTCCTTGATTTCTAGCAAAATGATAAAGTAAAAGGAAGAAAAACACATGAAATAGATAGAGAAAAACAAGGCACCCAAAATCCATATGATAAAAAACTTGAAAAACCCTCAAAATCAACCAATTTAATGACCATGAAACCTTATCCTCCTAGCACCATTCTTTAGCCAGAGCATTCACGCTCTGTGAGCTTGGGCCCCCTCATTATCATCAATAACCTTGAAACAAGTTAAACTCTAATGAACAACAAATGCCTCTTCCAGATCCACCATCACAGAAGGACACCTTCCTTTTGCCACCTAGAAATTCACAATTTCATAAGCTAGGGGGAAATTCATTGACCCATTCAAGTCCACGCCCATGGGACTCTGTCCCCAAGGCACTGTTCATAACTTGCTAACCCCAAATAACTTTCTAGCCAGATCTTTCAGGCACTCGGGTCCTGACTTACTAACTTCACCAAAAATCATGCTTGAAAATCCTAAAGTCCCAGCTTGTCTTAGATCCCGCCCCATAGATTTCCCTTGGTAGAACTCTATCTGCATCTCGCCGATTTGGGCAGCTTTGACAACCTGGTTGCCCAGCCTTCAGGCCTCGCTCCTACATCTATCGAGTAACATTGTTGAATTCATGAACAAATGACCATATGCCAAATGCCTTTTAGGTCTTGGCTAGCAGACCTCCATCTACAAGCCATCATGGTGACAACACTGTCTCTTATGACTTTTTGAGTGATGACCACCCTCCCTTCAGGTCCTCGTACCATGACGACCGTTTGAATATGAAGCAAAAATTTCCAAGTGATTGACTTACAGCGGGTCATTCCTTGCAGACCTCCATGATCGAGACACCGTCTCAACCTCGTTGTCACTCAAAAGGAAAACTACTCTCATCCTCCCGACCTCTGAAACCTAACTTCACCTCAACCGTTGAACTTTCAAAGGATCAATGAAGTAAATGTGAAGGCAGCACCTCCACCCAGACTCGATCCCTTGGATTTCCCTCACCAGACCACTGCATGGCATCCGCCATTGCCAACAACAATTACCCATCACCTTTCTACTCCATCTAAACTGAAATTCCCAAGTGATAAGAGAGATTGACTGCCTTCCAAAGATGTGGGTCTCACCCAGTGGAATTCCACCACCAGAATGAAGTCCTGCCAGAGCCGTTTTAAATGAAAAACTCAAATGGTAGAGCTCCTCTCTAGTTCTAAATACCCAAGAGATGATCTGAATGCCCTCCAATCACCAAATTGACTTTGACCCACATGTTGAAATTAGGCACTTTCCTTAGTGGAACCTTCAAATTGATCAAACACAAGAGCGGGTAAGGATAGGTGGGCCAATGTGCCCTAATTTCTGTCCCTCCTATAGCTTCTCCAAAATAGCCATCAGGCCAAGGAAGTTTGACCCCTAGGGCCCGAATCATCCAAACTCCCTCCTATGAACTGCTAATGTCAATATAGATTATATGTTAGATTTATCAAATGCTGAATTATCCAAGCTAGCCCTGTTTGTAGGATCTGGGCTAACGTTTCTATGTTTTCATGCTTGATTGTGCTCACCTACCTTTTACCCATAGGATATATTGAATCGGGTGTAGGACCTTCAGGAGAGACTGTGGAGAAAGATAAAAGAAAGAAAATAGCCAAGACACCCTATGGAAAGGATGATAAAGATCATATGAAGTATAAGTTCCAAGGGGAACCCCTAAATTCCACAGTCACCTCAACCTAGAAGGAGGTCTCTGACACAAAAATCCAACATATGGACATCAACAAATTCAAGAAAAGAGTTCAGATCAACCCTACCACAAAAAATGCAAGACTAATTAGAAGCAATGGGTTGGCCAAATTTGTGGGCTTTCCTCCTGTCCTCATCGCTCACGAGCTTGTTATGGCCTACAGAGAGGTGTATCAAGAAGAGACTAGAACCATAGTGGATAGAGATGGAAATGTTCTAGCTGACATGTCTACTAAGGTGATAACAAATACTTTCCATATCCCTACCTTCAGGGAGCTGGAAGTACCAACCATAGATGATGACAAGGTGATGTAGGGTGAAGACCCTCTCAAATGAAAAAGGCTTATAAATCAGCACTGATTGAAGGAGAAGAGGGGTAGAGCTGCAAAGGTTCCCCATGAGGAGCTCTTCCGCAGTGACTTTTATGAGGATTACTATGATTTGGTGACCCTACTAAGTAGAGTAATGGTCCTTCCAACTAATACCTACTTCCAAGAATGGATGTTGTATTTCGTTGAAGAGATTCTCCATGGAGAATCCAAGTTCTACTAGGCAGGGATAATCAATGATTACTTCCACGAGTATTTTATGGCTATTAAGAAGACCTCTACATTTTACATGACCTCCTACTTGGTCTATTCACTAGCTGAGAGGATGCAATACAGAGGCTTGTTCAAAGCTCCAGATGAGGAACTAGGCAGGGAGCTGAAAGTTTATGATAGATACCCTCAATTGTAATTCAGAAACTTCAAGAGGGAGTATTACAGGGTCAATGACACTTTCATAGGTCATATCATCAGACTGCTTAGGGGTTACTTTGAGAGGAGAGTCCCCCATAGTGCCAATTCCTTCCTCAAATAGTTTTCCTTCCTATTCATTCATTATCCAAAGTTCACCTACATTCGTGCTAAAGGATTTTTAAAAAGACCATACAAGTTGCCCTGATATCCCAATTACTAGATAATATTGTTATAACTCTCTTGAAAACTACAACATGCATACGCCCTTTTGAGAGGCAAGCATAAGGCAGGATTCCTCATCCCCTCTCCTTTAGCCAAGGGCTATACAAACTCCATACCTCTCAGTGTGTCGATAATTTAGAGAAAGAACTAGTGGAATACCATTTGAAGCTTCACACTACCCAACCATGGATGGACCCCTATGACAAACTCAAGAAGGCACTTGGACCTGAATAGGCCCATCTACATAACTTCAAGGACTTTTTTGCTAATTGTAAAGATGATAATGAAGTGGGGATGAGGCACTATATGCGAATGACCGCATATTTCATAAAGAAGGTCAATCTATTCCCCATATTGGACCAGGTGGAAGAAGATGAAAGCATGGTAATGGATCCCTGATACAACACAGTTGCCAATTTCTTACTGCCATTGATTGACTAGGATGAGTAAGAGGTTGATGACCTTGATATTCTAACCGAGCCTATTGAGGTCAGAACAAAGGAATGGGTTGATGGAAAAATTGTCCAATTGAAACAAGGGGTCACTTTGACCTATGAGGGGCTCAAGAATGAGCCAACAAGTGAAATAGACAGTGGGATAGCTATTGCCCCATCAGGAGGAACTTCAACATCTCCTCTGACCACCAGGTTGAGGAAGAGGAAAGAAGTTGTAGAGCAATAGCCCAACCCTAAGGTGTATGCTAGGAAGGCTTCGGAAGGCGAACCTTCCAAGAAACATAAGAGATCAAGCAGTTTCATGGAGATTCCTACCATTTAAGAAGATCCGCTCCATGAGGGAAAAGAAATGAAGTTTGAGCAACCATAATCTCCACCTATTGCCTCTGAAACTATTGTTGTTGCTACACCTCCACCTACCTCTTAGGTGATGGTTGCAACTTCCCCACCTGCAGTGGACATCTCAGTCCACCTTACATCTTCTCCACCCTCTGAGCAAGTTGTTACCATTGAATCTTCCTCTGCCACCACCTTTCCACTTTCATCCACTTCCATGTCCCTAACAACATCACTTCCTCTAGCGACAACAACAATTCCAATTCCCACTCTCTCACTTCGAGAAGCCTTCTCTTGACATATGTAGAACATTCCTATAGAGCTATCAGGAGTGCTAATGAGCCCAGTTGTCCAGGCTACCTTAGCACAAATTCTTGCAAATATCCCTGCCTCCACTCTACCAACTGAACTACCAGAAATGAAAGCCACCATGGAAATAGCAGAAGAATTGGAGACATGGGAAAGAGAAACTACAAAAAAGATAGAGGAGGAAGTAGATGATTATCATGAGCACCCCGAGTACCAGCATCTAGCAATTGATGAAGTGATGCACGAAACAAAATCCTCTGAGAGTGATGAAGAAGGTACCAGCACCAAATATATTATGAAAACCTTTGATGCGGACCTCGAGGAAGAGTTAGCTCAACGGTTGAAGGATGTTGGAGAGGAGGTAGAAAATCCACCTTCTGAGAAAGAAAAGGAACCAAGTGACAAAATTGAGGAAGACAGTCAACCTCCAATTGGGGAACATGAAAAAATCCCCAAGCATAATGAAGAAATGCCTCTCTCAAAAGAACAAGAGTATGTGTCACCTCAAAGCAAGGAGGAGGGAAAGAAAGAAGAAGATAGATCCGAAGAGGAGTATGGAGCCCACAAGAGCCCATAGATGGAGAAACTTGAAGAGCATAAAGTTGAAGAAGAAGAAAAGAAAACTACTAAAGGGGAAGATAGCCCCGAGAGCACATGCCCACCAAGTCCCCCATCAAACACATGATGTTCATCCAGGACTTCGATGAAGAAGAAGACACAAGGATAGATCAGGAAGCTCTAGGTAATAAAGAGATTGAAATCAGAGAAGAAGAACGTGGTCATGGATCACCAAAAGGGGAATCTTAAATGCCTAAGTGGCTTGAGAAACAACTGGAGAAGAAAGCTCCTACCCCAAAGGATCCAAGAGCAAGATTGGAGGTCATCTTGTCCAAATCCCAGATCAACACCAAGAAAGAGAAGAAGCCTAAGGTTAAATCAAAGGTGACCATGGATGCTTCTAGATCTTGAACCATGCAAATCACCACCCTAGTGGTGAATGAAGAAGGGGTGAGCTATAACATCTCCACCCTTGACCTAGGAACTAATTCAAGAGAGCAGAAAACATATCATCTCCAAGATTCTATTACCACAGTGGTGCATCTGATGTAGAAGGACAAGATCTGCAAGGAAGAACTCAAGGCGTAGCTGGCTAATTTGACTAACTACATTCAATAATGGTCATCAGTGGAGGAGCTCCCCACCACATCCTCAGCACTACCACAACTACTATAGAAGGACCATATCGACAAAATTGAGAAAAGGAAGAACTGGACTAAGACTATAGAAGATTGGTTCTGACAGGTTCTATATGCTAGAAACATGGGCATCATTCGTGTTGTCAAGATAACAAATAAGTTCTTAGAAGTACAAAAATACCTTGAGGGTATGGGGAAGTTCTATTTTGACTTCCCAAAGATATACGGGTCCACCTATCCTAAAATTGAGGCCATCCTCAAGCTACCTCAGAAAACATGGGAAAAGGAGCTTGCATTGATAGAGGATGATCACTGGCTAGTGGATATGTGGAAGCTGGAATTCAATCACAAAAAAGAGAAACTAGGGCAAGTACTCTGTAAGGTGGAGCCTAAAATTGATTGGGCCAAAGACATTAGAGAAAACCGTATTCAGTATTTGAAATTATTGACAGGTTACAATATGCCCACCGTTGAGATTGATTTGGAAAATATAAAGCCTTATTTCCATAAGAAGATGGAAGATGGAATGTCAGGCAAGCTTACCACAAATTTAATGAGTTTTTTTTCTTGGGATTTCACCCAATTTGAACAAGTTAGGGACAATGTTATGAAATAACTTGCACAATAGAAGAATATGATAAGAAATATGCTGCAAATACTTGATAATAACTGAGAATAACAAGCCACTTCGAGGGGGAAAACCTCCAAATATCTCTAATGAGAACACACTTCACAACTTGATGATGAAAATAAGACTCACAACCTCCTATATATACCTATTAATGCCAAGGATATCACCTAGGCTGACTTAGACACACCTATATAAGACTTAGGCTGGCCTAAACAACTAAATAACAATATACTAATGATAATATGACTTAACAGAGTTAAGATAGCCACAAGCTGACTATTCATAACCCGATGTACACTAATATTAAGGGCATAGCATGCCACCCTTCTTCAAAGAAGCATTGTCCTCAATGCTAATCAAGTTTGGAAACTTTTGAATGAACTCCTCATCTTCCCATGTGGCATCTTCAACTGGTAAATTCTTCCATTAGATGAGATACTCAGTGATAGTTCTATTCCTCAGCTTCTTTGTGCATGTTTGACGAATGCACTCTAGTTCCAAAATGATTCTCCCTTCTTCATCCAGCTCAGAAGTGTTGTTTGAGTGGGAATATTATGCCCAATTACCTTCTTCAAACAGGAAACATGAAAAACTGGATGTATCTTTGTTGTAGGTGGCAACTCAAGCTTGTAGGCAACACTACCGATCTTCTACATGATTTGGTATGGACCATAATACTTTGGTGACAACTTATTATTCTTTCTTTGCTGCTTTAGTGAGATTTGCTTATAAGGCTGCAATCGCAAGAAGACCCAATCCCCAACTTCAAAACTTCTTTCACTACGATGTTGGTCTGCCTGTTGTTTCATTCGATTTTGTGCCATGGTTAAATTCTCTTTGAGTCCTGAAAGTACTTGTTGTTGATGAAGCAAGTGGTCTTCTACTGCCTGAACTCTTGGGGACACCTTAATTGATGATGTGATGGAAGGAGGATGATATCCATAAAGTGCCAAAAATGGAGACATTTTTGATGAGCTATGAAAAGAAGTGTTATACCACCATTCTACAAGTGGTAGCCAATCTACCCATTGGACTGTTTCTCTGAAGTGAAACAATGTAGATATCCTTCCAAACACTTATTAACAACCTCTTTGCCCATCCGATTGAGGGTGGTATGAAGAGCTAAGAGCCAATTGAGTACCCAAACATGAGAATAAATCTTTCCAAAAGTGACTAGTGAAGATAGGATCACGATCACTAACAATAACTTTAGGTGTACCATGTAGCTTTTGGATATTCTCCAAAAAAGCTCTAGCCACTGCACTTGCTGTAAAAGGATGTGCTAATGCAATGAAATGTGCATATTTAGTGAGCCTATCAACCACCACCATGATGACATTATGACCTTTAGATTTGGGAAGCCCTGTGATGAAGTCCATGGATATCTCTTCCCAATGCTAGCTAGGAATAGATAAGGGTTGCAAGAGACCTGGTGTCTTAATTGTCTCCCCTTTATGCCTTTGACACACCAAACATTCAGCCACAAATTTTTGAACATCACCCTTTAGCCCTTCCCAAAATAAATCTTGCTTGACTCGATGATATGTCTTCAAAAATCCTGAATGACCACCCACTGGAGACTCATGCAACTCTGTGAGAATCTTGATTTTAAGGTTGGAATTCTTGCAGAGATACAAATGCTCTTTATACCAAAGAGTATCTCCCTTCCAACAAAACTTATCTGAACTACTAGGATCACTTTTTAATTGCTCAATGAGATTACTAGTCGCAACATCATTTTTCCACTCTACTTTGGCTTCCTCCACCCAATTTGCTTGTAATATTGAAAGGGCACACAATAAGGCTTCATCTTTCTCATCCTTCCTTGACAGTGCATCTGCGACAATATTTTCTTTCCCTTTCTTATATACAATCTCAAAGTCATATCCTAACATCTTAGTGACCCATTTTGTTGCTCTTCTAAGATAGTCGTTGTTCCAAAAAATATTTTAGGCTATCATGATCTATCTTAACCTTGAAATGTCTACCCAATAGATAAGGCCGCCATTGTTTCACTGCATGGAGTATTGCTAGCATTTCCTTCTCATAAATAGGTTTTAGTAGATTCTTACCTTTTAATTGACGACTCTCAAAAGCAATTGGTCGACCTTCTTGCATAAGCATTGCTCCTATCCCATTTCCAGAAGCATCACATTCCACAATGAATTCCTTGGTGAAGTCAGGAGTGGCAAGTACCGGAGTTGAACACATAGCCTCCTTCAATCTCTCAAATGCTGTATTGGCAGACTCATTCCAATGAAAAGAATCCTTCTTCAATAGAGTGGTGAGAGGTGCTGCTATACTACCATAATTCTTCACAATTCTTCTATAGTACCCTATCAATCCCAAGAATCCTCTCAGTTTCTTAATGGTTTTTGGAATAGGCCATTCCATGATAGCCTTAATTTTGTTAGGGTCCACCTTTACTCCTTCATGTGAAACTATGTGTCCCAAATACTCCACCTCTATAAGACCAAAAGCACACTTGGATGGCTTAGCATAGAGTTTATGATCTTCAAGTATTTGTAATGCTTGGTCCACATGTTGCAAATGTTCTTCCCAAGTCTTGCTGTAAATCAATATATCATCAAAGAATACTAATACAAACTTTCTCAAGAACTTCTTAAAAATGGAATTCATCAAACTTTGGAATGTAGATGGTGCATTGGTAAGACCAAATGGCATCACCAAAAATTCATAATGACCCTCATGAGTCTGAAATGCTATCTTACAAATATCCTCCTCCTTAATCTAAATTTGGTGATAACCAGATCTAAGATCTAACTTGGTAAAAAACATAGCTCCATTTAATTCATCTAACAAATCGTCAATGACTGGAATTGGAAACTTATCTTTAATGGTGTACATGTTGAGCACTCTATAATCTGGACACATGTTCCAAGTATCATCCTTCTTACATACCATCACCACTGGCGAGGAGTAAGCACTTTGGCTATGCCTAATGATTCCTGCCTCTAGCATCTCTTCAAAAAAAAATTCTATCTCACTCTTTTGTATGTGTGGATACCTGTAAGGCCTGATGTTCGGTGGCTGGCTCCCTGGGAATAACTGTATGGCATGATCATGATCCATCTTAGGAGGAAGTCCTTTAGGCATATCTCCAAGAACAACTGAATGACGATCAATTATAGCTTGCAAATCTGGATGAGTAGGAGTAATAGATTGAGAGACTTCTAATGAACATAGTTGGGCCACAAATCCATCCACTCCTTTCTTAAGCAACTTTTGCATTTGATGAGAGCTTACCATTTGTGGATATTTTTCCTTCAACCCTCTTAGCTCTACTAGCCTTCCTTCTGATTGAAATCTCATGAATAGTTCTTGGAAGTTCATCTCAATTGTTCCTAATGTAGTAAGCCATTATACTCCCAAAACAATATCTACTGCACCCATGGATATCGCATACATTGGGGTATCAAGTTGATAATCTCCCATGGATAATTTAATGCTATGACACTTCCCTAAACAACTAATTGTACCACCATCTGTAGTCAAAACTTGAAACTCTGGAGTTGGATATATGAAACAATTTAGACGAGTAGCTAACTTTTTGTTGATGAAATTATGAGTACTACCTGAGTTGATCAACACTGTTACCTTCTGCTTCTTTAGGAACCCCACCACCTTGAGATTTTGTGGAGCACTGAAACCTGCGAGTGCATGACAAGAAATAATTGGTTAAGAATCATGTGATTCCTCATTTGACTCCCTTTCATCTTCTAGTATGGGTTCCTCCTCTTCTTCCTCATTGGGACCTTCAATATAAAACAATTTCTTTTCACTACATTTATGTCCTCGACTGTATTTGCTATCACAATTGAAACACAAGCCTTTTTCTCTTTTCTCCTCAATTTGTTGTGGATTCAACTTAGTAGGTTGTGTTGAATATCCTTTCTCTCTTGTCACATTAGCCCCTTGCTTCTTAGGAATCAAATATTTCTCCTCTACCCTGCGTGCTAAGATAAAAGACTCATTTATGGAACTAGGGCTAAACATGCGTACCTCATGTTGAATGTGATCCTTGAGACCACCCAAGAATAAATCATTCAAGTTTTCCTCTGTAATTGAATCCACCCTTAAGGATAGATTTTGGAATTGCTGAATATAATCCTTAACTGATCCTGTTTGTTGAAGTTTAGCTAGCTGGCTGAAGAAGTTGTCTGTGATGCTATTGCTATATTGTGCTTGGAGTTCCTCTGAAAAAATTGAACATGAGACGGTGAGCCCCTTTTTACCTCGATGAGTGCAAAGCCAACGATACCAAATGAATTGATCTAGTTCTAAATATAAGGAAGCCATCATGACCTTTTGTCCATTTGGGATTTGGTGTACTTCAAAAAAATTCTCCATTTGGTTTATCCATGTTAGAGGATCCTTACCATCAAACTTGCGCATATCCACCTTTGGAAATAAATTCCTAGATCCCATAGGAGTACTAAAGCTTGTGTTAGTAGTGGCTGACCTAGAATTCTCACCTTGGTCACTTGAGAACTCCTTTCTTGATTCAGCTATGTAGGTGCTTAACATGTTTCGCATTTCTGACATATCTCCTCTTAGGTCACACATATCCATCTTAATTGAGGAAATTTCTTCCTTGACCTTATTGAGTTCTTCATTATGAGGAATATCCTCGATTGTTTCACCATCCTTATCAAGAGTCTTCCCCGGAGTGACAGCATTCTTTTTACCCCTTGTTGCAGGCCCTGTCATGATGGAAACCACTAATGTTGAAATAAATCACACAAATGAAACTTAAATTCTCTAAAAATTTTACTGTAATCTTCTTTAGTATGTCTTCAAAAACCCAATAAAAATCAAACTCCAATTCAACAAGATGTGCGAGATATGTAGATTCCAAAAAAATAGTGTAGAAACCCTAATTCTACAATAATTCACTTAATTCTACTCCAATTCTTTTAAAATATGGACTGTAGCTTCTTCAATATTTTCTTCAAAAACCCTTTAAAAATAAAAAAAAATTCGACAAATTCTGAAAGATATGCTCTTCCCAAAATTGCCTCCAAAATTGAGAAAAACCTTGCCTCTATGGTGCCAAGATCATGCTCTGATACCACTTGTTATGAAATAACTTGCACAATAGAAGAATATGATAATAAATATGCTGCAAATACTTGATAATAACTGAGAATAACAAGCCACTTTGAGGGGGAAAACCTCCAAATATCTCTAATGAGAACACACTTCACAACTTGATGATGAAAATAAGACTCACAACCTCCTATATATACCTATTTATGCCAAGGATATCACCTAGGCCGACTTAGACACACCTATATAAGACTTAGGCCAACCTAAACAACTAAATAACAATATACTAATGATAATATGACTTAATAGTGAGTTAAGATAGCCACAAGCCGATTATTCATAACCCGATGTACAATAATATTAAGGGCGTAGCAGACAACACGGCTAAGTGTGATGGAGATTGGGATACACTCACAGGCTGATCCAAGCAATGGAACTACCAAGTGCTCCAATATAATATAATGGAGATTGATAAGCTCCAGGAATTAATCAACAAGTTCATAGAGTATGCCACTTTGAAGAAGTAGGAAGGAAACCTAGTCATTGATGAAAAGCTCCTCATAGAATAGCTACAGCAAAGGAAATCAACTAGATGACAAAGTGCTATAGTGTTACCATAAGAGGAAAAAATAGGGAAAAGACAAGAATGTATTTTAAATTGTAATATATTTGGGGGTAGGTGGAACCCTAGTTTGTAGTGAATCTTGGCCACACAATGGAAATCAATCTTGGCCATTCATTTTTCTTTTTGAGCACTATAAATAGGGGGTCTCCTCTCATTTTCAAGAGAGAGTTGAGTTGTTGTAAAGGCGTGCTGCAAAAATTTTAATAGAAGTTCATTAGCTTTTGGTGGACTCTTGAGTTTCTATTGCATGTTACATGGTTCATCTCCCATATTTAGTTGATTTACATAGATTTACTTTGTTCTTCATGTTTTAGATTATTTTGGTAGATTAGTTAATGTTGTTCAATGGTTGTGTAGATTTTTGTTGTGTTGATGCTTTTGTTGTCCATACTTTTTGTTGTTTACTGATGGTAGATAGTTGTGTAAAGTTAGTCTAGGCATAAACTAAAAGTTGCTCCAAACTTCTATCTTTTTATTCATGCATGTTTATGGTGAATGAATGGTTGAATATTTGCAATCCTTAGAAGCTTGCACAAGTTTGATGATACTGTGAGTCAATATGGTTTTAGGTGAAATTATGTTTTAAGGAAGTTTTCCACAGTAGAACCCCCCATGATCACTGTTCATTGCTAGTTTTAGATCTAGGAACCTCTTCTCTTCCCTACCCTTTTCCTTTATTTTAATAAGTAGCCTATGCTGAGGTTCAATGGACATTGTAAAGCCAAATTTTAAGATAAAATAGGAGTTTAAGATTGTTGTTTGAACCTGCAGCAAATTGCACGCTAACTTCCCATCTCAGAAACTTTGTTTTAAGATTCACCTTCCCTCCAGCTTAACTCCATAATTTTTCCCTGTGATTACCAGCAAAATCACATCAAACATCAACTGAGAAATTCCATGGACATCATGACCTGACACCGAAGAGACCTTGGGGTGATTTTTTAGCAACTTGTTGTTGGAGATTACCTTTCAATAGAGGTAGTTGGCTTATACATTACTTGTGTTGAGAACTGCATAAAAAACACATCGACAGATCTCAAGGCTTAGATTGAACAATTGAAAATATTCTTGAAGGACCTAGCCTCCCCCACTTTGGAGAAACCTTATTCATCCAAAATCCTATTGTTAATGAGAAAGAAGGAGGTTGATGAGCTCACTGAGTAAAAGAAAAAGGCCAACCTCTTTGATAGATGGAACGAGAAGTTCAAGATGGATGAACTTCTAACCATAGGATATGGACATAACAAGGAATCTTACTTGTTGGGAGAGCAATTGGAACAACATTTTTATAGATAAAATGTGGGAAGAGGAAATGTATAGAGTTGTAAGAGAGGGGGACCAACCTCATCAAGGCTCCAGGTCACAGAGAGCCAATAGTGAAGATTTTCCCTAACTTACCTCACTCTAAAAGATGTCTTAGGGTCAAAATCAAGAATTATGAGCACTATAATGTACTTCTACCACCCTACAGATCCTGAGCTTAGGTCTAAGCTAGGCGAGCTAGTTTTTGGAGTTAGTACTGCATCTTAGATAGCTCTCTGTCTGAAGATAGTGGCACTATTCTGGGATGACAACACAGTGCACTGGCATCTCTCGAGTGTGATAGCGTCCGTATAGTTAGAAAATAGTAAACACAATACAAACTACTTAAAAACTAACATCCTAGCTAGTTGATTCTAATGAGAAAAAATAGAATGATAAAGTACGAGAAATAGAGACGAATATGGTAAAGTAAATAAATAAAAGCTAGGGTGATGAATATAATCTCACAAAAGCACATGTTCTCTAGTTAGCTCCACATGTATGTTTACCTACACATACAAGAAGGTGAAAATTATTAGGGATGTATAGGTTTGTCTTAGTCAAACCCTCATTTTAGTGTTTCCACCTCCATAGATAGCCAGAAAGCAATGGAGTAGAAATATGCGATGAAGGAAAGAAGAGAGAACTAAAAAACACTACAAAATAGTATCATGATACTCAACCAAATCACAAAGGAGAGGAGTGAAAAGTTACCACCTCCACTTGAAAGCTTACTAGCCAATGGAGGAGATATGGACTTGGCAAGGTCACCACAGTCACAACTATGATGAAGGGAGGTCTCGCATGACTCCAAGCCCATGCTTCTATGGATTTCTTAACACTTTCTATGTGGAGGTGATGGAGTGTTGAAGTGTTGCTTGAGAGTGAAGTGAATGCTGAAAATGCTAAGAGATGGCTTGAGAATGTGTGTAGAGATTGCAAGAGGATCAAATTAAGTGAGAATGGATCAATTTGAAGGAAGAATGAGGAAGAATAAGGCATTTTTAGGTCAGTTGATCGAAGAGGGATGTTACAATTCATCCCCAATCAGGAGTGTAATGCCTCTATTGACTATAGATGCAAGAATCTGTCAGGGATGATAGCATGATATGCAAATGTCTACACGCCACGCATGCATCCTCGACAAAAAATATTTCACTGACACAATAGACAAATTCCAAGTGGAAGGAATGCAGTTGGGTGATGTGGAATTTTTCTTTAGGGTTTGATTTTCTAAGGTGAGGGTATGTGAAAGGGGAAGTTGTGTAAGGGGTGAAAATTCCCTCCTATACATGAGTGTACTTGAAAAAACTCAAGTAGCTAAACAAGATGAGCATGGAGGAACTTAGAAAGTCTAGATACTGGGAGATGAAGACTCTAGTTATCCAAAAAAGTGTACCACAATAATACTATTTTTTATGGAATTGATAATTAAACATAGAATAATATTACTTAAATTGCAAAGAGACTTGTGTGAGGACTCATCATTGTTTGAAGGTTTCATAATGACCATTATAGGTCAAGATATTTTATTGTGAAGCAATAAGTTGGATACACTATAGGATGTTAAGGAAATATGGAAGAATAAACTAGAAGGACTAATAAACATAAAAAAATGGAGATGAAGAAATCATTTTAGACAAGTTGATGAACATTAAGTTTGATATAAAGTGGGTCAAAAATGACATTCACCAACTTAGGAATACTATTGCAATGGTCATTGCTAAGTTTGAAAAGACAAAGTTTAGAATTTATTGGGTGGATGGGCCTAATGAAGAGGTGCTAACACACATGTTAGATAATTTTGAAGAGTATCAAGAACAAAAAGCAAGCTGAGTTTTGAATTTTGAATATGGAATATGCTATTTTGACTGAGATGTATCAAAGATTTCACTTTTTGGGTAGTCTTTTTTGTGTGAATAAATGTCTTGTACCTAGTTAATTCACTTACTAGGGATTTAGGGGACACATTCACATGTTAAGTTTACTTAGGTCTTAGGAATATTTCTAGAACACTTAGTTGTCATGTCAATATTTTATCTTTTTCCAAGGTAGTTATGATAAGTTTTCTCATATCATAAGATTAAGACACTTTTCATAATCTTATGACATCTTATGTCTCACCTTGGCTATATAACCAAGGGGTTCTAATTTTTAAATCAATTATTGGATAATCATTTTTGTTGCAATCTTGAGCATTGTATATTGATCTCTTTGTGCTTTCCATTTGGCCTCTAGATCTTGGGTATATCCATAGCCAACTCCAACATGGCATTAGAGTGGGTTGGGTGCCATTGGATAGTATTTTTGGAGATATCTTGGTAGATCTTGAAAATTTGAGTATGCTCTTTTCTTGCATCATATGATGATCTGGAGAATCAAGAAAACTTGATAAAAATACCAAATTTTGGGGGGTTTTATCTTTGTGGATTTGTATTGAAGGTGAATTTTGGGAGCTTGTTGCATCAATAGCTCACCATTGTGTTTGGAGTAACTGAGAAATTCAAATATGCCTCTTTTTCATCTCAATTGGACATTGCAATCCAAATATGTAAGGGTTTGAAACTAAAGAGTGGTTGCAAGATCCAAAAGGTAGCTACAATTTTGGATCATTTTGGGTCAAATCAAATGCTATCATTGCATCCAAAAGGGCCAAAAACCCTAAGATTGACCATCAATTTGTTGAAATTGGACACTTTCACCTGAGGCTTAAGGAAAACTTCTCTCCTATTTGGTCATATGGATTGCCAGTAAACCACACTTGGTCAGTACAATTTTTCTAAAAAATATTTTATTCATCTTTAAATTTCTAAAACCATATTTTGAAAATAAATATATTGGGTCACATAAAATTTTCTTTGAATTTTTTTTTTAAAAAAAGGTACCTTGCATAGGCAAAGTACTGCAGACAATACCTAACTATACAAGTATGAAGCGATAATGGGATCCATGTGGTTTCAGTAGTGGGCCCCAAAAATCCATGGTTAGCTAAAAATTGATGAGGTTATTTAAAAAATTGGTTCCATAAATTTTAAAAAATAGCAATCTTTCGAAACCATCAACGAATTCAACCTAGGTGCTCAAAAAGAATATTTCAGCATTTACCTTGAAAGATTTGTCAGAGATTCATCAGGAAGAATATTCCCAAAATTTCCTACAAAAAATATTTTGGCTCCTACAGAATATTCAAGTGTTTGAGCTAACCATGATCGTGACAACCTCCAGGCCATCAAATTTAGGCAAGTGAATTGTTGACGTCAACAAGGCATCAACAAATCTTTGAAAATTTTGGTCCCTCATGGTTGAAAATTTTGATTTTGTAGTCCAACTTTGAATCCTCATAAGTTAGACATTTGACTTCTATTTTTCTAGATTTTTTTTGATTTGGGGTAGAATTTTGTGCTCTTCATAGTGGTACAATAATTTTTTGATTTTGGTGCTAGGTTTGTCTAGAAATTATAGGTTCTCATAGGTGTTGCTTAGCTATTCTTGTTTTGGGAAATTTTGGGGGTTTTTTCTTGGTCCTATGATAAAAATTTTGGGTGATTTTTTTTAAAAAGGGCATAATTGTTCATTTAATTTATAGTGGTATGATTAGATTGATCTCATTTTATGTAAAAATTACACTTTGATCTTATGGCCAATTTGACATCTGTATTCACTAAGATCAAGTCAAGTTTCTTATTTTTGGAATCTATTATCTATAAAAACACTAAATATAAAGTTCCAAATCATATATTGTTGGGGGATTCTTGATTGAGTGATTCAGGGGGTCTCCTGGTGCATTATTTTGATATTTTTTCTTGTTCTCTTCTTTTCCATGGATCATTCTAAGGTTACTTTTCTCACATCATATAACTATTCAATATGGCATCAACATGCATGGATTGCACTAATGACTCAAGGTCACTCTCTATATGTTGAAAATAAGGTACCTAAACCTATAGATGTAGATACAAATATAAAATAGATGAATGAACACACCAAAGCTCTTGGATATCTTCATAGACTAGTTTCTCAATATCCATGACTACATCACTAAGGTTCATTATCTAAGAGAGCAATGTAAAGCATATGGAATTGATAAAAAGGGCATTCACTTGGTCTGCAATACAATGAAAAAACTTTGTCTTGATTATGCTTCTTTTGTTTCTAGCTTTCATCCTCATAGGTTGACTATGAGATCTACATAGACTATACCTTCATTTTCATCATTTTCTGAGATGTTAGTACATGAGTAATAAAAGGTTATATCGACGGGTCTCATCACGTCATCTAAATATCACACATTATTGGCTAGTTGAGTGAAAGAATCAAATAAGAAACAAAAGAAAGCAAGGAATAATCCAAATTCAATCAAGAAAACAATATATTTGTTTTGAAAGAGAAATCATCTAAAAAGGAGAACTCTACTTGTTCATATTGCAAGAAGCTTGTACATGATGAACATTCTTGTTACAAGAAGGATATTGATGAATTGAAACATCTTCTTAAGAAGAATGTATTGATCTACCTTTCAGAATCTCTGAATCAACTTCTTCTTCAAAATAGTCTAATAAGGAAAAAGGTCATGCTTGTTTGGCTTCTACATCAAGAATAAAGGACAAGATCTTTGTGCTTTTTTAAGTCATTGATCAAGGATATGGCTTTTAGATTTAGGAGCATCTCATCATGTGGTATCTTCATAGTTTTTATTCTCTTATTTTGACCCTTGTACTAGTCTCCTATTTTTATGGGAAACAATACATATATGCGTATAATTGGGAAGGTATATGTTAATTTTGGGGAGGGAACTTTCAATGATATTTTGTGTGTACCTAATTTTTCAAACAATCTTCTATCTATCAGATTGCACATGGTCGAGATGAGAGGACTGTAGAATTTACTCTTGATTCAGTTATCATTAGAGACTTGGAGATTAGAGAGATTATTTCTACTGGGATGGTTGATCATTCATCTCGGTTCTACACCTTTGCAAATTTTTCTTTTGATGATGACATTGTTCCTTCAGTTGTTGATCACACTTCTAGTGTGAATCATAATTTTGAGGATATTTTCGGATACTTGAACTTGGGGGTTCTCACAATGGATCATGTTCTCTAGCCTTGAATTTCATCTCCTCCATCTATTGTTGCATTTGATGATGCTTTTGTTGCTACAGATATGGCTTCTTGTGATTTAGTGCAACAGGATCTACATCATCTTCCAACTACATTTACTTCAAATGCATGCTTGAAAAACATTGGTGGGTTGTTTGTTGAGACTCACATTTCAAATCTAGGAGACACCGTTGATTGCATGCATCATCTCTTTGATGAAGATGATTCTTCTTTAGATGTTGTGAGGGAACACTTTGACCCTCTAGTTCATTCTTTATATGATCATTCTTTATAGTTTAACGTAAGTTTGGATACTTTTGGACAACATTTATAGGAGGCATGGTTGTCTTTCGAGTGTGTTCTACATTCATCTCATAAAGATTCTAGATTGGAATCTTTAGTTATGTGGCCTAGAACGCCTATTTGGAATGTGTTAGATTTTGGCATCAATATGGAGATACGTGAGTGTAGTTTAGAGACATCACACATCATCCTTCTTCCCACATTTTATTTTTATTTTTAGAGATGGAAATAGATCCTACATACATTGTTGGTTTTGTTTCTTCTTAAGGGGAGGAACATTGTTCAGAAATATTGTATCATCTTCAACATTCAATTTTGAGCTTCTACCATTGTAGGAGACTCACCATTGAGGAGGGGTTGCATAGTCTCTCTTCTTCTCTATTATGGCAGGTATTTTTCCTCGAATGGGGTTTTGTCCTTCTCATTCCTCATTGATATCATTTTGTACTTCATCTCTCTTTTTGGGAGGAGTTTTGTCCTATTGGGTTTTCTCCTTTTATTTGTTTGTGAGAGATTGCATTTGTATTTGTACATGGATACCTAACATGGCCTAGTAGTCAGGACCCATCCTTGCACAATTTCATCATTTTCATAATTGTAGTAATAGAAAAGGTATCTCTTTTCCTTAATTTGAAATAATTAACAATAAATGAGCCTAATGTTGCCTTGATTTAGTGTCGTAGTGTTTCTTACACATTCACATTAATTCTAGGACCCTTTTTAATACAATGGACTTAATGATGCCTTATTTAGGGTGTTGTAAAGTGTTTATTTACATCTTCACACTAATATAGGGATTTAATTAATTAATTAAGCTTAATTGGCCCCTTAAATTAGAATGCAAGCCTAATGAATTGCATTTTCTAAGGGATAAAGCCCAACATTCATTAATAGTATTTCACAACACTTAATTTGGAAAGGTTTGAGTCCTAGGCTAGTGACCTAGGACCCATTCACCGAGTGGTGAATGGGTCCTTCCTAGGTCCTAGGACCCCCTTTTTGGATGTTATTTCGTATCCCTGAAGCATTTCCTAGTTGAGTATGCTAGGACACATTCACCCTATGGTGAATGGATCCTCCTTAACTTATGAAACCCCTTTTTGAACATATTCTTAGTGGGATTTTAGTGATTTCCAATCCTAGATCTGATGTTGGCTTGTGTTATTTGAATTTCAAGATTAAATATTAAGTTAAGTATGAATATAAGGTTAATTCACATATATTCGCCTAGAAATTTCAAATGATCTTAAGAGCATTCAAGTGAGCATTTCCAAGAGCATTTCAAAGACATTCAAGGGAAAATTATTGAAGTTTATTGCATCAATCAAAGGTCATATCATCATGTCAAAGGCATAAGTTATCATGCATGTTGTTGAGCTCATCTTTTGATGTAGCATTGAAGATCCATTTCAAGCATCATTTCATATCCAACTTCAACATCAAGATCTATAGACATTGAGGCCACTTCATGCTAGGTTGTTGATTTGTACTCCAAGGTTCAATTAAGGATTGGTGAGTTGTTACACATTGTTGTTCATTCATCTTTCCTTTATGCATAATTTCATTACAAGGTTTAATTAACAAAATGTGGTTTGACCAAGGAAAACCCATATTCCTTAACAATCAACAATTTTTATTCTCTCTTGATGTGTGATTGTAGGTTTTAGGTTGAAGATCAAGTGGAGAGAAAAGTTGTCAAGATTGCAAAATTGCTAAAGTTGTCGTCTTTGTTGCAAGATCACGAAAATTACTCTATAGAATTTATTTCCAACTTTCAGGAGTTGAACACCTAGAGTTTGGAGTTGCAAACATTGAAGAAAGGAACCCAAAAATTGATTTTTCAAAATCCTAGCTAGGACCCATTCACCACTGGGCGAATGAGTCCTCTGTGAGGCCCGAAACAACACTTTTTCAACAAGGTACAAATCATTTTAGCATCTGAAAACCTTCCTTTTTACTATTATAATAGTTAGGTTTTTTTTCTAATTGTTATTTATGCATTTCATCTCTCATAATTAAGTGAAACGTCTAATGAAAAAGTAGGAGGTGAACCCATTTTTTTAATCTCATTTGGGGCTTATTCACCCCTCTTTTTTTCTATGTTTCATTTTAGTGAACCCGACTTCTTGAGCATTGTAGTTTTCTAATTTTGGAGTCTCTCTTTTCATCCCAGGACAGATCTTGCATTCATTTGCATTTAATTAGATCTCATTTAGGGTGTCTTAGTTTGCATTCAATTTTGCATTTCATCTAGGGTCTTTAGGATTGCATTGTTTACATTCTTTAAATCTAGAAAATAAAAAAAATCAATCATCTTGCATATCATTTAGATCACATAAACTTTCATTTAAAAAAAAGAAAAAAAGAAATTGCATATCAAACTAGGTGTTGTAATTCATCATTTTGTCACATTTACAACTTGCATTTCACATTGCATTTACAAAAAATTAAACTTGAAACTTACTGTTGTAGACCTAAATCTGAAAATTGTTAGAAAAAGCTTAAAAATATATAAAAATCAGTTTCAATACCCTAATATAGGACCCATTCACCCTAGGGAAAATGAGTCCCTAATCAAACATAAATCTAAATTTCTAGAAATTGAAATCTTATGTTTTGTGCTTCTATTTGTTGTTGTTCAATCTTTGTTTCATTTTTTTTAATTTATGTTTCATTCATTTCATTAGATATAGCTTAAATTGGTTCATTTAGTGCATTATCTAAATTCCAAATTTCATCTACAACATTTTATTTTTAGTTTATTGCATTGTGTAATCAGAAAATTACCTTGTTTAAGTCTGAAAATCTGAAAAATAGATGTGTTTTAGTAATGTGTGGAAGTCCTTATTCTCTTTGGTTGATGTTTCAAGTTGTGTTTTTGGAAATTATCCTAATGCAATCAAACCTACTCATTCTCACCCAACTCTTAATTAATTTCCTCTTGAAGTTGACATCATTGGAGAAAATGATGCTAGCATGAATGAATTCATAAATGATTTCCTTAACAATCTTGAGAATAATGCATCTTTCTATCCTTCCATGAAACAACCAACACAACTTGAAATGTTTGGTATTTTACATCCTAAGATTGAGTCAAAAACTACCTAAACTTCCAACAATGAGTTAACCTAGTTCCTCTAGTCAAGTGCATAGTCATTCATCTTATGTTAACAAAGTGACCAACACTCCTATCAACCTTGAAGAGACTTATGGCCAAGAATTTAAGATTTTAATGAACCAAAGATGTGGCATAACTAATGAGCATGAAATTCATAAACTTCTAGAGTAATTTCCTATTGAAAAATAAAAGGGATAGTATATTAAGATCCTCATCCTGACATAAGTTTCATCCTTCATAAAGAACAACCAATGCCTACCAAGAATGATAGGATCATCTCAGGTCTGCCTTCTCTATATCCACATCAACAAATCGATGAATCAAGCAAGAAACATACCTAAGAAAAACATGAATTACTATGCATACCATATAACTCTTGGGCATCTTACTGACAAGTGCCATGCATAAAAATAATTATTGAATGATTTTCATTCTGATGATGGTATTTTTTATGAAACAATAATTGTATAGCAATAACATGTATTCCGCTCCTTGCCATGTAATAGTTGTAGGGTCTTAACATTATCACTATTACACGCTTTACATACATTGAAAATCATTCTCTTTATCACAAGGAGCTCATTCTCATCACCTACCTAAGATCTTCCATGTCCTAGACTCAGTGGGGGAAAGGGGTTAGTTAGCCTTTCCCTAGTTTGACACTTGTTGTTGTCCTTTTGGCTAGTTTTTTTCCTTCCATTATACCAACCGAGATTGGGATGTGGATGGCCTACTATAGGTTGACTCACATGTGTCTCACTAGTTCTTTACATTGTTTTCTTTTTCATGTTTATTTATGTAATTGTGTGTATGTGTGATGTGATCCACCGTACTATTTCATTTGATGTATCTCTCTCTCTCTCTCTTTGTGTATTCCTCTATATGTATCTACATTCTTCTCTATGTCGTAAATATTTTATCTTTTTCTCTTGTCTTTTATTTTCCTTTTGGGGACGATGCAATGTGTTGAGACATTTGGATCTCTTCCATGGTGACCCAAAGGATTTCTATTTGTGTCATTCTTCTAGTACTATGAGTATTTGGGGAATGATGACAGTTTTGAGCTCTATAAAAAAATTGTAGCAAAGACATACCGACTCAAAATCCATAGATCCCTTATGTATTTTTGGGGGAAAACCCTCCCTCATTTTTCATGGTGTAGCTTTATTTTGGAAACATATGACTTGGCATAGGGTTTTCAAGGAAATATCTCATGTCTTAGGATAACACATTGGCTATTTTAAATTAGTTACTCATAGTAATATTGTTAGCAACTGCTTTAAAGTGGGGGAATACATTGATGACATCTTTTAACATTTTGCATATTTCATGGTGTGTTTTTTATTTCTTTTGAAGCATCCTTTTCTTGGTGGTTTCATTGGGTTTTATGTCCTCCAAGAGTGTGATATGTCTAAGCGTATGACTTTCCCTCAGTGGCATGATGCAAAATGAGGCATCCCATAAGTGGAAATCTGATATTCTTGACTTTTCCTCTCTTGAAGACATTAGGCATGATGCTCCCTAAGAAGAATACCTTACATGAAGTGAGATCCCCTTGAACAAAAAAAAAACCTATAGACATAATATTCATAAGAAGTTACCATTGTGGTGCCTTGTCGAAGTTATCAAGAGGATAACTTCGATATGGTATGGGAGGCTAATATGATTCTCTCAATTTCCACCTTTTTGAAATACTCACCTAGTGGATGGCCTGAGGTTCCACTACCCCAGATTGAGCGTGTGTGTCATTTTCATAGTGGACATCATGTTCTACTTGTAAATATTTTTGTACAAATAGCCTAGACTTGTTCCACATCATGTTGGATAGACAGTCAAAGCTTGATCCTTTTATCAACCAAATAGTGTTAAATATCCAAGATACTGAGAGGGAGGGGTGAATTAGTAACTTCTTAAATTTTTTGAATAGATACCAGCCAATTATTCCAATTTAAACAAAAAAAATATAAGTAAAATCATTAACAGAACATGAAATCACAAAACACATGAACACTAGGATTTTTACTTGGAAAACCCAAAATGGATAAAACCACAGTGAGTGTTATCTCACAATATAGTATAAACAGTTATAAGATTACAAAAATGGGGTGGTTGATGCAGAGCTAGAAGGATTCACAACACATCTCACAAACTTCAATAATAATCCAAAACAATATTTACATAACACATGCTATTAACCATTCTAGATCTCATTGGAAACATTGTCATGGCAGCCCACAATTTAATGCAATGAACAATCATTAATAAATTCTACAAAAAACATAATTAATCCAATGTCTCTAGTGAGATTGAAGAAAACATAGTTATATACGTTTCTTCCAATTCTTATGAAGATCCAACGGTGGAAATGAAAGTTATTGTATTTTTCCCAAAACTGCAAACCCTAGGTAGGGTTTAGACCTGCCCTCACAAAAATGTTCATAACGTATTCAAAATTTAATGAATTTTGATGAGAATTGAAGAAACTAAAAGTAGATTCACATGGAAACAAAATCCAATTGTTTTTAGATCCAAAATATTGACTTTATATTCCGTACCATCACACTTCTTTAGACTATAAATTCTACACAATATTGTAAAAATAGGCAGTCTCACCAAAATAATCATATCTTCCACAAAACTCAATAAAATTCAATGAGATAAAAATTATTGGAAACTATAAATAGAGATATTTCCATCCATATATGATACTCCATTATTTGAGTCCATACCAGACCGTACAAATCGCAACTTCAATCTGGAAACAATGTGAAAATCAGAAAATGCACAACATTTGAGGTTTCCATTCATCAATCTTCAAAAATGATGTCTCCAACCCCCAATTCGAGTTTTGGAGGGTTTATTTATACATTTTCAACCAAAACCAACTATTTTCAACCACCTTTTGATTATTTTGTTGACAAAACACCTTAATGACACTTCATCTAGCTAATTTTGCATTTTTGACAATTTTTACAATATATGAGAAATAAACATCCTAGGACCTATAACACCACAAATGTTGCCTCTTGGGCTTATTAAAATATCAAAACATAAAAATGGAACAAATGAATCAATATGGCCTCATGGAGGCATGTGATCAATTAGGTGCTCCTGCACCAAACTCCCGAGGGCAAAAGAATTCAAGCCCCTTTGAATTGTCTTCTTCCTAGTCTTCCAGTTACTTTGCACAGTGTCCTTTGTCTTTTCAATCAGATTTTGTCTTTTCTTCCTTTTTTTCTTCTTATTCCTTCTTCTATCAATCATTCTTGCAACTTGGAAGTTGCAAAAATCTATCATATCATCAAACACTTCACTTTTTCCTTCATAATCTGCACATACATAATCCAAAGAAAAATTATAAACAAAATATAGAGATCTTAAAGTCTCCTCATCTTCTTGTACTTCAAATTCCTCTTCACCCATGACCAAATTATCCAACCTTGACACCAATTAACTTGCAACCTCAATGTCCTTGTTTTCTTCTATCTTGATGAGTTCCTCTTCCTCTTGTGCGACTTGCCCATTACAAACCATACTATCCCATTCTTCTTCAATGGCTGCAAAATTTTTCCACAAATCATCTTCTTCAATGGCTGCAAAATTTTTCCACAAATCATCTTCTTCATCCACCTTTGTTTGTTCATTACTTTCTCCCATCAATGGTTCTTTTGTCTTCACATCAGGTTCAATTACTCTCATTTTCATTAGCCTTTGAATAGGCCATACTACCTTCTTCTTAACTTTCAAGCTCCAACTTGTTGCTTGTTTGATCCAATGTTCCATCTTCATCATGGACTCTACATAAAAATCATTGAACTTGGCTTCTCTTCTCCTCATCTCTTTCTTTAACTCATCTATGTCTTTGTCAATAATCTCTTGCCTCTTCCTCCTTTGTGAATCCTCGGCCTGCAAACATCTTTCCAATCTTCTCAACAAATCCATCTCCACAAGAAATTCTCTCCTTGCTTCCACTTCACTTGGCCACATCTAGGCAATCAGGTTCCTTCCTCAACCTGCACAACACACAACCACAAACACCAAACCAACAAACTTCACTAGCCCATATCTTTTCTAGGCTCTGATACCAATTTTATGTAGAGCTAGAAGGACTCACAACACATCTCACAAACTTCAATAATAATCCAAAACAATATTTACATAAAGCATGCTATTAACCATTCTAGATCTCATTGGAAACATTTTCATGGCAACCCACAATTTAATGCAATGAACAGTCATTAATAAATTCTACAAAAAAACATAATTAATCCAATATATTTGGTGAGATTGAAGAAAACATAGTTATATACATTTCTTCTAATTCTTATGAAGATCCAACGGTGGAAATGAAAGTTATTGTATTTTTCCCAAAACTGCAAACCCTAGGTAGGGTTCAAACCTGCCCTCACAAAAATGTTCATAACTTATTCAAATTTTAATGAATTTTGATGAGAATTGAAGCAACTAAAATTAGATTCACGTGGAAAAAAAAATACAATTGTTTTTAGATCCAAAATATGGACTTTATATTCTGTACCATCACACTTCTTTATACTATAAATTCTACACAATATTGTTAGAATAGGCAATCTCACCAAAATAATCATATCTTCCACAAAACTCAATAAAATTCAATGAGACAAAAATAATTGGAAACTAGAAATAGAGATATTTCCATCCATATATGATACTCCATTATTTGAGTCCATACCAGGTCGTACAAATCACAACTTCAATCTGGAAACAATGTGAAAATCAGAAAATGCACAACATTTGAGGTTTCCATTCATCAATCTTCAAAAATGATGTCTCCAACCCCCAATTCGAGTTTTGGAGGGTTTTATTTATACATTTTCAACCAAAACCAACTATTTTCAACCACCTTTTGATTAGTTTGTTGACAAAAAACCTTAATGACACTTCATCTAGCTAATTTTGCATTTTTGACAATTTTTACAATATATGAGAAATAAACATCCTAGGACCTATAACACCACAAATGTGGCCTCTTGGGCTTATTAAAATATCAAAACATAAAAATGGAACAAATGAATCAATATGGCCTCATGGAGGCATGTGATCAAATTGTTGGAAACTTGCAGCCAATTAAAGACAATTTCCACATAACCCATAAAGAAATCTATGCATTTAAGTATTCAGAATCCACATGAAAGAGAATATACAACATACCCATGAAAATATGACACAAGATATACCCTTGGAAAACCCTCAAGAGGGAAAAAACCTAGCCTCCAAAAGCATCCATCTCTCATGTATTATTCAGCAAAAAGATTACAATACATCTTCTGAGTCTCCATGAACACCATTAAAGTAACAAGCTCTCTCCAAGCAATCCATGCGAACAAGAATGCAACCACACATCTTGTGCCATGCTTCAAACCCTCACAAATGCTAACCAGAGCTAATCATGCAAAATTGCATCATCTACAATAACTACCTTTGTGGTTGCTTTTATAGAAGCGAGCTCCCACAAAACCACTAAGTGGTATTGCACAAAATTATGTGACAATAACTATGAGATTACAAACCATTTCCCTTTATTTAATATTGGATGCTTTATTTATTATTTCGCCAATATTAAATAATTACATTTTATCAATTTAACTTATGTGCCAATGTTACATGCAACATTAAGTGGCCCCAAGAATAATTACATTAAATACATAATGCAAGGTGTACAACACACCTTTTCCCAACACAAATAGGTGCTCCTGCACCAGTGGCTCACTACCAAGACCCACTGTCCAAATACAAAGGCTCACTGCCTATAGAATTACAATGAAAAAATGGAGTGCATCTAGAAATGAACTGATAAAATACAAATAGTGAGTGTTCATTTAGTTCCAATGAAGCTCGATAAATTGTCTTGACACAATTCATCATATTTTCTCTTCTTCACATTCACATTCACAATACAATCATCTCCTCTTTTTTAGTCTTCAAAAACTATCCAATATATATATCTGATCTCTTCACAAGCATCAATTAGGTTGGCCTAATTAGATGCATTTCTTATTCATCAAAAATACCAATTGTTGGCTACAAGCTTTAAAAAAAAATCCCAAAAGCAATCCAAACACCCAACACACTACAGCATGTCGACATGGACCTAAGATAGGTTGCACATATATCTACATAACAAAAAACTAATTCACCATTACACAACTCATCCATTAGGTCGGCCAAGGATAGACCTAATAGTAAAATTACAATCAACAAAATAATGTTGATAAACCATACAAGCATCTGAAGATGTGAAATATTGAATGTATGTGCCTACAAAATCCATGCACCATTTCCAAAAACCACAAGCAACAATAATCAACAACAAACAACTATGGACCAAAATACCAGAGAAAGTAAGCATTATACCGGTTCAGATGCCAGACTAGAATATCGAAACAAATTTAGACTTGATCTTGCAATTGCAACTCATATATCATGGTGACATCAATGACAACATAAAACAACAAAATGAGATGTTCTTCTTCATTTTTCCAACAATCTCACCCTTTGTCATTGATGGCAACATGTGCCAAAAAATTCAAAATAAAACTTTTAAAAACTTCCAAACTCTTATTTACAACACTTCTCCCCATAACACCAACATTTCACCTTCTTCACTCCCCCTTTTACATCAAGGACAAAGGGTGTCCAAAAATTGAAATATGAAAAAAAAGAAAAAAAAGAAGCATGTATTAACCAGAGGATGGTGAACCTTGAAGCTCCTTAATAATATCTTCCCATACTAATTTACCATTCTTCTAGCTATCCTTTGGAGAAATCAATATCATGTTCAGGGATTCCAACTCTACCAGAGTTTCTTCTGCACCATCTAAAGTATCAGGAGTCAAATTTATCTTCTCAAATTTTTCTATTCCTACCAAGGCCTTGCCAACTAGACTGTATTCCACTCTTATAATGTCACTTAATTGATCAATTTTTTTGATAATCTCTTCCTTTTGCTTCTATAAAACAAAGAATTTATCTTTATGAGTAGTGATGGCATTTTAGGTTGATTTGTCTCTATCTTTGGATATACTATAAGTACTAGAGACTGCAGTCAACAAGGACTCAATGGAGTCCATAACAACCTTAATGTTTTGGGTGGCATCTGACCACTTCAAGCAATAAGAAAGAACAACATTTGATTTTGACTCACAGATCTTCATAGCTTGCAGGTTCTTTTCAACATTTGAGTGTGCTAGAGCACACTTGTCATGCAATGTCAGGAGCCTTTTCTCTACAATTTTCTCCTCAAATTCTTTTATGTCTTTTCTCCAAGCCTGAAGTTATACTCCTTGAAAGAATCCAAACACAATCTCAAATTTTCAATAGGAGTGAAGGATGCATCAATAGATTCGAGTGTGACCTTCTATAGTTTCTTAAGAGCATCTTCAATGAGTTACATTCCTTTTTGATGTGTTTCAAGAATATCCTTCCTTTCGGATGCTTGCAATGCATCTCCTAGCACCACTTTATGAACCAAAGACATCTTCTCCACATCTACAAACCCTTCAATCATAGGAAGTTGTAGAAAATCCTGATGAATTATTGGCTAGAATTTGATTTGCTTGGACAACAAGCCTTTCAACATTATTACCAAAGGATGATTCTTGATAAGAGATAAATCTTTTGACTTTCTTATTTTTCCCAATAGATCCTCGCATTTTCTCCTCTTCTTTTTTCATTTTATCTTTATTCCGACTTTCATTTCCATCATTTCTTTTTTCACCTTCAATGTGCTCCAGAGGAGTATCATCATGTTTTTCAAGCTCAACTTCACCTTCATTTTGCTTCTCAGTTTCTAGAGGATTAATTTCATCACTCTCATCATTTTCAACATCAAAGGCTTCATAAATATCTACATCACCTGTATCAAGAGGAATATCATCCTCAAAATTTTTAGTAGCAACATCTTCATCAAACTTAAGCATGCCATATTTTTTTGTTGTATCCCATATCACCTTTGTTGTTTCCTTATATTCTTTATCATCTTTTTATCCCTTTTCATTAAAATATTTACCCTTTTCTTCATTTGCAACATTTCTACACAAATATTTTTCAAAGTCTCCATATCATTTGGGGTCAAAGAAGAGCCAATTTTATCAAATGCATTATTCCTAATTTTCTCGTCAAGTGCAATAGCCTCTGATCTCCTTTTCATCAGAGTTTCCCACATATTCTCGGGTACATATTCTTTCACATCATCCCATTTAGCTTCCAAGATGATAACATATTGAATGACAGCTAAAAGTAAAAAAAAATTATCCTCTTTTCCAACATTATCATAATATTTTGTGTTAGTGTAATTAAATTAATTATTACACTAGCACAAGTTAACTTAGGTCATACATCATCTAGTCCTAGGTTGCATTATTAAATAAATAATTTAATAATGGAGTAATATCCCCTTCCATGTTTGTAGGGATAAGATTCCTTCTAGAAGATGAGTTGTCCTTCTAGAACTTATCTAAACATTTATCATTTCCTAGATAGGGTTCACATGTTGTCACATGTTAGATCATGACACATGGCAACATCTCATGCATCTCAGGTTTTCTCTTTTTCCTATATATTCAAGGAATTTGTACATTTGCAATCATCTCATAATGTAGATCAATATAAAATCTCTATTGTGCATGCCTAAGTTGCAACACTTTCTGTGTGGTTGATTATCTTTACTGGAAAAGGTCCTCCATTGAAGACTGCAGCTTTAGGAACCCTTTGCATCCATAATCTCAACATGGTATCAGAGCTTGTCCAGTGAAACGTCAACCCTCGATCAAGAAAGTTGGTGTGTGAGATTCTTTGTAGGCTTGGGTTTCCATTTTAGGCTACTTGACTCCACCTGGGGACCAAGCTGATTTTAGAAGCAGATAGAGTCAAATCTGAGCTTGCCATTGTCTTCAGAAGGCCTCAAAACCCTAGGATCACCTGTCCAATCATCAAAATTAGATACATCAACTTGAGAGACATCAGAGGTATTTTTGGGTTTGTAAAATCAATTGTATGATCTGTACAATTTGTAGTAAAAAAATCACCTTGGTTAGTTGTCCTCTGAGGAAATTTTTTTTAGATCATTAGGCTTTTTTTATCTCATCATTCAGGATTTTTTTATATAGTATTGGAAAAAATTAAAGTTCTACGAGTGACTTCATTTTAAATCTCCATTGGAATTTTGAGATTTGATTTTTAATCTATCAACATAGTGCATAGGGTTTTATTTTTATAAATCAAAGGGCATTTTTTTTTTTCTACAGTTGATAAATACATTAAAATTTTCTTTTGCTTTTTAATTGCCATCGGCAATATTAAAAACTAAAAAAAAAAATTATTTGGTCACTTTATTGGTCTACAGAAATCATACGAGCTCCATCCATCACCCGTACCATTATTGTTCCCTTCACCGGCTATTCCCACTGGCTTCAACCTACCCTGTACCATTGTTGTTTGCTCGCCAACCCAATCACTGGCATTGACTCATCTCTCGGTTGGCCCGTCAACTCCATCACTGACTCTGCCACCAACTCTCATTTTCCTATAGGCTCCCATCGACTGATCTCCCATCTCCAGATGGGTTCCCACCCTCGCTAATGATTACTACTATCAGCCCCGACCCCAGTCCTATCAACGACCGAAGGGTCCCCTCAAACAAACAATGTCGCCATCACTACAGGTTGTGCCACCATTGCTTAGCCAGTTTGCTTGCTCTGATGCCACTTTTGGTGGAGCGCTCTTTTTTTGCCTTACCTATAGCCATAGTCACATCAATGACCAGGTGCCAGCCCAAAGGGGTTTATTTTTTCACCCTCGTTAGCCTACAAAGTGCCAAATCTAGGCATTTTTTTCATTTTATCATAACTTTTCAGCAAGGTATCAAAAATCAACAAATGAGATACTGTCGGAAAGGGAATTCTGAGAAATTTCCAGTGGTGACATCCATTTTGTATAATTTATCTACCATTAAAATTTCAAGCCAACTGAAGACAAAACCCTAATTTGGACATAAAGGCTTTTATCTTCGCAACCATTCATCAGATTTGAGTGATTCCAACAACATTAGGAAGGTGATTTAGAGCTTTTTTCATCAGTCCATACCCCTTGATTAGTTTTAGCTCTAGGTACTCTTGCATTTATTTTTTCAATTTGGTGCATTTGTTCAATAACTTGGATTGAAGCTTGGGAAAAAAAATTATCCGAGTAGCATCACTTCAGTTGTACATCATATTTGGAAGCTTCTATTTGTTGTTGAAGGTTAGTGTCTTTTTATTTTTTGGAGAACGTTCATTCTGGGGCTTGCATATACTCCTTCTTGGGTTATGTTGCATAAGGGAAACTATCAACAATGGCAGGATGGGATCGTCCACCATCTCCAATCACTTGATTTATTACCACATCTGTTTGGTATAGTTCCTCATCCAAGTGAAGGTATTCTTGAATTTGCTTGGAGTTGCAGTAGCTACACTATTTTGGAGATCATTTCAATGCAAGTTGATTGTGATGTTCTGAGTACTATTGATCATTGTGATTGTCCTCACATCCTTTTGACTAAGCTTTGGGATATATATGGAGATTTAGATACTCCACCCTTCCTCGATGATCATGATTCAGAATATCATTTTGTAGATCAAGTACCCCACAATGATATTGTTGTGCAGGAAGTTGATTGCCTTGAATCTTCCAAAGAGGTTGACAGGGTTCCTTCAGGTGATTCTTCTCCATCAAAGACTATTGGTATCCCTTCACATTCAGTGATTCCTTGTCTATATTCATTGATTGAGGCTTCCACTATCATCATTCACTAGGACACCTTCAGTTTTCTAGACTTGGCATCAGAGGATGGCTTTGTTTCAAGTATCACTGACTTGGCTACTTCTATAGGTTTGGAGGACATTCTTGAGGGGGTATCACTCCTCTCTTTAGATCACACTTTGGAGAGTTCTCTTGAGTCTTCTCATCCCTTTGTCTCGACCTTGATTGGGAATCTAGAGACTATCTTGGAGGCACTTGGTTTCTCTTCAAAAATTTCATGTTTGAGACTTCATCCCTATCATTCCATTCTAGATTTGAGGTTTCTTTAGCATCTACCATTAGATTGGCTTCATAATTCTTTCAATGGTTTTGAAGACACTTCATTCAGGGGGAAATCAAGTCTCCATCACATTCATTGTATCATTGTCTTTGGATATTGTTTAACATCAATTTCCACATCATCCTGGTTTTTCACCTTCTTCATTGATTGTGGCATCTTCATCTTCAGGCAAGGAGACACATGAGCAGAGTTCAAAGACATCATAATCATCCATATTCATCCTTCCTTCACTTCCTTTCTAGAATGGGTAGCATCTCTACACTTTCACTTAGTTTTGTTTCTTTCGAAAGGGAGACAAGTTGTTTGTCAACATTGGATCTTGTTTTGTCTTCAGACACTTACCATCTTTGTAGGTGATCACATCTTGGCAGGGGCTATATAGCCTCTCTATCTCCCTCGTACGGGGGGGCTATTGTAATGTATCCATGTGATGGATGGTGTCCTTGGGGGGTATTTGGGAGTCCTCCATCCTTCCAATCCTATCTCACATTTTTACATTTTCATCTCCTTTTTGGATAGGGGTTTTATTTCCACTGGGTTTTCCCCTTTTCTCCGGTTGTGGGAGATTTTTTGCATCTTTATCATGTACATGGGTACCTAAAATGGCCTTGTAGCTAGGACCCATCTTTTCATCATATTTGCATAATCATTGCATTTTCCTCCCTATGTTGCACTTATGGGGGTGTTAGTGTAATTAAATTAATTATTACACCAGCATAAGTTAACTTAGGTCATACATCATCTAGCCCTAGGTTGCATTATTAAATAAATCATTTAATAATGGGGTAATTTCCCCTTCCATGTTTGTAGGGATAAGATTCCTTCTAGAAGATGAGTTGTCCTTCTAGAACTTATCTCAAAATTTATCATTTCCTAGATAGGGTTCACATATTGTCACATGTTGTTAGATCATGATGCATGGAAACATCTCATGCATCTTAGGTTTTCTCTTTTTCCTATATATTTAGGGAATTTCTACATTTGTAATCATCTCATAATCTAGATCAATATAGAATCTATATTGTGCATGCCTAAGTTGCAACACTTTCTATTTGGTTGATTATCTTTCCTAGAAAAGGTCCTCCATTGTAGATTGTAGCTTCAAGGACCCTGTGCATCCATAATCTCAACATTTTGTTGTTGGTTTCATCATGTTCCAAAAAAGTAACAAATAATTTAGAGTTTCCTATAATTTGAAATAAAGACCAAAACTTACAAGAATTTCATGTTCTTCTCTTTGGTCCACAAAGGCTTCATCAGACACCTTAGTCTTCTTTGACTCTAGTTTGGTGTGCACATGAACACCAAATTTTTTCTCTTCCTCTTCATCAGAAGACAATACAACATGCACTCTCTTAGAACCAACAGCTTCCATAGAAGCACCTTTACTAGAGGATAAACTTCCCCTTCTTTTCCTCACTAATTTTGTAGTAGGATCCTCTTCCTCTTCATCCTGATCATCTCTAACTCTAATATTTTTCTCCCTTGTAGCTTTCTCTTTCTTTCCTTTTTTTCTAGGGGCCTCTAGAGGAGTTTATTTCCTCTTCCTAGATCTAGTAGTAGGCCCAAAGGAAACTAGGCCTTTTCCTTTTTCAATGGTACTGGGTTCAACTTTTACTACAAGGGTTGTGGAGGATTTAGTAGGAGTAGTCCTACTAGATCTCCTCAGGCCGGAAGATTTTGCCTCCAACTTTTCTCCCTTAGCCCTTCCAAATGCAATTTTCTCATCAATGAATCCAACTTCTTTAAGCTTCTTTTCCACTCTCTTTCTAATTGTGGGTCTCCATAGACTTTTCAGCATAAGTACCAATTTTGGGTTCATTGGGATCCTTCAAATTTTTCAAAAAAAATTGTACATAATCCTTAGCCTCTTCTTCTATAATTTCATATCCTAATGGCTAAATCCATATGGTCTGGGGTTCTACTACTTCGATCATGCATTCATCAAAGGAAACATGAAATATGATGTCGTCTTTGTATTTCTCAACAATTTTCCTCAGTATCCTATCTCTCTCTTTCAATTTCTCTTAAATACAACAAAGAATGTTGTTAGAGGATTTTATTAAGCTTTTAGATCACCCAAATTATGCATATAATCAAATATTTGATGCACCACTAGTCTGGATGAGTCCCAAAACACTTCATCATTCTTTCCAAGAAGTTTCTTCATGAAATAAAACAATAGATATACAATCAATGAACCAAATTTGAAAGCATACTTCCTTTCTTTTGTCAACTTCAAACTCTCAAGCAACTATTTCTAGAGAAGCTCACATAAGTCATTGTCTGCACCATTGATTACCATATCAAAACTAGTATAAATGATTGTGGCCGAAATAGAGTTCTCTCTATTGTGAAGTATATTTTATGACCAATCATGATAGTTGCATACTTCACATTAGGATTGGTGATGGACTTTTTCGTTAAAGCCCTCTTGTCATATGTGGCTCTTGTAAGTTTTGTTACCACCTCATTATTCATGGATTTCAATACAGGTACTAGTCCTTTATCCCAGAGGCCAATAATAGCCCTAATCACCTCCTTATTTATCAGGTGAGGTTGGTTAGTCCACGGGAATTTGTCATGTATTCTTCTTAGGAATAGCTTCATAAATTTATCATTAACCATGGTACAAAAGTTGGGAAATTTGTTCCATATGTCTAACTTCTTCACAACCAGGTTTGAGTATTCAGGTTTTATCAAGAAAATATCACCAGTAAGCTCATTCTACCAAATTTTGATCAATTTTGTGTGATTGAATTCCTCAATCCTTACTCCAATATGCATTATTGTATCCTCAATCAGCATAACCCCATGAGGGATCGATGATAAGGCGCCATAGGGTTGTCTTCAAAAACCTTTGAGGAATATTTCCTAGAGGATGGTCTAGGTCTCTCTGACACTTTAGCAACTACAGGGGTTTCCATTCTTCCCAATAAACAACTCAAAGATCACAAACCAAAAATGCACAGAAAAGAAAAATACCCTTTTCTTCATAATGAACTAGAACTAGGGTTTGCACAATTCAAACTCCAAATAACTTGAAGAATGCTCCCAAAATCTCTTCAACTTCTACAAATGCACGAGTGATTAAAATTCCTTACACATTTTTCTTTATAAAACAATGATCTACCCTAACTCACACTAAATGTGAAAAATTTCAAAAAGATGATAAAAACTCTTCTTCTTTGCTCAGAAAAACCCTAATTTTCTCTATAAAAGATCATTCCATATTTTCTTCCATTTCCACTTGCATAACCTTTAGCTTATCATTTCTCACAACATATCTTCATGCCAAAGACTGACACATTGAACATCAAGAGGGTTCAAGTGATTTTATGTTAAAGCTCCTCCTAAGACCTTGCTAGGTCTAGTTCTGAGAGGAGTTATCTATATTGGATGAGGGCATAGACACATTTGTCATCTTAGTCTCTTCTTTCTTCCTCAAAATCTTATTCATCTCTTGCTTAATCTCATCTTTTTCAACCTTCTTCGTAGGTTCATTCTTTTCTACCGGATTCATCTCCTTACCCTTTTTGTTTATGCAAACTCTTGAGATATGTCCTGGTTTGTTGCAATTATAGCAAACAACATTTCTCTAATTAGATTGACTTCCACTGGCTCTTTTTCTACACTAATTAGTTTTATGTCCATACTTGTTACAAGTATAATAGTAGCCATTAGAGGATTGATTCAATCTTCCTCCATTAAACTGATTCATCATCAAGGTTCTCCATTCACTTGCCCTATGTCCAATTCTTTTGTAAGAAAAACATTGACCAAAGAAGGAACTAGGAAATTGATTCATCCTACTCCTACATTTTGTTGCCCTATGACCAAATTTGTTACATGAAAACTAAGTGTCATTAAAGGATGAATACCTTTTTGCATTAGGATATCTTGTAGGTGGTCACCTAGAAAAGTTACTTGAATTTCATTTTTTCTTTCCTTTATTCTAAGTCTTTTGGTCGTCTTTAGAGTTTTCACCTCCTTCCATTCCCAAGCCACCTTTGTCTTTACTCAGTTTCTGTCCTAAGATCAATTCATCAAGCCTGTCTAAGCTAGATTTGAAATTGTTTTCACATATTTTTTCCTTCTCCATATTCACTTTCAAGTTCACCACTACTTGTTCAAGCTTGGTACACTCATCAAACTTGCTTTGTACCATTTTTTTTGGAAAATATTCAATTCTTTTCTTCTCCTATACTTGCACTTTCAAACCTGTAATTTCTGCATTAGCCTACTTCAACTAATCAATTACTTCCCTATCCCTTTCTTTGAAATTTTTCAATTGGTCTTTTAATTTCTTGACACATTCATTTGCATCTTGAAGATTCTCTTTTAGATCCTTGTTTTCACTTTCAACTTTGTCAAGATCTTCAAGAGTAGTCTGAAGCTCTTCTTTATCATTCATTTCTTCCACCTTCAATATTTCCCTCAAGTTTTTAGGCTTATCTGGAGGAACCAGGTGGTGCAGGAGCACCAACCAAAATACAAGCATATTTTTGATGTATTGGTTTTTAATATTTTTATTTTGTTATGTAAGGTCTCAAACACCTTTAATAATGTGTAAGGGGATCTTTCTATAACTTAGGTTTAAATTTGGAATAAGTTAGGAAACCATGTGTGGTTGTTTCCTAAGGTTTTGGTTAAAGTTGCAAAACACAGTGTGTTTTCGAACACACATCTTTTGGTCACTTTTGAGCCCAAAACAAAAAACCTAACGGTTTCTTTGTGATGGGAAATAAATCCCTTGACCATTTTTGAGGTGGTTGAATTTTTTTGGAAGGTGACAGCTTTCTGGAGAATAAGAAAAAAATTAGTTTTCAGCATGCATTTTCCAGTTGTCTCTATTTTCTTATTTCTCTCTGCAAGATAATGTATTGATTAATAATCTTGAAACATTCAGCATGTATTAAGGTTGCTTTAAAGCTTTGTATTAGTGTAGGAGTTGTATCATATTCATTACAGAGTTTGTATTTACTGCATTTTTCTTTAAGTATTAATTCTGACTCGTAAAAGATAAAATAATGGAGTTTTAGCGGCATTACCACTATTCTCAAGCATGAGTTCATTGGAAATGAAGCTAGACTCCACTGCTGTACATAAAATAGAAGTAGGAAACTGGATAGCTAAATATTTGGGAAAGCAACTTATATATCAGAAGTTGAATCAAGTGAAACGCCCAACATGGTGACAAATGCACAATTAGCCAAGATGGTTGAAGAGCAAGAACAGGATAACTAATCTCTGAAGGAAAGAATAGAACAGCTTGAAGAAGCACTAAACAAGGTGAAATTGGAAGGCAAAGTTCCAAAAGAAGAAGAGGTTGTAGAGGAAGACAAAGTCCCTGAACCTGACCCTGTTCTCGAGGAGGAGCCTTTCTTGAAGGCATTAAAAGCCCTGAATGGAAAAGGACTTGAGGGTGTACCACTATTCCATGGAAAGATGGATCCTGATTTGGTCCTGGACTAGATACATGGAATGGAGAATCACTTCAAATGTGATGGAGTCATAGAAGCACAGAAGGTGAAGGCTACAAAATCAAGGTTGAGAGGATCAACGTTAACTTGGTGGAAGTTTATTCAGACTGAAAGGGAGAAAGAAAGTAAGTAGCCTATATCAACCTGGAAAGGAATGGTTGCTAAAGTGAAAGAAGCCTATATGCCAGATGACTATGAAATTCAACTCCACAAGAAGAGGCATAGTTTAAGACAAAAAGATCAAGATGTTAACACCTACACTGAAGAATTCCAGAAGCTTTGTTTGAGATCAAATGTGGCAGAAGATGAGAGCCTAAAAGTGGCTAGATACCTCAATGGTTTGAAGTGGAATATACAGGAAGAGATGGCTTTGCTCAGCCCCAAGACAATCCACCAATGCTATCAGCTAGCTATCAAGATTGAAGAGAGGAATAAAAGGAAGCATGATTAGTCCTCTAAGGGCAGAGGAAGAGGCAGAGATCAAAGAGGACAGTGTGGAGGTTACCAAGGAAGAGGTAATGAACAAAGAAGCCAAGGTGAATCAAAGCTTATTGAGCATGGAGGTTAAACCTCATCAAGAGGAGGATTTAATAGAGGAAGAGGACCACAAGGAGGTTCAAACAGAGGTAGAGGAGCAAGCAGAAGTAACTCCTACTTTGCCACCATGAAGTGCTATCACTGTAATCAGCTAGGCCATCCAGCTTATAGCTGCCCGGAGAAAGCTTCATCTAGCAATGAGAAAAGAGTAGCTTATGCACAAGAGGACACCATGAGTGTAAAGACACCTGAGATCAGTCATATAGAATTAAAAGTAGGTGAAAATCTGATGTTTAATAGAGTGTTGATCAAACAACCGGTCAAGGAAGAACCCAAGCAAAGGAGAGCTTTGTTTAGAGCAAGGTGCAAGATATTGGGAAAGGTGTGCAAGGTCATTGTAGATTCTGGTTCTACAGACAATATCATCTCTAGGGAGGCAGTGACTAAGTTAAAATTGTAGAAGGTACCTCATGCCAATCCCTACAAAGTCACATGGTTGAACAAAGGGCAGAGTGTCTTAGTGAATGAGCAGGTTACAGTGGAATTCTCAATTGGAGGCTACAAAGACAAGCTGATTTGTGATGTACTGCCCATGGATGCATGCCATCTTCTTCTTGGTAGGCCATGGAAATATGATAGAGGTGTTGTATATCATGGAAAGGATAATACCATAGAATTCAAGAAGGATGGGAAAACTTTCAAGCTGCAATTGTTGATTGAGGATGATGAAGGGCATTCTAAGTTTCCAAACATTATGTTGACCAGTGGCAAGGAGTTCATCAAGGATATACACCAAGGGAATGAAGGGTATGTGATCATGATGTAGCCCAAAGAAGAGGAAAAGGCTAAAAGTATAGTGTTACCAGTAGCAGTCCAAAAATTGCTTGACAAATACAAGAGCATAGTGAGTGATGGAACTCCATCAACTATACCACCCAAGAGAGAAATAAGTCATCAAATTGAATTCATACCTAGAGCCTCATTGCCTAACAAAGCAGCATACAAACTGACCCCATAGCAGAACCAATAGGTGGAAAGACAAGTGGAAGAATTGCTGAATCAAGGTCTGATTCAAAAGAGTATTAGTCCATGTGCAGCCCCAATTGTTTTTGCAACAAAAAAAGGAGGTAAATGGAGACTTTGTACTGATTCTAGAGCAATTAATAGGATCACCATAAGGTATAGATTCCCAATACAAGGAATTGAAGATTTAATGGATTGCCTTGGAGGTGCAAAATTCTATACTAAGCTAGATCTTAAGAGCGGGTATCACCAAATCAGAATTAAGGAGGGTGATGAATGGAAGATAGCTTTTAAGACAAATGATGGTTTATATGAGTGGAAAGTCATGCCATTTGGCCTCTCAAATGCCCCTAGCACGTTCATGAGACTAATGAATGAGGTGCTTAAGGATTTCATACGAATTTTTGTGGTAGTCTACTTGGATGACATACTAATTTTTAGTAAGATAGCAGAAGAACATTTGAAGCATGTAGAGATGGTACTCAAAAGGTTGCAAAAAGAACAGTTGGCAATCAACCTTGAGAAATGTGAATTCTTCAAATAGGAGCTTGTGTATTTAGGCTTTGTGGTATCCTAAGGAACACTGAAGATGGATCCAAGTAAGGTGGAAGCCATCCTAAACTAGCCTACACCAACCACAACAACTGAGGTAAGAAGTTTTCATGGTTTGGCTTAGTTTTATAGGAAGTTTATAAGGAATTTTAGTGGTATATGTGCACCAGTGTTAGATATAATCAAGGGTGGTCAGAAAACAAAGTTTAAGTGGACTTTAGAAGCTGATAAAGGGTTTGAAAAGCTGAAACAAGAGGTGGCAACCCAACCTATACTTTTGTTTCCTAGTTTTAATAAGTTATTCACAGTTGAGTGTGATGCAAGTAGAGTAGCAGTAGGAGGAGTCCTTAGCCAAGAAGGTAGGTTTGTAGCCTTCTTTAGTGAAAAACTAAATGAAGCCAAACAAAAATACTCCACCTATGATCTAGAACTTTATGCTTTAGTGCAGTCCCTTAGGAAATGGAGACATTATTTATTTCCCAAAGAGTTTGTGGTCTTCGTGGATAACCAGGCACTCAATTACATCAATACCCAAGAGAATTTAAGCAATAGGCACTTAAAATGGATGGAGTACATTCAAGCCTTTACATTTACCATTAAGCACAAGAAGGGGCAGCAAAAAAAAGTGGTAGATGCATTAAGCAGGAGGATGTTGACAGTCCAAGAGATACAGCTAAAAAGCATTGGATTGGAAAGTTTTAAAGATCTCTATGGTGATGATGAAGACTTTTCAGAGGCCTACAAGGTATGTTCAAATTTTGCAAATAATTTTCATAGTCAGTATGCTGAGTATACATTGCAACATGGATTGTTATTCAAGGGCAATCTATTATGTGTCCCGAGAGGATCAATGAGAGAAAATCTGATCCAAGAAAACACAATGGCAGTCTTAGTGGGAATTTTGGTATTAACAAAACTTTAGAGCTGGTACAAAGGTTTTATTACTGGCCTAAGTTAGCATGAGATCTCAGAAAGTATGTTGAATAGTGTGTTGTTTTCCTAAGAGCCAAAGGGGGAGCTAGCAATGTTGGGTTATATCAGCCCTTGCCTATTCCTAACAGACCATGGGAGTGTGTGAGCATGGATTTTGTGGTGGGTCTTCCCAAGACTAAAGCTGGTTTTGACAGTGTTTTTGTAGTGGTGGATAGATTTAGCAAGATGAGTCACTTTATTCCTTGCAAGACTACACATGATGCAAGCTATATTGCCCATCTCTTTTTCAGGGAAGTTGTGAGAATCCATGGATTGCCATTGAGCATTATCTCAAACAGGGATGTGAAGTTCATGAGTCATTTTTGGAAAAAATTGTGGAGCAAATTGGGAACTAATTTGTCATTTGGATCAGCTTACCATCCTCAGACTGATGGTCAAATAGAGGTGGTTAATAGAGTGTTAGGTAATCTATTGAGGTGCTTGACAAAGGAATATGGGCAGACTTGGGATATGGTGATTTCCCAAGCTGAATATGCATATAATGATAGTGTGAATAGAACTACAAGAAAAATTCCATTTGAAGTGGTGTATGGGATGCATCCAAGAGGAATTTGTGATCTCAGAGACCTTGGAACAATGGAGAATAGGAGTGGACATGCAGAAGACTTCACTCAAACCATGAAGGAGATTCATAAGCAGGTTAAGAAGACAATCATAGCAGCAACACAAAAGTTGAAGGATAAAGTTGATGAGTCAAGGAGAGATGTGCAGTTCCAAGTGGGTGATTATTTGATGGTTCACCTCAACAAATATAGATTTTAGAAGGGGATGTCCACCAAGTTGCAAATGAAGAGAGTAGGACCATGCAAAGTGTTGGCCAAGTACGACAAGAATGCTTACAAGGTGGAGTTACCATCAGATTTGGGCATATATCCGATGTTCAACGTTGCTGATTTGATTAGATATAAGGGCTCAGTCAGTGATGAGGTTCAGAACAGTCATGAGGTCTTCAAGGACATCAGTAATGTACCCCTACCCAATTGAGAGCAGCTTGAGGCAGAGCAGATCTTAGAGTCCAAGGTGAAAAAGTCTATGAGGTACAAGAACTACATGGAACACCTTGTCAAGTGGAAAGGCAAACCTGAATCTAAGGCTACCTAGGTTGAAGAAGCAGATTTCAAGAAGCACATAATTGATCTATCACTGCTAACACCTCAAGTTCCTTGATCTTTGCGTTGAGAGAGGGAGAATGGTGCAGGAGCACCAACCAAAAGACAAGCATATTTTTGATGTATTGGTTTTTAATCTTTTTGTTTTGTTATGTAATGTCTCAAACACCTTTAATAATGTGTAAGGGGACCTTTTTATAGCTTAGGTTTAAATTTTGAATAAGTTAGGAAACCATGTGTGGTTGTTTCCCAAGGTTTTGGTTAAAGTTGCAAAACATAGTGTGTTTTCGAACACACATCTTTTGGTCACTTTTGAGCCCGAAATAGAAAACCTAACGGTTTCTTTGTGATGGAAAAGAAAGCCCTCGACCATTTTTGAGGTGATTGAATGTTTTTGGAAGGCGACGGCTTTCTGGAGAATAAGAAAAAAATTAGTTTTCAGCGTGCATTTTCCAATTGTCTCTATTTTCTTATTTCTCTCTACAAGATAACGTATTGATTAATAATCTTGAAACATTCAGCATGTATTAAGGTTGCTTTAAATATTTTTATTAGCATAGGAGTTGTATCATATTCATTCCAGAGTTTGTATTTACTGTGTTTTTCTTTAAGTATTAATTTTGACTGGTAAAAGATAAAATAATGGAGTTTTAGCAGCATTACCACTGTAATCAAGCATGAGATCATTGGAAATGAAGCTAGACTCCACTGCTGTACATAAAATAGAAGTAGGAAACTATAGAAGATTAGACGAAATGCAAAGAGTCTAATTCCTAGGTGAGCCATCAATGCTCGGTTAGGAAAAGACATTGTTTTTGCACAGTCCCAACATAGGGGTGATGAGTATTTTTCAGTATGTGGTATATAAAGATTGCAGGGGACTTTTAAGGGTTTGACAGGAGGCATGATTCATTAACATTTCAATTGGTAGTTGGAGGATGAGGACAGTTCAATGTATGTTCAAGAAAAGGCTTGAAAGCCCTATAATTCCTTGAAATCAGCATCAGTCCTGTGTATGGCCTGAGAGTTGAGTCAGAGTGCCTTCTGGAGTTTTTGGTGTCCACTAAGCTAAAGGGTGAGATAACTCAAGAACCCGAGTTTAAGAGGCCAAATAGGCTCATGGCTACAAGCCCTCCCAAAACCCTAGGGTTTTGAGGCAGTGATAGAGGAAAGAGGGATTGTACTAGGACAAGAACCCTTCCTAGTCTTTTGACAGTGATTTTTAAGACAACTAAAATAATTCACACCCCTGCAACAAGGTTGGGCAGAATGGAAGATTGACTGGTCTTTAGAGGAATAAGGGCTAGTTGGTGCATGTGGAGAAAGAGCATCAAGTAATGTTTGGTAGCAGCAAATTTACAATGATAGCAGGGTTGCTAAAGTAAACTGGGGGTGCCTCAAAAAAAAATAGAGGACCTATAGGTTGTAGGGTGAATGAACTAGCACCTTAAGGAGTTCTTAAGAAAAAGACTCAAGCATTGAGATTGTGTTTTCTCAATCAACCCTGGTTCTATCACCAGGCTTTGATACCAATTGTTGAATATCCAAGACAGTGAGAGGGGGGTGAGTTAGTATCTTATTAAATTTTATGAACAGATACCATCCAATTATTCCAATGCAAACAATAGCAAAGATAAGTAAAAGCATTAACAAAACATGAAATCATAAAACATATGAAAACCAAGATTTTTATGTGGAAAATCCAAAATGGGAAAAACCATGGTGAGTGTTAGCTCACAATATAGTATAACCGGTTATAAGATATTACAAAAATGAGGTGGATCACTTCCAAGACTCACTATCCAAATACAAAGGCTCACTTCCTACAAAATTACACTGACAAAATGGCTTACAGCTAGAAAATGAGCTGATAAAGTACACCTATTAAGTGTTGATTCAGTTCCAATAAAGCTCTGTAAACTGACTTGACACACTTCATCATATTTTCTCTTCTTTACATTCACATTCATAATACAATCATCTCCTCTTTTTAGTCTTCAAAAACTATCCAATATATATATCCAATCTCTCCGCAAGCATCAATTAGGTTGGCCTAAATAGACACACTTCTTATTCATCAAAAATACCAACTATCGGCTACAATATTTTACAAAATCTTCCCTGAAGCAATTCAAACGCCCAACACACTACATCATGTTAGCATGGACCTAAGATAGGTTGCACATATATCCACATAACAAAAAATTAATTCACCATTACACAACTCATCGATTAGGTTAGCCAAGGATAGACTTAATAGAAAAATTGCAATCAACAAAATAATGTCGATACACCATACTAGCATCTGAAGACATGAGATATTGAATGTACATGCTTACAACATCCATGCACCATTTCCAAAAACTGCAAGCAATGGTAATCAACAACAAACAACTGTGGACCAAAATATCAAAGAATGTAAGGATTCTACTGGTTTAGATGTCGGACTAGAATAGCGGAACAAATTCAAACTTGATCTTGTAGTTGCAATTCATATATCATGGTGACATCAATGACAACATAAAACAACAAAATGAGATGTTCTTCTTTGTTTTTCCAACAAATAGTCATGTTCCACATCACGTTGGAAAGGTCGAAGCTTGATCGTTTGTTTTCCTTTATTTTCTTGGTCTTTGATAGGGTATGATTGTGTATCTTTGTCATTGTTGCATACATAAGTTTCTTGAATTTCTATTTTAGTGTTAGTTTGACATGGGTTCATACTCTCACTAAAGTGGGGGAAAATCTAGATAGAAAAAGAATCCCTTTTCTTTACTTGATTCAAAATAATTAACAATAAATGAGCCTAATGTTCCCTTGATTTAGTGTTGTAATGTGTCTTACACATTCACATTAAGTCTAGGACCCTTTTTAATAAAATGGATGTAATGATGCCTTATTTAGGGTGTTGTAAAGTGTTTCTTTACACTTTCACACTAATCTAGGGCTTTAATTAATTAATTGAGCTTAATTGGCCCCTTAATTTCAAATCCAAGCCTAATTAATTGCATTTTCCAAGGGATAAAGCCTGACATTCATTAATAATATTTCACAACACTTAATTTAGAAAGGTTTGAGTCCTAGTCTAGTGACCTAGGACCCATTCTCCACCTGGCGAATGGGTCCTTTCTACATCCTAGGACCCCCTTGTTGTGCCCTCAACACACACACCCCATTCGGAATGGGGACCCTCTCTTTCCTTCACCTTATCAGGTCATTTTTATTGCCACCTCATTTTGCATGCCCCCATTTTAGTGTCTTATATGGTCAATGCATTTTTAAGGTCCTATCTCAAATTGACCATTTCCCCTCCACAAAATTTTCAAAGTCCTGGGTCCTCATAGAGTTCCTTTGGTAGTTTGCCTTTGTCGGTGGCCTTTGGACCCTCCGAGTCCGGCATGGCAGGTTTCCCTTGCTAGATTTCCAGATTGCATTTGCTATTGTAAAATGGACTTCACTCGCATCCTTTTGTGCCCCATGGCCCACTTCCTTGGTTGTTGTCTTCATAACTCTGAGGACCAACAAACTGTCCTCTGCTCGCATCGGGCCTAGTCTGCTGGATCTCTATTCCTGGAACTCTGTTATGCATTCACTCTTCTTAAATGGCTATCCTTCATTGGAGTTCCACCCATTAGACCCCAGAACCCTCATGGCTAATGATTTTCCACTTGACATTTAAAATGACCATTGGCTGGCATCTTTCCAACCTCCGGGTTCCAAACCCTTCATAGCCATTTTCAAATTTTCATTTCACCAACCATTGAGGCTAAGATACATACATTAATTGGGTGCATTAAATGCACTTATGGGTATAAATACTTGGGTTTGACCTATCATTTTCATAATGTCAGGTTAGCCAGAATAGTTGTAGACACCCAAAACCTTCATCGATTATTGCCCTTAAGCCCCAGCTTCCCTTCACTGTTCTTCACAGATTCACTAACACCATTCATCGGGTTCTTGTGGTAGGTTCACTGTCCATCTTCCCATTATTATTTTTGGTGATTTCGTGTTAAAATAATGGATAGAAAGGGATAAAAGGGAATTTATTTGATAAAGGAGGGCTAGTTCTACAATACCCATGTGATAGAATTTCAAGAAACCCATCAAATCACCCTCTGAGGTGAATCCAAAACTTTCGTGCCTCGGCGTCATTCTTCCCACAGAGCATTGGTGCCCTCCAAACCTGAGCCTTCCTGTCATCATCGATTAAACTTCAAACCAAAATGACTTCAAAATGGTGAGTTTCCTCTTCAGGTTTGCGATCCCAAACCACCCTTGTTAGTTTGACATTTGGACTTTATGAAAATTGAACTACCTACCTCCATCCATGCTTCCCAAGTCTGCTCCCATGGGATTCTATCCCCAAGATTTCGTCTATCTTTTTTCATTTCCCTAACGACATATCGGCTCCATCTACCTGACTCCTGGGATCCACCCTTTTATTCGCCACCTAAGTCAAAAGAACGAACTACCATATCCTTAGAACCCTCTGAGTCCCAATCCACGGAGTTCCATCTGTAGACCTCCATTGTAATATCACCATTTCTTAATGGCTATCGAAGGACCATCTTCCACACTCCATACCCCAAACATATCAGCATCGTGTGAGTAAAAACAATGAAACCTAAGTCTTAGCCTTTGTTGGGTTGCTCTCACCGAACTTTCACTCATTGCTTGCCGTTCCAAATGACAATTTTTCGTGCAGCTTCTTGGCCCTTTTGATACAAACATTTAATCGAGTAGGGAGTTATGCTAACTTCCCTTCAGCCTTACGGGTCTCGTACCCTAGAACTCCACCCCCAAAATGTCGTTTCATCAAGGTCGTCTCAAACGACAAACCCTGAATGGCTTTCCCTCTTGAATTTTATGGAATATGCTACTTTAAATTAGGAAGGCGACCCTATTATTGATGATAAACTCCTTGCAAAAGAGTTACAACAAAAGGAAAGCAGCTAAAGACAAAATGCTACAGTGTTACCACTATAAGAAAAAATAGGGATAAGGACAAGAATGTATTTTAAAATGTAATATATTTGGGGGTAGGTGAAACCCTAGTTTGTAGTGAATCTTGGCCACACAATACAAATCAATCTCCACCATTCATTCTACTTTTTTGACACTATAAATAGGGGGTCTCTCATTTTCAAGAGAGAGTTGAGTTGTTGTAATGATATGTCATAGAAATTTTAATAGAAATACATTGACTTTGGTTGATTTTTTAGTTTCTTAGCATGTTTCATGATTCATCTCTCATAATTTAGCTAATTTAGTTAGATTTTCTTTGTTGTTTTAGTTAATCTTATATTTTTTTGATAGATTTGGTAATGTTGTTCTGTGGTTGTGAAGATTTATGTTGTGTAGATTCTTCCTTGTCCATACTTTTGGTCATTTTCTATTTGGTAGATGGCTATGTAAAGTTAGTTTGGACTTGAATTCAAAGTTGCTCCAAAAAAATTTATTTATTCATGTATGTTTATGGTGAATGAATGGTAGAACATTTGTAATCCTTAGAAGCTAGCACAAATTTCATGACACTGTGAGTTTTTTGGTTAAATGAGATTTTATTTTAAGGAAGTTGTCCACAGTAGAACCTCCATGATCATTGCTCTTAGTTAGTTTCAGATCCAGGAACATCTCTCCTCCCTTGCTTTTTTTTTCTTTTTTTTAAGTAATTTATGCTAAGATTCATTGCACATTGTAAAGTTAAATCTTAAGATAAAATAGGAGTTCATAATTGTTGTTCAAACCTACAACAAACTGTACTTCAACTTCCCACCTCAGGAACTCTATTCCAAGATCCACTTCACATCCAACTACTTAAGTTTGGCATGTGATTACCAACAAAATCACATCAAATATCAAATGAGGAATTCCATGCAAGTCATGACTTGACACCCGAGAGACCTTGGGGCGATTTTTAGCAAATTGTTGTTGGAGATTTCCTTTCAAGAGAGGTAGTGTGCCTATGCACTTCTTGTGTTGATAAAGTGTGCAAAACACCCCATAAACACCATTTTGGCATGTTATTTCATATTCCTAAAGCATTTCCTAGTTGAGTATGCTAGGACCCGTTTTCCCTATGGCGAATGGGTCCTCCTTAACATAGGACACCCCTTTTTTAACATATTCTTGGTGGGATTTTAGTGATTTCAAATTCTAGATCTAATGTTGACTTTTGTTATTTGAATTTTGGGATTAAATCTTAAGTTAAGTATAAATATAAGGTTAATTTGCATAGCTTCACCTAGCAATTTTAAGTGGTCTTAAGAGCATTCAAGTGAGCATTTACAAGAGCATTTCAAAGGCATTCATGGGTAGATTATTGAAGTTTATTGCAGCAATCAAAGGCCATATCATCATGTCAAAGGAATAAGGCATCATGCATGTTGTTGAGATTATGTTTTTATGTTGCATTGAAGATCCATTTCAAGCATCATTTCATATCCAAATTGAATATCAAGATCTACATACATTGAGGCCATTTCATGCTAGGTTGTTGATTTGTAGTCCAAGGTTCAATTGAGGATTAGTGAATTTTTATACATTATTATTCATTTATCTTTCCTTTATGCATTATTTCATTACAATGTTTAATTACCAAAATGGGGTTTGACTAAGGAAAACCCCTATTTCCTAACAATCAATAATTTATCTTCTCTCTTGATGTGTGATTGCAGGTTTTAGGTTGAAGATCAAGTGGAGAGAAAAGTTGTCAAGATTGTAAAGCTGCTAAAGTTGTCATATTTGTTGCAAGATCATGGAAAGTACTCTACAAAATTTATTTTTGAATTTTGGGAGTTGAACTAGAGTTTGGAGTTGCAAACATTGAAGAAAAAAACCCAAAAATTAATTTTCCAGAACCCTAACTAGGACCCATTCGCCACTAGGTGAATGAGTCCTCAGTGAGACCTGAAACATCACTTTTTCAACAAGGTACACATCATTTTAGCATCTAAAAACATTCATTTTTTACTGTTATAAGAGTTAGGTTTATTTTCTGATTGTTATTTGTGCATTTTATCTCTCATAATTGAGTGAAACATCTAATGAAAAGTAGGAGATGAACCCATTTGGTTCAATCTCTTTTGGGGCTCATTCCCCCCTCTTTTTTTCTATGTTTCAATAATAATCTATTCCCTAAGTTGAACTTAAGGGGGTTGTTGGTGTGAATAAATGTCATGTACCTAGTTAATTCACTTACTAGGGACTTAGGGGATATATTTGCACATTATGTTTACTTAGGTCCCAAGAATATTTTTAGAAGACATAGTTATCATGTCTAGATTTTATCTTTTTCCTAGGTAGATATGATAAGTTATCTCATAATATTAAGACACTTGTCATAATCTTATAACATCTTATGTCTCACCCTGGCCATATAACCAAGGGGTTCTCATTTGTAAATTAGTTGTTGGATAATCAATTTCATTGCAATCTTAAGCCTTGCATATTGATCTCTTTGTGCTTTCTATTTGGCCTCTAGATCTTGGGTATCTCCATAACCAAGTCTAACAAGTTCCTAAAAAATATGACAGCATAGCATTTGAGCTGAAGCTAATTTGCAACATGCATGGAAATAGGCCCATCTTTTCTCATCGGCTAATTCTTGCTAAGTGTTAACTATAGTTTGACCTACTTTTTTGAATCTGCATGTTGGGCACCTTGATTTTTGTGTTGCATGTTTAGTTTTTGGATTGAAATACACTATGTAATTTCTCTATATATTGCATGAACTTCCTCATAGTAAGGGTCAATGAATTGAAGTGTGATTTGTAGTCCTAGGCTAAGGCAATTTTTGATTTTCTTGCACTTAGTAAAAATTTTGAGTTCTTTAGTTTAGCAAGTGAATATGAAGGTGAGGGTTTTTCATACACCAATGAAGCTTGTTGGAGTTGTACTTATTTCTTAATTATTTCAATAATCATAGAAGAAGCCATATTTAAAGCCATTTTTGGAATGTCATAGTGAATGGTATTTCTCTTTATTTCTATCAATCTGCAATTCATTTTGGGAATAGAATATTTAAAAAATTGTGATGCAATGAGAAAAATGTTATTGAATGAAATGATACATGTCATTAATATTTCACTAAGAATGAATATGATTGTGTAAACATTACAAGTTGGTTCATTCCTTAGTTTCTAAAAAAAATGTTTCCTTAAAAAATTGTGTGTCCAAATATTAGAACAAATATTTATTTGTATATTTTTTGGATAAACCTGCACTATCATTTGCTCTTTATTTAAATTTTGTTGTCAATTTAGCTTTAGTTCAAAATACCACATTTTGGTATGTAAAACCAACAAGCACCCCTTAAATACTTTAGTCATTTAGGACACTAAATTACCCAACATAGTTGTGAACCAACTCTCGAGACCTTGGAAGGTAATTGATTTAGTGATTAGTTATCTTTTTCAAGAGAGGTAAGGTTGTTTGTATTCTTACCTATATTTTTGTGTCATATTACCCATCAATAGAACTAGTTCTACAAGGTGGTATCATTAGAAAGAAAGTTGGAGCATATTGGTTCGTTCTCATCAGAAAGGTTTTAATGAGTTTCTTGGGTCCACTCCATGTAAGGGACCTTTATTTGAACTCATATTTCTCACCAGGGATGAATCATAGGAATAGAGTTGCACTACCAAAAACCCCACTAGGAACTCCACCAACATTGCCACTGTTCCAACCCAATCTGCCTCCACCAATGGAATTTTTTGTAGGAAACCCATCACTTCTGGGAGTTGTTAATAAATATTTAACTAGCTCCCTTCAGGTGTATTTTCCTCTATGTGTCAGCCCATGCATCGCAAGTAATCAACTCGTCCTTTTATCTAGGTTCTTCTCTCCCACTCCACATGTCTACTCCTCGTAACCCCGAGTCTCTACATTCCTTTCTCATCCCAAAAAACTCCACTATGCTTCCATGTGTTGCGGTTGCGGGATACTTTTGATCATGCTTTCTTGCTGTCTCATCGGGCTCCACTCGGGTGCCATGAAGCCCTCATTCCCAAAAGGTTTTGGTGGGCCCCACAGTTTCTATTTGCGGTGTACTCTTGCTATGTTTCTACTATTTGTAAATCTTTCAACATAGAGATGAAGCAACAACTGCGGGCAGTGAAATGATGCCACACGTCTCTTTTGCGCCCAGTTGGTTATCATTCCCTCCATTATTGATTAAGTGCTCTGCCCATTCGACACGTGTAGCATTAACGCAAGTCCTCATTGGAGAAAGAGAGAGGTTGATATGGGCAATGAAAGGCTTCCACGTGCCTAGCCAATGGATCTCATATTCAGGCGATAGACCAGATGAGCCTAATGATGCTATTGGCCACTGCGTGTCATAATCATTCGCACAGGATGGTGACACTTGTCTGATTAGACCTTGTCGCGACCACCACCATCATTTGTAGAGGATGCACCTGTTCCTAGAGTGACCAGATGCTTGGTTCTAAATCAATTATGTTGCAATGGCTTTGGGAATATTTTGATTCTTGCATCATTGCCAAGGGATTGCAATATCTTTTTTGTTGCTACTCTCCGAAGCAGTGGGGGTTTTTCCTGCTATATATAGTTTTCTTTGTTGTGAGAAAAGGGTCAAGATTTTAGGAGAAACACTAGTTTCAGTAAAAGACACCAAGCCTTTTTTGTAGTTTTATATTATTTCAAAGACTCTCAAACTGTGCCAATCATTCAGCCTTTCTATTTTTTCATGCTATTTAATCAAACTGTAAACTATGTTTTTTATTGTTTGGACATTTCATTTGAGAACTTCTATATATTTTTAATGCAACTTTGCTGACCTAGACCATGTCTAATGGCTCTTTCTAGCAGTAGGGATGTATGCAATATTATTTTATGTCAATGAATGGATTCTCTATGCTATAATTTTTAGTTTCTAATTTTCTAGAACACTACAAACACCATTGAGGCCCTTAGATCTATGATTTATCATGCCTATCATTAAGTCTTGGCACATTGCCTTAGGTTAGACTTTATTTTATTATATATGTTTCCTTTTCCCTTTCCAAACCCCCATTATAAAAGAAGTATACTTCTCTAAAAACCTAGAGGTCACTCATTTTAGCGCAAAAGGTCCCCCATAAACTGAGTTTCCCATAAGACATTGTTCCCTCATCAAATTTTGGCGTCAACAGTTTGTTCTTTTTCTAGCACACCCAGTGGGACCGGAACTTAAATGAATTTTCCTTTTAGAAGGGTGTATGAGCCATCGACTTGTAACTAGATCCCAAACTGCAGGCAACCCCAGTTTACTAGTACTTTCACTGGGAACAGTGCAAGTCACAAATTAGTTGGTAACTGTTCCATTCCTGCCACCTATTCCTCTCACCATGTTATTGACCACCAATAAGAATTATGTGGCATGGGACACTAGAAGTCCCCTAGCAGCCCCAGTAGCACCCATTTTCTAGGGCACTATCCAGGTTTTAGCCATGAAAGCTATACCCAAGTTTACCGGAGATGGCTCAAGAACAATAGCAGAACATTTGCAAGATGTGGCAGACATGTGTCTGCTACACAAGATTACAGAGCAGAATGTAGCTTTGAGGCTTCTCGCTGCATCTTTTAAAGGAAAGGCATTGGATTGGTACCAAACACTATCACCTAGTACTATTTGCACCTACGACGAGATCAAAGATCCATTCTATGAGAGGTTCTCAAATGACGAAGATCATTCTTCACTGTATTATCAACTATCTGTCATAAAACGAGCCCCCGTGGAGGCTTTGATGGACTTTAATGCCTGATTTCACACAAATTGGTAGAGGATTGTTGTTAGTGCATGCCCAACTCTCGAGTTGGCATTCATATTTTATCTAAAGTCCATCAATTTTGACATTTCCATGATGATTAAGTCTTTGGGAGGAGCTACTCTACCAAATGCTTACAATGTCACTGTCAAAGTCGAGAATCATTTAATAGATTGTGGAAAATTTCCTCCTTGACCTATTATGTCAATATTTCTTGAAATATTGATCCTCACGCAAGAAGTTGCATCAACTAGCGTGCCTGCAACTACCCAGTCAATGTACACATATGTGAAAGCCCCACAAAATGCAACATCTACATCAAGTTATTCCAAGGATGAAATGAGCGACCTCAAAGAGATGTTGCGAACCATGGAAAATGATATAACCACTCTTAAGCGAAACCAATCAACACCTTCAAAGCCTACATATCAAAACTATCAAGGTGGGTGGTCCGCATATCAGCAGAATCAGTACCAGGGCACACCTCATGCTAATCCACTAGCTCTGACCACAAACCAAATGTTGTTGGTGCCTACTCCATTGACGAGTGCATCACCAAGCTTAAGTAGGGAATTAACCGCAGGGAAGAACAACCTTATTGATGATATCAATCTATGGTGCTTCCCTTGCAGCAATGTGCATATGCCCCATAATTGTCTACGTGGAAACTTGCAACAAAAGGTGGCAGAGCAATGCAGCCAAGGCATGGCAACAGATCACAAAGGTTATATATATGCCTCACCATAAATGGAGAGTGTGGTTCTTACCATGCAAATACAAGGAATTTCTTTAGAACAAGAATCTGATATTTCACCTAATCACATGTTTTTTTCTTGGATGGAGGAAGAAGAAATGGTGTTTGCTAATGATACTCTCATATCTAAAACACTGCAAGTGCGATCTAATTATAGCACGTGCTCAAAGAGAAGATTTACCGACGAGTCAGTTGTTCCACATCTAGCCATCCCGCAACTCAAAAGTGCTTTCGATCAAATTCCTGGCACTTCTACCGTCCCACCACCATCTCAACCATGGAAGGAAATTATTACAGCAAGAACCAAGGAGCAAAAAACTTTGAGGTTTTCACCCTTTAATGTGGTAGAACAATTAAAGAATTCATCTGCTAATGTGTCTCTATGGGACATTCTAGCTATCCCAGAGCAAAAGATGCTATTATAGAAGGCGCTTCAAGAAGGGGTCAACATAGCACCAATAGAGTTGTTTGCCAGTGCAGAGGTTGTTAATCAAATACCGCTGGCTAAAGTCTTTACAAAGAATACAAAGGAATCCCCTATTGAGGTTAGAGATAAGTTAAAACCCCTACCCTTCTTCTTGAATCTTATTATAGGGAAGAAGTTATTGCACAATGCTATGATTGATTCTGGCACTAGCACTACGGTTATGCCTAAATAGATAGCCGAAGCTTTAGGACTCGGCTATGAATCTATGAAAAGGGGGGTAATGCATCTTGATGGAAATAAAGTTGAAACCATAAGTGTCATCAAAGCACTTCCTTTAACTCTATTTGTTTGCCCTAGTATCACAGTGCCACAAGACATTGTGATCATAAATGTTCCTCCTATGTTTGGTCTTTGTCTATCCTGAGAATTTACTTCAAAGGTGGGTGAATACCTATCCTTGGATTGGTCACATCTGATACTCAGAACCAAGCATGATGCAAAAATGAAGATAGAATCAAATAATTTACATTTTGAACATGTAGTGGATGAAGCCCTGATCAATTTTGAAGCTGCGCATACCTCTATCACCAAGCAAGAAAAGTATTGCATTGAATTACTGGAGGAAAAAAGGGTGAGCGGAGACTGGAATGACAAAGAAGAGGCTCTATTGAGCAAACACATGGACAATGATCCTTTCAAAAATTATCATGCTACAGAATTGGGCACCTATGTAATATATGATGAAGACCAAGTGCTTCCAAAGGTCGCCAAAGAGTCTGAAGGTAGCCAAGCAAATTAGCTATGGACATTGTACTTTGACAGAGCAAGAAGAAAAGTGGGTGTTGGAGCAGGGATATATCTAATATCCCCACAAAATGAAAATTTGTTAAGGTCTTTCCATTTTCATTTCGCCTGCTCAAACCTAAGACTGTTAACAACATTGAGCAATCTATGTTGGTTCAAACTGCTTTTCATTCCAAGAAAAAGGACTTATGGGTCCTGGATAGTGGATGTTCTAACCATATGACTAGCGACAAGGATAAGTTTATAAATCTTGAAGATTATGTAGGTAGTTATGTTAAGTTTGGTGATAACTCTGGTATTCAAATTAAAGGTAGAGGTTCACTTCTTCGAAATGAAGATACTCCTATCTATAATGTGTACTATGTGGAAGGTCTCAAGCACAATCTTCTAAGTGTTATTCAAATATGTGATAGTGGTTATCATGTTCTTTTCAATTCGTAGGGATGTGAGATTAAGAACAAGCTAGGAAAGGTTGTTATAGCTGGAAGGAGGACAAAATGAAATGTGTACAATCTTCTTGACACATCAAGCAATGAAAATAATCAAGGTATGTGTCTAATGTCCCAAATTGAAGAGAATTGGCTATGGCATAAAAGATTAGGACACATAAACTTTGAAAAGCTAGTTAGAATCAATAAAAATCAGAATGTTAGAGGTCTACCGGTCCTTAACAAGCCAGAAAATTTTGTGTGCAAAGAATGTCTAAGTGGTAAACAAACTAAAATTAGCTTCAAAACAAAAGAACAATCTTCTTCAAAACCTTTACAGCTTGTGCACACTGATTTATGTGGACCAACTAGAACAAGTTCTATTAAAGGTGAAAGGTACTTTATGCTATTTGTGGATGATTATACTAGAATGGTTTGGGTCACATTTCTTAAGCACAAATCTGAAGCCTTTGAAAGGTTTAAAATCTTTCATAAATTGGTTGAGAAGGAATCTGATTTGAAATTTAAATGTCTGCAATCTGACAAAGGAGGTGAGTTCACTTCTCAAGAGTTTATTGATTACTGTGAATAGCACAGCATTAAAAGACAGTATGCTACAACAAAAACACCTCAACAAAATAGGGTAGTTGAATGTAAGAATAGAACTGTAAAAGAAATGGCTAGAACCATGCTAGATGAAGCTAAGTTGTCTGATATGTATTGGAAAGAAGTTGTCCATACAGCTGTATACATTTAGAATAGAGTGCAGCTTAAGGTAAAATCTAAACACACTCCTTATGAACTTTGGTATGGAAAAACTGCTTCTGTCAAACACTTTAAAATTTTTGGAAGTGCTTTATCAAGAAAGATGATGATAACCTTGGGAGCTTTCAATCAAAGAGTGATGAGGGTATCTTTTTGGGATACTCAACTCACAGCAAAGCTTATAAATGCCTTAACAAAAGGCTTAATAATATTGTTGAAGTTAATGTAAAATTTGATGAAAGACCACATTTGTATGTTGAATCTTTGCAGGCTAATGAGGAAGAAGAACTTGAACTAGAAATAATTTCAGAAGGAGCTGAAACAGCAAAGCCTAATACTGATTCAACAAGCCCTAAAAATGAAATAGCAAGTCCTGAAAAGGTTGCATCAAAATCTCTAGCTAAATATCACCCCAAAGATTAGATTATTGGGGATAAAAATGTAGGAGTTAAAACTAGAAGAAAGGCTGTAGAATCTAATGAAAAGGCACAAATTTCTTTTTGTTTAGTTACTCAGTTTGAGCCTATAAATTTCAATGAAATCTGCTTACAGTTTGTTGGCTCACAAGATCAGGTGGCTGATATTTTTACTAAGCCCTTAGCTAAATAGTTATTTGAAAGGTTGAGACTTCAATTGGGAGTTATCTCTCAATCTTTACTTCTCTGATTTTACAAGCATTGGCTTAGGGGGCGCATGTTATATATTTTGATTCACTTACAGCTCTCCTACAAACTTGGTTGCTACATTGTTACTCTTTCTGCAACTGTTTCTCAAGGTATTTGATTGGCTTCTCAGTTGTGTTTTCTGGCATTGCACATTCTTCTCTTCTATTATTTGTCATTGAGGGAAAAAGGGGGAGAGTAATTTGTGTTTTTGCCATCAAGGACAAAGGGGAAGTTTGTTGGTTCTCAGTTGTGATCATATGGTTTGTCCTTGATGACAAAATTCCTTTATGTTGATTCTACTTGTTGAAAGTTTTAGATTGGTTTCTCATGCTTTATCATGTCTCAGGTTATCTTATTTGTACAAGAAAGAACATATTGGCATGAGAATTCTTGGGTCTCCCCAATCCATTTCTCTAATAAACATGTGTTTCCTATTGGCAAGATGTTTCTGATGTCATAATGATTTGATTTTAAATACAGGAAACTTTCGGCGTGACATTGATCGTGGTCTTGGCGACAGAAGAAAAGTCTATCAGCATAAGGTTTGTTCACCGCTGTGAGGTCTTACCAAATGAGTCAGGTCTCATCGACTAATACATGAGGTGGTGCATCGGCGTAAGTAATCCCTATCAACATGTTGTTTCATCGAGCGCTTTGTGTCTTGGTGACCGGCACAAGAAAGTTCATATCGGCAAGAGTTGTGGCATGGATATGATGATGTCTTAGCGAAATTGGTATGTCACACCAAGCTTCGTTGAAAGATCATATCGGCAAGACTTATTTGATGTCACAACAATCAGGATCCATCTCCAGGCATCTATTGGTGTGACATTATCTTTTGTTTTGGCGACAAAAAAGGATTATATCGACATAAGTTATACCGTTGGTATGTGGTCACAGCAAAATTACTTTGTCTCACCGATTAGAGGTTGAATGGGAACATATCGGCAAGAGTTTAAGGCTTCGGTGAAGGGTCATAGTGAAAAGGGTGATGTCTCCCCGACTAATGGATGTGGAATTCTTTTAGTAGGAGTGTTGTATTTCATATGTGGTCTCACCAAAGACATATTGTCTCACTGATCGTGCACCAAAAGGTCTTATCGGCAAAGGTTGTGGCTTTGATGAAATGTCATAGTGATTTTGTGGTGTATTACTGACTTTTGCACAAATTTTATATCGATAAGAGTTATCTAGTCATCGTTATAGGGTCACAGCGAGTTTGTAATGTCTCAGTGACTCAGAGTGCATAAAGCATTTCGGTATGACTCATGTTCATTGAAGAAAGGTCTTGGCCAGTTTGATTTCTTATACTGATCGACAACATAAATGCATACATCTCAGTAAGAGCTAGGGTTTTTGACATGAGGTCTCGGCGAGTGACCTCCGGTCTCACTGATGGAACACAAAAGGTATTCTTTATAAGGTCTCCCTGATTATGGATTGTCTCAACGATACTATATGAAAGGATGACTTTCGGTATGACTCAAGCATTCTATGAGAGGTCTTCTCGATGATGGTATGCTATAGCAACTCTCATAAAATAGAAGGCTCCTCAACAAGAAAAACCATGTGTCACGGCGACCAATGTGTATCATGTGGACTTTCGGTGAAATGTGGGGCAATCTACATAATGTCTCCCTGACAGCAGAATGTCACAATGACAAACAGAGGGATGACTGATAGTGATAAAGTTTCTTTCGACATAGGTATTGAATTGTCACTACAACATGTTTGATCATAGGGGCTCTCGGCAAAATAAAGACTTGTCTACAAGATGTCTCTCCAATATCAAAAGGCTATAGGGATAGTGAATGAAAAAAAAGGGCACATCTCGGTGAGAAGACTCTTGTGTCTCAGCGACTAAAACAAATTTAACAGAAATGTGATCTTAGGGAAACACAAAGATCTTCGATATGGTTTCTCCCCAACGGTAGAAGGTCATGGTGATGCACAGGGACAAAAGGAATGATCTACGTTATAATTGCCTTCGGCAGGACTATCTGGATGTCTCAGTGAATGATTAACGAAGACTCAATCATTGTGGCTGACATGTGAAATTCTTTGTGTAGTTGTAGGCCGACATCATTGGTTGGCATCGAATCTCAAAGCGATTGCATGGCTGAATATTCTCTAAGAATTGAGAGGTTATGGTTCTCAACTAGTGGGAAGTCATGGTTTTGAAATAATGGATTATTTGCAGCCCTCTAGACAAGCGTTACTCTTGATTTTTGCCATCATCTACAGATTGTCATTATTCAGCTTCAAATTCTAAAATTGGCAAGTGAGTTTCAGATTCTTGTGAAAAATGCATTCTTTGAAGACTTTCATTATGATAGACATACTTGAAATGTATATAAAAACCTGTGTTGAAAAGAGTGTAACTTCTCTAGTTGTAATCCTTAGGGTATTCTGTAGATGAGAAAATAGAGAAATATGTGCTTAACTAAAAACAGAGAGATCCTCTGATATTATGAGTGTAATTTTGAAATCTGAGTAAGGGGTTGGTGCTCCTTGAGTTGGTGCTCATAAATTAGCCTATAAGGCATTGTTAACAGTGGTTTTGAAGATTAAGCCAATAAGGCGGTTTAGGAGTGGTTTTTATACCCCAAGAGGGTTTTCCACTTGGCAAAATCTTGTCTCTTTGTTCTTCTGTGTGCTCTCTACTTTACACTGTTGTTATTGTTTCTATTCACTGATTATTACATTTCTCAATTCTCTTTATGAATGATTACATTCAACTGATGAATGCTTTAATCAGAGTAATATTGAGATCAAATCTGAGCTATGTTTTTTGAAATTTTGAAAATTGGTCAAATCTGTTAAGACACTGATTCACCCCCCCTTTCAGTGTTATTTTAACTCCAACACTAGAGGGGTATGATCTTGATATCATTCAGCACACTATCGAGCTAACAAAAGGTGCAAAACTAGTCTGACAAAAATAGAGGCCAATAAACCCTAAAATTGAAGCCCTAATGGCGCAAGAGCTAACTAAGCTCATTGAGTTGTGCATTGTCTTCAAAATCAAGCATAGTACTTGGGTATCGAATCTGGTCCTAGTCTAAAAGAAGAATGGAGATATATATTTGTGTGTGGACTTTTGAGACCTAAATAGAGCAGCCCTGAAGGACCATTATCTTCTGCCTTCAATGGAGTCAATCCTACAAATGGTTGTAGGATTTGAAATTTTTTCTCTACTGGATGGTTTCTTCGGCTACAATCAGATCTGAGTTAAGGAAGAGGAGTAGCATAAGACTACGTTCACCAAAAAGTGGGGAACATTTGCATATGCTAAAATTCCTTTTGGTTTATCCAATGCAGGGGCAACATTCCAACGGGCGATGGACATTGCATTCAATGAACTAATCAATAATTTTATTCTAATTTACTTGGATGATCTTACTGTGTTTTCTAAATATCTAAGGATGATCATTTTTACCACTTAGAAATAGTTTTTCAAAAGTGCCAAGAGTTCGAGGTTTCCCTAAATCCAAAAAAATGTGTATTCAGAGTACCGCAAGGCAAGCTGTTAAGACATGTGGTGTCTAAAGAAGGAATTTCAATCAAACCTGAATAGGTAAAAGCTATCAAGGAACTCCCCCTTTCGATGAATAAGAAAGGTTTTCAGTCTTTCCTGGGAAAAGTAGATTTTTTTAGCAAGTTTATTTCCAACTTTGCGAGAATAATTAAGCCAATCACCCTGATGCTTAAGAATGATCAGGCATTCAAGTGGACGACCGAAGCTCGAGATGCCTTTGAAAAAGTTAAGGAAGCTATTTCCACCACTCCAATACTAGTTAATCCAGATCAATCTAAGGATTTTATAATGTATGCATTCAGTAGCAAGTCTAGTATCGCTACTATCCTAACCCAAAAAGATGATAAAGGAAAGGGAGAACATCCAGTGGCATTCTACTCCCAGACCCTAAAGGAATATGAGGTGAATTATAATTTCATCAAAAGACAAGCCTTTGCAATAGTGAAGGGACTTAAAAAGTTCTTCCATCTAATTTCCTGCAACAAGGTGTTTTTTTATGTCGCACATTCTAGTGTGTGCGAATATATCATGGAAGGGGAGATCACAGAAAAAAGAGCTAATTGGATCACCAAGATCCTTAAATATGATGTTGAGTTCAAACCTACTAAAACTATTAGAGGAAGAGGACTATGCGAACACATGGCACAGAATGAGGAGATACCCGCCACAGGGGAGCAACTGGAGCTTGTCCAGATAAATGAACCAAAATTGAAGAGTTGTTGGCTAATAGATAGAATGAGGTTTATGCGAATAGGAGCATATTTTCCAAGTCTCTCATCCCAAAAAAAGGAGATACTATTGGCTGAAAAATTGTGGATATATGCTAGTAGAGGGATTCCTTTTCAAAAGAAATTTCAATGGTCTTCTCCTGCGATGCATTACTTCGGAGCAAGCAAAGAGGATCCTTGATGCATTCCACAATAGCGTTGTGGGTGGACACTTCTCTGCTAAGACCACCACCATTAAAATCATGTGCATCGGTTACTATTGGCCTACACTTTTTAATGACTCCCACTCTTTGGTAAAATCTTGCAAAAAATGTTAGTTCTTTACTGACAGAAGGAAGAATTCTGCAATGCCTCTCAAACCCATAGTGGAAGATGAACCATCTATGCAATGGGGCCTGGACTTCATCGGGATGATTAACCTAGCTTCTAGTGTCAGACACAAGTGGATTCTGACTGACATGGATTACTTCACCAGATGGATGGAGGTCGTTACGCTTAAAAGTGCAACAGAAACAAAGATTGTAGATTTCCTCAAAGAACTGGTGACAAGGTTTGGTCATCTGAAGACTATCATTTCTGATAATTCCAAAGCTTTCCTAGGCACAAAGGTATGTCACTTTGCATTAATGAATTACATATTCCTCAAGACATCATCAAATTATTACCCGTAGGGAAACGGCCTAGCGGAGTCAACAAACAAGAGCCTAGTCCAGCTCCTTAAAAGGATTGGTTTGGAACACCAGAGGGAATGGCATAAAAACCTCTGAGCAACACTCTGGGAAAACCACATAACTCCTAACCAAGTCCTTAAGACTTCACCTTATGAGTTGGTATACGAGAAAGAGGTGTTGTTACCTATATCTATGGAGATTCTAACACTCCAATTGTTGAAATCCCTCAAGATAGAACAAAATGGTGTCATGGAAGTTCATCTTGCCGAATTGTTAGAAGTACGAGAAAAAATGGGGAATTCCCTTATAGCCATGACAAACCATCAACAAGTGGTAAAGCGATGGTTCAATAGGAAGGCTTCCGACCAAACCCTAAAGTGTAGAGACTTAGTGCTAAAGTGTGTTAAAAGGGCTGCTAAGCTAGGTCAGCATGGTAAATTTGATAGCCTATGCGAAGACCCCTTTAAAATTGTTCGGTGCAAGGAGCATAATGCTTTCGAGTTAGAAAATATGGAACATGAACACTTAGGAATCCCGGTTAATGGGAATCATCTTAAGCTTCTCCATTAGGTGTCGAGTTCTATTTTTGTACATATGTAAATAGTGCTTTTATTTTATTTCCCTTTCTTTGGCCGGTCTTTTTGAAATTGGTTTGTGTTTCTACAGAATTAACCCATTATTATGGAAGGTGGAATAGCAAGATTGATTTACATAAAACACACCCATGTGCAAAGAAATAAACACATATGCTATAAAAGAGCCCATAAAATTGAAATGTAGAATGAATGAAAGAGCTGTGGATTTTTTTAGAAAAATATATATCTATTTATATATATTATTTGGTTTTTACATTGCAAAATGGCTGGGAAAGCCATAATCCAAAAATTATACAAATATTTGAGCTATTTTTTTATGTATGCAAAAATGATATCCTTTTTCAGGCTTATATACAAAACTATAAGGCAGGTGGTTTATGCAACAGTAGGAAATAAAGAAAACTGTGAGGCATTTTTTTTAGGAGCAGGGAAGCTTTTCATCGAAGGGCATGAGAGGCAGCAATTGACACATCAATGGCAGCATCTACCTCTTCCTCGTCAGCAGGTTCCTCAGTAGCAGAAGCAACATTGTTCAACACAACGACCCTTAGCGAGGGAAACACCAGGTTCCTGAAGTTGGTATACCAATCTACGTCATAGAACTGTATCACATTGTAACTATGGAACAGGAAGTGCAAGGCCTAGGTAACCCTCTTTCAATGCTCATCATGTGTCTTAAGGTGGAATCTACTGAGAAATTACAGCCATACAACTACCGCTTCTTCCTCGATATAGCGACGAAGGTCGCTGGCTGACGGAAAAACTACCCCATATGTAGTGTGAGCAATAACTTCACCAAGACCATTCAGGTACTTTCTGGGAAACATTTCCTTGACCAGCTTCAAGATGAGAGGCTTGGGGATGCCAATGTCTAACATAGATGCTACGAAGTGGGAAAATATATCACTATTCACATGATACTTGTCCTCGTATTCTATGCAGTCCTTACCCAGAACCCATTTTATGGCTACCAAGACCAAGGAATGCTTATTCTTAGTTATTCTTTTTAGCCACCTAATGGAAACCTCCCCTAGAAACACTGTCTATGACTTATAAGAGGTTAGTCGAATAGGAGTATCCATGATTCTGACACTATGCTTACACCTTCTAACCAATGTTGAAACTTACCTATCACTTAGCCTATGAGAAAACTTGCTTAAAACTGTGCTAACAACCTATCACTTGCTAAGTATGATTTCCTCACTACTTACCAACCTATTTATAGAAAAAATGACAAGACACGTGCTAATCTGTTTTGAGAAAAACATGATGATAAATGGATGCCGACTTGAAAAGTGTGCCTGTGCTTACTCACATTTCTGGACTAGTTGCATCTGTGGAGGTATGGTTCAATGTGTGCTAGATTAATAGGAGCTAATTAATTAGCTTTAAAAAGGTGGCACTCATTAACAGTAAGCCGCACGGCTATAGGCTAGAGTTTCATCTCATAGGAATTTCCCATAGCCCAAGGCAATATCCATATCTTTTCAGGTCATGATCATTTGCTTTGGTGTAATCATTCCAATCGGGATATTAATTACCAACACATACTAATGAAAGCTTAGAAGGAAAATTTCCAGCTCAAGTTTCAAGGGAATCATAGCATATCACACGGTTGCCAAATGCAATAATGAACTCTTGCCACCTCAAAATGGCAAGTAGTTCATTTTGCACAAATCATGAAATTAACAGTACATACCAAATTAAATGCAAAAAGCATGCTTTCCTCTACCACCCTAAAAAGAGATAACCAAATATTGCATAAAAAGGTTTAATGATTCAAAGTATTTTCAAAAATTCCAAAGCTCAAGGTGCAGAGAAGTTTTTAGTGTATCCAGAGCCAGATAAGAATAATGGAGTCCAGAAGTCACAAAAGTCTTCATCTAAAATTTTTTTTGAAGAGTTCATCTCAACAAATGCAAGAGGAAATTGGCTAGGAGTTGTTTATAGCCATACAGTCATTAGAGGATGTATATTTCTATGAGGATATGGCATATTGTACACCTGGTATACCAAGAAAGCCGAAGAGGGTGTATATAGAAGAGCTGACATGGCCTAAAGATTACAGAAACAAGAAAAGGTTTGAAGAGAAATGGGATAATATCTATGACCCATGACTCTCAAAAAACCCTAAATCCTTAACAGAAGCAGCCTGGGCAAGGTTGATGGCACCAAAGGTGGACACTTCTACTGCAAGGAAGGTTTGGTATAGTGGTCTTCCACAATACATGGTCCTACTAGTGCACTACTATTTGGAAATAGTTGACACTACCATCCAGTGTTATAACCCTAACACCTGCTACATTGAGGGCTGCAACTTAAGAGTTCACATCACCCTACAGGACATTTGGCATATGCTATGCATCCCAGACCCAAGTAAAAGAAGAAAGAACATTGAGTCCTTTAACCTTGGCAAAGGAGATAAAACATGGAGGGTGATGAAAAAGAACTCATATTTCTTGTTGGAGGAGATTGGTAAGAAAGGAATCTCAAGTGCTAAACTACCAAGTATTTTGTTTTTGTGTGGTGCGTTACGTGAGGATTTGCAGGATGCCATGTCCATGCTAGCTTTTTTGTGCGGCCGAGACTCCAATGAGATGGTGGAAACTTTTCAACTGGGACCGGCATTCCAATTCCACAAGCAGTACAATACCTTCTGGTATGATTTTGTTGAGTTCATGGTAGATGAAATGATATGGAAAATAAAGAATTACCTAGCAGAGGGAAGGTTTAGATTTATTTCTTTCCTAGTTCGCATGTTTCTACATCACAACCCTGAATTCTTCACCCAGTATTTTGAATTATCATTTTTTGATGAACGAGGTAAGAGAAAGTCAGTGTCCACATGGATGCCTTTTCTTTCTATGTCATATGATTATTATGCATTTTCAGACTATTTCATAACTCCAATCTTGCACAATTTAATCGAAGAAGGTGACATAATCCGGCTTGACAGAGATTAGACTGGATATATGCAAAGTTTCACTCCCGCCTGTGACTGGTTCTTAGGAACAAATTTCAAGATTCTTCGGATGTGAGGCTTCACTGGTCAACCTTTCTTTCTCCCATCCTATGTCATAGATAGGGTGCCTGTGCTTGAAATGTATATGCAAGTGTTTATCATTGATTTTACCTTCTACAGCAACAAAAGTGTCAAGAAAAAGGGATTTTGCACTTGTCCGAAGAATTTCAAATCAGTGACTCTCGTAAAGAAACAATCAGACCAGTTATTAAAAGATAAACTGGCTTATTTAGGGTTGGTTCTGGTAAATGATAAATGGGATTATAACCATTTCAATGACTTTTCGGAGCTGCACATGAAGGTTACACATGTTCCCTAACCTTACTAGGAGAAGCAGCATAACCCGCGGGAAAACAAGGATGAAAATTGTGTTGAATTGGTGCATATTCCTACACAAGATACTAGAGGGCTATGGCACAAGTTCTACTTTGTTATGGCAATAGCCAAAGATAATGTCCACATGGAAAGCACCATGTACAATAAGTTGAAGAAGGATGAGGAGTGGACTGCTAAAAAAATAAAAGCTTTCTAGAAGTATTGCCAAGAGTAGGGCAATTGGATGCCCCTTATGACAGTCTAAAGGATGACAAGGAATTTAAAAAGTGGTGGAATGAGGGCCACCCCAGATCAAACTCTAGTATTAATAAGAGTGGAGACCTAGGGGATGAGTCCGAAGAGCAAGAAGAATAAGTTGCAACATCTACCTCGTCTGCACCGAAGGAGAAAGGCCCCAAATAGCCCACCTATGTGGCCATGAATGTGCATTTTAATATATCAAGGGCCTCGCATACACTCACTTAGGCCACTAAGCCATCCAGGCTATCATAGCAGCAAACAACAATAGCTGCCGAAGCTCAAGAGACCCCACTCACAAAACGGCAGCACATAGAGAGCATTATTAGAGAAGGTTCCCAAGAACCCACCGGAAGGAAAGTGCTTGTAGCTAGCTAAGAGCCTAAGGCTGAGGAAAAGTCGCTGATGATTCTGGAGCCACCATCGACCAGTCAATAGGTAAAATTTGCTTCTTCTTCCCTTGCTTCTCATTCCTTGGTATCTACCCCTGCCTCAACGGCGATCCCTACCATGAGTACTATTCCTCTGCCTTCCACTTTTAATCTAACATATTCAGGAGGTTTCGCCCAATTTTCGTAGGCCACTCCACTTGGCCTCACTCCTCTGTGGACCCTTACACCTGCTACTGCTGCTCAGGCTCTCCTTGCCTCACTTTTTGAAAATGTACCCCCCGCGGGTACCCCTTCTTCTACTATTACTGTGGATCCTCTTCCATCGCAATAAGCTGACATTGCAATGACAACTCCACCACCCTAGCCTATGAGTCTCCTAGTCGATTCACCAATTCAGTCATTACAAGTAACTAGCCCTTCTGTCGGGCCTCAAACCAACCTTTGGAATGTACCCTTCTCCCTGCAAATTGTCACTCTCTAGAAGAAACAAATTTCTGTGCCTATGAGGATTACCTATCCCTATGCCCTACCTTCTGGTGCTCCTTTCGCAGGTGGACTAGTTTCATCGCCAGCCGAATTTATAGCATAGATTGATTGCGAAAAAGAGGTAGGTGCAAGTATAATGTGAAAGCGTAAGACAAAATATGATGGTGCTTCGACTGAGCCAAAATAACAAACTCTTTATGATGAGGCTTGACAGAAATTGAAGTTTGCAACTATGTACCCGAGAGTATCCAAGCCTCAAGGGGAAATGCACCTGGAAGATTATGAGATAATGTAGTAGGGCTCAACATGAAGGTGGTTCGACCATAGGATAAGGTTGAAATTATGGAGGAAACACAATAGGTGGTCACCTCTGACTTCCTTAAAACTGGCCACCAACTAAAAAAGAAGGATGAGCAACTTAAAGCGATAAGGGAGAGTGTTAGTTTTTTGGAGAAAAAAGAGAAATCCCTAGAAGTGGATGTTGCACATATGTAGAGAGGGCACTAGCAGCGGAAGATGAAAAGAACAAACTTCAAGGTGAACTTGTGAAGATTTAGGCTACTGACCCTTCCATGGTAAAAGAGCTACAGTCTAAGAATCAGGAGACGGAATAGAGTTTACGACAAAAGAATGAAGAACTGGAGTGACTTCGCCTTGAGTATAGTCAGGGAGTGGCACAGAGGAATGAAACTTTGGAGCACCAACAGGCTCAATATGAGTAGAAAATACAAGAAAAAGAGGGTGAATTTAAGGGCCTAAAAGCTCGAATAGAAGAACTCCAAGAGACAAAGTCTTCTCTAGAAATGCACTTAGCAAATCACTCCTGAGCTGAGGAGAATTGGAATAAAGAGATGAGTAGCTCTGAAAAACAACTAATGTCTGAGAAAAAGAAAAGGATAGAATTGGCTGAGGCTATTATTTCAAAATACGTAGAGATTACTTCTCTTAAAAGTTCTCTCTTATCTTCCCCTACACAGCCAAACATCATTCCGTTGGTTAGGAAGTTGTACATCTCTCACTGGGAAAATATTAAAACCTTTTGCTTGGCACTACAGCCTACCCCTCTGATTCATTGCCAAAGCATCGAGGCTGAACAAAGAGGCTCATGATACGATTGAGAAATTCCCACGATTCATCTTGGAGAAGGTTCTTGAAGCAAGGGATCTGCTCACCGAGCTATACTCGGTCTCTGATGAAAACCTCGCCAGAGCAGCTATTGAAGATCAAGATGTTGTTGCTCAAACGACAAATAATTTCATCCATTGACACTCTACCTTCCAACACACTAAAGCAATCATGGATACTCTGAGCAAGACATTGGACAGCATACGGGGGAGTTTCTCTAAGTTAAACAAGATGGGTTTTCCATCCCCATTCCTTGAAGATGGCTCTATTTCCATGGTTGAGCAGATTGCAGAAAAGATAGAAGAGAAGGAAAATGATCTGAAGGCTTCCAAGGATTTCAATCATCCTCCCACAGTGACCGACATTGAGTGAGTGATTCATCTGCTTGCATAGCTACTATTTCATTGTGAAGCAAGGGTCAGTTTACCTAATGCACTGCCTCACAAAGAAACTATTGATCTAATTGGAGCGCAAGAGAATTTGCGCAACATGGTGAAGCCATCTGATGATGAATGGTTTCCTCTACAGGTGGCTCTTTCCAATCTTTGACTCCATTATCTAATGAAATGGAACTTTGGCCTATAAACCAAAGAAATTTTGAGTTCTCCGTTCCTTAGTCTAAACGCCCCTAATAGTCGCCAAAAGTTGTTAATAAATATTTAACTAGCTCCCTTCGAGTGTATTTTCCTCTATGTGTTGGCTCGTGTATCACAAGTAATCAACTTGGCCTTTTATCTAGGTTCTTCTCTCCCACTCCATATGTCTACTCCTCACAACCTTGAGTCTCTACTTTCCTTTTGCATCCCAGAAAACTCCACTATGCTTACATGTGTCGCAGCTGCAGGATACTTTTGATCATGCTTTCTTGTTGTCTCATTAAGCTCTGCTCGGGTGCCACGAAGCCATCATTCCCAAAAGGTTTTGGTGGGCCCCACAGTTTCTATTTGTGGTGTACTCTTGCTATGTGTCTGCTATTCATAAATCTTTCAGCATAGAGATGAAGTAACAACCGCAGGCAGCAAAATGCTACCATGTGTCTCTTTTGTGCTCGGCTGGTGATTGTTCCCTCCATTATTGATGAAGTGCTCTGCCCATTCAACACATGTAGCATTAACGCAAGTCCTTAGTGGTGAAAGAGAGAGGTTCATACAAGCAGTGAAAGGCTGCCACATGCCTAGCCAATGGATCTCATATTTGGGCGATAGACCAAACGAGCCTAATGATGCTATTGGTGACTACGTGTCATAATCATTCGTACAGGATGGTGACACTTGTCTGATTAGGCCTTTTTGGGACCATCGCCATCATTTGTAGAGGATGCACTTGTGCCTAGAGTGACTAGATGCTTCGTTCTAATTTGATTTTGTTGCAACACCTTTGGGAATATTCTGATTCTTGCATCATTGCCAGGGGATTGCAAAATATTTTCTGTTGCTGCTCTCCGAAGTGGTTGGAGTTTTTCTTGCTATATATACTTTTCTCTGTTGTGAGAAAAGGGTCTAGAATTTAGGAGAAACACTAGTTTCAGTAAAAGACACCAGGCCTTTTTTGTTGTTTTATATTATTGTAAAGACTCTTAGACTGTGCGAATCATTCGGCCTTTCTTTTTTTTCATGCTATTTAATCGAACTATAAACTATGTTTTTTATTGTTTGGACATTTCATTTGAGAAATTCTATATATGTTGAATGCAACTTTGTTGACCTAGACCATGTCTAATGACTCTTCCTGGTAGTAGGGATGTACGCAATATTATTTTATGTCAATGAATGGATTCTCTATGATGTAATTTTCAGTTTCTCATTTTTTGGAACACTACAAACACCATTGAGGCCCTTAGATCTATGATTTATCATGCCTATCATTAAGTCTTTTCCCATCACCTTAGGTTAGACTTTATTTTATTATATTTGTTTGCTTTTCCCTTTCCAAACCCCCATTATAGAAGAAGTTGGCTTCTCTAAAAACTCAGAGGTCACTCAGTTTAGCACAAAAGGTCCCCCATAAACTAAGTTTCCCATAAGACATTGTTACCTCGTCAAAATTTGGTGTCAATAGGAACCATTCTAGGTGATATCCATGATATTCCCAAGAACTTGGAAAGATTCTACTAGAAATATGCTCATGGAGAATCATGAAGCATTGAAGATCATATACAAGCATTCAAAGATGTATGTGTTAGGGTCCAAATACAACACCAAGATGTGGCTAGTAGGTTGTTTCCTTATTCATTAGGAGACATGGCCTATAATTGGTACTTAAACCTATCCATTGGTTATGCTACTAGTTGGGAATATTTAGAATCTACTTTTATCAATCAGTTTTGGGTCTACGTAACCTTTTCATCCTTTATCATCAATTTGCTACCATTAGGAAGGAACCCAATGAACCATTTCCATTGTTTAATACTTGGTTCTAGAGGATGTACAAAAGACTAAGGGCACCTTATGTAGTTGCAGAAAATATTGAAATTCAAGTGTATCTCAAAGCTATAGACCCTATGACCACTTTTTCTGTAAAGAACATATAATGTTGTCAAGACAGACTCTTTGGGAAAAGTTTAACATCTACCTATCATGTTGAAATAGTAAATAACCCATTTACCATGTGGCATAATATAAGCCTTACCTTTCCTAGGGTACCTAGGGATGCTCAACCAAATGTTTGTAATCAACAATGTAATTACCAATGGTACCCTACTAATGAATATAGTCCCAGGAATGTCTAATTCTGCATATGGTCCATTTAAAGAAGTGCATCGCTCACCCATGTTGACTTGGCCCAACAATGAACATAACCATACTCAAGATAATACAACCACAATGTCTAGGATACCTAATTTTCTCCAACAATCCAATTCCGAAACTAATCATGGGGGACATAATCCTCAAGAAATTTTTCCACCAATGCACTAGATAAACCAACTGGGAATAGGTGGGGATAGTAAAAAAACTACACGTTTAACATCTAAAATAGAAACTTTGAGTTAGACTCTATCCCAAGTCACTAACAACTTGATTCAATTCAAGATTAACCATCCCCAAAACCACAATCGATATAAAAAACAAGGAGGTTATCAAAACCAAAATAATAACCAAAACAGAAGAAATTTTTAGAATAAAAAAAAGGGTATAATCAAAGACCCTATAATAGAAAATGAGATACAAGGCCAAATAATGGTGGGGTCATGAACAACAACCAAACTAACGATGGCCACACTCACACGGCTAATGTAGTAGATTTGAACTTTATGACCAGGTGCAAGCTACATGACACCTCTACTCACTCTGAGGTGAATTGTCCAAAATGGAAAAGATAGTTAGCTTTGCTTGATTCCCAACCTACCCAACCCAACTTAAATAGTAATGGTGGGTATGTGGATACTACCATGGTACTTGAAGGGTTCGATGAGTTTAGATTCTCATTTTAGGAGGAAAAATAACCTAATATGGATACCTATGATGCACAGGATTTCCAAACCAAGGGGGTCACTTTTTGAGAAATTAAAATAGGTGATCATTCACTACTTCCAAGCCCCCTAATGGAAATATGGTATCACCAAACCCCAAAGCTAATAAAAACCCCCCACTACCTAAAGGACCTACTTAAGATCAACATAGATCTAACCTAGTCTTTGCTACCAAGCCACAATTCCAAAATGAAATGAACTATGATACATCTAAGGAAATGCGGAAAGTTAAATCACCCACGTCCCTTTTTGATGTTTTAAAAAGTTTCCCAAGTCAGTGAGAATTTCTAATCAATGCTATTGATAGGGTAGGTCAATCAAAAGGGAAGGTTAAAGTAGTTTCCACATCATACATTAACACAACCATATATGGAGGAAATCCAATTGTTCCCCCCTTTCTACTTAGTTTGAGGATATTCAGAAAGAACTTACACAACTATCTAATAGATTCTGGTGCCTCAAGTAATGTGACTCCATACTCCATTTGTAAGAAGTTAGGCTTAACCCCCATTCAGACTAACAAAAGGATCATAAAATTAGACAAAACTAAAGTGAACATAGTAGGGGGACTAAAGGATGATTTTTTGCAATCGAGGTTAGACCCTAAGATCCAACACTATATTGATATCCAAGTGGTTGATATTCCAAAAATGTATAGTATGCTTTTGAGCAGAGATTTGGTGAAGGCCCTAGGGGGATATCTTATTACTAATTCTCACACATGTGGATACCCTGGAAGGGACTAGACAACCAAAGTAGGATCAAATGTGAACCTCGTTTGAAATAAATGAACACTGAATATGATCATCCTAACAAAGTTGCTTCCTTGGAAATTGAACCAAGGGTACATAGTATTGATGAGATCATGACTTTTACAATTATCACTAGTGAACAACCATCACATCCTATTGAAGATGATGAATGCATGGCTTTAATCAACCAAATTGTGTTGACAAAAAGGCTAAACCCACATAAATTGGTTCTAAGAGAAGGGATATATTTTTGGGAGTTATTACTTCCCAATTGGTGTAGAGTGTATTATCAAAATCATTTTTAGTTAACTTAACAACCTTGCTTGGATATTTTAAATCAATTTAGTTGACAAATCAATATCCACCCTAATGAACAAGTTTCAAAAAATCCCCAACAACCTTTACTTGAGGTCAATGCGATCATGATCCCAACAAACTCAAATGACATTTAAATATTCCTAAACAACAAGTTTTGTCCCAAGATCCTTTGGTGGACCCATTGAAAAATGCAAAGAATGCTCAAGAAATAGTGTACACACATACTCTCAGTCTAGAAGAATTACCCAAGAATTTAGATGTGCCCAAGAGCCAAGTGATAAACAACCCTGAAGAACTAAACATACAACTAGCCCCCCAAATACCACTACCTCGAATAGACCCCAAAATTAGTTATGGACATTAAATTTTGACAAATCTAAGTCCAAACAAGGAAATGGGGTGGGATTTGAACTAATTAGTCCCAAACGAAAAAAATATTTTTATTCTTACAAGTTACAGTTTGAATGCACCAACAATGTTGTTGAATATGAAGCATTGGCTAGAGGACTCACATTGGTGCATCAAAAGAAGGCACAATGTCTTAGGTTACTAGGGGATTCAAAGGTAATTGTTAAGTAGGTTTAGATCTAGTATACTTGTCATAACAAGAAATTGGTAGTATATCAAAATAGGGTTTGGTGTCTAATTGAGTACTTTCATGCATTTGACATAAGATTGATTCCAAAGGAAAAGAACCAGATTACAGATGTACTAGCTATTGCAACAAGCATGTTGGAAACCATAAAACATTCCAAGCTAAAGATATTCTCTATTGAGTTGGTTTTAGTCCCAGCAATCCACAATAATATAAGGAACTTTTAGGTATTCAATGACAACCAACATATTTTGGTTTTCCTACCAAGTTCATGGATCTTCGAGGGCTAGATAATAGATGAATTTCATCAGGATCTAGGAGATTGGGATTTGGATTACTTGGGCCCATATGTGGTTATAAATCTCAAAACAAATAATATCCCAAAAGGGATGGTCACATTAGAAAGAATATTTGATTCTAATCCTAGAGCTAGAGAAAAATTGTATGAAAATTTTGATAGAGCAAATTACAAAACCTACAATTTGGCTAAATCTAGGTCAAAAAGGAATATCCTCGTAGGCAATATCATTAGTGTGTTAATATATTACATCAAATAAATTTCTTGGGATTATGAGGATCTAAAGAAATTTGACACATATGTGATAACACATATGATCCCTTTAAAGCCCCAAGCCAAGCCATTTCACTAGATCTAGTGACCACTAAATTCTCTAATTGAACCACTCATTCTCAAAGAGATATAGAAGTTGATATCTTCCATAATAATCTTCGTAGTCATGCATTAAACATGGGTGGCTAATCTAGTTCCAATATGCAAGAAAAATAGAGAAATTTGGTTTTGCATGGACTTTAGGAACTTAAAAGGGCCTTGAAAAAGGATAACTATCCCCTCTCATCACTCGATGAGGTACTCTAGATCATCAATGGGTCATAGATTATTTCTTTCTTGGATGGCTACTCGAGGTACAACCAAGTTCTGGTAAACATGAGGACCAGATGAAAGTTTCCTTCACAACCAAATGGGGGACATTTTCATATCAAATGATGCCATTTTCTCCTAATCAATATAGGGGCCACATTTTAGCATGTGATGGATGTGGAATTCAAAGGTCTGATAAGAAAATGCATTATCATTTATATGGAGGATTTAACTATCTTATCAAAAATTAGAAATGATTGTGTTGCATATTTGGAAAAGGTACTTGAGAGGTGTAGAAAATATGGTGTGTCCCTGAACTTGAAGAAATATGTATCTGGGGTTTCTAAAGGAAAATTGTTAGGAAATGTGATCTTGAAGAAAGGAATATCTATTGACTCTGAAAGGGTAGAATCAATCTTGAGGCTTTCCATGCCTAGCAGCAAGAAGGCTCGATGAGATTATATTTTGGTAAAATCAACTTTGTACGTAAGTTTATAACCGGGTTTGCAGAAATAGTCAATTCTCTAAATGAAATGATGAAGAAAGATACAAAAATCAAGTGGAGTAATGAGGCTAAGGCAGCATTCTCACAAATCAAATAGTATATTTCAAAAGCTTTGGTATTAACCAGTCTAGATTTTTTTTAGCCATTCTTCATTTATTCATTTGCATCAAAACACTCTTATACAATTGTCTTGAAAAAAACAAAAGGAAGAAGCGGATGAGTGGAAAATTTCCTTCATGAGATCTCCCTTCCAAAATGTTGAGTTCAAATACCCATCCTTGGAGAAACAATCTTTTTCACTTGTAAGGATTGTCAAGAAGTTTTGTCACTACATTTTGTGCAACAAGATCATTGTCATCAAACCGGATCTTGCTATGAAATCCTTATTGATGCAAAGCAAGCTCAGAGAGAGGAGAGGAAAGTGGATGGTGATTCTATAGGAATTTTACCTAGAAATACATCCTATGAAATTATTCTAGGGTCAAGGTTTGTTAAAAGCAGTAGCAAAAGTACACTCTAACATCACTTGTCAACAATATACAATGCGGTCATTTAAGACCCTTGGTATGCTAATTTCAATTTCTTGTTTCTCAATAAAAAAAATTTCGTAAGGGATTGAATACTATGCAAAGACATTCATTGAGGTTGAAAATTTTCTATTATATGATGAAGAATTGAACTTTTTTTAGAAAGAATTTTGAGGGCATATACTTGAGATGGTTGGATCAACAACAAGCTAAGTAGGTTTTGAATGAATTTCATGGGAAGGATGATATGGGGCATGGATCTACCAAATATATGGTCAATCAGATCTTCAAATTTGAATATGACTGGCCACACATTTTTGAAGATGCACACCAGCATGTACAAAATTTCCATATATGTCAAACCTCAGTGCCTAAAGAATGCAACCTAGCAATGCCTCTGCAGCCAATTTATGAGGTGAGACCATTTTCCCAATGGATGTTAGATTTCATAGGAGTGATTAACCAAAACTCTTTCACAATTCACAAGTTCATTCTAATGGTGATAGACTATTGCACCCAGTGGAAATAAGTTGAGGCATGTAAAACCTACACCACTAACATTGTCATCAAATTTATACAAGATCATATCATCACCAAGTTTGGGTTGCCATTCTCTCTGGTATGTGATAATGGCCCTACTTTTACTTCTACTCAGTTTATTCAATGGGCTTATGAATATAGTTTATTCAATGGGCTTATGAATTACTATCTATAGGGGAATGGTGTAGTTGAGTCAACCAATAAGAACCTATTAGATGTTATCAAGAAATTGTTAGAACATAACCCTAGGGACTGGCATAGACAACTGAAATTCACCCTATGGGTGGATAGAACCAGAATTAAAGTAGCTTTAGGGAATTCTCCTTACCATTTGGTTTATGGTAAGAACACTATTTTCCCAATTAAACTGCAAATCCCAGTCTTGTGATTTATGAAAGAGTTCTTCACTAATGACAATAGGATAGAGGTTAGACTAATGAGCTTATTGAACTTAGAAGAAAAGAGAGATGTTTCCCTATAAAAATTCTCCAAAAACCAATATATCATCAAATGTTGGTTTGAAAAAGAGCCAAGATCAAGGCCTTTAGAATATCTAACATTGTGCTTTTGTGTGATAAAGCTAAAGAGAAAAACGGCAACCACAAAAAATTCGATAGAATTTAGCTAGGTCCTTATCAAATTGTTGAGATCTGTGGAGAGAATGCCTTTCTGTTGAGCATGTTAAGTAGGGAACTTGTTCCATTCCATGTCAATGGATAGTTTCTCAAACATTATTTTGGTCCATGAGGACCTGGAACTCTCCTTTGTATATTAGTAGCATAGTTTTGTTTTCTTTGCTTAATTTTCTTCTATTTTTTTTATGTTTTCATCCTTGTGTTCTCGTCCTATTTCTTTCTCTCATTATTGTTGTCATTGTGTGGTTTTCTTTGTCCCTTTCATCCTTTTCATCATTCTTTTTGGGTGGCTCATCTTTGCTCACTAAGAAGGTTGGGTGGTTGTAAAAGGCATGCTAGCAGTAACTATGGTTGATAGTTTGATTTATGTATTTTTAGACTACTTTAGTTTACTTTCACTTTGGAAATGTGCTTTATGGTTATTTTGATGCTAATACAATGATTTAAATAGAATGAGAACATTTCAAATAGTCTTGTGAACAATGGTTGAATCCAACATTTAGCAAAATGAATTATTAAGATCTCCAAGATTTAAGTTGTTCTTAGGATGATTGTCACCTGCTTTGAGTGAAAAATCTAGTGTCATAGAGTTATCATGATGTCCACGATAGTTTCAAAACCTATTCCTTGAAATCATTTTTAAGAACTAAGAATAGTGTAACACACAAATATTCATTAAAAGTACCAAACTTGAAAATAAAGGAAAATAAAAGAAGAAAAAGGAAAGTCACAAAAGAAAATACTAAAATGGGTGATCCAGTATCTCTATTGGGACTATGGACACCTACCTAGAAATAGAGCTATGATTGGAAGAAACCAGAGGTATCTTTTTCATGGCTATCAATTCATGGCTAGCAGTGGATCAATACCTAGAATATCATTGCATGATGAAACTATGACCCAATTCATGTAACTCAAGTAGGGGTATAGTTAGTCTAAGGATGACTAGCTCTTTGGGAAAGGAAATTAATCAAATGCACACATGTGGATTCAAATTTTTTCACTAAGAGCCCTATTTGAGATTTCAAATCATTCCCATCTATGTAGATTAGTTGTACCAATTTTGAAGGGTCATAAACCATAGATTCTAGGGTGACTGAATACTTCAATATCCTGAAAATGGATAAACCATTTTCCCAATCGAGTCACCATTTGTTATGCCTCTCATAACCACCCCTTTTTATTTTTGGCTAAAATATGTCCCCTTCATTTTTGTGTTCTACTCCCTTTTTTTTCCTTTTTTTTCTTGCCTTTGTTGGTTTTCTTTTGCTCCTAGGTGTTGTTTCTTTTTGTGGGCTTTATTTTGTCAGTTTTGTGCTTGGAAGGTTTTAGGTCTTGACATGGACTTTAGACCTTTCTTAGAAAGGTTTGAGTCTATATTGACATTCTAACCCCATGTGCTTTGTGCCTCGTTAGGATTCAAGTCTCAAACAAAACCTTGTACCTTTCCTCAAAGGGTCCAAGTCTAACTTGGTTCCTCGATCCCACTTCTTTGAGTTCTATAGGGGATCAAGTCCTAAAGAAGACTATGGACCTTTTATTAGAAGGGTCCAAATTTACTTTCTTTTCTCAACCCCACTCTTGATTTTTTTTTACGATTGTAAGTCAAACTTGGACTTGGGATCTATTTCTCAAGGTCCAAATTTGTTGGTTACTCCCAGCCTTGTGTTCTCTTCATTGGTTGACCCGCCTTTGATTCACTCAGAAATGGAAGTACCAACTAGGATTTTTGAAGCTTGGTCCAAGCCCTTGCATCCACCCCAACCCTGGATTTCCAACCACCAACCATATTAATGGTGGGTTAGTTCGTATGAGTCAGGTTTCCATATAATTAGAATTTTGCTCTAATTTCTCATAATCGCATTGGATCACTGTGAATTGGGGTTGTGAGGATTATTTAGAGTGTTTGAAGTGATTGGACACTCAATTGATTAACTGTTTATAGATGTTTGTGCCTTGGTATCATTTTTAGGTTGGTCTTTTATTTTTTTCTAGTTTTTTTCTTTTTTTCCTCTACTATTTGCTTGGTTTTGCATTTTTCTTATTGTTTTGTCTGTCTTTTGTTCATCATGTTTGCTTGTTTTTATGATGTTTTCTTTCTTTTTTGGGGTATTATATTTTCCCTTATTTTGAGGGTGCCTTTTTTGAGCTTTGGATTTGAGTTCCCACTCATGTTTTGGTCTAGATTCTCACTCCCGACATGTTCTTTCCTATGAGATTTCTCTTTCTCGTCATGCCCTAGGGTCTACCTAGGGATTTTGTACAATAATCCTAGCCTTGATTTAATTGCAAGTTAAACATTTTAGTAATGACCTCATAGGATTTAAAACCTTGTTCCTTCCTTTTTCATGATTTTTTGGGTTTAGGATCCACTCCCCACCCTGATTCCCAAACCAAAATATGCTCCAAAATTGTTTTAAAATCCATCATTGGTCTTATCAGGATCTCAAGGCCCAATTGGACAGTCTGCTAAAAGGTCCAAATCTTGGATCCATTCTTGATCCTGAAACCTGAGACTTGACTTGGCCAAAACATCAGTTTTCAAAATTACCTCTTCATTTGGTTGGGATCCTCGATTCTGATTGGACCCTTTGTTGGTTTTTCCTAATCTGAGATCCATTCTCAATCTTGAATCCCAAAGAGGCTTTTGGAAATTCTCTTACCATCCTCACAGAGTTCAAATTCCTAAGGGGATTCTTGGCCAAAGGCTCTCAATCCAAAGAATAAACCTACTCCAATCCTTCAATAAGCTTAACGTTTTAGTCCATCAAGTTTCCATGAACTCAAAGGCACTTCTTATGGTTGGTCTATTTAAGACTTCTAGCCTTGATCAAACTAAAAGATTAATATTCTGAGCCTAGTGTCCATTTTTTACCTTGATAGCTATAAGTTGTGAGTCTTATCAAGATCTTGAATCCCAACCGGACCTCATTCTAAGGGTCTAAGATCCTGGGTCCATCCTCGACTCTAGTTCCCATTAGTTTAAGGAAGAGTACTATCAAGACTCTGACTTCTTATCAGACTCTTCTCCTTACATTCTTGATTGTGAGTCCAATCCCAACCCTGAAACCCATCAAAGTTTCAAAATTGCATGTATTTTAGAAATGTCCTCACATGGTTTGGGGACCCAATGGGACACAATTGAAGATTCATTCTAGAGATGGTTTTATAAACAATCTTTGTAGAATTTTGATAGATTCTTAATTTTTTTCCTTCAAGTTCATTAAATGTATGATTCAGGTGGAGAATCTGATGTCAAGGGGGTACAAAGAGAGTCAAAATCCAAAAGAACCAAGGTAGAAAAATTGTCCCTCACTATGAAGTACAAGTTCCAGGGGGTGCCTGTTGAATAGGAAAACTAAGAGGGGGTTGAATCAGTTGTCACAAAATTAAACCTTTAATCCAGTTACCAGAACTAATACTTAAAACTACTTAGATGATTAATCATAAAATGCCAATGTAGAAACTTAAATCCAACACAAAAATACAATAACACCAGATTTAAATGGAAAAACCAATGAGGAAAAAACTAGGGTGAGGATTAACTCACAATATAGAGAATATCAAAACTGATTACAAAAGGTTCACTACCTGAAACAAGGCTCACTACCTGAGATAAGGCTCATTGCCTAAAATAAGGACTCACTGTCTAGAACAAGGACTCATTGTCCAATAGGGATACAACCTAGAGGGCTCACTACCATAGAGATATAAAGAATAAAAAGAAGACTTGTTACAGAGAGACTACAATCCCAAAGCAACAAAGGATTCCAGCACAGCTACTTGATCAACTTGCATGAATGATAGAGTTCACCTTCTATTCACTACATCTAAAAACTCAATAATAAGCTTCACACTAATCTACCACACACACTTTTTGAATAGCATCAGTGTCTCATATACTCTTTCACTTATCTTCCTTCTTTGCTCTTATATATTTTTCATTACTAGATCATCCTATATTTATACTATATCCAACCTTTTAAAAGATCCAAAGTTGGCCATCCAAATTCAATTTCAAATTAGGTCTGGGCCAAAACATCCTAGGGTGGAATTAGAATGAGGGCAACCCAAACACGTGCTTCATGTAGACACAAGATATATCCAACATGCTTCATCAACTTTGAAGATAGTGCTTAACACAAGGTCAACCAAACCAATGTAAAACACATAGAACAATTAAACTTGAAACTTCCAAAAACTAAAAATATCTTCAATGCAATCAAAACATCTTAACTCTAGAACCACAAGTCAAAAGACTTCATCAAAGAGAAATAAAAAACAACTTTTCTCCTGAACCTCAACCAAAACACAGAAAAACATAGTTCACAACTGGTGAACACAACTTGAACTTCACAACAAACCAACAGCCAAAAATTTGGATATAGCAACCTTCAAAAATCATGACCAACATATCTAAACTGCATGAACATAGGGGAAAATACCGAAGAAACATCTAAATACCTATATACTTTCTTTAATATAATTTTCTCAATATCCTCAACATATGCAACCAATAACCTGTAACCATGACACTAATGACAATAGCAACAAGTAGATAACTAATTGAATAGTTGACATCAATGACAACACCTTCATTCCTTTCTCCACTCTTACAACAATATCCCCCTTTATCATTAATGGCAACACATGATGTGAAAAAACCATCAAAGACACCAGACCAGTTCTGAATATACTTCTCAAGATTTTTTATTTTTGCTTCTTCCCCTCAGAAGATCATCTTCCTCATTACCTACATTTATCTTTCTATCCTTTTCACATGCTTTCTCTCCCCCTTTGACATCAATGGAAAAGTAAAAATATATGTTCATTGAATCTTCCTCTGACATGAAAACAGGATACTCACAATGACAACACTTGAAACTACCTACTCCCCCTGAGAGGTAGCCACCAAAACATCAATCCAAAAAGATAGGGCCATGAATCCACTAGACTGATGCATCTCCAAATTAATATTAGTTTATGACAAGAGGGGAAATAACCCCTAACTTCTCCTAGAGATACTCAAAAGTATCTTTAAGAAGAGCCTTTGTAAATATATCGACAATCTAATCCTAGAACATACTCAAGCTTGACTTCATTCTCCATGACCTTCTCTCTAAAGAAATGATATTTTGTAGATATATGGTTCACCCTCAAGTGCATCATAGGATTCTTCAAAATGTTAATTGCACTTTTATTATCAAAGAAGATAGAAATAGGATCATCATATAGCATTGTGATAGCTTTTAATGTCTATTTCATCCATAGAACTTGTGTGCAGCAAGATAAAGCAGCAATATACTCAACTTCAATAGTAGAAAAGGAGACTAATCTTGCTTCTTGCTTGGCCATGCCACCAATTTGCATCTATGAAAGAATGCACCACCACTTGTACTCTTTTTGTCATCTACACATCCAGCCCAATCGTCATCTATATAAGAACTAAGTGTAAAGTCAATATCTTTAGGATACCACAATCTATAATTTGGAGTTCCATTCAAATATTTGAATATTATTTTAATAGCAACAACATGTGTTTCCTTCAGATATTCTTTAAATATAGCCACAATACAAACAACATGCATAATATATGGTCTAGTAGTAGTCAAATACAGTAATCCACCAATCATAGATCTCTACTTACTTTGATCAGCCTTAGGTGAATCATCATCTTTACCCAATTTTCAATCAGTCACCATAGGAGTACATATCGGTTTGGAACCAACCATCCCAAACATCTTCAACATCTCTCTCACATACTTAGACTGTGAAATGAAAATTCCTTTCACGGTTTGATTTATCTATAGCCCAAGAAAGAAATTCATCTCCCCAAACATAGACATTTCAAATTCCTTCTGCATTTCTTCTACAAACATCTTGCACATCTTTTCATTTCCTCTAAAGATAATATCATCAACATATACAACTACAATCAAGATTTTGTCATTTTTAATCTTAAAGTACAAATTAATGTCTTTCATACCTTTTTTAAATCCTTGTTGAATAAAATACCTGTCTAACCTTACATGCCAAGCTCTAGGAGATTGCTTCAATCCATATAAATATTTCTTCAATCTGCACCATATCTAGTTGATTTGCTAACTGAAATCCTTCTAGTTGTTTTGTGTAAACTTCTTCTAGCTCACCATTTATAAATGCGGACTTGACATCCATTCGATAGACTTTGAAATCTTTATGAGCAGCCAATGCCAAGAACATCCTTATAGCTTCCATTCTTGCTACCGGAGAAAATTTTTCCTAAAAATCTATACCTTTTACTTGTGAGTATCCTTTACACATAAGCCTTACTTTTTTTCTGACTTCTCCTTTTAAATTCAAATTATTTCTGAATACCCATTTTGATCCAACGATACTTTTATCTACTGGTCTTGGGACTAATTCCCAAGTCTGATTCTTCTCAATCTGCAAAAGTTCTTTCATTACTTCCTTCCAATGTTCATCTTTACATGCTTCACTTACTGTCTTCGGCTCAATCTCAAAGAATAGACATAAATTTACTTATGTAGTAGCTTTGCTTCTAGTTAACACACCTTTTATCTTGTCTCTAATAATCTAACTTTCTTAATGATTCCTCTATACATATGTAGGTGTCCTAGGGGACATCACCAAAGTATCTTCTTCTCTTTCATTTTGTTCATCTTGCTTCTTCTACTCATCTTTATCGTGTTCTCCCTCAATTTATTTTTTTCTTGCACAATCATGTTCATCAAATACATAGCCATCACTATCAATAGAATTCTTCATTGTCTCATCAACCTTCACATTTGAGATCTCTACAATTTTTCTCAGTCTTTTATTGAAATATTTGTATGCCTTGATTTTAGTAGAGTATCCAAGAAATATTCCTTCATCACTTTTTTCATCAAACTTACCCAAAGTTTCTTCATCTCTTATGATATAGCATTTGCTTTTGAATACCTTAAAATATTTAACTCTAGGAATTCTCCTGTGCCATAGCTCATAGGGAGTCTTTGTACTATTTTCTCTTGCTTGAACTCGATTGAACACATAAACAACAGTATGAATAGCTTCTTTCCAATGAACTTCTAGTAATCTGGCTTCAATGATCATTGATCTAGTAGCCTCTTGAACTACTCTATTTTTCCTTTCAACAACTCCATTTTGTTGAGAAGTTCTTGGAGCAGATAACTATCCCTTTATTCCATACACTTCACAAAACATATTGAACTCATGGGAGGTGAATTCTCCACCTTTGATAGATCTTAAGAATTTTATCTTCAAATTCACTTCATTTTCAATCATTGCTTTGAATTCCTTGAATCTATGTAATGCATTTGATTTCTCTCTAAGAAATGTAACCCATGTATATCTAGAATCATAAATTAAAAGCATAAAGTACCTTTCACCAAGTACACTTCTCACTCTCATAGGACCATAGAGATCTGTATGAACTAAATCCAGCATTCTGGTAGTAGATTGTTCCTTTGATCTGTAATGATTTCTTGCTTGCTTCCCAAAGTAACAATTCCTGCAAATAACATTAATAGGATTTGTAATTCTTGGTAAATATCTCACAGCCTGAACAACACTAGTCCTTTCCAAGTTATCAAAATTCATGTGACACATTCTCCTATGCCATAACCAATTGTAATTTATTTAAGTCATAAAGTATTGTCCATCAGCACCCTTAAGTTGATAGATATTCCCTTCAAATTTCTTTCCTATAGTAATCAATGTTTTGGATTCTTTCTGGATCTCACACTTCTCATCCTTAAACATAAGATCATATCCTTTTCTACACATCTGACCAATGCTCAGCAAATTATGCCTTAAATGCTTAACATAGTAAGCATAATCAGTATGATGTTTTCCATCAAAACTTACTAAACCTATCCCACAGATTTTTTTTTTTGATGAATAGATAACTATCTATATTAATATATAGATGAAGTTACATATTCACAAAAAAAAAGTGGGTGGTAAGAAGGTACACGCTGAGAGACAAATGGGAAAATCCTAGAAAACCAAAAACTAGAGCCACATGGGCCTAGCCTAGAAGTCCATAATCATTACAATTATAAAACAAAAGGCCTTCATGCAATCAAAGCAATGCCTACAAAACTAGGAGGGTCTTTGTCATCCATGTGTTTCCCCCATACATCGGCAGGGTCTGGAATGACATCAGGAGGAGGACGCCAACCATCATTAACATATTTTTCCTTCTCTTTATCTTTATCCTCATGCCAGGGAAAGATTGCAAGCACTAGACACAAAAAAAATTGGTCAGAATCTGGCCAACTAGAGCTAGAAGCAAGAGTGTCATCAAAGGGTCACCTAGAACCGCCACTGCTACTCCCCATAGCTCCTCTAGAGGGCCACCCCTAGCCAGCCCATAGAGGAGGAGAGCAGGTCTATCGAGGAGGATGGGAACCATGTTGAAGAGGAGATTGAGAGCAGGGGGAGTAAAGTTGCAAGCCACGAGCAGGCAATGAAGGTGTTTAGAAATATTTGTGTTTTTAGCAAATATACAGGCATTTCTGTCTTTCTAGATAATGAAGATGATTTCCACCCTGAAAGTGTGCCAAAGCTATGTATACTTAGCAGGAAGTTTGGGTGAGTCTCCCAACAAAATCATATGCTAGGAAAAAGGCTTTGGTCTAAAGGGCCAAAAGAAGTCATGAATCCAAGTCCAAAACTATTGAGCTCAGGTACAAAACTAGAAGAGATTCTTAAAAGACACAACTTTCCCATATAAAGGGAAACGAGGGTCCTGGACCCCCAGGTGAACAAGCCAAGAACCCACAGGAAAGCCTTGGAAAAGAATACAATAAGCAAAGTGGGAAAGTTTCAGCTCAACACTTGTAGACCAAGTGACAAAGAATATTTTTCACTAGACATGAGTGGGAGATTGAAGAAGCCACCTTTGGTTCAAACTTTCAATCATAGTAAAGTGTGGTGAAAGTCACTTATAACCAAGCCTAGGCTTGTAATTTCTGAAAGGGGTTTCTATGTACCACTTTTAGTCCTTCCACCAGGGCTTGGACCCACTAATTCCCACCTTATGAAGCATTTCTACAAGAATAGCATTCACCAGACCATCATAAGTAGCATGGTCCTGGTTTTGAAGCCTATAAAGGGCACAAAAATCTTCCTACGGAATGATGCACATTGTGGGTCTATGAAACACATATTGTAAAGTTTGAATACCTTTCTTGTGGAATCTAAGCACCTTAAGCCAAGGTGAGTTATCCATAGGCTGACCATTGTTAGAAAAAAGAGGCGACCATCAAACATTTTGTTGATTAAGCAAAAGCCCATCACAAAAACTAGGGCCATCCCAGTGGAGCTAGGGCTTAACCACCTCCTAGGCTCTCCAAATGCTCTTGGCCATGAAATTTCCCACAATTTGAATTGGATCCTTCATGACTAGAAGGGTTTGAAAGCCAATCCCCTTCCAAGAGGGTCTATGAATAGGTAATCCTAACTGAATGCAATTTCTAAGGAGAATTTTTTAGGCTTCATCTCCAATAAGGGCACACATTATCCATTCACACACAAGGTAGTCCCTTGTCATTGAGTGGAGAGAAGCCCAAGTCCTCTAGAGTCTCTAGGAAGGCAACAAAATTCCCAAGCAACATGATGAAACCCTCTATGGGACTCTGTAGAGGCCCAAAAGAAGTCCCAAAGAAAATTTTCAAGTTTTCCATTGGCAACTTTTGAAGGGGCCCAACAAAAAGAATAATAAACATGGGTAGCAGCAAGAATTTTGGAGCACGCCTAGAATTTCCCTACCAGAGAAAGGGGCTTGGTAATCTAAAATGTGAGTTTTTTCTCTATTCTGGAAAGAAAACCTTGCCACAACTCAGCCAGAGAGGCCTGGAAGGAAAAGGGAATGCCTAGGAACTAAAATATTTCCCCTAGCCCAATCCACTTCCAACTATACTGCTAAAGCCAAGGAGGAGTGGCAATATAGATTGTCTATAGCAAAAAAAATTGTGCCACTGAATGGCGGAACAAGACGTAAGGAAAAAAGTGTTAAGACATTCCAGAGTCGCCTTGATAGTATCTTCTTCCTCCAAAAGAGTGAGAAAAGAATCATCAACAAAATGGCCATTAACCAGTTGAGTCTGAGAGTTAGGCAACAAAATTCCTTTGACACACTACTGAGAAACCACATTGGCCAAGAGATAGCCAGATCCTTCAAAAACAAGCACATAAAGAGGAGCAAGCAGACATCTTTGTCAAATAGAGAAAAATATCCCAAAGGCAAGAGATTGGCGAGCATTAATGGTGATATAAGTAGAGGCATTTGTGAAAAGCATTTGGACAGCCTGAATGAAATTGGACCCAAACCCCAAGGCTTGCAACATAGCAAGAATAAAAGGCCATTCAATGTTGTCATAAGCTTTAGAAAATTCTATTTTAAGAAAAATAGCTTTATGGTCTGAGTGCTTGGCCCACTCCATGCCTTCCCACACAACAATAATGTTGATTAGAATAAACCTAGATTTGATAAACCAAGTCTGCTCTGGGCGCACAATTTGAGGCAAAAGATGGTGGATCTTCAAAGCCAAAGCTTTGGTGATGATTTTGTAAGAAACGTTGAGGAGCGTGATAGGCCTCCAGTTGCAAATATCCTCAGGATCTCCAAATTTAGGTATGAATTTAATATTTCCTTTGTTTATTAAATTACCCAGAGATTTAGAATGAAAGGCCTCGAGATAAACTTTGTACAATTTGTGCCCCACATAGTCCTAGAGGGCCTTGTAAAATTCACAAGGGAAGTCGTCAATCCCTGAGACTTTATCATCAACCATGGAATGAACAACTTCCTTAAGGTCTTCAATTGTTAGCAATTGATCACAGAAATCTCTTTGGGCTAAAGATAGCCTATTTGGCATAGTAGCAAGGCAATCTTGGAGGGATTTCTATCACACAAGCATAAAATCCTGAGCAGTGAAAACTTGCTCATAGTGACGAACAAAGGCCTAGAGAATATCAAGAAGCTCAAAGAGCACCTAAATTCCATCTTTAATTTTTTTGATGCTTGGAGATGAGTCTCTGGCACGTAGGGCCAAAAAAAATTCCTTGGAGGCACGGCCACTAATTTTTAACCAATGCAACCTGGCTTTGATTTTAGCACCTCTAGCAGCATAATTGTCTACAACTTGTTTTTTGTGCCTTAAATCTGCCACCCTGACTTGTAATGATGGGGAAAATGGGATCACCTCCAAAACCTCATTAGTTGAATGTAGGTCAGCTGTGGTAGCCTCATAAGACTTCCAGTGAAAAATGGTCATTTGATACCCATAAATGTGTAGAAATCTAGTCGTGCGAGTGATAGCATCATTCCACCAAGTTATCTAGCCTGTATGATGAGTTGACCTGCACTCCAAATTCCAAACTCTTTGAATGTGGGCCAACATGGGTTGATGACAAAGCAAATATGTGTTAAAAAAGAATTGAGTTTTAGATGTACAATGTTGTCTTGTCCCCCATTCAATGCGAAAAGAAATGGGGAAATGATCTGACAAGGTCACATCCACTAATGACTTAACCAAGAGAGAAGAGTTGTCAAAAGAGAAAAAATATTGAACCGAGATCATAGCATGATCAAGGCATTTAAATATCCTATCAGAGTCTGCCCTGTAATTACACCAAGTGTGTTAGAGAGAATGAGAATGGTGATGACCAATATTGGGGTCAAAAATCCCCAATTTATTGCACATGTAAAACCACATCTCCCTTTCACCATCTTCCCATCTAAATGGAAAGGTGCCATCTTTATCATAAGCTATCTCAACCATATTGAAATCCCCACACAATAACCAAGTAGCAACTAGCAATGAATCTGCAATCCAATGCCAAAGCACAGAGCATTCAACAACATCATTAGAAGCATAAACATTAATAATCCCAAAGGAATGATTATCAATGTTGAGAAGGATCTAGACGATCCGATGAGTGGGGTCATACCCATGGTTGACCACACAATCATGCTACCGTGGGGGAAAAAAGGTGACAGCTCTGCCATGCCCAGCTTCATGATTAGTATAAAAAATTTGACTTGCTGGAAAAATAGAGCGACAAGCCGATGCAAGCAAAAAAAAAAAATTAACTTCTTGGAGACAAAGCACTTCAATACTAGAATATTTTTTTAAATTATCCCTAAAAAAATACTTCCTAGAGAGGTCTATCACACATCGAACATTCCATGAGAGGAAATTCATGGGTGAAACTCCATATTGTCGAAGTTTGTCTCCTCTTCATTTAGAGAAGAGAAGCGATTGTGCAAAAACTCTAGCAGAACTAACCCAATATGAATAGAAGGAGAAGAAAATGTCCATTCCTCTTGCACATATTCACCTTCTTCCAATGGCAGAGAGGGACTGCGAGACTACCTTTGAGCTCCCAACACGGGAGGAGAAACATTTGTTTGTGTTATCATAATGGCAGCAAGCTGAGGCAAAGCCTTCAGCCTAGGCTGCATTGGAACATTATTAGTCCCAGCTGGAGCTTCTTTCCCCTTCACCAAATGGTTTGAAACATTCTTCGTTGGTTCAAGCACCTTGGAAGCTGACCTAGAACCACTAGACTTATTTTTTGATTCATAACCGTGGTCCATTTTTCATCAAGTTTGGCAGAAAAATTATCTGCCTAACGAGGTTTTTCAATTTCTCATGGTGGAGAAGGTGTATGAGGCACTTCCAAAGGGAAATCCTTGATCTTGTGGTCTACGAATTGACACCTATAACACATGTTTAGCAGATTAAAATAAGTGACCTTCTAGGTATGCCAGAGAGCTCCAATTTGAATTTTAATGGAGTCTTTCAAATCTTTGGAAAGGTCCACTTCAACACAAACCCATTTCTAGGGTCGGGCCTGAAAGAACCTATATGTCTCAATACAAATGACCCTCCCTAGAGAGGATGCAATATGATTTAGAAAAGGCACACAAGGAAAAGGTAAACAAGGAAAATAAATCCAGACTAGGACCCGCAACTTGGTGTCATCCAAGACAGTGAAGTCCTAGGTCCACGCCTGGAAAACCAACAAAAAATACTTGACATACCAGGGACCATGGGATAGTATAGCCTAGACATGATTGAATTCCGCAAAGAAAAATAAGAAAAAACCCTTGGTTAAATTTTGGACCATATCAAGGCAGACCCCATGAGGGACCTAGGCCTTGTGTTGGAATCAAGCAACACTAAGAGGGGGGGTGAATCAGTGTTGTGCAATTTTTAACTTTATTAATTTTATCTTCAAAGCACTTATAACATTCAACCAAAATAAATATACATGAACACAAAGCAAGTAACCACAACACCATAACACAAGGATTTTTACATGGAAACCCTGTTAGGGGAAAAAACACAGTGGATGGACAATCCACAATATAATATGAGTATACTCTTAAGATGATTTACAAAATGGGAATGCACTTGCATTTAGGCACATTGCCTAGAGCTCACTACTCAAAATAAAAAAGGCTCACTACCTTACAAAAGTTTGGAATACTTCCAAAAGATTGAACTAAGAAAGATAGCATCTACAAATTCTTGATTATAGTTCTGGTTAGGCTCAACAATTGAATTCTAGACCTTTTGTCTGATTCTACACTTCTGCTCTGTTTTTCTTCAACTCGCATCATAAAATCCTTAATTCATAAGTGAAACTATGCATAATCGCTTTCTTGATCTTCTGATATTCACAACACACATCAAATCACATCAAACACATATCAAAATGATATAATCAATCACTTATATATATCCGCTACAAGGAATTTAATCGCTTCATGTTGACTTCAACAAAATAAGAGATATTCACAATTTGTCAAATTGAATCACCCATGATATTCAATGCACATCCACAAGAGTTGGCCACAACATAGTAGGGACCCAAAACAAAATGATCAAACCAAAAAACACTTATGCAATAACACCTCAAATATCTGCCACACTATATTCACCATGTCAGTCTCATACACTAATGAATAGAAAATTCGCCAACCAGATCCTCTAACTTTCACACAAGTCAATACGAGGCATCAATATTTACAGATAACATAGATTATGTATCAAAAAAACTTTCCTGAGTTCCACAGAACAAAATAATAACAGAAAATTTGCATATGAATTGAAGAACACGAATCTACCATATGCTCTATTCTATCTTAATAGATAAACACTGATCTTCAATCTGTCTGACGGTACGAGTAAATGACAGTGTACAGATCCAATAGATAACAATGGTTACCATTAATGACAACACTAGAAAACATGTGCAGTGCCTCTTTCCAACAATCTCCCCTTTTGGCATTGATGGCAACACTTAGTGAAAAATAACTAGGTGCCAGATCACTACCAACAAAAATGCACTGCCAACCAAAACTCCAAAAGGATATTCATTCATAGCTCAAAATTATAATTTCCCCTTAGATAAATATACATTTTTCATCGTTCTACTCTCTCCCTTTGACATCAATGGAAAAGATAGGGAATCTGCATACAAAACAAAGAAAAAATCCATGCTGCATATGTATAGATTTGTTTCAACAATTTACACAGACTTGAAACTATCTGCAAAATTGGTTTTAAACAGGTTTAGGATTGAATCCCAACACTTCTTGAGACTTTCCATAATAGTTATGTGAATTCAAAGAAAATAATATTGCATCTCTGTAGTTTCAAGGCTCACCAAATCATTGATTGCCAAAGCATCATTTGCTTCCTTCAAAGCACTCAACATAGTTTCCATCTTTGGACCAATTAGGCCTCTAAGTTCACTAGCTCTTTTCACAACTTTGTCATTGTCACACTTCAAACTCTTTATTTTTTCAAGTAGATATATAACTTGGCCTTCATACTCTCCAATAGAAATAGTTAAAGGATCAAATGCATCAAAAATAGCAGCTAACTCTTTCTCATAATCCTTAACCTTCTTCTCATTTTCCTTGGTAAGTTTTGAAAAATATAAACATGACTTATAAACCTGTCCACCTTCAGATAGAGCATTATGAACATTCTTCACATAGGTAGCTAATATAGATTTAACGTTAGCTATCTACCTTCCATGTTACTAAACCTTTTGACATCAAACTCCTTTTGTACCTTGACTAAAGCTGACTTCTCAAGTGACTCAAAATGAGTACTTACAGAATTTATAAGCTTCTTCAGTTTACCATAGGAAGAACTAGATTGGACCTTAACATGAGTAGGCATGATCTTCTCCAAAATCCCAGATGCAAGATTCAATAACTCACTGTCCTCAATGTGAGACTTCAGAATTTCTTCCCTAGCCTTAGCTTGTGCAAAAGATGCAACTTTCATTTTTTGAATTGGGGACAAGGTAGATAAATGGATAGGATCATCTCCCAATTCAAGATCAAATTCTTCCTTTTGCTCTTCTAGAAACTTCTTCACTACCTCTGTAGTGTCTCTTGCTTCTACTGGAACTTCCTTAACTTCAACCTTCTTTTCTTCAACTACTGTCTCCACAACCACAAATTTTTGCTTGTCATTTAGAGCTTCAAGTTCTTCAACTAACATCTCCTTTTCCTCAACAGACACAATGTTAGGAGCTTCAATCTCCATAGGTTCTTCTATATCATGCACTTCAAGAGGGATCTGAGTATCCTCAACTGTAACCTCTTCATTTGTTAGATCAGATGAGATATCTGCCACATGCTCTTCTTTAGAAACAACATCAATTTTGTTCTTTAATAGAAATTTCTTCAAAATGCTTTTTGTTTCTTTTTCTACTTCTTCAGTACTACCTAACATAAGCTTGTTTATTCATGATTTTCTCTTGAATTATCTTTTTGCTTCTTTCAAGATTGACTGCATTTCCTCAATGGACACTACCAAACTTAGATTTGCAGGAACCCATTCTCTCAACTACTCTTCTTCAGCATTAACTCTCCTCATCTCCAAGATTTCATACAATTCCTTGGGAAACTGTGCCATTATTCAACAAGAGTCATATTGAAATTATTCAAATATTTTATTGTAGCCTCCTCAAGGACTCTTTGACCAACACTATCAAAAGTATCATATGATTCACATACAGGGTTAAATTTCCATCCTTAATTATACCTCTTTCAACTTCCTCTCCTGACATACCTAGTTTTCTAGGCTTCATCTTCTTCTTTGCTTTTTCTTCTTCACCAAAGGGCTTAGTTGTTGTTGTTGTAGGAGTTCTCATATGCTTTATTTCTCTAACTTCATCACATTTTATTTCTTCATCATCTGAAACAGCTTTATACACTCTTGTGCTCTTATCCTTCTTCCTTTTACCAAATGTCTTGTCTTGAGCTTTTGCAGGGACTGGCTTATTGACATGATCAGATAGAGGTATTGAGCTCCTTGTAGATCTAGTTTGAGCAGAGGATATTGTTGGACTAGTAGATTCAGTTTTATCAAGCTCTTTTCCTTTTTTCACTTTCAACTTGCTCTATTTTCCTTCTGGCTTCTCTTATTGCTTCTGCAGATATGCCCATACTTTCAGCAAAGACTTCCACTTCTTTTCTCACTCTTCCTACTATCATTGGTTTCTTCAATTGATCATGGACTTGTATGTTCTTCTCTGAATATGTTCCAAAAATTTCTTCTATCGGATCCTGAGGCTTGCTCAACAAATGTGTGTACAATTCCAATATTCTCTCCTCAACTTCATAACCCATAGGCATAATCCAAATAGTTCTTGGATCTATTGCTTCCATCAAGCACTAATCAATATCCACCATAAAATAGATTGTATCCTTATACTTCTCCACAATAGAAGTAGGAATTCTTCTTGTATTTCTTTATCTTTCCAAGATTCTCCATGAGCTGACTTTGAAGCAATTCACATAAATCATATTCTACATTTTCCTTTACCATCTGATAGGCTACATATATGGTAGTACCGGATACAAAAAAAATTCAACTAGAATGATATATCTTATAACCAATGACCATCGAAGAAAATTTCACACCCACATCAATGATGTTATCAATTTTCATTGCTCTTCTATCAAATGTTGAACCAGTCACATCAATGATCGTTTGATTCTTCATGAACTTCAAAATTGGAAAACCATCAAAATAATTTAACCCTATAACAACACTTATAGCTTCTTTTATAATCTTGAAAGGTTTATTCAACCACATGAATTCTGCATGAACTCAACTCAAGATATACCAGACCCATTCATTTTCATCAAACATGGGTAATTTCAAAATCTACGTCAATCTCTTCTTCTCTATGGTTTTGAATTCAAGCTTAATATAGAAATCCTCTCCAATAATGTGTTTGGAATATAAATTCATCAACTATGAGCTTCCCAGCTCCTCAATATTAGCATGAATGTATGCCCTAATATCTTCAATATGCAATATGTCGTAGGAAACAGACAAAAATGTACCTAAGGGCTTAATCTCAATAGACTTGAAAGGATGCCACTTGAACTTTGGACAGTGTCTATCCTTGACTTCAACTACCAATGGAGTAGCCATTTTCACAAATTCACAGGTTTACAAGTTTTCCCAAAAAAATACCTTTTCATCGAATTAGGGTTTGGACTTCGAATCACCTTCACACTTGAATTCTTTACAAATTTTTCCAAAGTTCTCTTTAAATCTCTTCAAACTTCTTCTCTTCAAAATGCAAAGTGACAAATGAAAGATAGAAATGTCTTTTTATCATTTACACACCTAACCTTTCTACATAATAAATGATTTTTCCCTAATTCATTCGGATACACTACAAAAGATAACTTTTCTACAGACCTTCAATTTTGCATGAATACTTTCTCCAATTATTTGATTGTATCTATATACCAACAATACAATTATTGAACTTATCCACATCCCAATGTTGATTTCCTACAGGGGGTTTTGAAAGATTTTCTTGACAACTCCCCCTCAGCCAAAAGCCTTAACCTAATTCCCAGAGGAATTACCAGAAGCAGGTTCTAGTGTAGGTTCATTTCCTGCAACAGAGGGATTCTTATTCACCAATGTCTTCTTTGTCTACTTCTTGATCTGATCTATAGTGACTTTCACCTTTCCTTTTCCATCCTTTTGCATGTTTCTTCTTTGATTTACCAAACCTCTTATGTAGAATCTACCAATATGACCAGTTATGTTGCAATTGTAGCACACCACATTTCTCTATCTAGACTAGGTGTTCCACTAATTTTCTCTTGATCTGCATTGGTTAGCAATATGGCCAAATCTATTACATGTATAGCATCTAACATCTCAGAAAGAAGTTATTCATCACATTTCTACATTCATTTGACTTATGACCATACTTGTTACAATTAGAGCATTGACTGGAAAATGAAGGACCACTTGAATTTATTCTACTTCTGCATTGAGCTGCCATATGACCAAAATTATTACAAGTAAAACAATAACCATTGAACCTTTGAGTATTAGGTTGTCTTACCAGATACCTTCTAGCATTGTTCATCTAATTTCCTTGTCTGAATCTCCTTTGTCCAGATTTGGAACTTTCTCCTTCCTCATATCCAAGACCTCGCTTGTCATCATCACTCCTCTGACCTTTAATCAGTTCATCTAGCTTGGCTGAGCTAACCTTAAACTTCTTCTGGAATTTAGTTGTAGTAGTAAGTTCATCTCTAAGATCAAAAATGGGCTTTTCAAGATCTTCCTCATTATGTTTGGATTGCTCCAACTCAAGTTCCAACTAATTGAATCCATCAGTTATTCAGTTGGACTCTTTAGATTTTTCTTTCAAGGATTGTGTGAGCTTCTCTTCATTCTTCTTTTTGTCTTCAATTTCCTTTGTCATCCTCATCATGATAGATTCCATTTCATGCTTTATGACTGTATTTTCTTTGGAAAGCTTTTCACTTTCTTCTATATTTTCCTTTAGGGCTTGACTCAGTTGTTCATCTTCAATGTGTATACTGTCATCCAACTTGATCTGATCACAAAGCTCCCTTCTCTTCTCCCTAGACTTCTTGATTTTGTCTTTTAATGACTCAATGAATCTCTTAGCATTCAAAAGATTTGCTTTCAATTCCCTAACTTCATATTTTGACTGATCAAGATCTTCTAATGCCACCACAAGTTGTTGTTGAAGATTGCTTGAATCTATTGAAACACTTTCCAATATCTTCCCCAAGCTGTTAAACTCCTTCCAAGGAACTAATCCCTGATACCAATTATTGGAATTAAGCAACACTGAGAGGAGGGGTGAACCAGTGTTGTGCAATTTTTAACTTTATTAATTTGATCTTCAAATCACTTATAACATTTAACCAAAATAAATATACATGAACACAAAGCAAGTAACCACAACACCATAACACAAGATTTTTACATGGAAACCCTATTAGCGGAAAAACCATGGTGGATGGCCAATCCACAATGTAATCTGAGTATAGTCAAAAGATTATTTACAAAATGGGAATGCACTTACATTTAGGCACACTACCTAGAGCTCACTACTCAAAATCAGAAAGGATCACTTCCTTACAAAAGTTTGGAATACTTCCAAAAGATTGAACTGAGAAAGATAGCATCTACAAATTCTAGATTACAGTTTCAATTAGGCTCAACAATCAAATTCTAGACCTTTTGTCTAATTTTGGAATTCTATATTGTTCTGCTTCAACTCGCAGCACAAAATCCTTAATGCACAAGTGAAATTGTGCATAATCACTTTCTTGATCTTCTAATATTTGCAAAACACATCAACTCACATTGGACACATATCAAAATGATATAATTGATCACTTATATATATTTTCTACAAGGAATTTAATTGCTTTATGTCAACTTCAACAAAATAAGAGATATTCACAAATTTTTGGCTTGAATCACCCATAATATTCAATGCACATCCACAAGAGTCAGCCAAAGCATAGTGGGGACCCAAAACAAAATTATTGAACACAAAAAAACTTATGAAATAGCACCTCAAATATCTGTGACACACTATATTCACCAAGTCAACCTTCATACACTGATGAACAGAAAATTCACCAACTGGATCCTCTAATTTTCACACAAGTCACTATGAGGAATCAAGATTTACAGATAACACAAATTATGTATCGAACAAACTTCCCTAAGATCCACAGCACAAAATAATAACAAAAAAAATTCATATGAATTGAAGAACATGAATCTACCGAATGCTTTGTTCTATCTTAAAGAATAAACATTGATCTTCAATCTGTCTGTCGGTATGAGTAAATGAAAACATGTGGATCCAATAGCTAACAAGGGTTTCCATCAATGACAACACTAGAAAACATGTGCAGTGTCTCTTGCCAGCACCTTGTTGACCCATTCCTTAAGCACACTTTCAGGGGATTCCTCCCAACAAAATACACAAGGGTGTGTTGCTCAAGTGATTGACAAGAAGAATCAAAATTAGGTAAAGGAAAAACCACATCAGCTAGGGAGTCAGAACACTTACCTCGTGAAAGACTTTTGGAGAAAATTTTTAGGGTTTTTTGTTCAAAAGAGGAGTCATTGAGCAGAGTTGTCGAACAGCTAACACTAGCATGAACTGCTAGGTTAGAGTAGGTTGAAGGCATATTAAAACAAAAAAAACATAGTAAATGCAGTCGTACACACAAGAAAAGAGGAAATTCTTGCACAGTAAGCATAGTAAGCATAGTAAGATGCAAGAGTGGCCAAGAATGACCATAGACACAAGAAAACCCTAGCAGAGCTCATACCACAATGAGTGTGTTTTGAACCATCACTGTGAGAAATTTGTTGTAGAGACCTCCCATAGATTTTAGCACCAGTATCATCTCCAAACATAACCAAGCCTCCATCATATTTCTCAAGTTTGAAAAACTTACTCTTATCACCAGTCATGTGATGTGAACAACCACTATCAACTACCCAAAAATTCTTTTCTTGTTTAGCATGTAGGGTAGAGATAATCGTACCTTCATTTTTCTCCTTCTCCTTCTCTAGAGAGCTTTCCTTTACCTATTTTTCTAAATTAGTAGAAGTGGGTTCATCGTTAATTTCCAAGAACAAGCATTCACTATCATCTGGATCTTCATATTTTGAATCTTCGTTTGAAATACTAGCATTCTAATTCACATAGTAAGCTTCTATAATATTCTTTCCCTTCTTTACTTTCTCATACCTTTGTTTATTTCTTTTATCTCTCTCCAGACACTTTATAGCATAAAGACCTATTTCTCCACAACTAAAGCATTTAAAGGGAAACTTACCTTCATACTTACTGGAGCCATTCCTCATTCTTTTTACAAATTTAGCTTCTATTTCATCAAATTTCTCTTCATCCAAATCTTCAACTTTTGTAGCTTTAAAAGCAGTCTCTATTTCTTAGACTCAGCTTCCTCATCTCATAAGATGTCAAAACTCCTAACAATAGATCCTTAGTACAAGTCTTATAATCTATAGTTTACTAAATAGCACTCACCTTCTCACTATAAGCATTAGGAAGAGTTTTGAGAATCTTCTTTACAATCTTGGTTTCATCTATAGTAGCACTAAGTGATTGCATTCCAGCCACTACCTCATCCAATCTCTATACATAAGCTTTAACATTTTCATCTTCAGGCATATGTATAAGATCAAACTATGTTTCCAAATTCTGAAATTTCACCTCTTTAACTCTTTCATCACCATCATGTGCTCTTTCTAAAGCATCCCAGAATTCCTTAGTTGTCTTCAAATTTTGAACCTTAATCAACTTAGAATGTATCAGATTATTCTTCAAGATGAACTTTTCCTTATTGTTCACTTCATGTGCTTTAATCTCTTCAGGTGTACTTGGACCATTAGTAGGAGGAGTGTAAGCATTCTTGTAAGCTTTCTCCACATCATATCTGCAATACTCTGGATATTCTTCCATCAATACTTTCCAGATACCATAATTAGTTCATGTTACCTATTTTCATTAATAGCTTAGTTAGGTAGAGCTTTTGTGATTTTCAAATGAAGAATAAGGTACATTTTTTTTCTTCTACATTGCATTCATGTGCATAAAAAAAGTTAGAAGATTACATTACTAGATTGCATTTATTCAGATACATATAACATAGGAGAAAGTGTACAATATTTTCAAGAAAAGTAATCTTTATTGATAATGCAAATGGATGTCTCAAACAAGTTGTGAGACTAACTATTTCAGTGCAAATAAAAGAAAAACTATACATTTGAAAAAAAAAAATTTACATATAGAGAAGGGTGACCTATCATTGCCTAAATGATGAGTCTTGTATGATTTTTTCTTGCATCAACTTCAGCCCTTGATGTTTTTCTAGTCGTCAGTTGTTGCTCCTTGTTGCTCCTAGGTTTCCTGCATGAGTGAGATGAGGTTTGGTTAGAGCAATGAAAGATCACTAATCTATATATCTGCAAACATCTAAAAACATATAGCTTTACCTTCATTTGCATTAAAGCAGCTAGCATACTACTAATGTCCAAGAAAATAAAGAGCATAATCAAACACATTTATCATATGCTCAGTTTTTTTTCTAACATGTTTTCCTCTTGTGCAGGTATAGGTGAAATCCTTGTTTTTGTGTTGTTTCATCTGAATACAACATGTGGAGTAAAATGTGGCTCCCACAAGGGTTGATCCCAGCATGCTGCCCTCATATGTTTAGAGGGATAGAAGTGTTATTTATCTTAGTGCCTTATCTTGAGTCTTTTCTACATATTTTTTATAGGAATCAGGATATAAAAATATTCATCTTATCATAGGCATATCAACCTCTCTAGTCTTGTTACTCAAGTACTTGCAAGGAATCTTACTAAAAAGCTAATAAGCATGTGAATATCATTACTGAAGAGGTGATATTTTCTATGCTAAAGACACCTATCCTTATTTCTTGAGGACTCTATCAAGATATGTTAGAGGTAAGTCATGATATATTATCAAGGGTAGTTAATTGACATTCAGGTCATAGTGCATAAGGCAAAAGCTTGGGCATCCAAACAACAGATAGAAAACTCAAATGGAAGTAGCCCATGAGTGATAAAAGGATAGAGGCTTCAATGGGACAGCCATATTGTGAATGAAAGTAATGAATCAATGGATTGGGGACAATCAACATCCATGATAATGGACAACACAGTGAGTTGCAAGACAATGATTTTCATAATAAAAATACAATCTATAGTGAGCATAATGAATGGTTACTTGATATTCTTATGTGCATGGATAGTGGACTAACAAATGAACTATTAAATGAATGAGGAAAGGAAAACCTTCATACATGTCACAATCACCTCAGAGTTGATAGCCAAATGGTAGTTTTGATAGCTATTAAGAGAACTATACCATCAAGGTACTATCTATAAGAAGAGTGATAGAAGGGTTTTCAAAATGACAGTCTTGTTATGAAGGATAAAAAATGACAAAGTATAGTAATTTAAGGCTGTAATAATTACAATAAAATACATACCTTAAATTTATGTTTGACAATCATTATAGAACAACAAGGACAATATACGCCACCATTTGGAAGAGGAAGTGACAAAGAAGGGTCTAGGAAGATATAACAGTCATAGTAATGCACTTCAAATGTCATGAAGAAAGAAGACAATAAGAACATAGTAAGAGCTTGAGAGAACAACATGAAAATTATAGTAAGCACTATTATAATGAGAGCAATAGCAGTCTGTGAGAACAGTGTTGTCAAAATGAAGTGAATATACAAAAAATAGTGAAGTGAGAAAACATCAGAAGAAGATGAAGGTATGTGTTTTCTTCAGGATTGTGAGTTGTTTCATGTTTATTCTTATCTTGTTCAGAGACAAGTAAAAACCCAGAAGAAATACACTTCCTCTTGTTCAATAATGGGTGCTTGTAGAATGTGTGGTCGCGGCCTTAAAAATGTTTTTCTTCTCAAGACATAGAAACCCCATTTGGGGTTTGCTTTGATATCAAATACAAAGACCCATTTTGGGGTTTGTCTTGAAAGCACAAATGTTGGAGGAGATAGGAAATTTTGAGCTTTTTTAAGTTTTGAAGCAGCCCAAAATGTAAAGAAAGAGCCTTTTTAGTCGAGGTCAATTATAGCAAATATAATTTGCATATGCAAACAAGAGGTAATGTACAAAGGGGAAACAATGTGGCATGGGTTTTGAAACTCAAAGAAAAATAAATAATGTGCAAACCCTCGACACACTTGTAGAGAAAAGTATGGTTGTAGCTCTTAAAAAATAGACTTTTTTTGCAAAAAGAAGGGAAATCTACAGAAAATATTTCTTTTCCACAAAACGTTGAGACCCATTTGGGGTTTTCTAGGAATAAAGTGTATTTTTAAAAATCATCTTAAGGGCGACTGTGACCATTAGAGGGTTTTAAACCTAGAAAATAAGAATATGGCAGCAATTAAGATGAAAATATTTTTTTTCAAAAGAAACAAAATGTGCATGAAAACTATAGGGTTTGAAGCTTACCCAGCTGGTATTTGTCTTTGTTCTTCAAATTTTTATGTGTGAAATTCTTTTCTAGATTTCAAAAGAACATCTCCATGTCAACGAAACAAAGAGAATAAACAACATAAGATGAAACATATGAAATGGCATTAGAAAAAGTTATAGGTGTCACGGCCTATAGACCCAGTTTGACACAAAAATGGAGTTTCTTTCTTTTCTATCTTGAAAGAAAACTTACCAACTTTGTTTGGAGGAAAATTGACAAATTTTTACATAGAGAGTGCCTCTGTAATATCAAGATCCACCATGAATCACCTTCAGCTCTATTGAAAACCTAGGTTGGCATAGCTGAGAGGAAATCTCCATAAGCCATGATAAAAATAAAATGCCTTTCTTTTCTTTTGTGTGGGTTTTGTTCATTAAGGTTTCTAAATCCTAAAGGAGGTCGACTTTACAAAGGTATTTTTACTTCTATTTTAAAAATATGAGCAACAAACTAATGCATCTCGTGGTCAAGGCTTATTCCTTGTAATTATTTTTCCTTTTATGCTATATTTGAGAGTATTTATGACTTATTATTTTCTTAACCTTTGTGAGGTTGAAATATTACCCTTGTTTTGCATAAACTATAAATGTAAAAAGTTCAATTTAAGTGTTGTTTTATAAAGCACTAAATCAAATTGTTATTCTTGAATGCAAAGTAAAAGGTGTCGTGCTTTAGCCAGCATGGATAGCGCAGTTGGCTTGAGGTTGTGGGATGGCTCCTCATGGTCTCGGGTTCGACTGGCTCTCAGAATTATCTGGTGGTTGCGGTTGTCGGTGTTGCAGACACCCTCAGGGACTAGTCTCACTCCCCCACTCCCCTCTAAGTGACGTTGGGCGGGGGGCCGCGGGGACACCCTGAGTTACCAAAAACAAAAAACAAAAACAAAAACAAAACAAAAAAGGTGTCATGCTTTGTAAATGCATTGAGCATATGGTTGAGTATTTATGACTTTGAGAGCATCTTGGGAGGTTTTTTTTAGTTTGAAAACATGAGAGCATATAGAGGGGATTTTATTCACTTTGTTGGAGGTTATGGAGAAAATATAGGGGTGGTTTTGCATGCCTAGATGATGGGATTGGTCAAACTTGACTTTTCCAAACTATTGGAGTCTTTTTGGAGGAGATGTAGTTGCTAGATTCATGGATTTTTGGAGGCATCCAACCCAAAGCAGTTTCTGGCTCCTATTTTGGTGCAACTACTTGGGATTTGATGATATAGTCATTCATTTGACTCATTGTACTTAGTTCCTATTATGCATTTTTTGATACTTAGTGACTTTTCAATCCTCAATTAGTTTTTGGCATACTTTTTGTAACTCATTTATGAATATGAAATATAGTAAGAACCTTGGACATCATTGATTTGTGAAGTTTTTCCTACTTGTTTTTACATCATTTTGTGGATTCAGTTGATCGATCAAGATATTGTGAGATATTGCTTATTTCCTTATAAATTTGTCTTAGTTTTTAACACCTTTATGCAAGAGTATGTTAATGCAGTTTGCAAACTATTTCAAAGAATGTAAAGAGATTTTAGTTGTGAAGTTATCTTCCTCCTAGGATTCTAAACATTACAACCTATTTGTGAAGCACTTATGCAGAAGCATGCATAATAAGTTGTACAAGTGTAATTTTTATCATTGCAATCAAGTGTTTGTAGTATGAGTTTCATGTCCTATCTTAGTTTGGTGTATCACCTTTTAATTTTATTTTTAGTTTTTAGTTTATGTTTTCTTTATCCCTTTTCCTTAAACAGAAAAGTAGAGTAAGTTATATTTAGGTGAGAACCAAGAGGAATTCGGCCTTCTCCGGAGGTTGATCTCCAATTTCAAATCCTAGACTTTGAGAGATCTTCCCATGTTTTCACTAGATTGTTGAATTTTAAATTCAATAGAGTGCAAATCCAGGAGATAACAATTTTCGCAGACCCAGTGAGACTATCGAATCAAGACAGTCTTGAAATTTTAATTTTTTGCTAGTTTGATGTGCAACCAATGAAATTTTAGACCTTTTAGAGGTTAATTTTGCATGTCTGGTGACTATGAGTATGGTGGTTAGCAAAAGCCAGTGCAAGATAGGATATGAAAAGAATACAAACAAGTAGTGTTGTCCCTTTTGAATATTTACAATTGTCACCACCCAGGAGGAGTGGAAGAACTATAAAACAAACTCCCATTTCATCTAAAAGAGTTTAGTCTACACCTCCTAGTTTCAAACTAGCAGTAGCATCAAGTCCTGTTGTATCTTCAATTTTTGTCCATGTTGTTCTAACTCAGGTCAATCCACCTCAAGCTACCCAAATGGCTAGAAATTAGCCTTTTGTGCCATTTAATGGATGTAGTCCTTTAAATCTTGCACAACATGATGGCATACCTATATTTTCTTTGAAAATTTTACCTTTTTTTCATAGGGGAGGACCAAACTACTCCCATTGAACACATTAGAGACGTAGCTTCCTTATGTGGAGTCCACCATATTACTCAAGAAAATGTTGCAATAAAGTTGCTTGCTGCTTCATTTAAAGGAAAGGCTCTAAAATGGTTTAGAGGCTTGGCGGTTGGTTCCATTGCAACATGGGATGAATTTGGAAACAAGTTGCATAAATAGTTTCAAGATAAATATGATCACCTATCACTTGTTGAACAACTAACAATAATCAAGAGAGCTCCCCAAGAGCAAATGACAAAATTTAACTATCATTTTCAAAAAACATGGTATAGAATCCCTGACACGGTAAGACCTTCCCCAGAATATGCTTTTTTGTATTATTTGAGGTCTCTTAATAGTGACATTTCAGCCATGATACAATCTATTGGGGGTGTCTCTTTACCAAACGCTTATGAAATAGAAATTAGAGTAGACAATAGTCTAATTCAAGTTGGTAAGATAGCTCCTAGGCCCCCAATGCTAATTTTCCTAGAAATTCAGCCTTCAATGCCTCTACAAATACCACCCTTTGCTCCTTTACATGTTGTTCCAGTGTTACTAGTTGTTGTTAGCCAAGAAACAACTGTCTCAGGTCCATCTGAGGAGTTGTAGGAGATTAAAAACAACCAACAAAATATTGAAAATTTACTTCAAACATTTAGTTATAATGAGCTGGTTAGCATTAAGAAGCAGCAATTCCAAAATAGACAGCCTTATCAACCTCAAAACCAAGGGTAGAATCAAACTTATCAGGCTAATAGACAACTATTTCAAGGAAATCAGCAAGGAGCAAGACAGAATGTGAATCCAAGGCCTTTCAACCATACAATCCAACTCCAATTAGTGCAGCTAAGGATCTTGTTCCTATACAAAATAACTTTGTAGCAGACTATGAGTGGTGTTTTCCATGCAATCAACCTCACAATCACTTGCTACATGCTTGAACGAGGTCATTAATTAGGCTTTGATAGTGTAGAATGTCTCAAATGTGTAGAGCATAGCTAATGAGGAGTCACCACAACAACAAAATCATCCTCCATATGATACAACTCTCCTGAATTGGAAAGGAGAGGAATTTTGTGGTTTGAATGGAGATGATTCTACAGTTGTAGCTAATACAAGAGCTAAAAAGAGGGATTTTGAGTTTGAACAGTCATCAAACAAGGGTAAAGAAGTTTTCAGTCCATCTACATCTCAAGTGCCATGCATATTACAAAGAAATTCATAAGTTGTTGCCAAGGAACAAACTAGGAGTCACCCTCAATCAACTCATTTGCAAGACAATCCTACTATTGTGAGGACTCAACATAAGGTAAATACTATTCATCTTACAATATTGTTGAAAGCATGAATAAAATTAATGTATCAATATCTATGTGGGATTCTTTATCCATCCCAAGCCAAAAAGGCTTATTATAGTCTGATTTATCTGATGTAAATGTTTCAAATGATACACCAATAGATCAAGTTAAAGTTGTTTTCACAAATACACCTCAGGATAGCAACAAACAATCAAGTAAAGATGGAAACCCCCCCCCCATTTTATTTGACTTTAATAGTAGGGGATAATTTGGTCCATAATTGCATGGTAGATAGTGAGGCAAGTAGTTTTGTGATGCCCAAATGCATTGCTGACAAGTTGGAATTAAAATATCAGCCCCTTGAGAAAGGAGTGGTCTAATTAGATGGGTCATCTTTAAATACCATAGGTTTCATTAAGGACTTAATCCTTACACTTCATGCTTGTCCAAACTTTTCCATTCCCCAAGACATATTTCCCATTGACTTGCCAGCCTATTTTGCATTATGATTGTCAAGAGATTTTATTGCCAAGATAGGGGGTTGTTTGTCCTCAGATTGATCCCACATGCTATTTAGGACTAGATATGGAAAAAAAGTAACTATAAAATCTTATTCACTTTCCAAATATCACATTGAACCCTATATACTAAGTGTTGTTCTTTAGGATAGAGAGCTTGTTGTTTCTCAAGAATTATAGGCTAAAAGTGTACCAGACATTCTTTTAAATGAATGGATAGAAAAAAACATTGAGGATAATCCAAATTATTATATTAAAGAGGTTGGTTTGAGATTATATGTGTTACATGAACCTGAAGTAGTCATGCCAAACCTCAAAAAGAAGGCAGAACAATAGCGAGGACAACAAGATGAAGTGTGGAAGATGTTCTTTGATGGCTCTAGAAGTAGAAATGGAGCTAGTGGGGGTGCAATACTTGTGTGCCCACAAGGTGACAAGTATTATTCTACTTTCATATTTTATTTTTCTTGTTCTAATGATACTATCGAATATGAAGGTTTGATTTAGTGCTTGGAATGGGAAAGAAAAAGGGGGATAAGCTTCCTATAGGTATTTGGGGATAGTGGGTTGATAATCAATTAGGTAAGAGGCTTGAACATGACTAAAAATGATGCTTTGAAGTCTTACAAGCATAGGGTATGGGATATGATAGAGGAATTTGATGCTTTTAATTTGGTTTCAATTCCTAGGAATCACAATAAGCAAGCAGATAGATTAGTTGCAATAGGTGCTCAATTTGATATATCTAACGATATTAAGAAGGGAAAAGTACAGCAATATGTTAACATTGTTGTTAGGCCTTCCATTCCTGATAGTAACATTCATTGGAAATTATTCAAGAGTAATGAGCAAGTGTTGAGCTTTCTGCTTGAAGAAGATGAGTTTTCAGTGGTAAATCAGGAGAAGCTCAAGCAACAATATGATGATCAGATCATTCATTTGAGAACTAACAAGCTACCCAGGGGTCTAGTCACCTTAGAATCTATCTTCAGCATTGATGATCAGCTCAAAAAGAGCAAAACCAACATACAGGTAAAGGAGTAGGATTACAAAGAGCTCAATATTTTTAAAGGTAAGCTCCTTAAAATTGGAAAAAAAATCTCACAAGCAAATAGGCAAGATTTTGTTGCTCTTTGTCAAGAATTTCAAGATGTTTTTGCATGGGAATACTCAGATTTAAAAGGATTTGATCCCCAAATTTCCTACCATACCATAGAATTAGAGCCAAATACAAAGCTTGTTAGGTAGAAATGGAGGCCTTTAAATCCCAAACTTAAGCCCCTTATGATCAAAGAGTTGACCAAGCTAATTGAGGGAGGTATTATTTTCCCAATCAAACATACTTTGTGGGCCTCTAACCTTGTACTGGTTAGGAAGAAAGATGGAGAAATTAGGCTTTGTGTAGATTTTGGAGACCTTAATAGAGCCTCATTAAAAGATCATTATTTGATTCCCTCTATGGAGCAAATCCTTCAAGTAGTTACTAGTTCAAAAATATTTTCCTTACTTGATGGTTATTATAGTTATAACTAGGTATTGGTTAGAGAAGAGGACTAATACAATACTGTTTTTATCATAAAGTGTGGCACTATGGCATATAAAAAAAGTTCATTTGGGTTGTCTAATGTTGGTGCCACCTTTCAGAGGGCCATGGACATGGCATTCCAGGGGCTGATTCATAAATTGGTGCTTATATATCTTGATGACATAACAATTTTCTCAAAAAATGTAGAGGAGTGTTTTTCCCACCTAAGACAAGTGTTTGAAAGGTGCAGGGAGTTTGTTATATCCCTCAATCCCAAAAAAGTGTATTTTTGTTGTTCATAAAGGCAAGCTTTTAGGACATATAGTATCAAAACAGGGGATCACCATTGTACCTGAAAGAGTGAAAGTTATTTTAGAGCTTCCCTTACCCAATCATAAGAAGGGGCTGCAAAGCTTTCTTGGTAGAATAATTTTTTTAAGAAGGTTTATTCTTGATGTTGTAAACTTTTTGAGACCACTGACTACTATGTTAAAGAAAAATGCAAGCTTCAGTTGGACCAGAGAGGCCAAGCACAACTATGAAGCTATTAAGGAGGCTTTTTCAGCATCTCCTACTTTGGTAAATCCAAAATTTTCAAAAGATTTTATTTTGTATGCTTTTGGTAGCATATACTCCATTTTTGCAATGTTGGTACAACAAAATAATGATGCTTTAGAACAACCCATTTCCTTTTTCAATCAAGGTTTAAAGGATTATGAATAGAGGTTTACCTTTCTGGAAAAGAATTTTCTAGTTGTTATCAGAAGTCTGAAGAATTTTAAACCTTTGATTTCTAATAATAAGATTACATCTAATGGTTTCTCACCCTAGTGTGAAGGAGTTTCTATTAAGCAGAGACCTAAATGAAAAGAGGTTTGGCTAGATCACGGAGGTTATGGAGTATGATATAGACATTAAGGTGACCAAGCTTGTAAGAGGTAAAGGGTTGTGTGGAAAACTAGCTACAGTGTCTGAAAGTGAGGAAAAGATAGAAGCAAAGACTATTTTGGTCACTAATGATGAGCTTCAAAATGCTACACCTGCATTGGGTACAAGTTGGGTACGTGATATGACTCATTTCTTACAAACTGGTGAGTGTCCACCAGGTTTAGATAAGGCCAAGAGGAGATATTTTAGATTGCAATCTATTCCTTATGTGTTGGTTCATAATGTTCTTTTCAGAAAAGATCTTAATGGTATGTTGTTGAGATGTATTGATCATGATCGGGTAGGTAGAGTACTTCATGAGTTCCATCATGGAACTGTTAGGGGTCATTTTTCCCCAAGAACTACTACATGGAAGATAATGAGAGCTGGCTATTATTGGCCAAGCTTGTTTAAGGATGACCATGCTTGGGAAAGAAAATGTGTAAAATGTGTCATTTTTGCAGGCAAAGAGAAGCCGCCAGCTTTACCTATGCAACCAATTCAAGTGGAGCAGCCCTTTATGAAATGGGGCATTGATTTTATAGGACCTATAAATTAACCTTCTAGTGCAAGTCACAAGTGGGTACTCACTACAACTAATTATTTTACAAGGTGGACTAAAGCAGTGGCTTTGAAGGAAGCCAATGAAAGTGTTGTTTTAAAATTTTATGATGATATAGTAACCAGGTTTGGAGTACCTAAGTCAAGCATTTCAGATAATACTTTAGCATTTTTTGGACTCAAAGTAAGTGATTGGGTTGTTAGGAATGGAATTTATTTGAATACATCATCAAACTATTACCCACAAGGTAATGGTTTAGCAGAAACAACAAACAAAAACTTGATAAGAATCATCAAAAGAATCATGGAGGATAATCAGAGAACTTGGTACAACAAGTTGAAATCTACCTTATGGGCAGATAGAATAACTCCCAAAAGGTCTATTGGGAATTCTCTGTATGTACTAGTTAATGGTAAGGAGGCAAGATTTCCTTTATCTATAGAACTTCCAACTCTTGATATTATGCATCAGCTAGAGATGTTTGAGGAACAAGACTTAATGGCAGTCAAGTATGCTTAGCTCATAGAGCTACAATAGATGAGAGATAAGGAAATGAAGTCCTTGGAGTATCAGCAGTTTCAAACAAAAAGAGTCTTTGACAAGAAAGCAACACCTAGAGTCTTCCAAGAGGGTGATGTTGTGCTCAAATGGGATGAATTGAAAAGTAGGTCAGGAAAACATAGTAAGTTTGATAACTCGGGAGTGGCTCATTTGTTATTACAGAATGCAAGGAGCATAACACATTCTAGTTATCAAAGATGGGTGGAGAAATTGTGTTTATCCCAGTTAATGGGATACACCTCAAATGTTGTTTTTGAGGTTTGATCTACATTATACATGCTAGATTAGGAGTTTTTTTTTCAATAAGTGTTGTTGCACCATAGTTTAGATGCAATTTTTCAATTTCCCTAAGTGTTGTTCAGCATAGTTAGTAGTTTTCATCCTAAATTTTTGGTGTTTCAATAAGTTTCCAAGGTATTTTGCACTGATCTACTAAGTTATAGTATTATTTTGAGGATTGTTTCCAAGATGTGTCAATTTTATGAGTGACTCAATGCCCATTGGATAGTCATTGGAAACTAGTCAAGATGTTTAGTAGGAAAACATGTAGCAGATGTCGCCAAAAATGTTACCTATTTTTGCTAATAGCTCAATTAGGTAGATCTTTTGTGATTTTCAAATGAAGAGTAAGGTACATTTTATTTTTGCTACATTACATGCTTGTGCATAAAAAAAATTAGAAGATTACATTACTAAATTGCATTTATGTAGATACATATAACATAGGAGAAAGTGCACAATCTTTTCAAGAAAAGTAATCTTTATTGATAATGCAAATGGATAATGTCTCACACAAGCCATCAAACTAACTGTTTCAATGCAAATAAAAGAAAAACTATACATTTGCAGAAAATAAATGCACATATAGAGAGGGTGACCTGTCATTTCCTGAATGACAAGTCATGTTTGAGTTTTTCCTTCATTAGCTTCAATCCTTCATGTTTGTCCAGTCTCTAGTTGTTGCTCCTTGCTGCTCCTAGGTTTCCTGCATGAGTGAGATGAGGTTTAGTTACAGCAATGAAACATCACTAATCTATATATTTGAAAACATCTAAAAACATATAGCTTGACCTTCATCTACATTAAAACAACTACCATACTACTAATGTCTAGGAAAACAAAGAGCATAATAAAACACATCCATCATATGCTTAGTTTTTTTTCTAACATATTTTCTTCTTGTGCAAGTATAGGTGAAATCCTTCTTTCTGTGTTGTTTCATCTTATTACAACATGAGTAAAATGTGGCTCCCATAAGGGTTAATCCCAACATGTTTCCCTCATATGTTTAGAGGGATATAAGTGTTATTTATCTTAGTGCCTTATCTTGAGTCTTTTCTGCATATTTTTTATAGGAATCAAGATATAAAAATATTCATCTTATCATAGGCATATCAACCTCTCTACTCCTATTACTTGGGTACTTGCAAGGAATCTTACCGAAAAGATAATAAGCATGTGAATATCATTACTAAAGAGGTGAATATGCCCATGCTAAAGACACCTATCCTAATTTCTTGAGGAATCTATCAAGATATGTTAGAGGTAAGTCATGAGAGATGATCAAGGGTAGTTAATTAATAGTCAGGTCATAGTGCATAAGGTAGAAGCTTGGGCATCCAGACAACAGATAGAAAATTCAAATGGAAGTAGCCTATGAGTGATAAAAGGATAGAGGCTTCAACAGGACATTCATACCATGAATCAAATTAATGAATCAATGGATTGGGTATAGTCAACATCCATGATAATGGGCAACAAAGTGAGTTGCAAGACAATGATTGTCATAATAAAAATACAATCTACAATGAGAATAATGATCTAGGTTACTTGATATTCTTATGTGCATGGAAAATGGCCTAAGAAATGAACTATTAAATGAATGAGGAAAGGACAACCTTCATACAATTTTGATAGCTATTAAGAGAATTGAACCATAAAAGGTACAGTCTATAAGAAGAGTGATAGAAGGGTCTTCAAAATGATAGTCTTGTTATGGAGGATAACAAACAAAAAAGTACAATCATTTAAGGCTTTAATAATTGCAATAAAATACATACCTTCAATTTATGTTTGAAAATCACTGTAGGACAACAAGGATAGTATACACCAGCATTTGGAAGAGGCAAGGGACAAAGAAGGGTCTAGGAAGATGTAACAGTCACAGTAATGCACTTCAAATGTCATGAAGAAAGGAGACAATAAGAACATAGTAAGAGCTTAACATAACAGCATGAAAATTATATTAAGCACTATTATAATGAGAGAAATGGTAGTCTATGAGAACAGTGTTGTGAAAATGAAGTGAATATACAAAAAATAGTCAAGTGAGCAAATAGAAGAAGAAGATAAAGCTATGTGTTTACTTCAGGACTGTGAGTCATTTCATGTTTATTCTTATCTTGTTCAAAGACAAGTAAAAACCAAGAATAAATAGACTTCCTCTTGTTCAAGAATGGGTGCCTATAGAATGTGTGGCAGTGGCCTTAAAAATATATATATTCTCAAGACACAAACAAACCCATTTGGGGTTTTCTTTGATATCAAATACAAAGACCCATTTTGGGGTTTGTATTGAAATCACAAATGTTGGAGATAGGAAATTTCAATCTTTTAAAAGTTTTGAAGGAGCCCAAAATGTAAAGAAAGGGTCTTTTTAGCTATGGTCAATTATAGCAAATATACTTTGCATATGCAAACAAGAGGTAATGTACAGAGGGGAAACAATGTGGCATGGGTTTTGAAACTCAAAGAAAAATAAATAAAGTGCAAACCCTTGACACACCTATAGAGAAAAGTATGGTTGTAGATGTTAAAAGATAGACTTTTTTGCAAAAAGAAGGGAAATCTACAAAAAATATTTCTTTTCCACAAAATGTTGAGACCTATTTGGGGTTTTCTGGGAATAAAGCAAGTTTATTTTTAAAAATCAGCTTAATGACATGGTTGCAGCTATAAGAGGGTTTTAAACCCATAAAATAAGAATATGGCGGCTATTAAGATGAAAACATTTTGTTTTTTTTTTCAAAAGAAACAAAATGTGCATAAAAACTACAGGGGTCGAAGCTAACCCAGCTGGTATCTATCTTTGTTCTTCAAATTTTTTGTGTGAAATGCTTTTCCATATTTCAAAAGAAGATCTTTGTGCCTACAAAACAAAGAGAATAAACAATAGAAGATGAAACATATGAAATGGCATTAGAAAAATTTGTAGGTTTTGCAACCTAAAGACCCAATTTGACACAAAACTAGAGTTTCTTTCTTTTCTATCTTGAAAGACAACTTACTAGCTTTGTTTGGAAGAAAATTGACAAAATTTTACATAGAAAGTTCCTCTGTGATATCAAGATCCACCATGAATCACCACCTTCAGAAGCTCTATTGAAAACCTAGGTCAATGTGGTTGAGAGGAAATCTCCAAAAGCCATGATAAAAATAAAATTCCTTTATTTTCTTTTGTGTTGGTTTTAGTCATTAGGGTTTCTAAACCCTAAAGGAGGTCGACTTTACAAAGGTATTTTTACTTCTATTTTAAAAATATGAGCAACAAACTAATGCATCTCTTGATCAAGGCTTATGCCTTGTAATTATTTTTCCTTGTATGTCATATTTGAGAGTCTTTATGACTTATATTTATCTTAACCTTTGTGAGGTCGAAATATTACCCTTGTTTTGTATAAACTATAAATGTAAAAAAAATTATTTAAGTGTTGTTTTATAAAGCACTAAATCAAATTGTTATTCTTGAATGCAAAGTAAAAGGTGTCATTTTTTTTAAATGCATTGAGCATATGGCTGAGTCTTTATGACTTTGAGAGCATCTTGGGAGGTTGTTTTTCAGTTTGCAAACATAAGGAGAGCATACAGAGGGGCTTTTATTCACTTTGTTGGAGGTTATGGAGAGAATATAGGGGTGATTTTGCATGTCTAGATGATGGGATTGGTCAAACTTGAATTTTTAGCCTATTGGAGTCTTTTTGGAGGAGATGTATTTCCTAGATTCATGGATTTTTGGAGGCATTTGATCCAAAGTAGTTTTTGGCTCCTATTTTGGTGCGACTACTTGGGATTTGATGATATAGTCATTCATTTAACTCATTGTACTCAGTTCCTATTATGCATTTTCTGATGCTTAGTGACTTTTCAATCCTCAATCAGTTTTTGGCATACTTTTGTAACTCATTTATGGATATGAAATCTAGTAAGAACCTTGGACATCATTGATTTGTGAAGTTTATCCTACTCTTTTTTGCATCATTGTGTGGATTTAGTTGATTGATCGAGTTAGTTGTGAGATATTGCTCACTTCCTTATAACTTTGTCTTAGTTTTAAACATCTTTATGCAAGAGTATGTTAATGTAGATTGCAAACTATGTCGAAGAATGTAAAGAGCTTTTAGCTATGAAGTTATCTTCCTCCTAGGAGTTTGAACATTACCACCTCTTTTTGAAGCACTTATCCAAAAGCATGCATAATAAGTTGTGCAAGTATAATTTATGTCATTATAGTCAAGTGTTTGCAGTCTGAGTTTCATGTCATATCTTAGTTTGGTGTATCATCTTTTAATTTCGCTTTTAGTTTATGTTTTCTTTATCCTTTTTCCTTGAACAGAAAAGTAGAGTAAGTTAGAATTATGTGAGAACCAAGAGGAAGTTGGCCTTATCTAGAGGTTGATCTCCAATTTCAAATCCCACACTTTGAGAGATCTTCCCATGTCTTCACTAGATTGTTGAATTTCAAATTCAATAGGGTGAAAATACATGAGATAACAGTTCCATCAAACCTCAAATAATCAAATTCCATCTTGCTAGCCATCCCAGACCTTCCTCGAGTGGTTAAGCTCTTCACTAAGGAACCAAGATCTCAGACCAATTGTTGAATAGGACAATTGAGAGGGGGTGAATTAGTTGTCACAAAATTAAACCTTTAATCTAGTTACCGGAACTAATACTTAAAACTACTTAAATGATTAATCATCAAATGCCAATGCAGAAACTTAAATCCAACACAAACACAATAACACTAGATTTACGTGGAAAACCCAATGAGAGAAAAACCACAGTGAGGATTAACTCACACTATAGAGAATATCAAAATTGATTACAAAAGGCTCACTACCTGAAACAAGGGTCACTACCTAAGATAAGGCTCACTGCCTGAAATAAGGACTCATTGTCTGAAAGGGTATGTGCAGGATCATGATAGGCCAAAAAGTGGCGATATGAGGGGTATTTGTAGGGTATGTGGCTGACGACTTTTTTTTACCCAAAATTAATGAAACGAAAAGGGTTTTTAAAGGAGATTCTTAGCTTTCCACTAAATTATGCTTTACTTTGAATTTAATAAATAATTATTATTCATTTTCTAGACTAAAGTCCTGATTGATAGGCGATTGAAAAAAATCTATAGCTTTCAAATGCTAGAGGAGGGGCTACAAAGAGGGCTTACTAGAGATACAAAGAATACAAAGAATAATTGTTATAGAGACAAAATCCCAATGCAACAAAGGATTCCACCACAGCTACTTAGATCAAATTGCATGAATGATAGAGTTCACCTTCTACTCACTACATCTAGAAACTTAGCATTAAGCTTCGCATTGATCTACCACACACACCTCAAACACACTTTTTGAATAGCATTAGTGTCACATCTACTCTTTCACTTATCTTCCTTCTTTTCTCTTGTATATTTTTCATGATTAGCTCATCTTGTATTTATACTATCTACAACCTTGAAAAAGATCCAAAGTCATCCATCCAAATTCAATTTCAAATTAGGTCAGCACCAAAACATCCTATGGTGGAATTAGAATGAGGGAAACCTAAACACATTCATTACCAAGACCCAAGATAGATCCAACATGCTTCATCAACTTTGAAGATTGTGCTTAATACAAGGTTGGCCAAACTAGTGTAAAACACAGAACAATTAAGCTCAAAACTTCCAGAAACCAAAAATATCTTCAATGCAATCAAAACATATTGACTCTAGCACCACAATTCAAAAGACTTCATCAAAGAGAAATCTAGACTAGAAATTTTTCTCTCAAACCTCAACCAAAACATAGAAAAACATAGTTCACAACTGGTGAAGACAACTTGAACTTTACAATAAACCAACAGCCAAAAATATAGATATAGCAACCTTCAACAATCATGACCAACATATTTGAACTACACAAACATAGGGGAAAATACAGAGCAACATCTGGATACTTGTATACTTTCTTTAATACAATTTTCTCAATATCCTCAACATATGCAGCCAATAACTTGTAACCATGACACTAAGGACAACAACAACCAGTTGATAACTAATTGACTAGTTGATATCAATGAAAACACCTTCATTCCTTTGTCCATTCTTGCAATAGTGCCCATGGTATCCAAGTTCACTTCCAAGTTGATGAAGATCATAGATATTGAATTGTGGTACATAGATATGGTAGCCTTTAAATCAGATACTTTCACATAAGATGCCTCTCTAAGGGAAAAGAGGATAGATGCTTTGGGCCTAGCACATGTTGCCTCATTCCTAGTAGCAGTTCAATGTCTTGAGTTTATATTGACAATGGAAGTTTATTAAAATCTAGTGTAGAGGAAGTGCATTGGTCATTGGAGAAATGAGATCATTCATTTAACCCTGAAAATGATAAGGTTACTTTTTGAATTTCCTCCACATCCAAACCTCAAAACTAAAACTAAGGCACAAGTAATTGAATAATATGAGAAAAATTTCAGTGACCATTAGAGGTACCTAAACAAGAAATGGCTAAAAATAGAGAGGAAGTCTATTGCCAAGCTTCCCACCAAATTCAAAAGATCATATTTCTACACTAAAATAGGTGATATCATCACATTATTGTGTAAATTATTTGGTAAGGAGGAATCCCATATGTATGAATTTTTGATGTTTCATTTCATCAAGTTCATCTTAAAGGGATAATTCTTCTTGGGTTGGGGACAAATTTTTTTGGATACCATTCACAATAAGCTAACCACAGTTAGAGACTCCAAAGAGTTCTTCACATCTTCATATGCTATCTACTACGCTACTAGGATGGGTAACTTCCCAGGACTGAATACTATGGGAATAAGAGGAGAAGGACCTATGAAAAGTAAAATCTTGGAATATTACGATCAACTAGAATATAAGAAAGCAAAAAAAAAAAAATGTTAAACGATGCTTTTGTGTATGTGATAATCAACTAATTAATAGGTGATATTAGGTTTAGACTATCAAAAGAATCTATAGCTTTGGTTGATGATGGGGAAATTGGTTCATATAGTATTCCAAGTATACATATATTCATCTTTTTGGATATGACAAGGTTCCCTTTTCTAGTTGCCCAAATGTTATAGTGATAAACTAATATTGATAGAATTTTCTAGGAAGATGATGGAGATTAATTTGAAGTTATTTAGTAAGCACAAGGCTGGGGAATGAAATACCCTATCAATCTTGGTTATTACTCATGTCCTTTAGCTGCAAAAATAGCCACTAAAGAGTTGTAGGTAGTGAACATGAAACTATATATTATAAGAGAGGAATTTGAACCGAAAGGAAGAATGAATTATTTTTATGCATCCCTCTTCTTGAATCATGAACTGAATATTGAAGATTTATCGACTAATTTGCAAGATGAATTTAAAGTGAGAAAGAAGTATGAAAGGCTAACAATCTCTCAAATTTAGGATTTCAAGGTCAAAGAAGATATACCAAAGGGACTATTTGATGATGGACAAACACTTGATCCTCTATATGATTAAGATGAGATTGCAACTAAGACACTAGACCCCATCAATTGGATGGAGAAGGAGAATTGTTCAATTGATGAAATTTCTACAACAATAGTAGAAATGAGCCTTTCATGGGTAGATATTCATATAGGAAATTACTAGGGGAGAGGAGAAACTACAAGAAAGAGGAAAGACTCAAAGGTAGGTAATTCTTCCAATCCCCCCAAAGAATACAAAATCTTAAAGAAAGATACTCCACATCAAACAGCAGAAGAAGAAGAGTTGATTTGGAAAAGATGAGAAAAGCATTGAAAAAGGCTTTTGTGACATACATGGTTGCATCTGTGGGAGTTGTTTTTTTTCTTGGCCTATAGCCCATAGAAATAATACACCTTGGAGAAACTAATACAAAAGAAGTTGTTACCACAACTTCTCAAGTAGTGGAGCAGGAGATAGAGGAAAAGAGAGAAACACCGGTTATTGAAGTTACAGAATCTCCCCTAGTCTATAAAATTGAGGAGCTCCCTAGGCTAGAAGAAGAAGAACAAAGTCATGAGAAATATGAGACAACAAAATCCCCCAAAGGTACATGATCAAAAGATTTGAGAATAGATGAGGACATTGCCTTTGAATAAGTGAATGGCAAAGGAGAAGACTCAGAACATGTTCTCAAAGAAGAAGAAAAAAGAAAGCAATTAAGTGTAGAAAAAATAATTACCCTAGAGAAAGAAGAGAAAGAAAAGGTTGAGTGAGAAGAGGCTCGGAAATAAAAGATAGAACAAGATAAAGCTCAGTAGAAAATTATTGTGCATGAAAGGAGGGAGAAGGAGAAAGCTTAGAAAGAGAGGTTAGGATGAGAAAAAGGCTTCTTCTTCAAAGGTAATCAACACTGACCAATAGATAGAGGAGCAACCTAAAGAAACTCCTCAAAAGGGATAGAAATTTTGTGTATCTACTGGAGCTCCAATATGGCTCAAATTGAATTTAGAGAAAAGGTAGAAAATATTAACCCAACCCCTAAGTTGGAAAGAAATTATGGTGGAAGTAGAGAATGCAAATCCCAAAAATAAATTGAGGACTCTACACTCAACTCAAATGAATGATGCTAAGGAGTTAGTGGTTGAGATTGCTACACCAATAGTTGACAAGGATGATTAGGAACTCCAAGCATCATATTACTAGCTAACGACCATCAATCTTGGTAGGAAAACCCAAGGAGAGTAGATGTCATTTCTGGACTTAGCAGCCAGTTCTACAAAGCCTAGAGTGTTGAAGGATATGCAAACGAAGGATGAGATTAAGGCTCAATTGAACAATTAAAAAAATGTTGGAAGAATGAAGAAGGTGACCTTTGGGTTTGTTGTCATTGATGCCAACACTGTTTGTAATTGGCTAAGTAAACTATGTCTATACTAATCTAGTATTTTGATCTGGAAATCCTCTTAGTGAAAGGAAATTCTATGAGTTTTTTGATATGTTGCTCAAGAGTATCAATTACAAATATAAACGAGCTTTCAATCATTTTGGTTGATCCGGCTAAGTTATCTAAGTGACAAAATTTTGGCATTCTTTTGGCCAACAAGGTTATGAACTACTTATCTTATAAAAGTTTAAAGTGTTCCTTATTAGGTCCAGGCCAACCTAATTTGTGTTTGTTATGATTTGTCTTGTGCACCAAAAGGGAATTTGATTTAAGCCAACAAATCCTTTTGAATTATGCATTCAATTAGGTCAACCTAATTGATGTATAAAGATGAAGCTATATATATATGTGCATGGTAGTGATGAAGATGAAAAAATAGATGAAGGAATGGTATGGTATTCAATGATGCAACAAGTGTTGTAGTGGAAAGATTTTGACATTTGTATGCCTGCAATTAGAGTAGAATTTTTAGTATTCCAGAGCTTAACCGGAACTGATCTCTACACTTTCAAGGTGCACTTCTCCAATTCACTTTTTGCAATGAGCCATACCTTTTTTTATCTTGGAAATAAGCCATTTTGTATTCAGGATGTGATCCTTTCAAGGATCTGTGTCCTGGCAGTGATCCCTATAATATCTTCTAACTAATTATAATATATTGTGAGCTAATCCTCATCGTGGTTTTTCCCATTTTGGTTTTTCCACGTAAAAATCCTAGTGTCAATGTGTTATAATTCCTTTTATGTTTTGGTTTATTTTTGCAAGTAGATTTGGATTGATAATTGGATGGTTAGTAATTAATTGTGTTCTAGAAAAATACTGATTCACCCCCCTCTCAGTATCGGTGTATTCAACAATTGGTATTAGATCTTGGTTCCTCTGAAGAAGTCTTACAACTTGAGGAAGGTCCTAGAATTTGAATACATGGCTAACAAAAGCTATCATGTTCTTCTTGAAGAAAACTATAGATCTAAGGAACTTCATGTTGCTCTTGAAGAATTAGACAAAAGTGAAGATGAGAAGGAAACTTAAAGGAAGCAAATGAATAAATCAAAAATCTAAGAGAGTAGATCAAAAAATTCAAGGAAAGGCATGGAGAAGTTAGTTATAAATTGAAAAAGGTTAATGAAGACATTACTAGACTAAAGGTGCAAGTAGAAGACAAGAAATGACTTGAGGAATGTCAGAAAGCTGAGATTTAGAATAAAATTGATGAATCTACAAAGCTTGAACAAGAAGTACTAACCCTAAGATCTAATCTGGAAAAGGAAAAATCTCATGAAGAAAAATTCAAAACAAGCTCTACAAGGCTTGATTAGTTGATTTCATCTCAAAAACCTTCTAAGGATAAAAGTGGTCTAGGACTTGAAGAAGGAAAAATCTCAAAGGAAAAATTGATTTCCAACAAAGTGAACAATCAAAGGAAGTTTCAAGGAAATATTCATCAAATTAAGAACCAAAGGAGCAATACTAGAAGGATTCCTATTTGACAACCTAATGCTCAAAGGTACCCATCTTTTAATGGTTTTTGTTTCTCATGCAATAACTTCAATCATAGAGCAATAGAATGTAGAATTAGAGTGAACCAAAATAGAATGAGTCAGAATGTTGGATTCTTTGTTGGATAATTTTTTTCTTGCAATAAGTTTGGACATAGAGCTACTGAGTGTAGAAATCATATAATTCTAAATATATTTAATTCTATTAGAAGAATTCAATCTTTTCAAGGCTAATGTTACACATGTAATCTCTTCAGACATAAGGCTAATTAATGCAGATCAAGGATGAATTCAAATCAATTTGATCAAAGGTATGTTATGTGCTACACTTGCAACAAACTAGGGCATATCTCAAATTTTTGTAGGAGAAAAATTGGGAAGAAACCTAATCCGGAAAAAAAGAACAATTTTGTGAACAAAGTGGATCCCACCGAAGTAAGAAAATAAATAGAAAAGATTTGGAGGAAAAAGGAAGAACCTGAGAAAAAGGATGAGTCAATTACATCTGTATCTACATCTGGTGTAGATACCTCTTCCACAAACTAAACCCAATACTAGATTCAGGGGGAGCAGTTACAAAGAAATGTAAAAATCCCCTGATATATGAGGTGTCAAGTTGTGACATAAGGATATGTGATGGGGGTCATCATTCTGAAGGCATTGAAGAAATATCTGATAGAAAATAGGAAAATCTAGAGAATTGTGGAACCTTTTTTGGATTACAACATGTTTCATAAAGTTTTTATCAGCTTTAAAATTTGAAAGGTAATAAATGAAAATTAGGGAAAAAATCATAAATAATAAAGCAAGAAACTAAGTGAAGGAAAAAAACATTTGTGCAATTAGGAAGAAGTAGTACAAGTTGAAGTGAGTTTGAAGGAAATCCAAAGCATCATACATCAAAACCCTAGTTCTAGACAAGTAGAAAAGGTATTCTATGTTAGTTGAATTATGTGGATTCTAAGTTGAAGGACCTTTATGTTAAGCATATTCAAGTTTTTTGAGGAAAATGGCCACTCCTACTATTGTGGAAATCTTTGAGAGATCCCAACCCAAATTTAGAATATATTCATGGAAGGTGTATGAAAATGATCTCATGGGTGCATTCTTGCACATTCTAAGCCATTTGCTACCCACTGAAGATACAAGAACATATATTCATGGGAAGCTAGAAGAATTTTATCACCAAGAGCTTCAAGATTTATGGGACAATGATTTGATGGGATATTATCTATTGCTTAAGCCAGAATATGAAAACCTAGTTCGGATGAAGCTAAACGTTTGGAACTGGTTTCCAAAATTCTCTAGTGAGAGTGAGGCAAAGTTTGTTAGAATGTCCCTTAGTAGGGTTCATAGCAATTTTTTGTGGAAAAATGCACCAAGGGTTATCAATAAGGAGGCAATTTGAGCTATAACTGGTCTTTGCGATACTGGATCCATTCCAATTATAAAGGTGGTGAAGAATGGTGCAGTCACAAGGCTGATTTGTGCTACATTTGATAGAAGAGCTTTAACTACAAATTCTATTGCAAGCCTTGTCATCAAGTATGTTGTCATCATGATTGGGTGGAAAATCTATTTCACTAACCGAGTAAATTATGTATCTGCTACAGTAATTCACACTGCATATGAAATGGTGATGAATGGAAAATATTTTGATCTTTGTGAGTTGCTTAGGCTACAACTTATGGAGAACTTGAGTATGAATAAGGAAAAGAAGCATCTCTTTAAATTTGGCACTTTAGTTGCTTGTTTGTTTTTTTATTTCCTAAGGGAGTTACCGAGAAGAAAAGGCATAATATGGGATAGCAACAAGCTAGTTTCTCATCATATTTTTGATCATTTGTGCAGTTTAGGAGATTTTAGGGCACAGAACAATGCCCTAACTACATTCTTTGCAATATTTTAGAATGAAATGCATGAAAGATACTAGATTCCAAGGAGTCTAGTGAAGAAGTATGAGAAGGAGATAACATTTCTTGTAACTACAAATGAATTCATTATAGAGGTTGTTGAACCCAAAATGTGATGGATTGAACCACTAGGATATGACATTGATGAACAAATGGTGGAGAGGTAGATTGAAGTTCTGTTGAGCAATCCTAACGAACCCTTCCTAAGGACCCCTCTCTACCTAGGCATGGAACATATGAGGAGAAATCAACTGAATTTCATTTAGAGGCTACCACATTTAAAAGAAGAAAGAAATTTGAAGCTTTCTTTCAAGGACAAAATTTCTCTAAGGATGATATAGAACAGCTAAAGGAGGCCCTTGATGAAAGAAGAGCTAAATCTATTGAACTGCCCTCCAAACCTAGGAAATCATGAAGACTATCTTCCAGTGCTACACCAACACCTATCTCCAATACTACCACCTCCAATACTACTAATATTCAGAAGGGAAAGAGGAAAGAACAAAGTCCCCATGCATCAATTGATGTTGCTTCCCCTACCGGTCCCAATACCCAGGCATCTATGAGAAAGGTCATACCTCTTGCTACACCATTTGTTGCTTCAGGAAGAAAAGTAAAACAAAAGGCCAACAGGAAAGCAAATATGAGTGATGCTATTCATGAATAAATAGAACTTGGAATAGAAGAAGAGCATCAGCTGAAAAGAAACAAAAGGAGTAGTACCTCCTATGAAGAAGTTGAAACCAGAGTTGATATCTCCATAGATGAGGAGATAAAGGAAGAGGAGGATACTTATCGAATCCATGTACATGAAAAGAAGAATGAAGAAGGCTTATGTGATCCTGTGGAGGACATGCCTAGATCTCCTCCAGTAAGTGATCAACCATCTCTAAATCTAGGAGCCCTAGTAAATAATTTGATTGAAAATGATCTCATGTAAATTGTTGAGTTATTTGATAAGGTTAATGATGAAGGGAAGGAAACCATCATAAATGAATTTACTTAGTATATAGTTATTTATATAATTTAAGTATGGAGACCATATAGTCCAAAGTAACTAAAAATGTCTGGGAAGCATTAGTACATAGAAGGAAAGAGGCTATGAGTTTTGAAGATAAGATGAGAAGTGATGCTATAAATTCTTGTGGTTCATCTCTTTCTGAGGTAGAAGTTTTTAATCTATTAAAAGAATGCTCTACTCTATTTAGAGTTAAGCAGAGAGTTAATATGTTAATCACTAAGGAGCAAGAGAATATGGAAAAGGTGAGACAAGAAACCTAGGATGTAGTTAGACAACTACCAAGGAGTTATGGGACAAGAATGGCCAACTCTTCATCCCACACAGCTCAAGGAAAAATGCAAATTGATGCTGCAAAAGTGTTGGATAATCCATTCTTAGAGACTATTGGTGAGATACATGGCAATTCATAGACTCTTGCCCCTCTAGTTGACACAAAAGAGACAAACAACAAAAGGTCTAATGATCAACATAAAGATCATTCTAATGATAAGCAAGAAGAATATAAAACATCTACTAGAAACAAGGATGAGAAAAACAAAGATGAAAGTGAAGGAAGTAAGAACAAAAAGAAGAATAATGACAAGGATGATGAGGATAAAAGGGAGAAAGAAAACATATACAAATCCTCTAGAAAGTCATCCAAAGAAGAAGAAGAAAAGAAAAGGAAAAAGAAGAAGAATAAGAAAAGGAAGAAGAAAAGAAGAAAGAGGAAGACAAGAAATCCATTACAGCTGAGAAGAGAAAAGGATAAATTCCCAAAGGTTTTGAGCTATCAAAGCGATTTAGAGAATCATCTGAAAGTACCCTTAGATTTCTTCTTTCAAGTAAAATTGTCCTTCAACCTGTGCTTCCACGACAACTAGTTAAGCTATTATCACATCCAGGTTATGTGGACTTGACCAAGATTATGCCAAGTGACAGAATAAAAATAAGTGGCACTTTTCTTAGCTTTGTCATACAGGAAGTTGCAAAGTCATATCAAAAGGGAAATGAATTGATAAATGAAACTATTAAAGCTTTATAGGAGTCAGACCTCGATGTTATAATTGACAACTCCTTAGCTCCAATTGAAAATCTAAAGCTTATAGTTGATTCAGTTAAAGAGTACACATCTAACCTCAAGGTACAGACCACAAAATAAGTGGAGTTAAGTTTGCTAGAGAAAATACTGTTGTTTTTGCAAGACAAGTGTACAATTGCACGTGATAGGGATTTGAAAACTTTGAAAGAAGAGAATTTGATGAGGAAGACTAGCTACTATTTGTCTATTGAATGAAGTGGCCTAAAGGCACTCAAGGTATCAAAGACTTAATGGACTTAAATGAGTCTAAACTTGTAGATGCCTCCAGATATTATAAGATTGTAGATGATAGAAACTATGTTGGATGGGTTTCTATTGCAAATCTTCAGAGAAAAATTTTCATCCTACAAAGGTAGAAAGAAGATGCTATTAGATGGTATGCACAACTTGGAGACTTGGTTATGTCTAGACATGTAGACTATATCAAATGTGTTGATGGAAGTAGAAAAACTTGAGAAGATGAGCATTGTTCCATCCACTCTAGAAGAAGGAGAAGAATGTCTGGAAAAATTAGAATCTCTACACAAAACTATTTCCAAGGAAAAAGGAGTCTGGGATGATGGAAAGTTGGCTTGGGAAGCAATTCTCAAGGAGTTACAGGGTGCCCCTAGTTCTTGATTTGAATTTCTTTTCTTTTCCAAATCCTTTGTCCTTGATGTCAAAGGGGGAGAAGAGGAGAAGAGCCTATATAAAGAATGTTAAGTTATGTTTTGATGTTCCTGTATATATGATATGGGGAGTTGAGCACATTAGTGTTGCACAATATTTTGTTTTGAAGCAAATCTCATTTTTGGCACATAATTCCATCAATGAAAAAGGGGGAGATTGTTAGAAGAATGAAGAAGGTGACCTTTGGGTTTGTTGTCATTGATGCCAACAGTATTTGGTAACTGGCTAAATAAATTGTGTCTATACTGATCTAGTATTTTGATCCAAAAATCCTCTCAGTGAAAAGAAATTCTATGATTTTTTGAGATGTTTCTCAGGGGTATCAATTATAGCTATAAATGATCTTTCAACAATTTTGGTTGATCCAACTAAGTTTTCTAAGTGATAGATGTTTGGCATTCTTTTGGCCGACAGGGTTATGGGTTGCTTATCTTATAAAAGTTTAAAGTGTTCCTTATTAGATCTAGGCCAACCAAATTTTTGTTTGTTATGATTTGTCTTATGTTCCAAAAGGGCATTTGATTTAAGTCGATAAATCCTTTTGAATTATGCATTCAATTAGGTCGACCTAATTGATGTATAGAGATAAAGCTATATATATGTGTGTGTAGTAGTGATGAAGATGAGAAAATAGATGAAGGAATGGTACGGTATACAATAATGCAACAAGTGTTGTAGTGCAAAGGTTTTGACAGTTGTTGTATGCCTATAACCAAAGAAAAAAATTTGGTATTCTAGAGCTTAACCAGAACTGATCTCTACACTTTGAAGGTGCACTTCTCTAGTTCACTTTTTCCAGTGAACCATACCTTTTTGTATCTTGGAAATAAGCCATTTTGTATTTAGGTTGCGATCCTTTCAAGGAAAGTGTGTCCTAGTAGTGAGCCCTATAATATCTTGTAACTGGTTATAATATATTGTGAGCTAATCCTTATTGTGGTTTTACCCATTTTGGGTTTTCCACGTAAAAATCTTGTTGTCAATGTGTTATGATTCCTTTTTTTTTTTGGTTTACTTTTGCAGCTAGATGTGGATTGATAATTGGATGGTTAGTAATTAATTGCGTTAGAAAAATACTGATTCACCCCCCCTCTCAATATTTAGTGTATTCGACAAAATATTCTTGAAGGACCTAGCCTCCCCCACTTTGGAGAAACCTTCTTCATTTGAAATCCTAGTAATAATGAGAAGGAAGGAGGTTGATGACCTCACTGAGCATAAGAAAAAGGCCTGCCTCTTTGACAAATGGATCAAGAAGTTCAAGAATGAGATGGATGAACTTCTAACCATAGGATATGGACACTATAAGGAATCTTGCTTGTTGGGAGAGCAATTGGAAAAACATGTAGATAAAATATGGGAAGAGGAGGAAAAGTATAAAGTGTACCTAAAATAGCTCAAGGAGTTGAACAAAATAAGAACAGAGGAACTTAGCAAGTTTGGAATACTAAGAGATGAAGACTCTAGTTATATAGACATGTGTAGCAAAGTAATATTATTTTGTATGGAATTTATAATTGAACATATTATAATATTACTTAAATTGCAAAGGGACTTGTGTGAGGACTCGTCATTGTTTGAAGGTTTCATCACTACTATTGTAGGACAAGATCTTCTACTACCAAGCAATAAGCTAGATACATTACAAGTTGTATACACATGGAAGAATAAACTAGAAGGACTAATAAACGCCAAAAATGGAGAAGAAGAAACCATTTTAAACAAGTTGATGAACATTAAGTTCAATACAACGTGGGTCAAAAATGGCATTCATCAACTTAGGAATATTGTTGCAATGGTCATTGCTAAGTTTGAAAAGATAAATTTCATAATTTATTGGGTAGATGGGCTTGATGAAGAGGTGCTAACACAGTTGTTAGCTAAGTTTGAAGAGTATCAACAACAAAAAACCAATTGAGTTTTAAATTTTGAATATGAAATATGTTTTTTTGACTAAGATGTAGTCATTTGAGATGTTGCTTTTTGGGAAGTTCCTACAAAATAGGAGGGCATGACAGTTAAACTAAAGATAATTTGTAGCATGCATGGAAATAAGCATCACTTTCCACATTGGCCAATTCTTTCCAAGTGTTAACTACATTCTAACCGACTTTTTTGGATCTGCATGTTGGGCGCCCTAATTTTTGGGTTCCATGTTTTATTTTTGGAGGGAAATCCACTTTGTAATTTCTCTATATATATCATATGAAATTCCTCATTGTAAGGGTCAGTGAATTGAAGTGTGATTTGTAGTCCTAGGCTAAGACATTTTTTTTATTTTTCTTACACTGAGTTAAATTTTTGAGTTGTTTAGTTTAGTAAGTGAATCTAAAGGTGAAGGTTTTTCGTACACCAATGAAGCTTGTTGAAGTTATACTTGTTTCTTACTTATTTCAATAATAATAGAAGAAATTGGATTTAAATCCATCTTTGGAACATCATAGTGAACAGTATTTTTCTTTATTTTTATTGATCTATAATTCATTTTGGGAATATAAAATAAAAAAATTATGATGCAATGAGTTTAAGTTTGTTGAATGAAATGATACATGTCGTTAATACTACACTAAGAATGAATATTATTGTGTAAACATTGCAAGTTGGTTCATTCCTTAGTTTCTAAAAAAGGTTTCCTTAAAGAATTGTGTCCATATATTAGAACAAATATTCATTTTCATATTTCTTGGATAAACCCTACACTATCTTTTGCTCTTTATTTAAAGTTTGTTGTTAATTTAGTTTTAGTTAAAAATACCATAGTTTGGTACTTGAAACCAGCAAGCCCCCTTGAATATTTCAACCATTTAGGACACTAAGTTACCCAACATAGTTGTGAACCAACACCCGAGACCTTGGAACATAATTGATTTAGCAGTTAGTTATCTTTTTAGGAGAGGTAAGGTTGTTTGTGGTCTTTCCTATGTTGTTGTGTCATATTGACCATCAATAGATCCTAGATCCTTTTTCTACATAACACATGGAAATACCCTATAGATTTCATAGTCTTATAGCCTAAGGCTAACCTAGGCGAATATCCACTAATCCTAAGATGACCATGGTTGGCAACAACAAATACCTTCATAGGATGTAGGTCTAGCAATATGATCATCTACAATGGAAATGTATCAAATAAATTGGTCCTCTATCCATAAGTACAACCTTTTGCTAATATGGAATAGCCTTTTTAGCTAGATCTAGAGGATGATGACCAATATTCTCTCTAGACACTCATAACCATCAAACACGTCCTATTGATAAATATCCAGGATTAGGATGAAGTTATTTTCAACATTATACAAAACTCTTATGGGATGGACCCACAACAAGACCAATGTTTAGCATGCTTAACATTCCCATTGTATAAAATTTATACCTAAAATAGACATAACAACTTATGAATCTACTTCTTGGATATTCCATAAATTACTTTCACATATTTGTAGCCTCAATCTATAAGGATTAAATGTCACCTCTGTTATGACCTCTACAACACCAATGGAAATATCTCCTAGTAGAACACTTAATGTCAATAATAAGTTAACATCTCAACAAATTGAATTGCTCAAAATGCTATAGAATCATAAAATAATATTTTATTGGGATTTTCATGACATTAAGGAATCGACCTTGATCTCTACATGCATAGAATACATCAATGAAGGATGCAAACTAGTGAGGTAACCCCAACAAAGGATGAACCCTACTATGAAATATATGGTGAAAACTAAATTACAAAATCTTCTAGATGCAGGATTTATATACCTAATATCAAATAGCCAATGGGTCTCATTAGTCATAGTACCCAAGAAAGGAGGAAATTGGAAAGTATGTGTTGACTACATAGAATTGAATACAACCACTAGGAAAGATAATTTCCTCTTCGCTTCATTGATCGAGTATTGGATTCCTTAGAAGGGAAAAATACTTTTCTTTCCTAGATGGATTTGGTGGTTACAATCAGATTAAAATAGCCCCTAAAGATCAAGACAAAATAACCTTTGCATCTCCATGGGGTACCTATACCTATTTAGTCTTACCATTCAAACTATGTAATGCCCTTGCAACCTTTCAAAAAGTTGTTTTGAGCATTTTTTTATTTTTCTCATGATTATATGAAATTATATATGGATGATTTATCAACTATCAATATTCTTATGTAGAGCACAATATCTCTCTCATTCATGAAAAACTATTCATGATAATGGAGGAGGGTGTGGTTTTCGGGCATTTTGTGTCAAGAAGAGGAATTTAGGTAGACCTTAATAAAATAGAAGTAAACTCAACTCTACCTATACCACAAAAATAGAAAGATGTAAGAAGCTTCCTTGGCCATGTAGGGTATTATAGGAGATTTATTTTAAATATTTTAGTAAGATAGAAACTCTTATATTTTTCTTTCTTTCTAAATATATTTATTTTGAATAGACACTTGCCTGCTGCAAAGACTTTGGGGCTCTTAAAACCTCTCTCACAAGGATACCTATTCTAAAAGATCCCAATTGGATAGTTCCTTTTCAAATTCATATAGATGCTTCTAAATTTTCTATAGATTTTGTGCTAGAAAAAAAGGAGGGAAATTTGGAATGTGCTATCTACTATGTAAGCCAAAATTTACAAGTTGTTGAACTCAAATACATTGTTATAGAAAAAAAGATGTGAGTTATAGTTTACACCATCAATAAATTTATACATTACATCAATATTTATCCTATTTTTATTCATATTGACCATATAGAAATTTGGTATATAATGAAAAAGCCAGTGGTTAGTGGATGCCTTAGTAGATGGTTGTTATTATTACAAGAGTTTGACATCACTATTATGGATAAGCAAAGGAAAGGAAATATGGTTCCTTAATTTCTCTCCAATCTAACCATTAATATAGAAGAACCACTCTTGGATCACTCTTTTATTGATGAATACCTCTTTTCCTCAATGGTGTAGATACCTTAGCATGCAAATATTAAAAATTATCTAGTTGTAAGTAAGACACATCCACAACTTTGACCAAGAGAGAGGCACCAACTGGTTGAACATAGCTTTCCATACTCATAGGTGGATAGCTATCTCTTTTACATAGTACCTAGTAATGTTGTGTGAAAGGGCATATGAGAAGATGAATTCTATGATATACTTAAAGATTGACATAATGAGCCTTGTGGAGGGAATTTTTCAACCAAAAGAACAACACTCATCATCAAGAGATCATCAAAATGGACCAATAAGATAAATCATGGTGCAGTCAAGGATGGAGGTTCTAGGAATAGGACTATCCAACCTTGCAGCAAGAGTAAGCACAATAGAAACTCAATGATTTGGAATAATAATCACACATGGAAATATAGAGAATGTTCAATTAATCACTAGCAACATTCCCTACCTTCCAACTTACAAAATTATAGAATTACATAATGATGTGGCGTTAAGCCCATAAATACAATGCAAGGTGAAGCCCTTAAAACCCAAGATGTTTCTTTCTACTTGATTTCTCTCCTAATGCAACTACCTGATGCCTATATATACTAACTCCCAGCTCTAGAAAGGTCTGTGTGGGCCTCAAGAGGTATTAAACCCCAAAGTAGATGAAACATGTGCAAGGTCAACCAACACATGACATTCCCCTAAAACATGATGCAGATCAAAACAAAGGTTCTTCGATGAGTGTGCATCCTTATGGAAAGGTCTCCTAAGCTTCCCAAGTCATGAGATAGGTCTACACACTTGAAAAGCCAAGACTAGTTAGTGAATACTCTCTATCCAATTACAGTTCATATTCTATTAGAAATAACTTTGTACTAGAATCTCCAAAACACTTGAATTCTAGATATGATGTAGATGTTGCCATGAAGATCATATATCCTACTCTGTGAGCTATGATGTTACAATGTAGTATAATGCGGTGTGAAATATTGAGACTGGGCCTTGATAAATAACTATTGAAATGCAAGAAAGCATGAATGCATATATTTTGGTTGATGCAAGATTGTCTGAAACCTAGGATGCTCCTGCATTAGACA